>JARFIW010000537.1:1610000-2810000 GCA_036346225.1 Platerodrilus igneus | reverse complement strand
GGAAAGGTTTTCTTTTCTGATTACCCTGATGTAAGGGTTGATGTACTTATTTTCAGTAGTTTCTTCATAATAAAGAAAAAACGATTTATTTATTTGCGGGCATCAAGGAGTCCATGGATACATATTTTAAATAAACAAAAAACAACTGGCATTTGTCAGATATTATTAGTTAAAGTGTTTATTTGCTCTGGGTTGCAAATTTTGTGTAGAAGACTTTTAAATTTATTTGATTATAATAGAGAATGTATACAAACGACGAAAAAAATGACATGCTCTTTTGTTACTATACCTGTAACAGAAATTGTGATGCTGCTGAAAGATATTTGGAAAGAAGGCAGCCAGATAAACGATTGTTTTCTAAATTAGAAAACAATTTAAAAAGGTTTAGTGCTTTTACAAAACCCAGTACTGATAAAAGAAAATTCAAAACTGATGATGAAGAACGTGTTTTAGCCTACATAAATTTTAAGCCAACAGCGTCCACCCGAGAAACTGCAATTGAGTGCGCTACTTCTACAGAAAAAGCTCGCCTAATTTTAAAACAAAACCGCTACAAACCATACAAAACCCATGTTAGCAATACACTGTATCATGTGCTACACTTCGTTTAAAGTTTTATCTGGTCGGTAATGCAGTTAACAAAATGTAACACTTAGATTCTGGTACATTGAAATGCCGATAGATGGCTCTTAAAAGCCGGTAATACAATTACCAAAGTTCATAAGATACACCATGACGTCACTGATAATTTATATTGCGCCATAATTAAGCGAAGTTACATAAAATTAAAACAATAAAAATTAGAGAGTCTACTCACGTGAAGGATCCGCTAACCGGCAGGAAATCACGCTGCGGTAGCCTCGGCATCGCTGCTGCTGGTAGAGTTGGACCTCCAAATTATCTCGGGGTCATGGGATGCTCCAGGGTCATCTCCGTTCCTATATGCAGTGGAAGACAGGAATAGGTAATTAAGGAAAGATAATCAAGATAAGGAAATCTACATAATAAGATAACACGACACCCGCACGACTGTTCACTTCAAAGTTCGGCGTAAAAAGCCACGTTTCCGCGCGAGAACCGCGGAACTCCCTACTCTTTGTAGCATTGCTATACCCCTATAGGGATAATTCACACTTGCCAATTGCACTATTGTGACGTACCGGAAGCCCCGCCCAGTCTATTTAAATTGTTCCCGCTTCTTGCGTATTTAAAATTATGGCGGGAACTTCCGCACATCAAGAAAACTAACCTAAAACAATGTTTAAGTGCAAATTCGATTTGCACGTAACAATCGCGACAAAGCCACAAAAGAAAAAACAAAAAAAAGAAAAAGTCTGTTAGCACAGTAACAGCTTAAAATCTAAGTCCTTACTACCCTACATAAACCCTAACTTAAAACCTACAAAATGTTTATATAAGGCGCCACCTGGTTTTTCGACCGATAACACGTCTACCGAAGTACCAGGAAACGGAATAGGTAGCCCGATAGTCTTTGACTACACTACTTACCGACAGCACAAATTTGTCGGGAGCATGAAACACTGCTTAAACTAACACGGGTGCGACAAGTCGCCTAACCTATCTAAACCTATCTAAACTTATCTAACTAAAGCTAACATAAAGTTCTTATATGCAAACACACATGAGTGTCGCATCAAACTATTCTTCTTTTGGCAAGAAGTGCCCAAATTTAAAAATGTTCATGAGAGTGCGTCACCTTGCACTCTGGCAAATTTTGTTTCTGGTACTTTGGTTTCCTCCGATGCACATTTAACTTGTCCATGACACAGTTGTGAATCCACAAATTTACCAAAAGTACCGCCTACTAAATCCTTATATGCTAACCTGACAAATTACATTTCTAAATTGGGTTAGCTTTTTCACTTAAATTTCAGAAAGATAATTCCACGTCTGGTCATATATACCACACGTTAGGACGATAAAAGATAAGATAAGATCTCAAATTGATGTTAAAGATAGTAGATAAGGTAAAGATATTAAGCTTAAGTTGTTATCCTCAAAGGTAATGAATAAGATAACGGTATTAAGCTTTAGTTATTATTTGAGATACTCGATAAGATAACACGATATTAAGTTAAAGTGATTATAAGAGATAGTAGGTAACATGAATTTAAACAGAAGTTATTACTCAAGATAACCTGTAAGATAACGCGACATAACTCGAAGTTATTCCTAACGGTAGTCGGTAAGATAGCGATAAATTAAACCAAAATTATTACTAACAGTAATTGGTAAGATAACGATACTAAACTAAGGTTATTACCAAAGGTAATCAATAAGATAACGATATTAAACCTAAAGGTATTATCGAAGATAATAAAGAAGACAAAGATATTGGCCTAGTTATTACCCAAGACAATGATAACAACAAAGAGTGGCTCCAGTAGAGCCGTTTAAATGGGATTGACCCGTGCCCTCCAAAAGAGAAACCTGTGAGGCAGGTCCGTTCGTAAGAACAGCACGGGGGACCGGCAAAGACCTTTGGGTGCATTCCTGCACCCAGTGTTGATCGATATCGGTGAAACTATTCACCCGATATCCATGCGGTATATTCTATATACACATTCACTCACACATTCACACACTCATACATACCTTCACTGCCAGAGCCTATGCACTGACAGCGGCACCGCATGACCCCACGAAGATTCGCAGAGACATGGTCCAGGTGTCTGTGAAAACCTCCCGCACAACCACACGGTGACTAACAGAAAAGAAAAGGTAGTAGAGAAACAGGAATGGTAAAAAGAAGGAGGTTGGTTTTGAAGTGCATAAGAGGCACCTCTAGGTAGAAGAAAGAAGAGGAAGGGCTCGCATTGAGCAAAAGCGACAGAGGAAAGGTGGATAGCAAAGCGCTACTCAACCAGCAAGTGTGGTCAGTAGCTCGGAATGAGGGAACATCATTCTTATGAGGCAGACGGGTGTTCGGGACAAGAACAGGTCCACCGAGAGAAGAATAAGGCATAAGCGGAGATAGCGGGTTAAGAAAAAGTATAGTTTTTGGACGACGTCCGAGAGAAAGTAGAGAATTGTCCCTATAAAACACAGCGTAGTCTGAAGGACCACCTGCGATATTAATCCGACAAGATAAGATATACACATTTTAAAATTCACTAGACTCCTAAGAGAACTAGTACGATAATTTTCCTAACGAGTGCTTCGACTACGATAAGAAAATCAGACAAAGATAGATACGACAACTTAAAAGTATCTTCACAGATACAAACACACAAAACAAACTGTTTTAAGGTAGTTTTTAAATCGGTAGCACCCTAAACACACAAAATGCCCAATTATAAGCAGTTAAATACAGATACACTGTCCCCATATGCTAAAACAACCGAGAATTTAATAAAATAACAATAAGAGCGATAGCACCTCACCACAAAGTTCAATAAAAAACAACGAAAAAAATGTTTATAAGTTATCTAGATTTAGTAGAAAAAGGAAGGAATAATGTTGTAGTATAATGATGTAGTATAATGTGGGCGATTGCAATAATTCAGAGGAAAAAAAACACACGGAATAGACAATCCTAGCTTTTGCAACTGCGAATATGAACTATTTCTTTCAATGGCATAGACTGCGCATGTTCTATGTGAGCCCAAAGAAGAAAGCATTCACTCAACATCAGCCAAAACCAGTCATAAAAATTCAATGGGTTATTTCAACCAAAGTTACGACAATTACCATTCAATTAAACCATATAAGAGAAATACTAAAGACCGAACAATATGTAATAGGAAAATTTCAAGGGTTAATTAAATGAAACGACAGAGTTATATTGGGGGGTGTAGAGGATGAAGTGATATATGAGTAACGGTATGGTCAAGGGAAAGTCAACCAGAAGAAAAAGATAGCTAAATTAAGGTAAGTAAAGTTAAACGTGTAAGAAATTATATACTATATGAGAGAAGGAATAAGTAATTAAAGATACTAATTGATGGTGAGAACAAAAAATATTAGGTAAATCGTGAGGAGAATGGGGCATGAAAAACTTAATTAGCATTTGGGTCGGCAGAGAATGGCTTAAGGTCTTTAATATGCCACCTGCCTTGGCGTTTTCCTTCAGTATCCTGAAGTTCGTAGATAAGGGGACTAATAACACGTGTGACTTTACAAAGAATGAATTTAGGGGCCAATTTTGAAGAAAATTTCTTGATGCATCCGATAAGACATAGTTCTTTTTCCACACTTGTTCGCCTAAGGCAAAGGAAATATTTCGCCACGCAAGTTATAATGGTCCTTGCTCTTTTCGTAAGCTTTTAACAAATTTTTCTAACGTCGTTAAAGATAGAAGGTAATGACTGTTGGTCCTTGTCCCAACGTACTTTATCGTCAAATTCGATTACGTTAGTATCGTCAGGCACTAAACCATAGTAACTCCCATCGATTGGGGTATATCTTCCAAAAACAAGAAAAGACGGAGTGAATTGGGTTGCTTCGTGTTTAGATGTACGCAAAGCTTGAGCAATTTCAAAGATATGTTCATCCCATGTAGTATGGTCTGAATCAATATAAGACGAGATAGCGGTAATTAACACTCGATTTACTCTCTCGGTAGGGTTTACTTGGGGTGATATTTTGCGTTAAACCAAATTTTTGTACTTTGTAACTTTTAACGAAATTCTGAAAATCTTTAGAGATAAATTGTGCACCATTGTCACAAAGAATAATCTGGGGGACACCAAAGATAAGAAAGACATTCTGTTCTAGGAATTTAATTATTGCTGCGGAGGTAGCTTTACGTAAGGGTTGCACCATAACAAATTTAGAAAACCAATCGGTAACAACCAAAAGATATTGATTGCCTCTTTTTGATCGAGGAGAGGTCCTAATAAGTCAAGCGATATTAATTGAAAGGGATAAGATACACGCTTAAAGTTACCCATTAAACCAGGGCGAGCATCTTGCGAACTCTTATGGGAACCACAAATTTTGCAGCTTTTAATGTAGCAACAAACAGATTGCTTAAGTGTGGGCCAGTAATACAATTCAGATATTTTCGCGAGAGTTTTTGTAACACCAAGGTGTGCAGCTAAGGGATCGTCGTGACATAATTTGAGCACCCACTGCGATTTGCAGTGGGCACAACGAGTTTCCATTCAGGTATATTCGATATTTTATGTGGGGACGAGGATACAAATTTATACAGTCTATTATTAGTTACTCGAAAGGTAGGAAATTTGTCGGGATTATCGGAAACTTTTTTTATCATATTGAGGTACCAGGTATCCAGAATTAAATTTGGAAGGTTTAGAGAAACTACATCTCGAGATAACGCATCAGGTACGATATTTAATTTGCCAGGCCTATGCCTAACGTCAAAAGTAAATTGAGATATACGCAAGTTCCATCTTGCCAAACGACCTGCGGGTTGTTTCAAGTTATTAAGCCAAGTGAGTGCTGCACAATCAGTGATTACGGTAAAGTGTGTACCTTCGACATATCCTCTAAATTTCTCGATGCCAAAGATAACACCCAATAGTTCTCGTTCGGTAGCAGAGTATTTTGTTCGGCAGAAGTTAAGGCACGGCTCGCATAAGCGATTGGATGTTCTAAACCATTGTTTACCTGGAACAACATTGCACCTAACCCAGTAAGTGAGGCATCGGTTTGTATATAAAACTTATCATCGAAATTTGGAGAGATTAAGATAGGTGCTGAAGTGATTAGTGTTTTAATTTGTTCGAAAGCCTGTTGGGATTCTAAATTCCACTCGATAGTTTGGGATTTCTTTTTATTTTTAATTAAAGCAGTAATGGGTGCAGATATAGTTGAAAGGTTAGGTAGAAAATGCGATAATAGCTAATCATTCCAATTAAACGTTTGATTTCGGTAACAGTTTTTGGTGTTTTAAATTTAGTAATAGCATCAACTTTAGCGGGATCTGCTCGTAAGCCTGTTCCATCGACAATAAAACCAAGAAATGTAAGGGATGAACGACAAAATTGAGACTTTTCCCAGTTTATCTTAAAGCCTGCTGCGCTTAAACGTTCAGCAACTTCATCTAATGTGGCGATATGTTCATCGAAAGAACTTGAGATAATTAAGATATCATCCAAAAATACAAAGGCACGTTCTTGATGTAAGATAGGACCTAACGTTTGATCCATAGTACGTTGTAAAGTTTGTGGAGCGTTACAGAGACCAAATGGCAAAAAATTATATTCGAAAAGACCTCGGCCTGGGACACAAAAAGCAGTTTTTTGACGAGAAGATAAGTCAAGAGGTATCTGATAAAAAGCTTGTCTTAGGTCGATAGATGAGATAAATTTTATGCGTTACGAAGCCTGCTCAAAATTGAGTCAGTTCTGGGTAGAGGGTAGCGTCTGGAACAGTAACAGAATTTAGCTTCCTGCCATCAAAACAAACACGCCATTCGTCATTCTTTTTCCGAACTAGCACACGGAGAGGTCCACGGTGAATTTGAAGGAGAGATAACACCAGATACTAACATTTTGTCTATTTCCGCATGTAAATGCTTTTGTAAGGCAGGCGATAAGGGATATTGACGTTGCTTAAAGGAAGGGCATCACCTGTGGAGATAACGTGTGTTGCCGTTGTAACACAACCAAGTTCAGAGGTATTAAGTTTGCGAAATTTGTCGATTGTAGCGTTAAGAGTTACATCTTGGGAGTCAGTAAGAGATTTTGTTAGATATTCCTGTAGATGCACAGGAGTTCGTTTTAATAGAGGTTTGCCATGAAAAATCCTGAAAGTAAAGTGACAGATTAAAAGTTTACAGAAATCAACGCCCAGTAGAAAAGGATACGCTAATGCAGGGACAATCAAAATAAAACATCACGTTCAAGAGACCCTACACGAATTTTTAACTTAAGGGAACCGGTTACATGTATTTGATTATCGTCAGCTAAATTTATGGAAGTTTTTTCGGGAATAATTTGAATTTTGATATTTTGTTGAGATAATTGATGTAAACCTTCGTTATTTATAAGAGAACATGAAGAACCTGTATCCAGTAAAGCAATTACATTTAAGGAACCAATTGAGATAGATAAGTGTGGACGGTTATCGAAGGGTTTTTTAACAAGTTGTGAAACGGTAGCAGTCTTTTTATGATAAAAGGAATTGACGGTTTGTAACCACTTAGACCACTCGGCTGGAGTAGTGTAACATAATTCCTCTAATGAAGGTAAGGTATTTTGTACATTAATAGTAGCGGTATTATTATTAGATAAATTTAATGACGGTACAACGTTAGAAGTGGTTTTATAATTTAAATTTATTGGCGTCTGTGTCCGTTGAATGATTGGTGTTGAGGGCGATTTTGGTTTCTTGAGATATTCACACCCTGATTTGAAATATCTCGACGGGAGTTTCCCGATACGTTAGGATTACAGTTGGTGCAGTTAGATTTGTAGATATTTGAGCGACCACAACCATAACAAAAAATATTTTTAGGGTATGTGCAGACAGTATAGCTATGTCCACTTCGCTTGCAGTTCCAACAGGTAAGTGCGTTATTAGTTATGGTAGGAGGAACGTTAAGGGTAGATAGTTTACGGAAGGTCGAACTTGGCAAGCTAGATCAGGTTCTAGGAGACCAGATAATTTCTCGGTGGTGGTCGATATTTGTCAATTCTTGACCTCACTTCTTGAAGAGAGCGACATAGGTCTTTAAAATGAGCTAGCGAAGATATGGTCTGTAATGCCAAACGTTCTGAGAAATAGGGGTTCAAATTTCTAAGTAATTGATCGATAATTTCGGATTCGGAAGGTTTTTTGTCGAGTCTGCTATATAAAGCTTCTAATGAGGTAATAAAAGACACAACATTTTCGTCGGGACCTTGAGTTCGGTTTCGGATTTCGTTCCAAAGATCGTTAATGTAGCCATAAGGTAGGAAATCTCGTTTTAAACAGGCAACTAACTCATTCCAGGTAGAAATTTGGTGTCGTATGTTTCTGTACCATATTAACGCTGAGCCTGCGAACAAATCACCAGCTGAGATAAATAGGTCCTGGTCGGTACACCCGCAGAAATTTTAAAATCGTTAATCCGGTCAAGAAAGGATGATAAAGAAACCTTCGAATCAAACCCTTCAAAGGTGAGACCCCATTTGTATACAGGTATAGGTTTTCCTAATGGTTTAGGTTCGCAAGCGCAAGATTTGAAAAAGGTAACGATATATCTACGTCTGCGTTAGGATTAAGTCTTTCTAAAAGAATTCCTTCAAGCAATAACACCTCGGACAACAAACTTTGTTTAGCTTGAGTCGCTTGGTCATCGTTATATAAAGATAATGATTCGATACGGTGTTTGACGTGGGTTATTCTTGAAGTCAATCTCCTAATTCGATATTAGTAGCCGCAGGATCTGTTTTGTTTATTATACCCGATATATCATCTAAAGATAATTTAATTTCTGATACGTTGAGTGGCCAATCGCCAACAGGGTTCTTTAAGATAGCAACGCCTTTGGTTTCCTGTGACAAAACAGCCCTAAGTTGAGATCGCCTATCATTCTGATTGCTCGCAGCTATGATACTTCTACATTCCAGCTCGTAGATTAATTCGAGGATTTTAGATGTGATACGTTCATTATGAATACAATATTCAAGACACGATATAAAAATATGCGATTTTGACGCAGATTAGAAGGTAAAAACACGTTACAGTTACTTTAAGGTAATACGATACGATATTTAGAGGTAAGAACTTGTTAGAACGTCACCGATAACACCAAAGAAACACATTTAAGGTATATGGAAACGAAATCAATGTTCAGTTAAATACATATTTTATAGATAATGACAAAGAAGCCTTCCAAAATGGAAAATGGACGCAGAGGATATGTTATTTAACCTATAAGGCAACAACGTATAGTCAAACACTTCTTAAAAAGGTATACTAGCAATTTATTTCACTCAAGTGTTTTTTTAAACACAAAATTTTCATGTAAAGGATAAACCATAATGCAATTTTAGAATGTAACATAAAGAACAATGTATTTAAGTTTCAAAAAACGGCCTTTCAAAGTTAAGGAAAGCAACTAAAGATATTTTAATAGGTAATTCTATAATACTGTATTTAAAGACATAAGGTAAGGTAAATACTTACATGAATAAAAATACGTTTCCTTAAGTGAAAAAACTGTTTCAATAACATCTGTTAAAATATTGCATGGTTGTAACTGAAATTAACATAACCTAAAAACAAAGAAGAAACCCCTGAAGTTCATAGCCTGAACAGGTTGAAGGCGCCATCTGCTACACTTCGTTTAAAGTTTTATCTGGTCGGTAATGCAGTTAACAAAATGTAACACTTAGATTCTGGTACATTGAAATGCCGATAGATGGCTCTTAAAAGCCGGTAATACAATTACCAAAGTTCATAAGATACACCATGACGTCACTGATAATTTATATTGCGCCATAATTAAGCGAAGTTACATAAAATTAAAACAATAAAAATTAGAGAGTCTACTCACGTGAAGGATCCGCTAACCGGCAGGAAATCACGCTGCGGTAGCCTCGGCATCGCTGCTGCTGGTAGAGTTGGACCTCCAAATTATCTCGGGGTCATGGGATGCTCCAGGGTCATCTCCGTTCCTATATGCAGTGGAAGACAGGAATAGGTAATTAAGGAAAGATAATCAAGATAAGGAAATCTACATAATAAGATAACACGACACCCCGCACGACTGTTCACTTCAAAGTTCGGCGTAAAAAAGCCACGTTTCCGCGCGAGAACCGCGGAACTCCCTACTCTTTTGTAGCATTGCTATACCCCTATAGGGATAATTCACACTTGCCAATTGCACTATTGTGACGTACCGGAAGCCCCGCCCAGTCTATTTAAATTGTTCCCGCTTCTTGCGTATTTAAAATTATGGCGGGAACTTCCGCACATCAAGAAAACTAACCTAAAACAATGTTTAAGTGCAAATTCGATTTGCACGTAACACATGGGGATTGTGAGAGAAGACAACAGTTTTGTAGGTGGTTTCTTAATGAAACAAATAATAATCCTGGTTTTAGTCACACTATTATATTTACCGACGAAGCAAAATTTACTAACAAAGGCATGTTTAACAGAAAAAATACAGTCTACTGGAGTCAGGAAAATCCCCATTTAACAGAAGAAAGGCGGGATCAACATCAATTTTCGATAAATGTGTGGTGTGCCATTTTTGGTAATAAAATACTTGGGCCTTTCTTCTATAATTATAATTTAAATGGTGTACACTATTTGAATTTTCTACAAAACGAATTGCAAGAAATGCTCGATAATTTGCCACTTCATTTACTGCAAAACTTAAAATATTTTCAGCATGACGGTGCACCTGCTCACAATGCTCAAGCCGTTTCTGAATATCTAATAACTATAAATTTCGGACGCCCGTCTTTGTGTTAAAGTTGAGAGGCGCAAATCGATCGCTTATTGGGATTTGCGTCCGAGGGTTTCTGAGTTGTGGGCGCGGACGGGTGGTGGTTAGGTGGAGAATTTTTGCGTGCTTAGGATAGGCCGGTTTTTATGGCGGAAAACCGATAACTTGCGGAGAAATAAGGATTTTCCGGGAAAAGATTAATTTGAAGCGACGTATTCGTTAACGTGTTAAAAAAGCTTGGATCCCTCAAAAAATTCCGATCTAAAATCCGAACGGGCCGTGCAACGGGGTCAGCAACTGTTCCGTTAGCGTTGGTGCGAGAGAGTACAAAGATCGAGTTGATTTCTAAAATTCGTATTTGTGCGTTAAAAAATATCTAATATATACCAAACAACGCTATTCGTGTTCTAAAACCTGAATTATTAACGATTTGCAAGCTGGTAGTATAGTATTTTCTTAAAACAGGTATTAAAATTTGTATAATTACCTCGAGAAATGTCAAACACAGATAGCGAAAGCAGGCGAAAGCGAACGAATATGTACCTTCAAAATCAATGAGGGACACAATTTTTTTAAGTTTGTTAAATTAAAAATTATAAATCATCCAATATTACGTAATACTTCCAATAATTGATTATAAGTATACAATAACATGGCTTTTTAATATACACGGGCTATTTATTTGAAAAATAATTTTTTATTGCATTTGACGTTTGTTTACGGAATCGCCCGAACAATTACAATAGACCGTGATTTATTCCTAAAGCGATGTATTTCTTATGTGACACTTAGCATAGTAAGTATACAACCAATGCGATTTCAATAAACAACGCTTCGATGGCGCAAGTCTAACATCGCTGCTTACGAATGCTAACCCCGGTGGTTCGGTTCCCAGTCAAATACATTTTTTTAATTTAATTTTGTGTTGCTTTTTAAAACATGCAATAGCATTTACTTAACAATATGCATTAAATAAACCAACACTTTCTTTCATATGCTTCAATGCGATCTACAATCTACAATTTGTGTATTATATTTACTCAAAAATCATTTACAAAGTTTACTTTTCACAGATTGTCCAACTTACAGGTACGTATTCGCTTATATGTGTATAAAAACTAAAAAGCTTTAATATTTTACGATTTAATAAAACAAACGCGCAAAGCCAACAACAGCTACGTTTGCATTGATGAACAGACGATCGAGTTGGTTTCAAAAATTGGTATACGATCCTTAACAAATTTCTAACATGTACCTCAAAATTTTACATCTATCATAAATTATACATCTTTAAAATTTTTACTGCGATTTGTGTAATTTATTTGAGAAATGTCAAAACAGGTTAGGAACAAAAAACCGAGTAGCGCGCGCACGTACTATCTGAAACTCTGTTAACACACTTAATTTACAAATTTCTAAAATTAAAGCTTCTTTATAGTACTGATTATTATTAATTCTACTTATAAAAAAGTATTACACATTAATAGACGCGGTCTATTTTAAACAAAAAAAAATGAAAAATTTAATTTGACGTTTATTACCGAATACATCCAACAAATTTCAAGTCTACGTAAATAATTTCGAAAACGCTATGTATGTTTTGAGGCTTCAACTACTACAAGTATACAACCAAAGGATGTACTGCAAAAGACGATTCGATAGCGTGAGACTACCACCTCCATCTACCATATGCAACCTTGGTAGTTCAATGCCCAATTGAATTAAACTTTTTTCTTATTTTATGTTGATTTTTATAAACATTAACAAGCGTCTAATACACGTAAAATAGCCAAACAAAATTTGTAACCACTAAACAATAATCTACAATAAGTTAATTATTCCTTATCTACATTAACAGTAATTGACAACTTTGTCTTAACGAGCATACCCAATACGTGGTAAAAACGAGGCAGCATGATCTACAGAGAAGGTAGAACTATACGGTTACCTGCATTAACTAAAAATCCTTATAAAATACCAAATATGTGCTGAAACACAAAGCTTCTGAGCGTAAAACCTAAATTCAATACCGGTAACGTATACGTATTACACTCATTTCTAAATTTAAATTGAGAAACGTTAAACGCATATTGCGGCATACGAAAACCCTCTTTTAATCTAAATCACACCAAGATTGATTACATAGACTTCAGTTAAAATTTATCTTTAACATAAGTTGCTATTTGCGAACACGTTATTACAAATGTGCTCATATGTAACATTAGCTACATTAACAATTAATAAATATTGCTTAATTTTGATTGGTTTGCATGTGTCGATTTTATTTGTTCTATTCCATTTGTCGCACAAAACAAGACTTATATACTGTTAGATAGAAGCAGCATAGAGTTGATTCGTAAAAATAAGAAGGTAAAACCAGTAATTCCCTAAATTAGCTGTAAATATATATACAAGGACATTCAAAGCTCTTGAATTAAACTAAGGCGATCAGCTGATTTCAATTACTTTGACAGACCACGGTACGTTCAGAAACATGACTTGAGGTGTTAAACAACAGTTGGTTAAGTTTTCTACAATTACTACTTATTACAATCGATTATTTAACCACTGTATATATTATCCGTTGCTCTTTTACATTTACATGACCAACATTGTTAACATTGCTAAAAAACCCTTCGCATGCTATGTTTGTAAAATATTTATAAGCTACACTTCCATTACTTTGGCGAACTCATCTTGATCCGATCGACTACTTGAGGTGATTTCCATAAAGCCTACTACGGCAAAGTGGTCTTGATACTATAGCCTCCCCGAAGTGATTTCGACAAAGTTTACTAGGGCATAATGATCTTGATCCGATCGACTTCCCGAAGTGATTTCGATAGTTTGCTACGACGAAGTTATATCAATCCGATCGACTCCCCGAAGTGATTTCGACAAAGAGTACTAGGGCGAAGTGGTCTTGGTCCGGTCGACTCCCACTAGATGATTTCGACAAAGTCTACTAGGGCGAAGTGATCTTGATCTGAACGACTCTCCAAAGTGATTTCGGCAAAGTTTACTAGGGCAAAATGATCTTGATCCGATCGACACCTCCCCCCCCCCCAAGTAATTTCGACAGTCTACTACGGTCAAGTGCTCTTGATCCGATCGACTCCCCGAAGTGATTTCGACTAAGGCTGCTAAGGCGAAATGATCTATATCCAATCGACTACCACTAAATGAATTCGACAAAGTCTGCTAGGGCGTAGTGGTCTTGATACGGTCTCTTCCCCGGAGTGATTTCGACAAAGTTTACTAGGGCGAAGTAGTCTTGACCGACTCTCCAAAGTGATTTCGACAGTCTACTAGGGCAAAGTGATCTTAATCCGATCGACTCCCCGAAGTGATTTCAACAAAGGCTTTTAGGGCGAAATGATCTAGATCCGATCGACTCCCACTAAATGGTTTCGACAAAGTCTACTAGGGCGAAGTGGATTGATACGATCGCCCACCCGAAGTGATTCCGACAAAGTTTACTAGGGCGTAGTGATCTTGTTTTTATCGATTCTCTGAAGTGATTTTGACAAAGTCTACTAGGGCGGAGTGGTTTTGATCCGGTTGATTCTCCGAAGTATTTTCGACAAACACTACTGCGACAAAGTGATCTTGACCTCGATCGACTCCCCGATCGGCTCCCCGAAGTGATTTCGACAAGGTCTACTAGGACAAACTGATCTTGATCCGATCGGCTACCCCGAAGTATTTCGACAAAGACTACTACGGCGAAGTGATCTTGATCCGATCGACTCTCCGAAGTGATTTCGACAAATTCTACTAGGGCGAAGTGGTCTTGATCCCTTCGACTACCACAAGTGATTTTGACAAAGTCTACTCGGGCGAAGTAGTCTTGATCCGATCGTTCCACGAGGTGATTTCGACAAAGTCTGCTAGGCCGAAGTGGTTTTGATCCGATCAACTCCAAGAGGTGATTTTGACAAAGTCTACTAGAGCGAAATAAATCTTGATCCGATCGACTCCCGGTGTGATTTCGGCAAAGTCTACTTGAGTGAGGTGATCTTGATTCGCTCAACTTCTCAAAGTCGTTTTCATGAATTCTACTAGAGGGAAGTGGAGACGGGATGTAGAGAGGGCGGGTCGTAAAGAGGGATGGACGAAAAGTGGGCGGGGCGCAAAGAGGGCGGGGTGCAAAGAGGGCGGGTCGTAGAGAGGGCGGGACGCAGAGAGGGCGGGACGTAGAGAGGGCGGGACGTAGAGAGTGCGGGACGCAGAGAGGGCGGGGCGTAGAAAGGGCTGGGCGTAGAGAGGGCGGAGAGTAGAGGGCGGGGCGTAGAGAGGGCGGTGCGCAAAGATGGTAAGGCGTAAAGATAGTGGGGCGTAAAGAGAGTGGCCCACAAAGCGAGTAGAGGCGCTCAAAGTAGTCCCGTAGGGACTACAAACCGCTTCTAGTCTTGATAATAGTTTTCCAAATTGTATTGGCAATGCAGGTCCTGTTCCATGGCCGGCAACGCCACCAGAACTATCGCCACTGGATTTTTTTCTTTGGGGTACTGTAAAGGATGTAGTGTATGTTAAAAAATCCAATAACATTGAGCAACTCAAAGATAGTATTACAGCAGCTATTACAAGTATAAAACCACAAAACGTTAAATAAGGTGCACCAAAACCTAATTAAAAGGTGCGAAATGTGTTTGCAAGCTAATGGAGGTCATTTTGAGCATATGTTAATGTAGGTGTGGGCATATTCGCATTAATTAATTTTTGTTTCCTTTGATTAAGTTATTTGTATTGTATGGATAGTTTATTTTTTAAGTATTTTATTTTTCTTAGTTTATAATAAATTTAGTTACAATAAACTTGTGTTTCCATTATTGATTTTTACACATTTTGTTTGTTTGTAATATGTATCCATGGACTCCTTGATGTCCGCAAATAAATAAATCGTTTTTTCTTTATTATGAAGAAACTACTGAAAATAAGTACATCAACCCTTACATCAGGGTAATCAGAAAAGAAAAACCTTTCCATTTGGGTTATATTAAACTATGGTTTCCATTAAAAAAAAGTGAGGTTATGTTTGTAGCTTGAAAACCCATTTCCAATTAAAATTGTCATATACGCTATTGAATTCTACGTAAAAAGTTACCTTACAAGCAGTTTTTATTTTCTTTATAGGTTAAACCGTTAAAAAGCGTTTGAAGAAAATGGCAAATTTCAGTTTTTTTTAAATATCTAAAAAAGTTGAGCATCTAGGTGAGTTTTCAAAAAAGCATCATACTACTCGTAAATTTCTCTTCAACTTTGCTAATTTAACCAATATTGTATCTTCTATAATAAAAAAGTTACCCATATACGGAGATAGATTGTGGGCACCCTGTATACTATATAAGAGAAGGAATAAGTAATTGAGGTTACTAATTGATGGTGAAAACAAAAAAAAATATTAGGTAAATCGTGAGGGTTTAATCATATTAAGAGACCAGGTATCCAGAATTAAATTTGTAATGTTAAGAGAAACAACATCACGAGACAAGGCATCAGGTATGATATTTAATTTGCCAGGCCTATGCCTAACGTCAAAAGTGAATTGATAGATACGCAAGTTCCATCTTGCCAAACGACCTGCGGGTTATTTTAAGTTATTAAGCCAAGTGAAAGCTAGGAACATTAGGTACACTGCCAAAGCAGTAAACGTGACAAGCTCTTAGATATACGTAAAGTTAAACGATTTTAAAGACAATTTTAAGGCATTTAAAGAGATTCAAATCGATATGTAAAAAGATAATAGCAATAGACATTCTATAAAGCATATTTTTACTGGAATGGGAAGTTCTCATTTGAGTTCTTTCCAACCCAATATGCTATACGACTGGCCAATGGGCCTCATTCTAGACTTACAGAGCTACACGACCAAATCCGACTAAACCTCGCTCAATAGATGTTAAGGTAGGTTGAAATTTCAATAACTAAAAAAATATGCAGTCAGACAAAATCAAACTCGCAACATGAAAGAAAAATTCCACGATACATGTACAAAAAGTTAGTATTCCAAATTATTAGAATGTTCTTTCGATATTGCGGTAGTTAACAAGTATCCTAAATGAGTTTAAATAATAAACGTTAACGAAAATTTCTTTGATTTAATATTCAAAGGCACAGATATAAAGAGATGCATTTTATTACAACATTTTGAAAGGTAAAAATATAATCTAGGTAATTTCGTTATTATATATAAGGCAAGAACTTTATAAACCGCATTTATAGGTTATACTGTTTAATCATACAAGGGAAAAACTTTTTTAAAACTTTATCCAAAACAAGATAATATCTAAGAGAACAAAATATATCAGGGTTAGGTTAAAATAACGCTTTAAAAGACACTAAAAACTTAGGTAAACAAGAGTTCTATATTTAGGCAAACAATTTTGTTATTAAATAGGAAATCACGAAGGCATTTTTTAAAACGTAACACAAGACTGTGCATTTAAGTTTCAAAAAACGGGCTTTTAAGGTTAAGAAAACAACAAAAGTTATATTTTAATAGATAATCTTGTAATACCTGTATTTAAAGGTATCTAATCAAGCTGAATGCTTATTTACTTATACTTACTTGCATAAAAAAATAGGGTTAAGTAATTGCCTAAAGGTCATATTTGAATCCGAAAATAAATCCATCACTTACAACAACACAATTGAAGTTAACAAACAGATCACACATTCTAAATTTAGAAGAACATTATATTAAAACACATTTTATAATATAAACAGTTATATTTTCCAAATGACGGTATTCACTTTTCAGTTGCCATAGCAACTAAATTTTTTGACAATTAAAAAAAAAATGAGGCATGTTCCAAAATGCGGGTATAAAACTCAAGGTTATAGATATTCGGTAATTGGCTTTAAGTGAAAAAACTATTTTTTAAATAACATTGAAAATACATTAAATGTTTATAAAAAACAAAGGAAATCCCCGGTTCGTAACCTCCACAATTAAAGGCGCCATTCTTATATTTAAAAACGGTAGTTAAAATTAAAAGTTCGATAATTACAACACCGGTAGCGTGGTTTGATAGATACTATCGGCAGTTGGCAGCACTAATCTTATACGGATTTAGGTGCGGTCCTCTACCGATGATGTCATCAATATTACGTAATACTACGTAAAATTAACACAAAATTAAGGCAATGAAAATTAGAGAATTTACTCACGTGAGGAATCCGGTATCTGGCAGGAAGTCACGCTACGGTAGGCCTCGGCTCCGGTGCTGCTGGTAGAGCTTGGACATCGGGTTGTGGGCTGCTCCAGGGGTCGTATCAATCCTAAATGTAGTGGAACGATAAGGAATAGGTTAATTAGGGAAAGACAAAACAAAGATAAACAAGACAAAGGAATCTACATAGTAAGATAAGATATGATGCCCGGCACGAACTATTTCACTTGAAGATCATAAGAGAACAGCCAAGATTCAGGGCGTCACCCCAACTCGACCCCACTCTTTGTCTAGTATTGCTATACCCCTCTAGGGATAAGCACACAATGCAAACTCACTACTATGACGTATCGGAAGCACCGCCTAGTCTATTTAAAAATTCCCGCGTCTCGCGTATTTGAAATTATGGCGGGAAACTTCCGTACACCAAAAACTAACCTAAAACAATGTTTAAGTGGCAATGGCACGCAACAAAAGTAGGTAAATGCCATAATTATGGAACGTGATAACTATTAACTATTATATTAGTAATTTTGTAGTTTATGATATTGCAATGTGCATGACATTCTTTGTTACTGTGTGAAATTGGTTAATGTACCCTACAATTTATTAATATACTGGCTATTAGAAAATGTTCACATCTGATATTTAGATTTTTTAAAACAATCCTGAAAAAAACAAATCATCAATACCATAGCCAACTATTAAATATCATCTCTCTCTTCAAGTCTACCTCCTAACCCTCGAATTCAGAAAAGGAAAAGGAATAAATCTTGAGTATTTTATACTGCTAGAATTAAAAGAGAACAGTTAGTGATTGGGGAGATACATTTATAATAAATATAGTTTAATCGTCATTAGAATAACTTTAGTGCAGTAAACACTTAGTAATTATAGACAGTTATAAACATCCGTAATGACATTTGAGTATGTTAAGAATTCTGTGTAAATAATCAGACTAAATAACGTAAATTGAAGTACGTTTCAGCGGGTGTGAGTTGTGAGATTCATTACTATAGCATACTATGACATATATATATATATATATATATATCCATTTGCGACTACCGGTATGGTTGCACAAAAATTGAAACTTTATATTTATTCTATAAATGCCTACATTGACATGCCATAATATATTTTTCTTTGCTACTGGATTAAACATTCTTTTCAAGAAAGTACCATTGGTTTCTACATTTTTTTTTGTGAAACTAAAATTTAGTAAAAAAATTACAGTATTTTGTTTTAGGTAAGCACAGCGATACTGTATATCTGGAGTTAGCCCATGGTGGACATTTAGGATTTTATGAAGGTGGTTTTATTTATCCAAATCCAGTAACTTGGTTGGATCGCACATTGGTAGCGCTTATTGGCAGTCTCATGCTTAAACATAATCTTTCCAAAAAGTCTTCTCACATATGACTTCTTTTTGTGATATTGCGTTTAATATTTATCTATTAACTAAGTTTTATTGGTATAAACATAATTTTTATATGCAGTTTTATCATCTACAAAAGAGTGGCATGTGCAGCTGTTGACATTATCAAGCACATGATAATTTATTTCCAGTGTTGAAATTCCAGTTTATTATAATATCTATTGTTAGTACTTATTGTGATATTTTTTGTTTTGTGTGTTATATTTAGATAGTTTAAAAAATTACAATACCGAACAAGTTAAATGTGAAGTTTGTTATTAGGTTAGATCTCAAGTTCAAGGAGAGAAGTCAATTGTAATAATTGCAAATTTGCTTATTTATTGTTTTATTGGAAAATTGAAAATGAAGCAATTGTTAAATAATTGCAAGAGAATAATTATAATTATCAGTGTTGATGTTAAAGCACTATTACAAAGAAGTATATTTTTTGTTCATATTATATCCACAAGCTTAATATTAAATAATATGTGTAATGTTATGGATTGCCCTTTCGTTACCACTTGAAAGTTAATATTTTTTAATTGAGTTAAACATGGGTACAATTTTTAAATCTAATAAAAAAATTTAGGAGTGTTTGTTTTATAACAAAAGATTTGTGTAATATATGTGATTTTCATGCTTTCACACATGCGTCACTTTCTAGTTGAATCACTTACGGGTAAATGGTCGTCCGATTGTATAGTAAAATTACATCTTTCACATTATGGCTTTGTTAACATAAAGAGAATTCGAGTAGCCTTTTCCTTGGCTCATTTCTTAACATAATGGTTCTCTTTATTTTAATATCTAAGAAAAACAATATTTTCTTGATAACAAGGTGGTAAGCGCGGGATATTGTAGCTTGTTTATTAATATTACTAGATATGAATACATGTGTGAATATATTTATATTTTTTATATACGTTTGCACGATGTATAAACATTTTTCGTCCAAAAGTTTGTATACTAATTTGGTCTGAATTCTTTTTTCATTGGAAAATGTTCAATTCAATGACAATGCATCTCGATGGATCCATTGCTTTACTTTTTTTTAATTGCATTAATGGGTAATTATTATATGTGTCAAACCACCTTTGAATTTTACTACCAATTTGTTTATTTGAGTGAGGACGAGCACCTTAATGTGTGTGAAATGTATATTTCATGCTAGTAGTTCGTTTTATATAGTAAGTTTTTGAAGGAATAATTTAAATATGAGGCATTTGGTGTAGTACTGACCTTTCCCCACCGAAGATGGTAGTGAGATATTTGAGTAGAAAAATTTTCAAAACCTCTTTTTATGTTATTTTCTTAGTGATTAATGTAAAATTATGTAAGAGTATCCAAAATTACTCTATTTTTACCATAGTATTACCAAATCGAAATAAAAGCTAAAAATCTTGTTGTATAAGCCATTGTTGCACTGTGATTATTTGCCACATTTAGCATTAAATTGCAGATTATGCCACATATAACAATTAATAATGAACAACCCCCTTTTAATGATTGATTAGTATTAATGTAAAACGTAAACTAAAAGTTAATGGTAGGTATACGTTGAAGCAAAAATACCTAAAAGATATTCTAAAATGTACATTTTATTAATATTCCAAAGGAAAACTGGAAAGGATCGTTTCCAATACTAATAAAAAATATCACCAACTTTAAACATTTTTAAAAATACTGTGTATTTATAAAAATTAGTATATGAATCATCAGCTGTGTCTATATCACTAGCAGTCGCAGAAGTTCTAATGTTTTCGTTGAATGCATGGTGTAGTGGAGGTACAAAAGGTAAAAGTGATAGATCTCTATATTTGGCTTCATCAACCTGTCTTCCTTTGGGATACAAAAGCTCTAGAACTTCTGGATCATTCCTATTCCTTTGTGACAAATTCACTATGCTAAATAAATCTTGATCATTTTTTTAATACTTGTAGAACATCTCATAAGTACGATCATGACAGACACGAAATCCACTGCATTTTCAACCATTCAATTTTAGCTTTCTCAGAATTTATTTTTCTGTTAGTGATGTTTTCCATCTGCTTTGATGATTTGAACATACCACTATTCACATTAATTATTTTAAATGGATTCTTTTCTCTTGCATTGGAAATAACTTTTTGTCAATCATTTGGAACGCATAAGAAACATTTTGCTTTTTCTGCGAGCCCAAAATCTTGGTCACATGGTAGGTATGAACGGCCGGATACTAGGAATTTACGACGTATTTCCTTGACTAGATACTGATCAGACATTACCATGTAAGTACAAAAGCCACCATTTTTACATTTCAGTTCTGTCCACTGCACTGGTCAATGTACATTACAAGTTTTGAAGTAGTCACATAGTTTTGTACAAAATGCTTCAAACAGGAAGCTATTTCTTGTGGACCTCTAGATGTGTGAGTTTCATTCCATATGTACATATATGTTTCATTGTTAGATAGATGATGGATACCCAGGCAGAAAGTTCACAGTTGTCTTTTGTAGTAAGCTGTACCTACATAAAGCACAGGTGTAGGAAGCGTCTTCATCAGGTCAAACGCAACGACAGTTATACCAGCCCCAGTTTTTACAAGCTCTGCATCTATTTTCATACTAGATCTTGCTGATTCAGCTTTCCTAAGATGAAGTTTCTTTTCAGCCTTTATGGATGCTTGCTCTTCCTTTTCTGCTGATTTTACCTTTGTTTCAAACTCATCACATTTTTTGCACGTATCATCTGTGAGTGGAGCATGAAACGCAAGATTAAAATCCCTAATAAATATATTTCTAAACATATATTGTGGAGCTGGATCAGGATATCCTTCGGTGTAGAATTTTTACCTGATAGATAGATTTAGATTTGGAGACAAGAATTTGTGTGGGCTTTTATTTCTTGAATAATGTGAAATATAAGTAGGAAATTTTGACATAAAATCTTTTACTTGATTAACTTTCTGCTCATTAGTTTTGTTTGGACACCGTTGTTTACTCCGTTTGTTTGCAGGAGGAGTGAATCACAAAGTTTTCCGACTAGAGCTTGCCTAAAGCAACTATCAGATATACTTTCACTTTTATGCCATTGTCATTAGGCAGGTAATAAATATGAGTATTTTCCTTTTATGAATACCAATTTTTATATATACTTGCTCTTTATGGCATACTTTTATAAGAGGTTTGCATATCAGAATTTGCTAGAGCATAATATGATTCAAAAAACTTTCTCCTTTGAATTAGGTCGAAACATTTAAGTTTACAAGAACAGATAGTTGTTGACCTTGATGAATTCTTTTTCTGGCACTACTTTTCCTGAAACACTAACATACGCTTTTCCAGAGTTTCTGAGTTCCTTTGTTACATTTCTTTCTCATACAGCTTCATTGCGATATATCCTTTTACCCCTTACTACTCCAGGCGTCTCATCTATTGGCAAATTTGTACTGGTTCTCACCACTAGAGCTTTATTGTATTGAGTCTGAGTGTTAGACACACCGGCATTAGCGTGATGTGAACCATTGTCATTGATACCACTGACAACAGATTTATTATCAGATGTGGGTGATATGATGAAGATGAGTAACAATCGGCAAGCACATTTGGTTCAGAAAGTGATTCGTCTACAATAACAAAGATAACTATACTAAAACATGATTCTTCACACAGCATCACAATCTCAAATATTTGCACCTTATAGATAAAACCAAGGTCACAGACTAAATTTACTACCATTATTTTTTAGTACCATTATGTCCATAGATTTACGAAGTTTAGTTGTTAAAACTTTATGCTTGATTTAATTCAAGATCACAAGGAATATTAACATCATAGCAAAATTAGAGGTTAGTTTTACCAAAGGTGTAATTTCATATTTATTAATACTATGTATATTACTGACCAACAAACAAAGTACTTGCTTTACTACATATTTTAAAAATATGAATAGAGGTCAATTACCGCAAAACATAGGTACTCTTGACAATTAAAAACACAACAGTCGATGCAATACTGGTCTAATTCTTATACGTGTGACTTATGTCACTATCGCTATTCCTATAAGGCCTAAAAATAGCAGAATTATAACAAACTTGTGCTCTGCCATCTAGTGATAAATTTTAATAGGTGGTCTGGTTCACTATGCTCTAATGAAAGTTCAAGAAAGGAGCAACTTCCAACATATAGTTTATTTCTGAACATTTTGTGGATTGGACTACTATTGCATTGAGCGCCTCATATGTATGTAGTTAACATTAATTTTAAAAATCAAACAATTACTAAAATCAAAATAATTATTGCGCAGTAGGGTTATCTGCTCAATAATAGTGTTTGGTTCTTCTTTATGTTGTAAATCACAGCCTGATATAGCGATTTCTTTTTTTGATTGTTTAACTTTATTCCTTCATCGATACACCCCATAACATACAATAGCAAACTATTGAAAAATAAATGAAAATATTTCCAGCAGCGCTATTGGTCTTGTTTGAAATGAGATTTAAAAATTATTAAATTGATTAAGTAAATACTGCAACATTATACTTAAAAATGTGGCAAGTGATTTTGAAAATTAAAGAATACAATTGTTCTCTTGACAAAAATATAGTATTCCAAGGACATGGTACAAAAATATATTGTAGTCTTCCTATTTTCAATTTTCAAACACCTTAGCTTTGAATAATTGTTAAATTTTTCAATAAAATTTTCCACCTTAACTTACTCTCCAATACAGTAACAGAGATATTGACGAAACTCAAATTTAACTTGTTCAATATATTTATTTAAAATTGATATTTATATACATTGAAAGTGTATTTAATACTAATTTTTTATAAAAGAAAAACTTATACATAAAAAGCTATTTTAATATTAAATAAATTGGTTTGCATTAAGATGTTTGTTTCATGAGACTTCAACTATTACATTTGTTTAGACACGTTAGGTCAGATTTATCAAGTTGTACGATAGAAAATTTTTAGAACTATTTTTAAAGAATTTAAAGCAGTTTTTAAATGTACTCATAGTAATTACAAATACATTTAGATGGGAATAATCAGGTCTTTTGGAGTTTGGATAGAAATTTATCAGCCGATGGTATATATAAGATATATCTTGTATAGTTAATAAGATAAAATAATAACTTAAACTATTACACAAAGCCCAAATGATCATTTCAAATCGAGCAAAGATGAAAAATATAAGATTTTGGACAAGATTTGAACCTGTATCTTAGTCTTTCTAGAACCATGTCAATTACGCCACAGAGACTGATGACGATAGTTGGAAAATTTAAAAATCTAAATCGTGTACAGAACCATACATCAAGCTAACTTTCAATTATGTTTGGCATTTTTGTCAATCATATCTGACATTGTCAAGTTTTTGACTTATGTCAGTTAGGAAGCAACACTCAAAATTAGGGCTATAAGCCAAATATTAAATACATAAATATTTTAGATAGTTATTTACATAAGGTAAGTTGTTAAATACTAGCGTATTACAGTTAATAAGACGAAATAATAACTTAGACTTTTATGCAAACCCAAATGATCATTTCAATTCGAGCAAGTTATTGAAAGATGGAAAATATAAGGTTTTGAGCTTTGCATAAAAACCTAAGTTATTATTTCATCTTATTAATTTATTAAGAACGAAAATGCAGCAAACGATACACAATGACTAAATAGAACCAATACTAAGGCAAAAAATGATCCTGCTTGCTTGCTAGGTTCTTTTTCTGGTGAAAGAGTGAAAGATACAGAGATTTCAAAACCAAATGTGTCATTCAAGTGGATGATAATAAAAAATATATCTCGATTCGGATAGAAAACTTCTTGCATAGTAGTAAAAGGGTTGAATATCAAATTTGGAGTCGTAGTTTACTACAAAAGATGTCTATACAGGTAAACGTCATTTTATGCTGGGGTTCCGTTCCGAGAGATACCGGCATATAATGAACATATATATAAATTTAGGTTCCCTGCCAAAATTCTAAGAACAATCTAATATGCTTTTTTAATACATATCCTATATATACAGGGCGTCCGGAAAATACGTGTACAAATTAAGAACAGACATTCTTTGGCTCGAAATAGATTGATTTGAGCCAACTTGCCTATTATACAAGTTGCTTCATTTAGCCGCTAGAGGGCTTCAAAAATCGTGAAAAATATTTGATATTTTAAAATAACTCGAAAACGCGTCGATAGGTTTTGACAATTTTTGGTAGTATGAGTTTCTACTTTCAATTGACATCTTTTGGTGGTGTACGCAATAATTTTAAAGCATAAGTGTCCCAAAAATGATGTATAAATATCCGACCATTACCTTTTTCCTGTTTATGCAATGGCTACCAATTTTTTTTTATGAGCAGCCGACTTAATTTGGAAACTTTTTTGTTTCTTGTAAAATTTTGATTAGACGAGCGGTTTGACAGAAAAAAATAATTTCAAATGTCTGCATACTTTCGTCATCATTGCTGCATTAAGTATAAAACTAATGAATTACGTGACATTCTTAGCATCGCTTCATGCAATTGAACTACACAATTGGTAAAGTTTCCCAAAATAACAAGAGATAAGACACTTGGTCTCGCCCAGCACGTGGAGTCAACGAATCGCAAACAAAAGGGGCCGATTCTATAAATATCAGGACAATTGAATATCGAGTTAGTATACTTTAGAAACTGGGCAGTCACTATACTTGAAAGTGCTAAATATTTACGTGAACAGTAAATTAAATTAAGTGAAAATTAAGGAGTATGTAATTGTACAAGCGAGCCGTACTTCTAAAGACGGCTCTCGATTACGATCTTGATTACCATTTTAATCACATCTTAATAACGATCTTAATCTTAAATTACAATCGAAATAACAATCCTAATAAGGATCTTGTTATGATTGCTGGTAAAACTTTTAATAACGATCAATTACGATCGTAAATACAATTTTGGATACGAGACTCTGGAGAATGCTGCCTGTTCAAGCAATTTGTTAGTTTCTGAAAATGGTAAATATTCTATTGCGGAAATGAAAAACCTTTCATTGGAATAAACTCACCAATAACGATTTGGATACTAATTTGGTTGGATTCAATTCTTGGGAATGCAGAGCACCTACTGAACCACTTCAGGTTAGATATTTTGATATGATTTATTTCTAAAAACTATTTTTATCAATAATAATTCAAAGTTTAAGAGCCGACAAATTGGGGTTTCTTGTTTAAATTTATGAAAAGTAATCGACATCTTGAAACATTTCAAAAGGTCTCTAAATGTAATAAAATCTCGTTTTGCTGGCTTGATTTTCTAAAAATCTGACAGATGTATATAATTTAAAAAGGGGAGAAGATATTCATGGACAAATTGTAAATATTTAATCATTATACTGTGTATTTAGAATTGCTTTATTTAATTGAATTAGCTAGTCGAGGTAAAGAAAATTATAAATTAACATTTCTACAAGTGCTTGAGTAATGAAAGTATAAATCATAGCATAAATATGGTCCAAGCGTAGGGGCTAACAGGAATTATTACAGCATTAATATAGCTCGACCCAACCGTGGCGCTAAATATTTAATATAATAACAAGGGTTATATTTTTCTACAGGAGGTTAACACGACAAATATGATGCTCATCGTAGGGGCTGCGAGTAACACAGCATAAATATGACATACCCAACCGTGGGGTTTAATATAAGGAAATATCACAGTAATATATATATATATATATATATATATATATATATATATATATTGCTGTGAAACCACCTAAATCCGGGTACTCCGCTTTTCGAATCGAGCCTCACGAATTGGGCGTCAAGAATGCTGTGTTTCCCTGTATTAGATTCGAGCCTCACGAATTGGAAGACAAGAATGCTGTGAATCCTACAAAAAGCTATTCATTACCTTAACTGTGTTGGTCCATTGACTTTCTTCTATTACTCGCCTCTTTACTCTTTTCCGCCTCGGCTGCTCACCTAATTAAACCTTCATCCTCATTCATAAAAAAAAAACAAACACATTCCTATCACAAACACCAACGTTAACTCTATTTACATCAATATTCACAATACATTAAAATTTCAAAATTAAAAATTCAGCATAAATTTCAGTATCAGAAAATTTCAAGATTTAAGTTTGTTATCATTTTAATGTGCATCCAAAATTAAAGTCCTTGTAGGATGCCTACTAATTAATATAACAATATATGCAGACCTGAGTCTGAGTACAAAGGGAGCATCTACCACCCCTTTACGTTAATTAACCAGGTTCGTCTAATTGAGCTCAAAGACATGCCCAAATTTTCATCATAATCCAGAACATCAATACTAAATACCCCTTTCTACTTAAACAAGCAAATTTCATCTTAAAATTAAAATTTTATTGTTAGTACAATTTCACTACTGTCCATTTTAAGTAAATCAATTATAAAGTTATTCAACACACACCAAAATATCAAAATCCAACAACAAAGCATAAGTTACCTGAAGGTTACTGCACTCGTGGCTTCAATGTACATCGTCCTCTGTTAATCACACCAATCCAACTGGGTTATGTTTAGGTCCTCGTATTGCTGGTCGCCTTTAAAATTTTCTACATCACCATTCATCTAAAGTAGTTTCAGTGCTTTTCCGGAACTCATCTGTGTATATCTGAATCTTGTTTTGTGGATCCAGACACGTTTACGAATCATTTCATTATTAATACCCCCGAAAAATAACAAAGAAATTCATACTTTTTTCACCAATATACGCCAAAACTGCCTACTTTTGTGTATTCATTTGTCGTTGTAAATTTTACTAATTGGTACAGTGATACTAAACTTTATTACCTTGTATCTTCTTTTCTAAGTGCACTAAAGTACATTCATTGTAGCACGTAAAGAACAAACTGTTTTAAATCACCAAAATATACGAGCAAACTTTAAATTATTTTATCAAACTCGGAAAACTAAAAAGCACTGTTTAACGCATTGAATCAAGTCGCAGATCTAAGAGAGCTTGTTCATATTAACCTGGGTATACAGGGTGCCCACAATCTATATGGGTAACTTTTTTATTATAGAAGATACAATGTTGGTTAAATTAGCAAAGTTGAAGAGAAATTTACGAGTAGTATGATGCTTTTTTGAAAACTCACCTAGATGCTCAACTTTTTTAGATATTTGAAAAAAACTGAAATTTGCCATTTTCTTCAAACGCAAATAACTTTTTAACGGTTTAACTTATAGAGAAAATAAAAACTGCTTGTAAGGTAACTTTTTACGTAGAATTCAATAGCGTATATGACAATTTTAATTGGAAATGGGTTTTCAAGCTACAAACATAACCTCACTTTTTAAATGGAAACCATAGTTCAATATAACCCAAATGGAAAGGTTTTTCTTTTCTGATTACCCTGATGTAAGGGTTGATGTACTTATTTTCAGTAGTTTCTTCATAATAAAGAAAAACGATTTATTTATTTGCGGACATCAAGGAGTCCATGGATACATATTTTAAATAAACAAAAACAACTGGCATTTGTCAGATATTATTAGTTAAAGTGTTTATTTGCTCTGGGTTGCAAATTTTGTGTAGAAGACTTTTAAATTTATTTGATTATAATAGAGAATGTATACAAACGACGAAAAAATGACATGCTCTTTTGTTACTATGCCTGTAACAGAAATTGTGATGCTGCTGGTGATATGTATTATGAAAGATATTTGGAAAGAAGGCAGCCAGATAAACGATTGTTTTCTAAATTAAAAACAATTTAAAAGGTTTGGTGCTTTTACAAAACCCAGTACTGATAAAAGAAAATTCAAAACTGATGATGAAGAACGTGTGTTAGCCTACATAAATTTTAAGCCAACAGCGTCCACCGAGAAACTGCAATTGAGTGCGCTACTTCTACAGAAAAAGCTCGCCTAATTTTAAAACAAAACCGCTACAAACCATACAAAACCCATGTTAGCAATACACTGTATCATGGGGATTGTGAGAGAAGACAACAGTTTTGTAGGTGGTTTCTTAATGAAACAAATAATAATCCTGGTTTTAGTCACACTATTATATTTACCGACGAAGCAAAATTTACTAACAAAGGCATGTTTAACAGAAAAATACAGTCTACTGGAGTCAGGAAAATCCCATTTAACAGAAGAAAGGCGGGATCAACATCAATTTTCGATAAATGTGTGGTGTGCCATTTTGGTAATAAAATACTTGGGCCTTTCTTCTATAATTATAATTTAAATGGTGTACACTATTTGAATTTTCTACAAAACGAATTGCAAGAAATGCTCGATAATTTGCCACTTCATTTACTGCAAAACTTATATTATTTTCAGCATGACGGTGCACCTGCTCACAATGCTCAAGCCGTTTCTGAATATCTTGATAATAGTTTTCCAAATTGGATTGGCAATGTAGGTCCTGTTCCATGGCCGGTAAGATCACCAGAACTATCGCCACTGGATTTCTTTCTTTGGGGTACTGTAAAGGATGTAGTGTATGCTAAAAAATCCAATAACATTGAGCAACTCAAAGATAGTATTACAGCAGCTATTACAAGTATAAAACCACAAACGTTAAATAAGGTGCACCAAAACCTAATTAAAAGGTGCGAAATGTGTTTGCAAGCTAATGGAGGTCATTTTGAGCATATGTTAATGTAGGAGTGGGCATATTCGCATTAATTAGTTTTTGTTTCCTTTGATTAAGTTATTTGTATTGTATGGATAGTTTATTTTTTAAGTATTTTATTTTTCTTAGTTTATAATAAATTTAGTTACAATAAACTTGTGTTTCCATTATTGATTTTTACACATTTTGTTTGTTTGTAATATGTATCCATGGACTCCTTGATGTCCGCAAATAAATAAATCGTTTTTTCTTTATTATTAAGAAACTACTGAAAATAAGTACATCAACCCTTACATCAGGGTAATCAGAAAAAAAAAACCTTTCCATTTGGGTTATATTGAACTATAATTTCCATTTAAAAAAAGTGAAGTTATGTTTGTAGCTTGAAAACCCATTTCCAATTAAAATTGTCATATTCGCTATTGAATTCTACGTAAAAGTTACCTTACAAGCAGTTTTATTTTCTCTATAGGTTAAACCGTTAAAAAGTTATTAGCGTTTGAAGAAAATGGCAAATTTCAGTTTTTTTCAAATATCTAAAAAAGTTGAGCATCTAGGTGAGTTTTCAAAAAAGCATCATACTACTCGTAAATTTCTCTTCAACTTTGCTAATTTAACCAACATTGTATCTTCTATAATAAAAAAGTTACCCATATACGGAGATAGATTGTGGGCACCCTGTATATAGAGGTTAGCCTGTCTGTCGGTCTAGTCCCCAAAACGGACAATTCTTCAGAATTTCGCATGCTAGGTTCCCATTCCGCAGCCCAGCATGCGATTTTTACGAAATTTGCACTCGCACCCGTTAAATCTCAGAAATTTCGACACGGCTCGCAACGTCTGGAAATAACTAATTGAATTTTATACAGAAATGTTATTTTTACCTCTCAATTTTGCCTTTTATTTTCACCCAATCGCAACCCAGTGACGTTGCTCCACTCACGCCTTTTACTATATGTGTCTCGGTCTTGCGCATATTATCTGTCTCTATCTAACCTGTTCTTATTGGTGCAAATTGATATTCTTTATTATCGATTATTTCAGTCCATGTGGACTGTGAAATAACCCACCTTTAGCATTTCCCGTAACTATTAAGCTACGGTTTCTCCAACATTCTCTGTAACCATTAATTATCTGCAAAATTTACGCAGAATGAGCTTTTTAAAAATACGCAGGTGTTCAAACATAATATTTCTAAATAACCCCTCTACGATTTGCATTTTATTGGGTTTTAACAAGTTTTTATAGATATTATATGTTACTAACGGTTCAATTAACTCCAATTAAAATAATACCCTTTAATTTTTAGTGAATCCTAATTAAATATTCAATTATTATCAGTACATTTTGTTTAATACCGGTTACTTAAAATTGAGTTAATTAATATAAATTTTGCACGTAATTTCTCTTTGTTTCTTTACTAGGAATAATTAAATTACACGTAGAGCTTTTTAATACTGCTTCTTTTGATATAAAGCGTCTTGTAGATGATTTAAATCTCTTATGTTTAATGAAACGAATGAATTTTTATGCTTCACGCTTTTATTTAATAACGCGTACCTTTTCCCAAAGCTTCTACACGGTGATTAAAATTATTTGATGTGATTATTTAATTTTCTACCCTGGTCTAAATATGAGTAATATATATATATATATATATATATATATATATATATATATATTGCCGTAGAACCTTCTACTAAAATCTCAAGCCTCACGAATTTTCCCAATATAAAATTTTCAAAAAAATTAACAAAAAAAATTCCTCTTCTTGAATACCTAATTTTACATTCAACCCTCTTTCACACTCACACACCATCAAATAAAATTACCAAAATAATACGACAATCATACAACCTTTTATTTATACCTATTAACAGATAAAATATATTTACACATGTTTCCAAACAGTTAGATACAATAATTATCAGCTCAATATTGTATGTTTCAAAGTCCTTGATTTTTATAATGATTTTAAACAAATTTGATTAAATACGAGTAGATGGGCCCCACATATAACCCTACATGGACTTCACACTGGAGTATTGTGAGCTCATTATAACCCAGTTTTGTTTGTATATCCTTTTTAAAACCTTGCATTAATTAAAATAAATTTACAGACCCGTTTACCCTTTACAACTCGATTAATATTCTGAATAAAATTTTGATATATTCTATATATACCCTTTTTCAATATTCAAAATCAGTAAATAGTCCAGTACATGTATCTTTTACAATAAGTTTCTACAACCATAAATATGCCACCAAAAGTCAACCACACAACACAAAATTCCACAAATGTTTATAAAACAATAGAAATTTCAAAGTAATTACCTGGAGAATTCTTCAGTCTTCATTCCCGTCGGAGATGATTATCAGAAAACCCCTCGGCGTTGTTTCCATTTACTGTGCTGCCCAGCGGATCCACAGGCCTCTACCATCTGATATCTCTGCAAGCTATTTGCCTCGTCTCACAGTACCATTCCATACCCATATATCATGCATACAAACTTGATTATCAGTTCTGCTTACCCCCATATATCATGCATCCATTTCATAAATTTTATCGTAGTAGCTGGACCTTTTTATTTAATATGCACTACTCGTATTTCACGTCAATAATTAGAGGTCCGCTACTGCCATTTTATACTTTCAACAACTTTATTAACAGTAACATTACTACACATACACAAAATACTAAAAAACTTTATTATACTCGTGGTCTGAATCAATATTCAGCACTTGGTCAAGGTGAAATAGAAGAGAGCTTTAATACTTTCGCTCCGGTCTTTATATTATTTTTCAACCCCCAATCGGACGTGTTTCATTCGAAAAGCTTATTTTCTACAGCAGTTTCTACAAATTTTGAGCATAATAATAATAATGTCTTTATTGCCCAGCAGCAAATGCCAATTACAGGACAAACAACACAAAAAATAAATACAGTTACAAACATAACATTTTGATACAGTCACTATACAACATGTACAATATATGAAAATAAATAAAACATAGAGTATACTTATACATCTAATAAATCTACCTAAGCCTATGTACCTAGCTAGAAGTTATAGTACTAGTGAAATGATTTAGCTCATCATTGATAATATCACCATTGCTACAGAAACTGTTACACAAAGAGCACATAACAGTTATGGGTGCTTTAAGCAGCAAGTTTGTACGAGCAGAAGCAACATAAAACACAAGTTTTCCTCTACTACCACTACCTGGTATATGGAACTTAATTTTAGATAATATATACATACAGTCAATATTATTGCGTAAAAGCTTATGGAGGAATGTAATGGCAGCTAACAGATGCCTCGTATTAAGAGAACTCATGCTGAATTCATCAAGTAATGCTTGATTTGGAAATCCCCTGGGTGGATAAAAATGATGTTTTTTATACCATAAGTACTTTAAAAATCTACATTGAGGACCTTCCAGAAGTAATTTATATCGCTCATAAAAGGGATACCATACTACAAGACGGTATTCCAGGCGTGATCTCACCAAAGCAAAAAAAGGTAGTTTTAGTGTATTGATATTAAACTGACTACAATTGCGTAAAATGCAGGCGTGTTTTATTAGCACATGCGATTATATATAAAATATGCGAGTTAAACGAAAGATTTGAATCAAACATGACACCTAGGTCAGTAATACTGCTACATCGAATCAACATAGAAGAAGCTACTGAGTAGTTGAACACTAAAGGTTGAATTTTCCGCGAGTAAGTTACCACTTTACATTTGGTAACATTCAAGTTTAGCTTGTTATTTATGCACCAATCATTCACAAGGTTTATATTATCTTGTAATTTAATACAATCGGTTAATGTTTCCACGGCTACAAAAATTTTAACATCATCGGCAAAGACTAACACTTCAAAGGTTAATACTGAGACTAAGTCATTTATAAAAAGTAGAAAGAGCAACGGCCCAAGATTGGACCCCTGCGGTACACCAGAAATGGGTTTATATGGAAAGGAACAGAAACCGCCATGTTCGACAATCTGAGTACGATCGGATAAATATGATAACAACCATTTAATACTAGGGTACAAAAAGTTGTAACCGCTTAGTTTGTTAAGCAAAATGTTATGGTTGAGACTGTCAAAGGCCTTAGAAATATCAGTGTCCACCTGGCCTTGACTATCAAGAACTTCAGCCACAAACTGAACGAAACTGCACAAGTTAGTAACTGTTGAACGCTTCTCAACAAAGCCATGGTGATGATGAGAAATTGCACTTTTAACTGCGTTATATATAATGTCACACCTAAACGCGAGGGGTAAAGTATAAGGCCCCGCTGAAGGCGTACTAGGAGTAAATTGTAGCAACGCTGTGCTCGAACCGATGAAAGTGGCTCGAACTCGGAGAGATTAATTTGTTGCTTCCTGTTCCGCGGCTAGTCAAAGAGCACACAAGGGTCGTAGGAGTGCTACATAAGAGAAAAATAGATATGGGCGCCAGGGCTAGGTTCCGCCCAGGAAACAACTCAAGCAAAAAGTCAACCACACCCAACCTGATTAGGAAGACTATGTAATCCAGGTTAGAATTCCCCGCAGTAATTATCTTAACAGCTTCTGATTTCCAATTAATAAAAGCTTTGTGTCGTACACATTTGCACAATCTCTTTAATATTTACAAATAAAGTAACCAGACAGATTCTAAGCAATATAAGATAATGTGAACCAGTGGCAATGTAAACATGACACTGAGTAACTCAAGACAAAAGCCTCTAGGCTCGTATTAAAATTTAAAATTGAGTATTGTGAATATAAGTTACCAAATATTTATATCCCACAATGTGCGCAAATTGTGTTCACAATTAGGCTTAAAATAGCAATATTCTTTTATAATCTTTACATTTTTATCGATAGTTAATTGTCACATATAAATCCCTTCACTCTTAAATAATTATTCTCAGTTATGAAAAATTTAAGACCAATCAATATTTTATTCTAGTTTAAAATAAATAACTTTACTACTCGGCACCACAAGTAAACTATTTTCTAGGGTTACTCACGACCACCCCTTGGACATGAACCTGTACCGATGAATTGGATTCCGTAACAGCCGAGCCAATATCCAGCGTCAGCAGTACTAACTATGGATTAAGCCTCTACTTCAACTCTACTACCAATTCCAGAACCAAACGCAGAAAGACATTCACAAACTCACGAATGCGCCAACAACTAATAATTCAGGACAACCTAAAAACCCTGCAATAATACAATTAACCACCTGTTAATTATAACCCCTCTTTACCTTCGTTAAAAAGGGTTCTTATACAATACCAATAAATTCTTGCTCTGTTGAAATATAGACAGAAGTGCTAATATCTAAAGCATTTAATATTAGTACCATAAGGACAATGTTTATTACTTACAAAAGATGGACGCTTCACGCCAAACTATCTTTCCGATAAGCGGTCCGAACAGATGTGGAATTTTAATTTGTACCAACAACTAGAAATATCCGTTCAGTAAATTTTGGTGTGCTTACCACATTTATTTCCTACAAATCCTTACAACGTAAGTTCGGGTAGTTTCAACTCTGAAAACCCTTTTAATTTAGTAAGCCACCAAGCGTGTTTTACGTCGACCTAACGTTCTTCTGTTCGTAAAATCAAATAATGATGTCCGCGCAGCCTGCTATCATGTTAACAACAAGTACTGATATCCCGACTCTATATACAACACATTGATGCGATACTACACCTTCAAACATTAAGATATAGTTTAAACAAAGATTAAATTTCCTTAAAATAACTTTCTTCCTTTTGACAATACAGTGCGTTCCTCAACGTTACACCAATCAAATAAAATAAATTCCTTTATTACTAGACATTTACAACTTTATATACAGAATTATATACAGAAATTGAATTAATTTTGTAGCGGTCATAGAATGACTGTTACAATAATGACATAAACAACCATCTCAAAGATTTTAGAGAAATTTGACAGTATAGTAATTGGTCTGTAGTTACTAACGTCACTAATATCATTTGCCTTGTGCACAGAGCAGACGCGTGAAATCTTCCACACACTGGGAAAGGTTCCAGTTTTCAAAGATAAATTTATAATAGTTAGAAGCGGTGATACAAACACAGTTTCACAAGCTATAATTAAAAAGCATGGTACCTGATCAAGTCCCACTGTTGGCTTATTTTTAATTTTCGAATAGCATGCATGACATCGCTTTCCGATACGATTTGAAGATCAAAATTATCATTATAGTGCATAGCAGGTACATTTCCACTACCCATTGTTGGACAATCTGGGTTCTCAAAAACAGCGGAAAAGTGTTCCGCAAATTTATTCACGATGTCTTGGGGATTGTTAAAATAAACACCATCAATATACATTCTCCCAGGTATTCTGGATATACCTTTTTTGGACCTAATAAAAGACCAAAAATTCTTACTGTCAGTGTTAATGGAGATTTCTATTTCATCTTGATAATTTGCATATGCAGCCCTGGTTAGACTTTTAACCACCAAGCGTATCTTCTTAAACTCAGCAAAGTGGTACTGAGAGTTACAAACATTGTACTTTCGAAATAGTTTCTCCTTTAACCTGATATAACGTATGATTTCACTGCTAAACCAAGGCAGATACTTCATATTGCTGGCATTGTTTTTTATTTTTATAGTGGGGCACATATTGGTCGAAGACCTTATACAGAACTTCATAAAAAATACTGCACAACTCATCAATGTTAGTACAACTAGTAAAGGTACACCAATCTAAAGCCTTTAAGGCATTATACAATCCAATAAAATTTGCTTTTTTGAAATTGTATTTTGCATTACTACGAAATTGTGGGAAATTGGGCTGAGTAGAGGATACAAGATCAAAATAGATCATTAATGCCGGATGATGAACATCCTCACTAACCAGAGGCACATTATCATGAGTAATTATGCAATTGAAAGTAGCAAATACTAAGTCGAGAATCTTATCATTTTCATTATAAATTTTGTTATATTGTTGTAGATCCATTAAATTAGTGAAATTAGTCAATGAGGAACATAACACGTCCTCTACATTCATACTACAGAAGTTTGGAATATTAAAATCACCAAGAACCACTAATTTGACAACACTTAAGTAATGTTGCACCAAGTAATCAAATAGTAAATTAAGGTGATCGATTGATGGTGTGCGCGGAATATAAACAACAAACACATACAAGCAACACCCAATCAATGTACATTTGCAACCTACTACATCAAATGTTGGTAATGTATCCAGGAGTACAGACAAATTAAGCTGTTCAGTTATTATATCATTTTTAATTGCTAAGAGTACACCTCCGCCACGCTTAGCACTGGTAACAGCAAAGTTGCGATCACATCTAAACACAATGTAGTTAGTAAAAGCAAAAAACTCACTGTTTGCTATGTCACTAGACAACCATGTTTCACTCAAGGCAACTAGATCATAATTACAAACACATATGTTTCTTGTAAATTCATTAAGTTTACCTCTAATACTGCGAACATTCTGGTAAAAACAGGAAATGCCTTTACTATCTGAATCTTTTAAATTATTTTGTAAAATGTTTTGTGAGTTATATTGAAGTTGTGATGCAGCTGAATTTAAATACTCACACCGTCGCTTAATTCCAAAAATTTCTCCCGCCATACTTGTTGTTTACAGAGAACTCGTTCTCTACCTTTGCGTGAGCGTTCGTTTTTAAAACTGTTGGCTTTCAACCAATAACAAAGTTTTTTGTCGTCACCAAACTCCTAAGCGCTATTCATCTTTATTTTATTCATGTTCGCTGTCTCCTTCAAAACCCCACTTGAGTTACAGAAAATCGATATTATTGACGTCCTATCTCAACTCCACGTGTATATCGTACGTGCCTTTCAATTCGTTGCTTGCTATATTAATCTAAATCTGTTGTATATTACCGATTGTCCATTTCCCTTGCTCCTTAAGATATTTGTTACCCTAGCTGTTTATCCAAACTTACGGTTGAAAACAATTTCTATGAAATCCTATCTTAACATACACTCGAATTCTTTGAACGTAACCTTTAACAAGCAGTTGTTTCTGTTAATTATCGACCGTTTGAACATAACAATTCCACGATTTTCTGCTTCTTCGTATCTGATAAAACTGACGTTGGCTTTTAAAACGAATACATTTGCCTTGGAATTATTGATTTTCTTACGCAAGCACGCTCCCTTATGCTTAATGTGTTTGATTAAAATAAATTATGGCTAATTATACGTATCCTTGAACTTCTATTTGCTTTGAAGCTTTCTTCCTTCATGTGATCCTAACATTCATCAGCAACCTAATCCTCTCAACACCAAACAAGATACTAACAACCTTAGTGCGGTTTATTCCATTCTTTACAGATTCAAGTGACAACAATACTTACATTCGCAACACTTTTATAACAATTACTTATTGCTGTTTAATCTTTAATTACTTCTTTCCATTTTAATTGTAGTTAATTTAGTGTATGTTTATCTTAATGCTTACGTTTTAACTTTTAAATTTTCCGAAATGATTTATTACATCTAGTTTACTTTTGTTAACTGCTACATTCCTGTTGTCAAAATATTTTCAATCACTCAAAACTGTGTCATGAATAAGTGTTCCTATTTATAGCAATTTTAAGTCATAGTAATTATGTAAGTTGTATATCTATAATGTTTTATATTTTGTTAACTAATTTTACCCAATTCTAGTCTATGATTAATGCATAAATTTTATGCCGAAACGTTAGAAAATAAATTTCAATTGACTGATTAGTTTTTGCTTTACGAACGAGTGCATCCCAGAAATAACACCACAATTAAAAGCTATATATCCTACGTAGGTGCACCATACACTTTAAAAACATTCATCCAATTATAGTTTTATTCAACAGCTTAGTTCTTAGTGTATTAGAGTATAATACAGTATTGCCCAAAATAAACAGTACTGAAATTGTAATTGTTTTGTATATTTAAAAAATACATCTTATTGACACTTTATTATATGTTCTAAATGTGCACCTCTTCGTTCGAGACAGACTTCATAACGATGTTCTAAGTTTCTGGTCATGTTATTGAATAAGGGTTGTCTCAGGGCTGCGAAGAAGACTCTAACGGCATCCTTTAATTCATCGATGGTTTGTGGTGCCCGTTTGAAAACGGCATTTTAGCCATGCCCCAAATGTATGCGTCTAGAGGTGTGAGGTCTGGAGAATGTGAAGGATAAGGAAGTCAGTAAATCGTGATATGAATTTGCTTGGAAAATGTTCTTGAAGAAATTGACGAATTGCGGCAGCAGTATGGCAAGTTGCCCCGTCCTGCTGAAAAAATTGGTTTCGAAATGCCAAGTTACGTGCACGACAGAATTGACGTAGATCAGGGATAAATCGTGTTAAAATTTGTCTGTACCTCTGTTGATTAAGTGTGACTTGCCTACCATTCTCTTCGATAAAGTACGGACCAATGATTCCGTGTCCGGAAACAGCACACCAGACACTCACTTTTTCACTATGTAAAGGAACCTCTTGAACCTCATCGGATCTCGCAAAGCCCAGAAATCGATTTGTGCGACGATTCACATAGCCTGACAAGTGAAAATGTGCTTCGTCTGAAAACCAAACATTTTTCAAAAATTCAGGATTTTCATACTGTAACGCGAGAATTCTGGCGCAATATTCCACTCTACTGCGATAATCCCGAGGATGTAGTTGTTGATGTACCTGAATCACATACGAAAATGTACCCAACTCCTTCAGGATTCTTTGAAAGGAAGTTCTTTTAAATCAAGTTGTAACGCTGTCCTTGCCTGGCTGACTTTTGGATTTTCTAAGATTTGCTCAAAACACGCTCATGGTTATTGTTGTTGTTAACTGTCCTGGGACGCCCTGAGTTTCCTTTTCGTTGGCACAATACACTACCTGTATTTCTAAACTTTTCAATAACCTTCAAAATTACAGCATTACTTGGAGAACGTTTATTAAACCTTTATGTGAATTGATCAGACACGTATAGCAAACTTGCACCATTACGTCGGCCGATTCCGTATGAACGAAAATAATGCTCTACCAGAAACACTTTCTACTCTGTACTTAACACCATTTTTAACAATTAGGCCCTACTAATTACTTGTTTGAGGTTTACTTGACAGGTCTATACTAGCTAACTTGAGTGTGACAGCGCACGCATAAAAACACCGTCAACTTAGTTTCAGTACTGTTTATTTCGGGCAATACTGTAGTATTATATGGGCACCATCCTATAACTGCTATAATTCTAAGTTACAAAGAGTGCAAGACAGTTTTGTTAAATACGTCTTATGGAAACATCACTTTCCTTATAAGGAGGTGCCCAGGTCCACTCGTTTGTTGCTGGTTGGTATGAAAGATCTCACCTTCAGAAGAAACTTGGCCAAGGCAGTATTTTTATATAAATTGGTAAATGGTCTAATCGATTGCCCACCTTTATTGGGTATGGTTTTTATTCATGTCAACAATAAGGCTACACGCAACAGTAATTTTTTTGAAGAACGTTTTCACAGAACTAATTATGGACGATCTGCCTTTATCGATCAAATAACAAGAGCATTTAATAAGAGCAATAGCAGGGATATTTTTGGTATCACTATAACTAGTTTTAGAAATGGAATTTCCTGGTGATTTTTTTTTACATCAATTTAGATAGATTCTTTGTGTAGTTTTCTGTTCTTTTGTCTATTGACGGGTATATTTTTATTGTATTTTGTGCCAATTAGGAGTTTTGTCCTGTAGATGCACTATATAAATAAATAATTAAATGTATATATATATATATATATATATATATATATATATATATATATATATATATAGATCTGTTGGTTTCTTGGGATGCACTCGAACGAGTGCATCCCAAGAAACCAACAGATCTATATATATTACTACCGTTCGAGAAACTACCTATTATATATATATATATATATATATATATATATTGCTGTGATATTTTAAAATCGAGCCTCACGAATTGGGCGCCATGAACTGCTGTGATATACTCCTTTGAATGCGGGAACTGGGTCCTTTCAACAAAAAAATTCTAGTCCCACCGATTGGGCGTCATAAACTGCTGTGATCCTGGTTTCGCCTCAGCTGCTCACCTAATTTTATAAACCTCCTCATTCATAAAATTAAACAACACATTCCTACCACAAACATCAACGTTAACTCTATTTACATCAATATTCAGAATACATTAAATTTTCAAATTAAATTTCAGCATAAAATTCAGTTTTAAAAGAATTTCAAGATTAATTTTATTATCACTTTAACGTGCATCCAGAATTAAAGTCCTTGTTGGATGCCTACTAATTAATATAACAATATAAGCAGACCGGAGCCTGAGTATAAAGGGAGCATCTACCACCCCTTTACGTTAATTAACCAGGTTCGTCTAATTGAGCTCAAAGACATACCCAAAGTTTCATCATAATTCAGAACATCAATACTAAATACCCCTTTCTACTTAAACAAGCAAATTTCATCTTAACATTAAAATTACAATTTCACTAATGTCCATTTAAAGTAAATCAATTATAAAGTAATTCAACACACACAAAAATGTCAAACAAAATAGTATAATTTACCTGAAGGTTACTGTCCTCGTAGCTTCAATGTACATCGTCCCTTTAGTTAATCACACCATTCCAACAGGATTATATTTACGGCTTCTAATTCTCAACGCATTTAAAATTTTCTCCATCACCATTTATTTAAAGTTGTTTCTGGGCTTTTCCGGAACTCATCTGTGTATATCTGACCCTGGTTTTGTGGATCCAGACACGTTTTTGAACCATTTAATTATTAACACCCCGAAAAATAACAAAGAAATTCATACTTCTTTCACCAATATACGCCAAAACTGCCTACTTTTGTGTATACATTTGTCGTTGTAAATTTTGCTAATTGGTACAGTAATACTAAATTTTATTACCTTGTATCTAAGTGCACTGAAGTACATTCATGTTAGCACGTAAATAACAAACTATTTTGAATCACTAAAATATACGAGCAAACTTTAAATTATTTTATCAAACTAAAATGCACTGTTTAACATCTTCAATCAAGTCGCGGATCTAAGAGCTTTTAACGCATCGAATAGTCAAAAGTCTAAGAGGCCGAAATTCATATTACCACCGGTATATATAGCGAATAGCCGGCACGTCGCTTTTGTCCTCAAAACAGGCAATTCTTAAGAATTTCTCATGCTGTGTTCCCAGTCCGTCGCTCGCGCGTCGGTTTTTACGAATTTTTCACTCGCCCCATTTAAATCTCAGAATTTCTCACACGGCACGCAAACATGTCCGAGAAAAACTAATTAATTTTGTACAGAAATTGTTGTTTCTACCTCTGATATTTGCATCCTATTTTCAACCAATTGTGACCCTCGTGACGTTGCTTAAATCACGCCTTTTACTATATGTGTCTTTGCTTGACGCATTTTCTTTCCTTTTCTAACCTGTTCGTATTGGTGCAAATTGATATTCTTTATTATCGATTATTTTCCAGTCCATGTGGACTATCTGGGTTAAATAACCCCGTATCGCACCTTCTCGTGAATATTAAGCCCCGGTTTCTCCAAGATTCTTTGTAAACATTAATTATCTGCAAAATTTTCGCCGAATGAGCTTTTTAAATAAACCCTGTTTTGTATTTCGTGCTAAATCATCTGACCGTTTCCAATATCCTTAGAATCGACATGTTTATCTAAACAAATTAAACTGAAATTGCCTTTTAAAATACGCAGGTGTGTTCAAACATCCTACTTCTAACTAACACTTCTAGGATTTGCATTTTATTGGGTTTTACAAGTTTCTATAGATATTATCTGTACGTTTTGTTCAATACCGGTTACTTGAAATAGAGTTAATTAAGATAAATTTTGCACGTAATTTCCATTTGTTTAGGAATAATTACATTACACGCAGAGCTTTTAATACTGCTTCTTTTGATATAAAGCGTCTTGTACATGATTTAAATCTCTTATGTTTAATGAAACTAATAAATTTTTATGCTTCACGGTTTTAATAACGCGTATTATCTAATAATATTCATTATACACGGTGATTAAAATTATTTGATGTGATTATTTAATTTTCTACCCTGGTCTAAATATGAGTAATATATATATATATATATATATATATATATATATATATATATATGAGAAAGAAGAAATCATACACCTCATAGCTTGATCTGTTTTACTGTATGACAAAAATGAACCCCTGAATCAAATAACAATGATTTTTAAATTGTTTATCCCCAAAAATTATAGCTCCCTTTCCTTATTTTAAAGCCAGCAAAAATGACACTGTACACTACTGGAAATTCTTTGAATGTTCAAGTCTTTTACCCCTTTTTACGTAAATTTTCACGTATAAAAGAAATTTTTGATGACTACATAAAATATTCAGGTATAATAAATATAGTAAATATTAAAAAACAAGTTGAAAATGCAAGGCATTGTCGCAACGAACTTCCAAATGTAGACTTACTTTAAAACAATTTATGTATCGCACATTAATTTTGGACCTATTTGAAATTTTTGATAAAAATTAATTCCCGGGGGGGGGGTGGGGGTCGGGTATCCGTGGTCAGATTTTGTGGGGGGTACCATATTTCGACTCAGCTATGTTAGGGGAGTCCAAATATGTATCGCACATTAATTTTGGACCTATTTGAAATTTTTGATAAAATTAATTCCCGGGGGTCGGGTATCCGTGGTCAGATTTTGTGGGGGGTACCATATTTCGACTCAGCTATGTTAGGGGAGTCCAAATATGTATCGCTCATTAATTTTGGACCTATTTGAAATTTTTTTTTTCCCGACGGAATATCGCGGGGGCACGGCGCCCCCGTGGCCCGATTTTAACTGACATCAAAACTTAAGCTCTGGACACCGAGCTGAATCGATTGATGTATCACACATTGATGTCCAACCATTAGAAAGGCCTCGGACGGACGGACGACAAATCGATTTCATAAACGAACGAAGTTCGTTGAAAATAAAGATAAAATAATGCCTTATGCTAGATTGTTGACCTGTAGTTTTCCTTGTTCGTCTTTCTGGATCTGCTACTGTGTGCTGTGGATCAGCACTTTCAGATGAGTTACTCCATACAATGCTTTAAAAAATCCTCTGTTTTGTGCGCCTTTGCCAATATTTTTATTTAGATTTCTTCCCAATATTATCAATTTATTTAGTTTCCAAATTTTACCCCGCTTGATTTCTTTGTAAGGGGGTTCGTTAAGAATCATGTTTATCAGCAAAATTTTGCTACAGAACAAGACCTAAGGGGGTTAGTTCTGGAAGCATTTGCTGGTATTACTCCACAATTGTTGAATAGAGTTTTAGAATCGACAGTTAGAAGGTGCTGTTTATGTTTGGAAAATAATGGAAGTTTGTTCGAACATATGCTCTAAATTTAGTTGTTTTGTTCGTGTTCGTTAATTTAATTTTATTTGTTCGTTGTTTATTCTATTAAATTAGTGCATAAACTCAGCCAGTAGACTATTACTAAACACCTAAATGACTAAACTATTAATTGGTATAGTTAATTGTTTATTCTTTAAAATTAAAAACTGCACTACAGGTCGTAATAGGAATTTTCTTGATTAAGGCCGAAAAAAAACGAAAACGCAATTAAACCATAAAGTGTAATACTTCGTTGAATTTGGCATAAAAAGAGCTTTCTGAATCTGATACCAGATCACCACGATGGTATTTAAAAAAAAAGTTGAAGATGGTTCCGCAAAGACGAAACATCAGGTGAAAAAACTGACAATGCCATGTTAAGGGACATTAAAAGTTGCTGTGGAGAAGTGCTTTCGGTTTTGGTCTATGTGCCATATTAACGCCAGAACAAAATAATATGTAAAATAAGAAAATCCCATTTTTTCGAAATATCTCAAAAACTGTTTTGGAGATTTCTAAATGCCATTTTTTTAGGCCTTTGATTACACAACTTTCCTCCCATTTAACCAAATCTGTATCTCATACGGTTTTCAAGATCCCCATAGTGGCTCTCCTTATCTCGGACACACTGTATATTGTAGCTCCCAATTATCTAGTAATGTGTGTAGTGTAGTAAATGTATTTTAGGAAGTTCTCTTTTTGAATACTCTGATGATGGTATTTTATAGTACCGAAAGCGCTTAGTAGTTAAAAAAATATATGGTTTTTTGCACGTTTACATTGTTTTCATTTTTGTATACATTGATTTGTCGTGAACTTAGTTTCTTCCAAAGTTTTTGAGTCTAATAACCGATTGGATAGATAGATAAATAGATATTTGTGCCAATAATAAAATGGTAGTAACGAGTCATACATAATACATACAATACTTAAAATACAATATAAATATCACAGTGCAGTGTAAAACTATCAGTCAGTACTCAGAATGTATCATTTAAACATTCCTCGATCGTGTAATAGCATCGGTCACGAAGCAAGACCAACAGGAATTTTTTTAATTTAGTCGTAGTGTTTAATAATTTGATAGTTGATGGTAATTTGTTGTATAAAGTGGGAGACATATGAACAAGTGATTTTTTTTTATTAATGGGAGTGTGGGACTATTTTGTATATATTACTAGCTGAACGAGTGTTATGGAATGAGCTTGAGGTGTTGTACTTATGAAGGTTTTTGCGAAAAAGAATAAAGGTTTCAAAAATAAATAAAGGTATGTAGGTTAGTATTCTTAATCTTATAAAAAGTGGTCTACAATGAGTATCTATTTCAGAATGTGTAATTCGGATAGCAGGCTTTTGTAATTTAAAAATTAAATTTTTGTTTTCCCCAGAATGCTATACCATAGTGTAATCGAGATTCAAATAAGGCATAATATACATTCAGTGTGCCCTCTACATTCAGTTCCCTAGACACCGTTTTCAATTCAAAACATATCGAAGCTAGCTTGTTTGCTAATGCACTTATATGCTCGGACCAATTTAGTCTGTCTTCAATTCCTAAGCCTAAGAATTTATTTGATTGAACTATATGCAGTGAGAAATATTATCATCCGTATTATTAAATGACGTGCAGCATGTTTTTTGAGAGTTCAGATTTAGTTTATTTGTTTTAAACCAATTTGTCATTGTGTTCAGATCAAGATAATTATTGTTTTTAAGTAGGTTTCTCGAAGTAGCACTCCAGTGTAAACTGATATTGTCAACAAAGAGTACGCAATTTGCATATTTAATGGAGACAATAAAGTTGTTTACAAATATTAAAAACAAAAAAGGACCCAGCACAGATCCTGGTGGAACACATAGTTTAATCTGTATAGTGTCTTAAAGAATAGTTTCCTTACCGGACTTAATTTTTACTAATTGAGATCTGTCCTCAAGGAATGACAAACCATTTATTTACAATGCCACGAAAACCATAAAAATCTAATTTATTCAGAAGTATTTGATGATCTACACTATCGGATGCTTTTGATAGATCTACAAACAAGGCAGTGGAACAGGCATGTTTCATATTCAGTGATGTGTATATACTTTCGAGAAATGTGTTTATTGCATCTGTGGTGGATTTTTTTTGGACAAAAACCAAATTGGTTAGTGTGTATAATTTTATATTTTGCAGCAAAATTTACCATGTGAATTTTCACTAAGGTTTCAATTAATTTTGAAATGGTCGATAGCAGAGAAATTGAACGATAGTTGTTAACTGGTCAGAACATATCACTTTTCTTTCCAGTAAACTGTTTACTTTACTTTCCAAAGTATGTGCAGGGAACACCACTGTAGTGCCTGCTTAAAGATTATTTTGCACTATTGGTATGATTGGCATGCTTTTTCATGATATTCAGACTACAAAAATAGGCATTAGAATTAGTGGAAAATAATGCACATTGTAAGCCATTTTCTAAAATTAAAAATACTTTATCTGGAAATTTTATATATGAAATACACGTTTTATTCTATAAAATACAAAATAGTTACACCGTAGCAAATGCTATACACAATCATGGTATAAGACAAATTTCAACTTTATATTTCAGTGCATTTTAATGACATGAATGTTGTTACCTATTACTTTTTGTGGTAGAAAAATCTTATCCCTTTTATAGGTCATTTCTATTCTTTGAATAATTTGAGGTTTAGGTTGTTAGTGTTGTTATATAAATATTATAATTTTGATAATGGTTGATCATAAATATTAACTACTGCAAACATAGGCCTATTGTATTGCTATAATACATACAAGAAAGAGACCAAAACGTCTTTGCTCTAATACTTATAGCAAATAGTTAAGAGCATAAAAGATAGACTAGTTGCAAATTTTATGACTGAAGGCACAATTTTCTACCGACAAAATGATATCTAAACACCAATTTCATTTTATAAAAATATGTGAACAAATATTACTTTTTAATATTAAACTTCTACACCTTATACATAATAATACAAATTAAGCTTTAAAGGTATTACAACTTTTCACAGTTTAATTGTTTATCCTACATCCCATATGTTATTGGTAAGTAGATAATTTTTAACCTTACTTTCTTCCAAGGTAGGAGTTTATTTAGAATTTCTGACATAACAGTACAAGCAGCATTTCTTTGGAACAAACTTGTAGATCAAGGTACTAGTGGATGGGCGGTTGGTGGATACAACTATTACGTTTTACCAGACAGGCGAAAGTTATTACAACCTCTGTTTGGGTTTCAATGGCTACATGTTAAATACCCCTTGCTCGTATATAATAAATTTTATGATTTAAGCATGTAAATTTCTATACTAACGTTTTAACAGGTTTTTATTTACATTTCATTGAGTTTTCAGGGAGCCGTGATTCTGGTTCTCATCACATGGTTCTTCCAATTTTAGTAGCATCTTAAAAAAGGTAAAGACAGGTGGGTATGATAATTAGATCATTACACTAAACAATACTCCAACCAAAACACAACTGCTCTAGGCAAGTGCCGATACTAAAGTGTTTAAATAATTCCTGGTAGAATTAGTTCAAGAGCCAATAAAAGTGTAGAATTATTTCCACGAAACGATAAAAAGATTCTGTAAGACTGATGTAAACTTTCGAAGGCATTCCAACATATACATATTACATCATTTTAAGCCTACAAACTATTAATTTATGACCTCAAGATCAGAGCAAAAAAACTATGGGAATTACTTTTGCTTTTAAACGAAATACAATAAATGTAATGAATATAAGAAATGGACACTGGTTATCCAATGATTGAAAAATATGCATGTTACAGGCTAATTTACTTAACCCGTAACAGAATCTAAAAACTTATGAATATTGTTACAGGTAAAATGTGCATAAAGTGAATTAAATTTTGAATTGCTCTGAAGGGGCGGGGACTCTGTAACAACATAAGGGTGCATCGGCTAACTGCAGAAGTGGGTTCCTAGGGAAAACGAGAAAAGAAAATAAACAAATATAAAAATAAAAAAGGGCTGAAATCCAAAATTCTACATTAGATTCACACATGCTGAAAGGCTTTTCTTTGTCAAAATCAAAGGGTGTCAAACCGTTGGTCAAGGCAATTTTTTTTTTATATTATTTCTGTATGGAAGACGGTTATTCCAATAAAACTCCTTTGCTTTGATATCCTAAATTTTCTCACCTCATATTTACTTTGCTCAAATATACCTTAAAACACATTAATTCTGTCATATTTAAATAAACTTGTAAAATACAATGCTTTCCAAATAGGATTCCATCACTAGGGTATCTGAATAACCTTTACAATTAGGTGATTTTACCTAATTAAATTTAAATAAAATTCAACCTAAACTCTATTAAAATAAAATAATTTTAACATAAAGTTACAAATGGACTTTCATAAAAAAAAGAACAATTTCTTAACCTGAAATCTGGCCAGGTATTGCTAAAAGAAAAATTCTAAAAGATCTTAAATCTAACCCATTGACAAAAATATTCGTCTCTCCGCATTTTATCTGTCTCTAATATTCGATTAAATGACATTTATAAATCCCAATTAATGGAAATGCCTTTAATAACAAGAAAAACAGTTAAATAACAGCTTTTCATAATCTGTTCATTGTGCTGTCCAAAATACTTTAATATCAATATCTCTGCATTCCTTAATATTTTAAACTAATGACATGCTTAAATTTAATTGACACTCGGTCTGTCGGTAAATCCATAATCAATGATAAAAAATAATTACTTTTTTCAATTAATGCCCTGCGTCATAAAATACTGACCATGTTTACTTCCAAAACTCACAAATTATACAAAATCATAAGCAAGCCTATAATATTACTTAGTTTGATTTGCCTATTATAAGGTTCAGAAAGTCAAGACAACACCAGCTTTCCATTTTATTTAAAAATTCCTTTTTTGTTTCATCTTTCAAACAACAGTTACCACCGACCTGACACAAAACCCAACATTCCAACTTAATGCTGGGATGAACGATCCCAATTCAAATCCCTCTAAATGGTCACAACAATTCCATCCTCAGATGCATTGAAAATACCTCATTGTTACAAGCGCAAGTTCAAAGTTTTATCATATGCCACGTTTCTATCCCCAACGGGTACATCCATCTTTATTTTTCCTTGAAGCTACATTCCGTTCAATTTTCTACAATTCACTCACCTTACGTTTTTAAGTTCTAAATTAACGTCACTTAATTTTACTTTCCAAACTTTTACCTTGCCCTCATACCACCTCACACAGTCCTTATATCCCTACACATTCGACATTTGCGATCGATTAATTTTATTTCTTTCCCATCGCATCCAACAAATCTAATTTTCTGCCACTGTAAATCGTATTAATTACGGTCAGTATCTAATTACTACAATGTATCGAGCTTACTACACAAGTTCTCATGCAACAATCTATTACAATGTATTTATCTATGGAACTGTATACACAGTGTTTGTCACATTCCAATGTGTGCTTTGCAGTTTTATGTCATCATCCCTCATTCTTATCATAGAGTAATGTTGAACTGAATTATTTTTATAGCAACAAAATTTGAATTGTTTAATTAAGAATAATTATTTACGAAATTTTTTATACAAAGTGCGTTTATATATTTTGTCCCTATGAAAGTAAATTTTCTTTCTTTCATATCTTATTTATTATTAGTGTAATGCAACGTGTTGCAGTAGTTTTATCTGGTAAAGGAGAATTAGAAGACGCATTGCATTTTTATAGTGTTTCAGTTAATGAACCAATTTTTCTTTCTCATATAAACTTGATATAATTTTTCTTGACTATACATAGTATTGTTTGTAAATTTTATAGAAAAAATACTTCAAAACTTTTCATATTTTGCACTACCCACTTCCGATACGCTTTTAAAAGTCTCCTTGTACTTAAAAGGTCAAAATATTACTACGTTATTTACAAATGCATGCGATATTCAAATTACCTTAATATATTGATCTTTTATATTTTTCATTTTTTATACCTCCCAAGAAACTGTTTCTGAATCAAGGTAAATTTATATCATTTTTGACCTCTTGCATTATGGTTCTGATGATCCCATAAAGGCAGTCTCGCCTAGGCAAGGGTTATTAATAATTCTTCAATTGTTGCCGGCATTTGCAGTACTGTTTTGTGCTGAAAATTTTCTAGTTTAACCTTTTATTTGATTTTGCAAACTGTAGTTTGCATGCACTTAAATAAAGTTTTACCATGACTATTAAAGCAATAACTTCAATTTTGGCAATGCTAATCTCAGTTCACATCCCAATTAAAAATAACAAGAAATATTCCACGTTGTGGAGAGTGGTGGAACTAAAAATCCATTGTTATTCAATCAGTGTTGGTGGATTCGCCATTTTGTTGCAGTGATACATGTGCTCCAAGGACAAATCATTGTATTATAAAGGTAATAAATACATATATTTTGCTACAACTGCTCACAACTCAAGTTGAATATATGTAAATTGCTTGCAAGTAATAATTCTGTTGTAAAAAAAAGGGCTTGAAAATCATGTTACCTACAGTTCATATTGCCCGGTACTCTCTTGATTGACAACGTAAACTATAGTTTACGTTGCCAAGCATTACAGATTGTTGGGATTGCGAACTGAAGTTCACATTGCTAAGTAAAGAAATGCAACTAGTCTAGTCTAGATGCAAACATAACAAACAATTGCTCTTTTGGAAATTCAGTCTATGGTTTTTATTTATTTATTTTTATTTCTATAAATCTATATTCAAATATTTTATTGAATTATCTACGTATAAGTAATGAATTGTTTCAGATGTCTAACAGATTTTTCACTAGTCAAAGATCCTTAAAGATTGTAACACTCGAGTTGATACCACTTTTGGAATCTGAAAGTGACGAGTCACACGATGGTGAAGAATTTCCAGATAATGTGTCAGAGGCTGCATCAGTTTCAGACGAGGTCTTAAAATTACATTATTCTTCCATAGAAGATGAAGATATTGTTGCTTTTTCTGAATCATATGATTATATTGATCAGAATGATGAGAATAACATGAACCAATCAAATGGGGAAATTGCATCATTTATTTTAACAGAAAATAATATTCAAGATATTCCTATCGTTATTGAGAATTCGCTTGGAACTCCTAGGAGATCAAAGAGGAAGACTAACAGTAAACTAATACGCAAATCAAAATCCATTAGTAAAAAACATAAAAAATAACGTCAGTTGATTATAAATGGAAAAAGGAAAAAAAATTTCATTGTGTCTAGACAACATACCAAATAATAATTTTCTAAAAACGTACAAGTTAAATCTCCACTTGAATATTTTCAGTTATTTTTTACAGAAGAAGTTTATGAACTGATAGTTGAAAACACAAACAACTATTCAGTACAAATGTCTGGAAAAATCTATGAATACAAATAAAAGCGAGATAAAGGCGTTTATTTCAATTGAACTGTATATGGTGGTAATAAAATTGCCGGCTTATATAGATTACTGGAGTACAACTTTGCAGTACCGAGTATCCCAAAAGCTTAGCTTGAAAAGGTATCACAAGGTGTAATTCTTATTCTGATTTAATTTCCATTAGCTGTGTTTGTGTTAAACATGGTGAAGATTGAAATTAACAAATTCTCAACTAAACGCAGTATTACCGTTGATTCAAATAGAACATACAGTAGGGTTGGGTTAGGTTAGGTTTTATTTATCTATGGACACTGTTTGAACAACTGTTTTTGAGGTTCTTTGAAATGTTAGTTGATCGATTTGAAGAGATGTATTATGAGATTGTATCTCGAGTGAGAAGTGGCGATATTGAGGAACAGAAATCTATTCAAATCAAATTCGATAAATTACAATATTCTATAAAGACGATTTATAGAGATTTGACTCGAGAGAGACCTCTAAACGTTCAGCCTAAGGCTAGTGGTTCGCATATAGATTCACACCATTCTCATTCAAATTGTGGTGTTACCAATTCGCATGCACTTGGTGTGGATTCAAGTTCTCATCATCAGGTCTTCAGTCCTGGAGCTGGTTAGACGCATACCTTTATTGTTTCTTAGTTTGAACTAACCTACATATTTCCCTGAAATTCGCACAGTATGTATCTATCACTATCTGCGTGCAAAAATGAGATCTCAGTTGTCTACTCCTTGGTACACCTATCTGTAAGGGAGTAAAAAATATATCTAATACCTCGGGACTGCTGCACTGGCTGCAAACTCCGTCTCCCTAAGTATGGTAGAATCTAAACAAAACACTAAATTTTGCTTACAAAAAAAAACATAGCCTAAGCTATAATAATTTAAGAGCATAAAACGTCTAATAATTTCTTCAGGGGTGGGATGACCTGTATAGCTTAACACAGTAGTGTACCATTTAATGCACTAAGTCACAAACACACCAGTTCAATAAATAAACAATTGGAAGGCAAAGTATTTCTAATGTTTTAGTAATATATGTACAAGAAAAGGTATGTACAAATAAGCATGATTCGCCTTAATTTCTTAAGAAAAGATTCAAACAGCAAAACTATATACAAACCGACTTAAACTTTCATAAGTCAATATTTTATATACAATTAATAAAAAATTAAATTACATTAAATCATTTACAATTAAATTAAATGTGCCGATAAGTGTCTGAGCTCATAACCTCATCAGTGTTACACTGTTTGTTAATACAAAATATGTGTACAAAGCACTTTATGCAAAGTTGCTATATTTTCAAAGTGAAGTTAGATTTAGGTAAAGGTCACATTATAGTTCAAATTTAATTTCAAGTAAATGTGGACTGATACCGGTATTAAAATTATCTAGCAGGCATCAGGTAACTTACTTGACTCGACTTGACCCTTGCAATGAACATGGAATTGTAAAGTATCAACAACCTTTGCTCTCCACACTCGCACTTGGGGATTCGTCACTTGTTATTTGTTTAAATTCGAATGGTACATCTTCATATGAAATTCCGTTAATCAAGTCCAAATTTATGCCAACGCCATTAGATAACTAGGAAACCTCTTTCGTTCAAGACGGTACCTTAGTAATCTAATTTTTAAAATAACTATAGTTATTTATTTCAACCGTAACTGACAGCTAAAATTTGTAATACTTCATTAGCAAAATTTTATTTTAAAAGAAATCTCACCTACCACTAGCCTGCTGTAAGTTTCGTTAAGTAAAACATTTTAAATCGAACTCGCTTCTTTGCAAGAATTCTTACTAAGAAGCCGATTCCTCGAATCACCATCATGCTTGCAAGTTCAACTCAACAAGAACCAGAAAACCGCGATGGCCTCGAGTATCGCCGTCGGATCTCGAATCCCTACTCCGTTCTAACTTGTTCTATGCGCACTAGAACTATATACTACCATAGATGTATACGCTCCGTAATTAGGATTGCCTACCTATAAGGATATTAGCAGGATTTTACACTGCTACACAGTCTACCTTTAACTACGGGTAGTATATAATTGTGTTATACGTTAAACTTAACGTTGCCATGTACTTAAACTAATTTAGAGATTATTATATTATCTGCTGTATTTTTTAGTACAATATGATTTATGTTCAACACATGTAAATGTTTGGAAAAAATGCTACTACTACCTCTACCTCTCTTTTCTTATCTCTGCTTGTAATATATCCCGTACTATTCCCCAAAAATGTCTTAGAACGTATCATCCTGCCTTTTTATTTCTCCTATTTTTTTTGTTTTCCACAGATATCTTTATTCCGCTTTTATTTCTATAACCTATTTGTTATTAACTTTGCCTGTTCATGCTATCATCCTCATACATCTGAAGCCCAACATTTCAGGAGGTTTCTCTTTCTGTCTGCTTTTGCTACTGCCCCTATTTCATAGATGTGCTGTGCTGTGCTCCACACATATGGTTTGAACAATTTTCTTCTTGTTTCTATATTTGTTGTCTTTGAACATTGCCGCTGTCCTTTCTTGTTAGATGCTGTTCGGTCACCTTCTATTGTTTTACAATTATCCTATTTCCCCAATATCCAGTGGTTTGTGAAAGGAGGGTAAGCAGCCTGCGGCTGCCAAGTTCCTTCAGCATTTGAGCATTTGTCGAATTAATAGTCCTTTCAATATATACTTTCGCACAATCAACATTAGTTGAAAATATTTTATAACCAACACCTGTAGTTGTTTATAGTAATCAGATTTAAGTGCACTTATTTTTTCGTCACTAGGTTTTCTGTTTTGAAACTGGTTGGACGGGTACCTCCACTTATTTATGTTCTGAGCTAGTCTACACAGTTTCCTAAAATTTCCACAACAACCTATATACAGCTCGGTTTCTCTTCGTTTTCTAATTATATGCCTTATTTCACCGAGATTCAGCGGTATGTGAAGGGGGACAAGATTAATGAAATCCTGTCGTGGCTACTCGTTATTACTTCTGTGGACCAGATACTAAACTTCAAAAGCTAATCGAGCATGTCGATGTGGGCCGTAATCCCTTAAACAAAACCTGTAAACTACAAGACATTGCCTACAATCGTTCTACAGACTGAACATCCCAATACCAAGCGGATAGATGTCTTGCTGAAACAGTATAAAAATGACATAAGGCACCTCACCATTGTTAGGTGAAAAACTTGCTGCATTTGAAGGTTGTTCTGCAATGAATGCCAAAGTTAAACTTGGTATGGGTAATCGCAAGAAAACGGCGAGATGTAAGGGGAAATAATGTGTTCGGCATCTAAGTACAGCAAGTAGTATACCGTTCAATCGTTTAATATGCACAATTTGGGAACATATTAAAAACGTTCATCTGACCGATCTTATTATAACTGCTAAACTTGCAGTGACACCAATCAAAGACATAGTAGATGAGGTTTGTGGTATATCGTGTGTAATTCCTGTAGTCAAAACTGGTGGTTTCGTATCTTTGATACCCATTTTTGCAACCCGCTCTGCAATTGGAGAGTTGTCAGGTGGAGCAGCTGAAATTGCAAAAGCTGTCAACGATGCTAAACTTGGACAACAACAATTGGAGGAACCGAACGACATAATAATGTACAAGTGGCTTTATCACTAAGAAAGGACTTTATTTGAAACCTTATCGTCGTGGATTGGGACTGTACCTAAAGTCTTATCTTACACACGGACGTTTGCATAAATGAAGACAGCGTCAAAAAAATTCAGTGCGTTCACTAAACCTGCTTGTGCGAGCGTTAACCAATCATGACTTGTACAAATACATAAAATGTCTACAAATGTCACACTTTCGTGGAATTTTTATGTGCATTTCACTTCCAAACAATTCGTTGGCACAGATGTGGTATTCTCAGTCATGATAATATGCGTGACATGGGAACTCATTGGACAGAATACAAAAAAGATGGTCCAATAGCAGTCTATTGTGATAGCATTGGCAATCTACAACCACCTAGGGAACTTGTCAAGTGCTTATCCTCATGTAAACCGTGCACTCTCCATAACAATTATGCACTATTTCAACTGCTTACTGCTGTCACCTGTCTGCACCTTGTGTTAAAAATTTTACTGCGAATGAGTCCTCTGTTAAGTTTCTAACAACACTTTAAATTGTTTGAATTCTATTGTATTTGAACTGTTTTGTGTAAATGTGTTTCATTAAACACCATATTTTCTAAGTGTTTCAGGATTCTGCTTTTAACCTCCACCTCAACAACCAATATGACTATTTGTTGGTTTATCGTCAACTGCTCAACATATACACATTCACTTTAACTGCGACTGAATCTACATTCACCGCAATTATCAACCCACCAATTGTTCTCGACGACGACCATGAGTATGTTATTGTATGTATGTTATTAGAAACTTTGACACGTATTTTTCATTTCCCAATATAACGGCCGCGAACAATAAATTTTATATTGACGACATCGTGCTTACTTTACCAGTAGAAACATATGAAATGGCAGATATTAATAAGTTCGTACAACGTAACCTGAACGATCCACGTGAACCCACTACAGGTAAATGTTATCTCATCTATATTCGTCCAATAATAACAGTTTATGTACAGAAATCAAAGCATCAGGTATAGTAGATATTACACAACCAAATTTACTTGCTTCATTATTGGATTTTCAGAAACATAAGCTGCCAGCTCTCACTTCCTATTTAGAAGCATCCGTCACAGGTCTTTCCAATAAATTTTATTTGCATAGTTTGTAATCTAGTGGTAGGATGATATCGCAGTAACAAACCTTTACACATTTTACATCAATTCTTTCCTGCAATTGCTGCAGACTACTAGATTATTGAAAATCCCGTGAACGTCAGCTATATGCCACTTACTACACGAACCATCGATCGCATCGTTATTAAAATAGTTGACCAAAACGCTGATCTCATCACTTTTCATTGGGAAACCGTCACGATCAGACTTTACTTAAAGCGTCTTTAAGCGATGGTTCTGTGCTACGAGTATAAGCCACAGAAACCTATTAGTGGATGCATTGTTAGCAGATTTAGCAGTCGCGTGCCACCACTTAACATCGGAAAACGTTAAATTTCTGCAAACAATAGAACTCAAGGTGCTACTACTAGTTGCTAAAATGAATAGGAATATTTAAATGTTACACAAGGTGTATATTTGATACGACCATCTTCAATGCCAACAAATACACGCATACACCTTACCGCAATACCACGTATGAGAACGACATTATAACAGATCCCAATAGAAAATGAAGGTGTCTATACATTACCATGCGATGGCATAATTCATATTGAAGGTACAATGAATTAGTCACACGTGGTGTTTCAACTATCGATTTTGTTAACGGAGTTTTATTTTTATTCGAAGAAATTCGCTATGACCTTGGCGGAAAGGTTATTGACTACGTTCGTAATCCAGGTATAATTACAGCAATAAAAAATTTCCTATCCTACGATTATAGGGACAGCCGTCGTTTTAGAAATGCCGGTTGGTCGGTCCCCTATCGATAAACTTTATCTTGTTGATGCTAATGGCCACTTCAACATATGCATTTCTTTGCATATGGTCTTAGGGTTTGCCAAGGGCTAGCGAAAAATTATTTTGAATATCAAATACGAGCTTATTCTTAGTAGGAGCAGTACACACGATGCAGCTATATCAAATATTGATAACAATGAGCAAATCAAGATTACCATTACACATATATCATGGTGGATTCCACACAACCGTTGCAGACGCAGATCATTTAAAACTATTCAAACATATTAAACATAAGCTTTCATAGTAGGGCACTATATGAATATCCAGAATTACATACAACACACATGAATACGTCGGCTGTGAAGATGGCTTCTCAAATGGAAAAACCGCCTTTATTATCATCTGTTTTCAAACTGATACATTGCGCAAAAAAGGGTGCAGTCAGTTTGACCACTATAAGTTGGCCAATATGAAATTACATCTAGGTTTATCTATGTATCCTTACGATAATCTTAACATTGACTTCAATAACAATCGCTATTCTATACTATATGAAATGTATGCAGTTACAACAATTGTATTGCGGGACATCAGCAAACCCATATTAACACCCAATGAATTTCAAACGCACGCCCCATTTGTGGTCATTGGTTGTTCCCATCAAAACGAAACAGAGAAAGTGGGAACGGTTGACATACGATTAGAATTTCAAATGAAGGAAGCACTTAAAGCTCGCACAACAGCATTCTGTCTCATTCTACACGATCGTTTGGTTCGGTACAATCCTGCGACCAATATTGTAAGTGAAGTCTAAAATGAATAGTCCATTTGTTGATGTTCAAGGTTTTAAAACTGCCAATAATAACTTTGTTTAAAGAAGTGGTTGTTTTATCACTGTTGTCATCAGATGGAGTTGCAACAATATATCTGCTGAAGCCACCGTATTCTTGGGATCATCTATCAGCAGAAACTTTCACGGCATATCTTGGGAAGATGGCGACTTACCATATAGCTGTCTCTATAATATTTTGGACTCAATATTTACCAGAACGTGCATCTACGTTAAAGGTATAGAAAAGCGACTATGGTTACGAACAGAATTTCCACACATTAGCGTTATTAACATGAAGATTTATGGTGTTCTCCTCTACATAAATTAAAGTATTACGTCAATACGCCAAAGTGTTTCTACTATACCACCCGACATTCGTCATTCAATTGCGCAAACGCAACTTACATTTTGGTTTTTATACATATAACTGCGACTCCAGGTTGTTCAGAAACCGTTTAAACTGGAATATGGTTAATCGAACCGACCAACCAGTTGTCAACAATGGCGTTCCAATCAGAATATTTACAGACCCCTTTCTCACCTTTACAAAAAAAACTTCCACAACACCGCTACACCTTGAGTGTATGCTGTGGTGCTTATTGCTGCGCATATAGGTGAGAATTAGGTCAGTTTTACAATCTTTCAAAAACAGGTCAGTAGGTCAATGAGTTTAGGAAATATATCAGTAGGTTACTAGGTCAACACCAATTGGAATTAGGTAAACTATTGTTACGTGCCAATTGGCACTTAAACATGTATTAGGTTAATTTTGATGTGCGGAGGTTTCGCGCCATAATTTCAAAAAACGCGGTGTGCGGAATTTTAAAAGACTAGGCGTGTACTTCCGTTACGTCCCAGTGCGTTTGCGCAGATCGCGCGACGCGAGAGGGTTGGACGAATAAGTTCGCGCCGACGTGTAAAAGACAAAAGAGTGGGGACTAGTTTCCGTGACGCTCTTAAACGTGGCTGTTTTGCCAGAATCTTCAAGGAGTGTGGACGTTAGAGGTATCGTATCGTGCCTTATCTTATCTATGTAGATTTCCTTTGCCTAATTGTCTTTGTTTGTTGCCTTTACCTGGTTTTCCTTATCCGATCCCTACATAGGTAGATGAAATCTGCCGCCACCTAGGCGAACCGTACTGCACGACCCGAGAATGAGCCGGAGACAGCACCGGAGCAAGTACCATCTTTAAACACCTCGGAGCGGAGCCCTGATTGCTGGTCCGAACGCGTTGGAAGAGCGTCGGGCGTATCACCTTTATCTACCTCAGCAGGGCCTCCGTAGCCTGATGGACTTGGAATAGAAGCCAACTTTAACCCAGAGGCATATTCATGTGAGTAGTTGCATTAGAATATATTGCCTGAACTTTATATATTTTTCCGATTATTATGCAATATAAATTGTTCATTGGTGACGTCATTGGTGGATGAGCGCATCCAAAATCTGTATAAGATTAGCGCTACCAACCACCGATGGTGTCTAGTAAACCCCGCTTCCGGTGTTGTATTTATCGAACTTTTAAATGTAATTACCGTTTTAAATGTAAGACTATATTGATCAGTGACTAGATTAAGAACACTACTATCCGGAGATATGTCACTAAAGTCGGTCATCTACCCTCGGTCAAGTGCAATGAGTCATCCGATAGAAGCGTGTGAAAGCCAACAACTTTAAACAAACAATGTCCCTGTTACGACTCATTTGCCATAAGCACTGGAATCCAAAGGTTGACACACACACCATCGACAAGTGATTGACCTTGACTTGTATCAGCTTGAGTCATGCGAAAATACATGGGAAAACAAAGGTCAACGACCTCCTCCATCACAAGAACCCGAACACAAAGGTCAATGGCCCATATTCAAGTAAGATCGCTACAGTCCCACGCAAAGATCAATGAACCTGACCGATGACGACATCCTAGGTCAATAACCATGCCAAAATACAAAGGTAAACGACCCCAACATGTGGTCGCTGATGTGAACCACAAAGGTCAATGACTATTAGAAGCTGCCTCTTGATATAATAAAAGCAAGTTCGACAGTAACAAATCAGCAGGCGGCTCTATGGCGTAGTGGTATGTGTGTGACTACTACGCCCAAGGTCCCGGGTTCGAATCCTGACACGGTCCGCTTGAAAAATGTTAGGCGAGCATTTTTCACAAAAATACATCCTCGTTCGGAAGAGAGGTAAATGGAGGTCCCTGTGTGAGTGTTGTCACGCACGTTAAAGATCCCTACCTTGCTTGGAACAGCAAGGGTTCGGCAAAATTCCAAATTTTCCAGGTAAAAAAACTCGCTTCCTGGCCAATGTAGTACCTTCGGGTGGAGCATTGGAAAATCAAATGTAAAGTAACAAATCAGCCAAATTTAGTTTATTTCAACATACTAATTTAGTAAAGTGCTTACTTATAAATACCAGTTTCATAAATCACATAATAAAACTTAATAACAAATTTTAACATACATCGCTAAGAATACACTTTAACTTTTATAGGTTTAGATGTGTAGTAGTAATCATTGGTGTATAGCCATGCGAAGAAATTGTTTTTAATAATTCTTCTTTATTTTCATAAACATCAAAAAAAGCAGCTCTTGAATCTACAAGAATTTTTTTTTTTATTACACAAAGCAAGAAATTATTACATACATGGAGGTGCTGTTAATGAATATATTACGCATGCAGCCTCATCTTGAACTAATTCCTTAAATTGTACCAACTTTTCTAAATAAACATCCCAAGGATCTATACTTTCAGTAGGTCCTAACAAGTTCTGAAATAAAGTTATAATGATATAAATATCTATAATAAATTCATGTTTAATTTTTTTTCAATCAATTAATAGATAACTTAATACTATAACAATGTCATGTTAGAACACTTCAAGTTTCAGGACAAAATCATCTTTGCTTTTCCATTTCTTCAAAAAGCACGAATTATATATACACAATGTTTTTATATATATCATAATTATGGTTCATGCGAATACATTTTTGTGAACATACATTGAATAACTAAATAACAATAAAAAAATTGTTCCTGAAACAAAAATGATAACTACATATTACAACAAAAAAATGTTATAAAGATACACAGAAGAACTTTATAGTTAATATGTGGTTGTGACTGCTTTTGCTTTAATTACAACCCTATTTCGTTTTAAAATAGATTTGACAAGTTTTCTACTCTTCCACAGGAAACAAATTCAATATTTCTCCAAACTTAATTCTTGGAGTTTGTATACTTTTGTGGGTTGTTTACTAGCTTTTGTTTCATTTTATGCCATAAGTTCTATGTAATATATATGCAGTAGCGGATCTAAAACTTATTCAAAAGGGGCTAAAAATGTGCATCATATTATTTAGTTCTTTTATTTATAAACTGCACAAAACGTTTGCCACATTTAATGGTATAATGCTGTAGCATACTATACTAATACTATGGTATACTACACCATACTAAACTAACTGTACTACAATGTACAGTGTACTACTCTACAATTAACTGACTAGATTATACTACACAATACTACATCACAAAAATATTTATAATTCCATATCTCAAAAAAATTATTTAACTTCACTCGACCAATTTGACTATTCCAGTCGACGGTGCTTGGTTATGCAAAAATCACTTATGACCCGGTCTATATTCATTTTGCGACTATTATTTATATTCACAAGTCAAGCCGTTCAATCTATCTTCAGTTATGGTATTCCTTACTAGGTTTTTAGTCTTTTTAAAACTGAAAAGCTTCGTTCTGCAGGAGCCGTTGTTACGGGCAAAATTGAGAAGATGCGAAGAAGGATCTTAATATTCTGGAAAAACATGTCGATTTCTTTTATTGTATCAAGAGCATTATACGGAACATTATCACATATTCTCCCATCTATGTCTCCAAAGTTTTAACTCCAACACTGTTTGGGATATCTTTGTATAATTGTACATCTTCTATGCGAATCTGCTGTACGTGTATTCATTGTAGTATAAAACTCTTAGGACCTACTTAACAATAAAACTGAAAACTTGTTTCTTGCTAAGATAGAAATTGTAAAGAATGCTTGAACGTGCAATACATTTATTGTAACTGAATATAATTGAAAATTCAAGTAAAATACATTAGAATGAATGGGTATGAGCTGTCACGAGCTAACCCCTCAAACATCTTAAACACGAATGAATTTTGGAAATGAAGCATGCAACAAAATATCAGCGCTTCCGCCACAAAAGTAGTTCTCAGCACAAATGCGAAGTAACTTCACATGCTAGTAATTCTATAATTCCCAACAAACACAACTTCTAAAGATGAACCATCTAGGTCTTGATCATACTCACTTAAAGATTTTAGAATTCTTCATCCTTGTATCTATTTAGATTTGCTGGGGTTAAACCTTCAATTGAAATCACATCTGCTAAGCCATCGAATGAATATTTAATTTTGAAACAATATGGTCAACAAACGGCATAAATGCCACTTATAATAATCTTCTACTACAATTGCTTCCATTTTATCTCTGAGTTTCATGCTGACAAATAAGTGGTATCAAAATAGTCGTTTCTATTTCAGCTACTATATCGCATGACTGTTTATACAGCTGATAAAATTAGGAATCTGCATTTTCTCTTATATTTTGATACACACTTTTCCCATTATTTAAGCGTGTAAAAGTAGTTGCACGATCTTGTGGATTCTGTAAGATTTTACTTAAAGACAGTTTATGAGATAATAAATAAGCTGATACTTCCAGAGCTATTATAAAATTATCATTGATGCACTAAACACGGTCGCTTTGCTACAAATACTAAAATCTGTATCGTTTTCTAGATTTTTCAGAGTTGTAACAATTGGCACAAGAAGTTGTTTAAATGTGATTATCCCTTTGTGTCTATCAACACGTTTAGTTGAGCAAAGCACTTTTAGTTTCTTCTTTTTTGTTTTTTCCATGGTTGTTTCAGATATTGCTTGTGTTTCAGCAACTACTAACTGAGGCTGAGACTGACAAAAGGGCTGATACCAAACCCACTATACCCATCATCATGTTTCGAATAGCAATAATTTCACAACTTTTTGAAACACATAAATTAAGACAGCAACCTTTAGCACTATATAGTGCTAAAGGTTGCTCCAGTTTTATAAGTGACTAAAGTCATTACATTTTCCAGCCATATTATCACCTCCATAATAACCTCGTCCGCACAAGTTCTCAAAAGGAGGGACCATTTGTATTAACTCTGTAGTAATTATATCTTTGAAATATCGTCCGGTAATTGAATGCAACTCGATGAAGGCCAAAAATTATTCCTTAATAATGCAGTCATCACAATCCAAATAGCTTACACAAAATGTCCTTTTGTACTTATGTCAGTTGTATCGTCGCATACAATAGAAAAAAATTTAAACTTCTTGATATCTTGAGCTACTGATATTTTGACAATGTTGCTAATAGAATTAACAATTTCATTTTTAACTGCTTTGCTTAACAAAGTATAATTTTTTCCTGATGTTTCTAAATGGGTCTTAAGATCCTGATCTTCGGCATCAATGCAAATGCTTAAAAGATTTCTAAAGATTCCCTTACTATTCCTTCGAATTTCAAAGAATCATACATAGAACGTAATTTGCCATTATCTCTGTGGCCACTTAATTGCAAATTGTTATGCGTGCAGAATAAAATGGTTTTTATAATTGGTCTAAATTGTTTTCTAGTAGCTTTTACAATTGCTGTTTTTTTGCAATGGGTACAATTGTTTCAGAAGTTGCTAGTACACTAAAATCAGATCCTTTTTTTGGCTGCAAATTCATGCTGTTTTGTAGTTTCGTGATTATGAAAAGCAGCAATAGCTTTCTTGTATTTAGACATGGTTCCTTAACTAGAGCTCTTAATGTCTACAAATCAAAAATTAAATTTATTTGAGTACATTAGTATGTGGTATTTATGTTCCCTGGCTCCCAACTCTGCTACAGAAGGTGCAATTAATACACAAATTTAGCATAAACCACCTCTTTTATATTCGCTGTATGCAAGCCACTTTAATAATGTACATCAACAACTTGAACACGCTGAAAACTGAAATGGCTTCCAGATGCGTTAAAATGGTCCAGTATTTCATTTGTTGTTTTTTTAATCTTTTTATTACCTGTTGGATCAATATAATAATTTGATAATGTGTTACGTGCCGAAGTGAAGTGCTTAAATTATGTCATGATGATCCCATAGTTGCCCATCTTGGTGTTACAAAAACTCTCGTTAAAATATCTGAATTATATTATTGGCCCACACTAAAACAATCTGTCTGTCGCTATATTAGGAACTGTAAAATTTGTGGTTCTCATAAGAGCTCACAATAGGCTCGTTCTGGCTTAATGGGTAACTTTAAACGTGTATCTTATCCCTTTCAATTAATATCACTTGATTTATTAGGACCTCTCCCCCGATCGAAAAAAGGTAACCAATATCTTTTAGTTATCACCGATTGGTTTTCTAAATTTGTTATGGTGCAACCCTTACGTAAAGCTACATCTGCTGCTATAATTAAATTCCTAGAACAAAATGTATTTCTTATCTTTGGTGTCCCTCAGATGATTCTTTGTGACAATGGGGCACAATTTATCTCTAAAGATTTTCAAAATTTCGTTAAGAGTTACAAAGTACAAAAAATTTGGTTTAACGCAAAATACCATCCCCAAGTAAACCCTACCGAAAGAGTAAATAGAGTTTTAATTACCGCTATTTCTTCCTATATTGATTCAGACCACACTACATGGGATGAAAATATTTTTAAAATTGCTCAAGCTTTACGCACATCTAAACACAAAGCAACCCAATTCACTCCGTCATTTCTTATTTTTGGAAGATATACCCCAATTGATGGGAGTTATTATGGTTTAGTTCCTGACGATACTAACGTAATTGAATTTGACGATAAAGTACGCTGGGACAAAGACCAACAATCATTACCTTCTATCTTTAACGACGTTAGAAAAAATTTGTTAAAAGCTTATGAAAAGAGTAAGGACCACTATAATCTACGTAAACAAAACATTTCCTTCGCCTTGGGCGAAAAAGTTTGGAAAAGGAATTATGTCTTATCGGATGCATCTAAGAAATTTTCCTCAAAATTAGCCCCTAAATTCATTCTTTGTAAGGTCATTCGTGTCGTTAGTCCACTTATCTACGAACTTCAAGACGCTGAAGGAAAACGCCAAGGCAGGTGGCATATTAAAGACCTTAAGCCATTCTCTGCTGACCCAAATGCTAGTTAAGTTTTTACGTTCCATTCCCCTCACGATTTACCTAATATTTTTTGTTCTCAGCATCAATTAGTATCTTTACTTACTTATTCCTTCTCTTATACACCTACCTTTTATACGCTTAACTTATTTACCTTTTTCCTTTTGGTTGACTTTCCTTGAACTTACCATTAGTTATATATCACTTTATTCTCTAGATTCCCCAGTATAACTCTGTCGCTTCATTTAATTAATCCTCGAACTTTTCCTACAGCATATTATTTGGTTTTTAGTATTTATCTTACATCGTTTAATTGTGTGGTAATTGTCGTAACTTTAGTTGTAATAACTCATTGAATTTTTATGATTGGTTTGAGCTGATGTTAAGAGTGGATGCTTTCTTCTTTGGGCTCACATAGGAGACGCGACCTATGCCATTGTAAGAAATATTCGCAGTTGCAAAAAAAACTAGGACTTTCTATTCCATGTGTTTTTCCTCTGAATTATTACAGTCGCCCACATTATACTATATCATTATTTGTTTCTTTTCCTACTAAATCACCATAACTTATAAACATTTTTTTTCATTGTTTTTTATTGAACTTCGTGGTGAGGCACTATCACTTCTTATGGATATCTTATTAAATTCTCGGTTGGTTTAGCATATTGGGACAGTGTGTCTGTATCTAACTGCTTATAATTAGGCATCTTTGTGTGTTTAGGGTGTTACCATTTTAAAAAATTACCTTGAAACAGTTTGTTTTCGTGTGTTTGTATCTGTAATGATACTTTTAAGTTGTTGTGTCAACTTTTATCTGATTTTCTTACCGTAGTGGATGCACTTGTTAGGAAAGTGATCGTACTAGTTCTCTTAAGAGTCTAGTGAATTTTTTAACTTATGATATACCTTAACTCGTCGGATTAATATCGCTGGTGGTCCTTCAGACCGATCTGTGTTTTAACAGGGACAATTCTCTACCTTCTCTCGGACGCTTGTCCAAAAACTCTACTTTTTCGTATCCTGCTGTCTCCGTTTCTGCCTTATCTTTCCTTCAGTGGACCTGTTCTCGTTCCGGAACACCCGTCTACCACATAAGAGTGATTTTCCCTCACTCCGGGCTACTGACTACATTGGCTGGTTGAGTAGTGCTTTGCTGTCCACCTTTTCTGTCTCTTTAGCTCAATGCGAGCCCTTCCTCTATTTTTTTCTACCTGGAAGTGCCTCTTATGCATTCCAAATACCTACCTCCCTCTTTCTACCGTTCCTATTTCTCTGCCTTTTCATTTCCGTCAGTCACCGTGTAGTTGCGCGGAGGGTTTTCACAAACACCCGGACCACGTCTCTGGGAATTTTTCGTGAGGTCATGCGGTGCCACTGTCAGCGCATATGGTCGCTAACAGTGAAGGTATGTATGAGTGCGTGAATGTGTGAACATATTGTTACGTTCAAAACCCTGCAAACAACTTTTCCTGCATTTATTTTTAAAATGCCCTAAAATTCCTCAACAAGCTCGATTTCCCGCCATTTGAATTAGTATTGTTTAATAAAAATTTTCAAGTAATAACTTCGTATTAAAGTTTGCTTTAAACAGCTACCTAGGAAACATTGCGTTACAAAGTAGTTGCAGTATTTCCTAGCACCTGCAGTGATTACATTTTAAGTAAAAGCTGCATGTAAATGTGCAGCTTTCTTCTAAAAGATAAGACCGCTTACCACCTGCCTACATCTGCTTACAATGGACTTGTTATCTGGTATTCTGCAGCTGTTAAGATGTTACAAAGTAACAAAAGTGTCCTCCTTTGTTTAAAACCCTTTGATAATTGCGTTATCTGCTTGTTGGCAAGCTGCTACAGTTTGTATTTCGGCAGCTGTTGTCTGGTAATTCTGCACACATAGTAATTCGGCGATATCTTTGAAAATCAAATACCCTACCCCGATACATGATTGTGACCTTATAAAATAGAGACCGTGTTTTGAAAGAAACCATTAAAGATTAACCATTACCGAAAAGATACCCGTTGTAAAGTCGCGCTATTAGAAATGCTCTCTGTGCATGTATAAGTGAAGTTGGTGGTTCCAGCATGCAGTCAGCCCATAGAGAAATGCAGCCGCATTTTACCAGCGTTAAGATGAGACCAGCACGAAGCTGATTGTGCAAGGTACAGTTTTTTTATTTTCGTAATTCTTTTATGCTGCTGTGGAGAAAGGACTTTTCATTTGCTGCTATTGCTTATATTATCTGATAAATTGGCACCACCCCGTTACAAAACTTACATGCACGATGCACGAACAACTATGTGATTATACTATAAATTAAAAATTAATTAATCAATGTTTATGTTGGAATCCTTCTTTACTGTTTCTTTTGTCTTTCACTTTAAAAGTAGATTAATATTTGATTAATTTAAGTTAGGGTGTCTAATTGTCAATGTTATATTATTTCTACGGAGGTGCACTTCACAAAGCAGCATGTACATATAATTTAGGTATATTTCTTTTTCTAGATTTACTGTATAGTTTGTTTTATTTTCTTTTATATGTATTTAAGGTAAACCATTAAGTAAGTATTTAGATTATAAGATGTTATATTTGATTACCAATTTTTATATGTTATGACGCTTTCACGATTATGCAACTTATTTATTTGTAAATAATCTTCCAAGGTGCAAGGTTATCAATAGAGTACCTCAGAGGTTTCCAATGTGTTTTTCTATTTCACCCACGTCCCTCTCCGACGTTTTTGAGCTAGCCCAATTCTACCATTCTATCCCCGTTCTGTTGCGGTATTCAGCGTAAACATTTCTTTACTTACTTCTACTGTTTTCTTTTGTGTTTGCGAGGAATACCGTAACAATATGTAGAAATATCGTGTGGATATCGGGTGATTACCTCACCGATATCAATTAACGCCGGGTGCAGGGATGCACCCAAATGCCTTTAACGGTCCCTTGTACCGTTTATTGCAAACGGGCCTGCTTCACAGGTTGTTCTTTTTAGGGGGTACGAGAAATTCCCATTTAACGGCTCCACGGAGCCACTCTATCGTTATCTTATCTAATGTCTTTGATAATAACCTAAGTTAATACCTTTATCTTAATTATTATCTTGGATAATAACCTCAGTTTAATATCGTTATCTTACCGATTACCGTTAGTAATAACTTTACTTTAATATCGCGTTATCTTACCTATTATCTCTAATAATAACTAAAGCTTAATATCGTTATCTTACCTATTACCTTTGATAATAGCTTAAGCTCAATATCGTTATCTTATCTATTATCTTCGATAACAACTTGAGATCTTGTTTTATCTTTTTATCTTCCTAACGTTTGGTATTTATGACCAGACGTGGGAATTATTTTTCTTGAATATTAAGTGAAAAAGCTAACCTGGTGGTAGAAATGTAATTTGTTAGGTTAGCAATGTAAGGATTTAGTAAGGTGGTACGTTTGGTAAAGTTGTTGATTCGCAACCATGTCATGGACAAGTTTTGATGTGTATTGTTTATTAAATCAGAGTACCAGTAACTAAAAATTTGCTAGAGTGTAGAGTACCTCACTCTTATGAACATTTTTAAATTTGGGCACTTTTTTGCTAACAAAGATGCAGTTTAGATGCAACGCTCGTGTGCGTCTGCATGTAGGAAACTAATGTTAGCTTTAGGTTAGTATATAGGTTAGGCGACTTGTCGCAATTGTTTTAGTTTAAGTAGTGTTTCATGCTCCCCGACAAATTTGTGCTGTCGATTATAACTGCGCCACATCAAAGACTCGTGTATGCACTTTTCCGTTTCCTGGTAATCCGGACGTGTTATCGGTCGAAAAAACCAGGTGGTGCCTGAAATAAATATTTTGTAGGATTTATGTAGGGTAGTTAGGATTTAGATTTTAAGATGTTACTGTGCTAACAGTCATTTTCTTTTTTTAAGTTTTTTCTTTTATGGCTTTGTCGCGATTGTTACGTGCCGAAAATTTCAGCACTAAACATTTTTAAATAAGTGTTAATATGAGAGGATTTCGCGCCATAAATTTGAAAGACTTGTTGCGCGTATTTCCGTCACTTTAGAAGTGCGTTGCGTGAGATTCGCGTCAACGCGTGTGAGGGAAGAAGAAAGTGGGGAATTTCCGAAAGACACGTAGGGACTTGCTTCCGAAACGCGAAGAGGAGTGTTGTGTCTTATCGTGTCTTTGTGTTATATAGATTCCCTTGCCTTATCTTTGATTATCGTTCCCTAACCCAGTCCCTTATCGTACCTCTGCATACAGAAAGAAGACGACCGAATTTGGATGCAACCTGGCTTAAGAAATCCCACACCCGAGAAAAAGCCATGAGCAGCCCAGACCCGAGAAATATGAACGGAGCCACGAGCGCCATCATGAAATAATCCTGAAGGAAGCCACGAGCCGCCATCAGGAAGTAATTCGGAAGGAAGCTTTACATGTTCACGTAAGTACCCCTTAGGGGTCATGTAAAATTTGCATATGTTAAAAATGTGTTGCAATAATTTGCATATTGTGTGACGTCATCGAAATTTGCGCGTCAATCTCCACATTATGTAATATCGTTACCAACTGTCATTTGTGTCGCATGTACCGCGTTTACGGGACTGCAATAAATGAATCTACTTTAAAGAAGTCTAAAATGGTTCTCTGCATATTTCTCTCTCACAAAAAACCACAAATATTACACGATTGCAACAAAAAAATTGCAGTCATCATGTAATTCGACATACCTACCAAAGCAACCACACCTACTGTATGCTGAAGTAGACTGAAACTGACAGAAGTCCTGCACATAAATCAAAACTCCCACTCCTAGCAACCACTTCCACAATATTCTTACTTTCTAACAGATCGCATGTCCCATTTACGGCAACACAGGCATATAGTAAAAACCAAATAAACGGGAATGACTAATGTCATGCAGATAGGAAAGACTGCAACATTTTTTCCTGCTTTATTTAAATACTATAAAAAGTGAGATGGGAATGCATGCATCTGTCTTATAAGATATAAGGAGTGCATGAACCGTTTATTCTAGATAAATATGATGGATAATGACAGATAATACATTAATTTATAACTTCCAAAGGACGAGACATACCCAAGCTTATTTGGTTTCAACTAGATCACATAAATACTCCCTGTATGTGTGTTGTGGTTTGTTTCTTAATCTTCTTGTTTGTTTTTTAATCTTCTTTGGAAAGTAAACCACTCATAGTTTTTAAAATTATCTTTATTTACGTTTCGATCCATTGTTATAACACTTTTATGGTGATAGTTTATATGGTCGGTAAAACAGTTAACAAAGCATTACACTTTAGATGGTGAAACATTTATATGGTGATAGATAGTTCCTAAAAGCCGGTAATACAGTTACCAAAGTTCATAAGATACCTCGCGCAAGCGCAATGGATAAAAAGCAATGCAACGCCCTGGCGGAGGAAAGCACGAACCTTTTACAGATTTGGGCGCGATCATCTACCATGACGTCACCAATAATTTATATTGCGCCATAACCGGAAAATTTACACAAAATTAAGGCAATAAATAATACAGAATTAAAAACAAAAGGTAATACGTTATTACTTACATAAGGAATCCGGCATCCGGCAGGAAGTCGCGCTACGGTAGACCTCTGCTCCGGGACTGTCGGCTGAGCTTGGACATCCAATTTGTCTCGGGGTCGTGGGCTGCTCCAGGGTCATATCGGTTTCCTAAATGTAGTGGAACGACAGGACAGGTTAATTAGGGAAAGACAAACAAAGATAAGCAAGACAAGGGAATCTACATCATAAGATAAGATACGGTACCCGGCACGACTACTTCACTTGAAGATCAAAGGAAAACAGCCACGATTTAGAGCATCACGGAAACACTTCTCCCCACCCTTTGTCTAGTATTGCTCTACCCCTCTAGGGATAAGCACACTGCGCAAATGCACTACTCTGACGTACGGAAGTACCGCCTAGTCCATTTAAAATGCCCGCGCACCGCGTATTTGAATTTATGCCGCGAAACTTCCATACATCAAAAACTTAACCTAAAAACACTGTTTAAGTGCAATGGCACGTAACACCATGACCTAGGATCGTTGTCAAAATAATAAAAACTTCAAGTTTGACATTTATTTTATGACATAAATTGAAGGTGACTTTGATTTATTGATGTTCGATATATTTGGTTTGAGTACATTAGGTGAAAATTTTAAAGTTTAAAAGAATGATTGCCTTCAATTTGTGTTGCGGCCTGGGACCGACTTTTTAGGTAGCCAATACGCTTAATGTGAATCAACTGATTAATTTTTATTGGTAATTTCAAATAAATTCAATAATTTGAGGTTTGGAAAACATTTTTTAACATGTTTCTATTTATACAATTGAGAGGATGCTTACTAAAAAAGTGTGTGATTACGTTACCGTAAGGCTTAAGCAGCCGGGGTTGCTAATATGCCTATTGTTAGTAATTAGTTGTTGTATGTGTAAATAGAAATCATGTATGTAGGCTGTATTTTATGTTAATATCGCAAGGAAAACCCAGGAGAAACTTGCAATGCTACCTAGATATTATGGGCATTTGATTTTCATTTGTTATTTCTTTTAGTAATGGAATCCATTGCTTATTGAAAGTCACGGATTCGTTTGCTACGCAATTATTTTCATATAGGGTTATATAAGCAGCTTTTTTGATTTTGCGTTTTTGGTGGTTTTCTTCTTTGTCGATAATTTTTGCGTCCTCCCATTTTATTTTATGACTGGAGTCTCATGTGTATATAATTGGCCTCATAATACAGAACTTATTAAAAACTTTGTAGAGTCAATTAACAAAATAGAACCAACTATTAAATTCACATATGAATTAGAACAACAAGGAAAACTTCCGTTTTTAGATATTCTAGTTTACAAAAACGTCACAACAATTAATACATCAGTATACAGAAAACCAACGCACACAAAAATATACTTAAACTTTGATTCAAACCACCCACACTGTGTGAAACAAAGAATTATCAAAACCATGTATGATAGAGCAAAATTAATATCATCAAATGAAGAAATTTTGAAGAAAGAGAAAGATCTAATCAGATGTACACTAATAGAAAACAAGTACTCTAAAAGAATAATAAAGAAAGAAATGAATAAAGTCCCAAAAAAATAAAGAAATAGAAAACAAAAACAACGATACACACCAAAAAAAATGCTCTCAATACCATACAAAGGAGGATTCTCCGAAAAAATTCAAAGAATAGGAAACAAATTCAGAATTAAAACAGTATTTAGAACCAACAATACACTAAGAGCACAATTAACAAAAACAAAACCCAAAAATGCAGTACAAAGTTCAAAAAACTGCATCTACAAAATACCGTGCGAACGTAATAAGTTTTATATAGGGGAAAGTTCCAGACCATTTGAAGTTCGATTAAAAGAACATAAATCATATATAAAAAATAGAAAATTTGAAAAATCCATGATTTGAAAACATGCATGGGACTCCAGTCATAAAATAAAATGGGAAGAAGCAAAAAATTATCGACAAAGAAGAAAACCACCAAAAAACGCAAAATCAAAAAAGCTGCTTATATAACCCTACATGAAAATAATTGCGTAGCAAACGAATCCGTGACTTTCAATAAACAATGGATTCCATTACTAAAAGAAATAACATGAAAATCAAATGCCCATAATATCTAGGTAGCATTGCAAGTTTCTCCTGGGTTTTCCTTGCGATATTAACATGAAATACAGCTTACATACATGATTTCTATTTATACATTGTTACGTTCATTTTCGTAAATAATTGATTAGTTTATATGCAATAATTTTTAACTTAAATTCCTTTCGCGTTAAACACGAAAATTAATTCCGTAAATTAAAATAACCCTTTCGCGTGTTTAAAATTGTATTTTAATTAATAATAAATATCCTACATATTTTACTTGATAAATCTTTCTGCTCATTAAAAATAAATATCCTTTCTAAGAATTCCTTAACGTGGAATTTACGCCATAATTAGATAGGCGTCTTTCCAAGTATTCAATAATTAATGCTGGTGTGTTTCCCTTTTTAAAGAATTCGGCGAAATTATTTCAATAAATTCAGGTTTTCCTGTTTTATTTCCTTTAACAAGATTACTGTGAGCTTTGGTGCTTTAGCTAAACAAATTTAATATTCACTTTCTGTTCGAATAGCAACAAGAAAACATCCGTCCTGTTTTGCTTCGTTCCGTTTTTCTTTATGCGAATCGCTGGCACGCATTATAGCGTGGTGAGTATTTAGGGTTTATAAAACGCGACTTTTCGGTTTTAATAAATTAATCTATTGTTCGTAATTATTCTAGCTTCCAGCGGGGGACACGTTAATCCCTTGAGCTGTCGTTTCTTCTGGTAATGGGAGGCCAAACGCGTTCTTCCTGGGCGTAGGCCTACCTACTCGCTGACGTGGACCAGCGACTGACTCAACCTCGACGTCAGTAACTCGAGGGTGAGTTTTTCTTTGTATTCGCTACTTACTTTGGAACCAGAACGCCTGGGATTTTACCGTTCAAATATGAGGCATTTCCAAATTTAATTCTTATATACGAAAATTATTTAACTATTTTGGTATTTACTGCTCTTTTATTAATGCTTTACTATTTGTTTATAAATAACTAAAAATATACTACTTATTAATGTAAAAACGGTTTAAAGACTTGCTAGCACAGTTGAAAATGTTGTTGCTATTATGTTTGTAAATATAGGTTAAGTTTATATTTACAATGATCTTAGAGCTGTGGTTTTTAGGGTTGCGTTTGGTTCTTTTTTAATAAATAATGTCAAGGGGGTAATTACCTAAAAACTACAGCTCGCCATTTTCATGAGTAATTTTTGGCGAATGTTTAGTGGTTTCTCATAAGGTATCTGTAAATTGGGGACATTGACTTTTTTGGGTTGGGTTTGGGAATACTGTGTTCTGTAAATATTTTGTTTAATTATAAGTCCTTTTTTCCTTTGTATGTTTTGTTCTGAGTATGAATGAGTGAGTGTATATAAATTTTCTCTCTATTTATTTCAGGTTTCTTTTTAATTTATCTATAGGTATAAAACCCCGCCCACTCACCGATTGAGCCCAGTCATCCTTTCTTCCTCTTTCTTGGTTTTTTTTTGGTTACGTCAATGTACGTAGCACATACAACAACTAATTACTAACAATAGGCATATTAGCAACCCCCAGCTGCTTAAGCCTTACGGTAACGTAATTACACACTTCTTTAATAACCATCCTCTCAACCATATAAATAGAAATATGTTAAAAAATGTTTTCCAAACCTCAAATTATTGAATTTATTTGAAATCACCAATAAAAATTAATCAGTTGATTTCATGTTAAACGTATTGGCTACCTAAAAAGTCGGCCCCAGGTTGCAACACAAATTGAAGGCAATCATTCTTTTAAACTTTAAAAATTTTCAACTAATGTACTCAAACCAAATATATCAAACATCAATAAATCAAAGTCACCTTCAATTTATGTCATAAATGTCAAACTTGAAGTTTTTATTATTTTGACAACGATCCTAGGTCATGGATCGAAATGTAAATAAAGATAATTTTAAAAACTATTAGTGGTTTACTTCCCAAAGAAGATTAAGAAAAAAAAATACTATATCACATTTTGCAATTTGTGAAATGCATGTACGTTAGAGGTTCCGATTCTGAACAATTAAGACGTGTTACATACTTATATCGCTAGTTTGTACATTCCAGATGCAATAATCCCTAATCTTAGGACAACTTACAACAATATTTGTGCAAAAATAAGGAATAAAAAATTTCGTTTAAAAGTTTTATGTTAAGATTAACTAGAAAAAAAGAAGGTCCTAGAAAACAAGTAATGTGCCAAATGTACTAAAATGCTTAGATTTTTAGGATGGAGTCATTCGTCACATGCGAATAGGTTGTTTTCGCTACAGCGCAAAACAATAAGAATAATTGCCAACTTCAGCTAGAGATAACTACAGAGCACTCTTCTCTGAATTAGAAATCTTGACATTGCCATGTATCTGCATATTTCAATGCGTATCATACATTCACAAATACCTTAGCAACTATGAACACATCATGCAATCACAACTCAATCCACATGATACATGAAGTTAAAACTACCATACTATAGAATTGTAGCAGTCGGGTATTCTTTAAATTATCATGCAATAAAGATGTACAACTATCTTCCACATTCAACAAAATCATTATCACTTTAGTCTTCCAAAAGTAAAATAAAACAATTCTTACTGCAGAATTCGTTTTATTCCATGCAAGAATTCTACAACCACGATTTTCAAACAAAAATAGAAATATTATAATAATGACTTTTATTTCTAGCACCAATAAAGAATTTATCTATCTATCTATCTAGCATCCCGGCGCTCAACAGGTCGCTTTGGTAGGATAACTAACTTGAATAGAAAATTGCGACCTAAGCCAAATGGCTTTGTATGTTTGAATAATCCCCTACGAAGCAGCTCAGGTTCTTTTTTTAAACAGATTGGTCCCCAATGGTTCAACTACAGGGTGAAAATTAAGTTGAGATGTCCAAGTGTTAACGGAGGGAAAGAAAACATCACCCGATGGTAATTTAAAAATCAAATCCACAAGAAGACTGAAACTATACTGGTGTACAAAGGTTAGTACTTGAATGTATTATTGACTAACATTCTTACAAATGCGTTTCTGAATAGATTAAGTTTTAGCTAATAGATTTCCGTTTTTAATCAGTAGGTTTAAGACATATGGAACTTTTCATATTTGTGTAGGTTGGAACTGCGAATGCACATGTCATAGAATTAAAAAGGATGTAGTAAATTTTGTAAAGCATGTATATTTATTCTGTTCATTATTGCAAACGGTACAGTAACAGTTTTGCTAAAATAAATTAACTTCGTGAATTTTGTTTGAAGCGTGATTAAATATTGGTAGTCTTTAACATTTACTTTCAGAAATCTTCTTGGCAGTTAGCAGTCATAAATAGGTATAGGTCGTTAGGTTTGGGTTAAATTTAAAATAATGTTTGTTTCAATGAATTTTTAGGTATATTTGTAAGCCAGAATCACTCTCCTGATCTCACGATTTTGGCACCCCCTTTGTTATTCATTCTAGGGGTTTTCTCCAGCATCCTTGCGAATGGTGTCCAAGTTATTTCCCAATCAAGACCACATTTCATACCCGATACCATTTTGGAACCCTTGTCAAACACTAACACCACTCGTTCCACTGAGTTAGTCAGAGGAAAAATCAACTTATTTTGTTCCTACAATCGAGGTTTTCAGTATTTTCCTGGCACAGAATTTTTAGCGGAGTAATTCACTGAATTTTCTGTGAATTACCTGCTAGATATTCAAAGGGCCAAAAACTACATAACACACTGGCACATGCCAAATGTTATATTAACATAATCAAAACTATTAGAAGATTCAACGAGCATCTGACAACACAATAAGGAAATTAAATCTTGAGTTAAAACAGTTAAATTTCATAAAAAATTACAAATTTCTGAAAACCAATCACAAGTCAATACTACCAATCATATACTGAGAAATAAAGCGATTAAATTTTAATTTTTTATAAAAGAAGGAACATATAAATGTTTAGATAATTTTAGTGTAGGAAAGTGTTGTTATCTGATAAACTCTTGTAGTCAATGCACCACCAGTTTATAGATTTTAATCGTCTATTGCTATACTTTAAATGTCAGTATGATAGTTATATGAGCAAGTATGAATTATGCATTGTAGCACAATCTTTAAGATATAAAATAAGATAAAAATACAATGCCAATCAACATAGTATAATGTTAATAATCTATAGGAACACTGTGGCACGATTTAAATAAAATTAAATAAAAACCCTTTACCACAAAAAATATTTAAATTACTAGATACGTATTTCGACCACTATGTGGTCATCATCAGTAGGAAACCTATAATTAAAAAATAATTAGCTGTTGTTCTGGAACACTTCAGAGGATATTCTCCTCACCACTTAGGCTGACGTGAACCTTCCCAACCTACAATTTACTATATTGTTGCTTTAAACACTATTGAGGATATTCTCCTCACCCGCAGGCTGGTGTTCTCAACAACAAACAAGTGAATTGTGACATTATCTAGTAATTTAAATATTTTTTGTGGTAAAGGGTTTTTATTTAATTTTATTTAGTATAATGTGTATAATACTGGCAGGCATTATAATGGTGTAATTACAATTTATAACCCAGCTTCTTCAAGACAATCTTCACAGCATACTCCATGGCTATAATTGAAATCTGCTACACCACCTTGCAAAAAGACCAAGTTAACATAGATAAAGAGAGTGAAAGGAATGAGCAAGAGACCTGCACAGTTTACCACTTCGAAATACCAGTAAAAGTGCCCTTTCACTGCCAGAAAAACTATCTCATTCGCCGCTAGCACTAAAGGGTCAATTCACATTGATCCACAATGATTATGCTTATTTTTACAGTTACTCGCACGATTTTCAACAAGAAGTCACATAAATTTCAGAAAAGTGCATTTAATTTATACATAAAGTTATTATGAAATTACATATAAAAAGTAAATTCTAAAAGGGATTTAATAATGTCAAAATGATATAACAAGGTAAAAAGTTTTTTTTTGAAAGAGTACTGCAAGATATTATGGATACCTACATTTGACTTTCACATTAGTTTACCGCTATACAGTGTGTACAGTATAAAATGCAGTACATGGGGATCTTGGAAACTGTAGGAGATACAATCTTGGTTAAATGGGACAAAAGTTGAATAATCATGAGGGTATCTCAGATCGGTTTTCAAATTTCAAAAATTTTTCATAGGTTACTTACTAGATAGAGGCAAAAAACACAAAATTGACGATTTCTTTATTTGCTCGTAGTTAGTCTACTAATTGAAATAGAATGTTCAAATCTGGTACATCATGGTAATTCCCCATTGCGCTTCACATTTTCAACTTAGATTTTGTCTAGGGCATCTAGATTTTGCGTGACGATGTTCAACTTTTTATTTTTAAATAGCCGCCATTTGGATTTTTACATTTTTGAAATGCTGACAAAAAACCCTTTCCAAAGAGGTATAACATGGCTATGTTTGATTGAATCAAAACACTAAAAATCACATAATTATGTTTTGGTCGTAGTAGGCTTTAATTTCCATTATGACAAAGAGAAACAATTGCTCTAAAAATTTTAAACTCAATTTTCAGTGGTAATAAAACCAGTAAAAAACGTAGAAAATTGAAAATAAATCTGTATTAATCAGAACTTACATAACTATGCATTAACAAAGAATAAATACAAACTAGCATCTATTCAATACAAAAGATTATTTAAGCTGTTTTTTAGTTGTCATTCATTTTCAGACAATTGCAATATCCAATCAAGGAAAAAAATAAACAATAGTCAGCCACATGAATTCATTATTTATTTTAAATGTTCAAATAACCCCCCATTTTATTGAACACACAACCGACACCTTTTATAAACATCTTTACAAGATCATCTTATCATAGTTGGAGTTATTTTATTTACGGCCTCTTGGACTGCTTGTTGTAATTGGCCTACATTATCATACGTTTTTGAGAACACACAACTTTTTAAATGGCCCCATATAAAGAAATCTAGAGGAGTTAAATCCGGTGATCCCGTCGGCCACTTAATTGGTCCCCGATTTCCAATCCAGTTTTCATTATACTCAGAATTAAAAAAATTTCCAATAATCAGAGCATTGTGGGGTGGAGCGCCATCATTTTGAAAAATCATATTTTGCAAAGTAGCAAGTGGAAGCTCCATTAGTCTATCTGCCACATTTCCCTGCAATAAATCTAAGTATCTCAGAGTTTAAATTTGCATCATAAAAACGGACCTATAATGTACCTTTTAATAATACCAATCCAGACGTTGAATCCCCATTTAACTTGATGTCTAACTTGGCGGTTCAAATGTAGATTTTCATCTGACCAAAAAATTGGATTTTTGCGGTTGAACATACCACAATTCGTAAATCGACTTTCGTCAGACCACAAAATTGTATATGCAAAATTTGAATTTTCGTTGCACTTTCTGATGTACCAAGCACAAAATTCCATTCTTCGAATTTGATCTTCAGTACGCAATCCCTGACATGGTCGTTCATGATATGGATGGTACTTGAAACGTTTTAAAATAGCTCTTGCCGTAGAATGAGCAACACCTGTTATATTCTGAATTTGTCTAAGAGAAGTACGAGGATTTTCGACAACTGTTTGTAAAACGCTGTTTTCATTATCTTTTTTAATTTGCCTATTTCTCTTAGACAAGCCAAAACTACCATAATTTATTAAATTATTTTGTAATCTCCGAAACATACATCTGTTTGGTTGATGTTTTTCTGGGTATTTATTTAAATACAATTCAGCGGCTTTAACATCATTCCTTCCAGAAAGAATAAAACATTCTAACATTTGATATTTATCACGGTTAGTAAAGCGATCCATTTCATGTGCAAATGCTTTGCTTAAATTTCTATGTAAATTAATTAACTGTTTTTTTAAACTGCACTACTTCAAACCTAAAATAAAGGACAAACATTGACGTTTCTCAGATGTTGAGCAATTGTTTCTCTTTGTCATAATGGAAATTAAAGCCTACTACGACCAAAACATAATTATGTGAATTTTAGTGTTTTGATTCAATCAAACATAGCCATGTTATACCTCTTTGGAAAGGGTTTTTTGTCAGCATTTCAAAAATGTAAAAATCCAATATGGCGGCTATTTACAAATAAAAAGTTGAACATCGTCACGCAAAATCTAGATGCCCTAGACAAAATCTAAGTTGAAAATGTGAAGCGCAATGGGAAATTACCATGATGTACCAAATTTGAACATTCTATTTCAATTAGTAGACTAACTACGAGCAAATAAAGAAATCGTCAATTTTGTGTTTTTTGCCTCTATCTAGTAAGTAACCTATGAAATATTTTTGAAATTTGAAAACCGATCTGAGATACCCTCATGATTATGCAACTTTTGTCCCATTTAACCAAGATCGTATCTCCTACAGTTTCCAAGATCCCCATGTACACACTGTATATAGACCATTCTTTTAAAAGTGTTTCATCATTTGAGTAGCTTCTAAATAATCTAAAATCTCATAGAGTAGTCATTAAAAAGTTCAGCGACTCTTAGTTTGGATTGGTAGAAGCAAAATGTTCTTTGGTTTAAATATTCTTTATATAAGTTTGTAAATGGCAGTCTTATGCTGGACACTGCCGTGTACATTAAATTCACATTTTATCCAGAAAATGGTTAAATGAGAATAGCATATTTTTATAACTTGTGACTCATTAATATATTTTCTTACTTTCATGTTTCTTCGTGTCACAATATTATTTTCTTTAAAAATACGGGATTGTAAATCTTGTTTAATCTTACATTCAATGTCGAACCAATATCTGACATGGACGTGTTCAATAAAGCAGCTGTATAAAAATATTCGTATCATAAGTTTGTAGGTTACAAACATTCTTGGCGTTGTAGTAATTGAGTTAGGCAGTCTGTAATGAATATTGAACTAACTTCTTTCACAGGAACATCGTTAGAAAATGTTGAAAAAATAGAGAGAATTTTCGAAGGCTATTCGAGAAGATCTGGCATCAATTATCTAAAGAATTAAATGCAACTACTTGGAGAATTTAGTCATATATAATTTGATAGGAAGTGGTATTAGTCAATTATTTTTAAGTTATACTATAGACCTTAAGGGTAGAAAAATGAGTAAAAAGAAGTAAATTTGTTTAACAAGTAAGTATATCACACATATGATCTACAAAAACAATCATAGTTTCTGAGTTTTGTAAATAATAGGAAGGGGTACAACTAAAATTGTAATGCAGCACAAAATTAATTGGTACTGTACGGGAACAAAAATTGTTGCCTTTACCTGCCTTATATCAGAGATTAAGTAATGGATGAGTGGTGCTGTTTTGGTAATTCTAGTTGCTTGCATTCAGTAGACTACATCAAGAGAGTATATAAGATGAAGATTTCACCTTCTTTTCTTGTTCTAAGGTCAAAATTTTATAGTCAAGGAAAACCAGTCTCATCTCAAGTTAAATGACATAAAATCTTTATGAAATCTTCTTCCCTATCATACTAAATGGATAGATGAAAACATTATAGGCAGTGAACAGATCTCTAATAATTGATGATTTGTTAACTTTAAAATATGAATAAAAAGCTATGATAAATGAAGAATAACAGTCAGTATTTAAGTAAGTGCTGTTGGTATTTAAAAAATATTTCTTCATGCTTAATAAGGACATAGAACTGAAGCGTAGCATTAAATAAAGCTTTTTGTTTCTTATAAATGATTTTCATTTCAAATAAATAGGCAGAAAATTATAAGAAAATGATAACACTTTTTTTTAATTTATTGGTTTTCTTAAGTTATTCTTTTTCACACTATGTTACGTTGGCATTTTAGTTTTGTAATAAAAAACGAAAAAATCATGAATCAAATATTTTCATTAATTTGTTCTGAAGTTTAAAAACCCACTTTAATTTTAATCAAGCTATATCAAATAAATTAACTTTTTTTTATCAAAAAAAAATATAATTTAGCAATAATGATTGGGACAAGAAAAATAAAAAGTTTTGATTCAATTTTCTTGAATATTTATAAATGTCCCAATCTGTTATTACAAAACGTGGTCCAAGCTCCTCATTTCAGCTGGCAAGATTCCATCATGCATTCTATGTCCAGGCTAATGCATAAGCAAAAATGGTATTTAAATACCAAAAATATTTTAAGTGTAGAATTAAATAATATATAAACATTTTGTTACACCTATTTTACTAATTACTAAGTGTAAACAAACTAAATACTTACAACAAATTTCCTATACACAGAGTGAGCTAAATCTTTTATAATGTCAACATAATCTTCGCACTTTTTCTTTTCTTGTTTTGTTAAATTCTTTTGAATGGTGTTTCCTACATATGTGCGAAGTTTTCTTACCAGATCAAAAACACGTGGATTCCTTAGGAGCATTAGAAATTGAACGTCTAATCCCAACATTTCCTTTAAATAAGCAATAGTTGCCTTAGGACGTGTTTCAGTTAGACTCAAATTTTTCTTTATCTGAATATCTAATTCAGATAATTTACATTCAGTTTCTATACATTTTAGTCTGTATTTCTTTCTTTCAACTGCAGTCAATTCTACCGATTGTTCAATTTCTTCTTTGGTTACGTCTATGTTTGTTTTACATATCTTAATGCTTTCAGCATTTGTTTTACCACTTTTAATCATTGTCTTTGTTAGTAACAAATTTCCAGCTTCATTGTTATCATTTTGAGCTTGATCGTATTCAGACTCAAAATACATATTTCGTGCGTCTCTACCGTATTCCAAACCAACAAATTTGCCAGATGGGGTCTTAACTAAGAAGAATTCATTGCCTTTATAATATCTTTCCTCGGGTGGCATATCTTCAATTTATACATATCTAATTATTTATTTAAATACAGTACAAACTTACTTCTATATAATTCTTCATGTTGCTCCACTTGATTAAACTGCAAAATTGCAAACATTAATTTGTATCAAAATATATATTTAAATATTCATTTTTCTAATATACAAATGTTGTGGTTTATAAAGAAGGTGCCGTATAAAAGATCAATAATACAATATATTCTTTATTAATATAATACAATGTATGAAGTACGTAATAGGAAATGTGTCATGTCTATCACTACTGTAGATATATACACACTTGCGGTGTTTCTTTCCACTAGTCATCAAAGGCAAACTATGGAACTAATTTTTAAGGTCCTTAATTATTTCTAAATACTAACAAATACCTCAATTCATAGCAACTATTATCCGCCCTGACATTACATAGCTGGTGGCTTAATTTGACTAGACGTCGCCGTGGATCAATGTAGTAAGTGTAAGACTACGGATCCCAAGGTCCTGGGTTCAAATCCCGACACGGCCGACTGCTTGAAAAATGACAGGTGAGCATTTTTCACAAAAATTACGCCCTCGTTCGGATGAGAGATTAAATGGAGGTCCCATGTGTGAGTGTTGTCACGCATGTTAAAGATCCCTATTTTGTCTGGAACGGCAAGGGTTTGGCAAAATTCTAAAAATTTCTAGGCAACAAAAAAACTCGCCTCCTGGCCAATGTAGTACCTTCTGGTGGAGCATTGGAAATATAAATGCACGGCTTAATTTGACTATTAGACTATCGTAAGCAAAGGGGCTTCGTACCTAGGCATGCTGCTGATATAACAAATAATGAAAGATTTGGCATGTAAATTGTTACTCATTTCTCAATGTGTTTTGCAAATTGTTGAAACAGTATTTTGTGGTTTTCTAACAGTTGAACTAGACTCAAAAACATATTTTCATCAGCAGTATGAAAAATTGTACCCTATTATTACGAAGAAGAAGACTTGCTTATCTTTCATATTTGCTTAAAATGTCTTCTATCATTATCTAAGGTGATCACATAGTGTAACCTGTCTAATTTCTTTTTAATGTGTAAAAATTGCCACTTGTATGTATGAATGCAATCGGTACACTTCTACTCTTCTATTTGAATTCCCTTACCTTACATGAAACTGAAATTGTTTTATTTCCAGAGACTCGTTTTATTAAATCCAAATGTGACTTTATAACATGCTCAAACATTAAATATGAAGAGCTAACCTGTATTAGAGTGAACGGGTTTTCCGACAGTTTAAAAGGAACTTGGAAAATGCAAACCTTGTTTAAAAGACTGCTTCAAATTTAAATATACTTTTTAACAAGTCCATTAGTTGCACGATTGTAGAGCACATTTAATTTATGCACTTAACCATTGTTTCGTACAAGCTTTTTGAACTTATATGATATGAAAGTTTGTGCATTATCCAAGACCAAAATGTTAGGTAAAAAATATTTTGCGTATATTTCAATTGCTGTGTCTAAAGTAGTTGTAATCCTAATCGCTGGTCTCTGATTTAATACTTTACAAAAAAAAATCAAATATAAAAATTGAAAAACCATAAGATCCATAACAAACAAAACAAGCAATAATTTTAAACTGTAACTTACCAAATCCAAAACATAAAAGATGCACTTAATTCTTCGGCTCACTTGGGATATCAGGAAAAGGCGAGTAGGATTCTAAAGGAATTGATACTAGCTTTGTTATAAACACTAACTCCAAGTACTAATTTAGAATTACCACAATAGCACCAAACCTCCTTACATGTACAAATACAGAACTCGAATCGGTCTATCGTACAACCTGTCCATTTTAGAAGGTTGACTTTTCAAAACTAAAACGAAATTTATTAAAAACAATATGGATAACGACATCTAACTTTAATAGTCGTTATATATACAAATTAAACAATATATTATTAATTTAATTTTAAATCCAAATAAATAATGATGTGACCAGTAGTATTTTTAAGTTTATAAATTTCAGACCATTATATATAGGCATCCACTAGTAATTGCCAAAGAGGGGTATATATATATATTATATATATATATATATATATATATATATATTGTTATATATACTGTGATCCTACCTTATTAGTGATAGGCGTAATATATCTATCTGTCACTCCTTGTCTTATTTTAGAGCCTTGTTGAGTTATGCCACACAATTTATCTTTAAATATTTTACACGGCTGCTGCACTTAAATATTTTACAGGGCCGTCAAACACGTGGCGGAATCTACCTAGGGTGGGTCCGTCCTAAGCAAACACCTCTCAACTAGACACCCAAACAAATATTCAAGGATTTTTCAAAATAATTTTAAAAGCCAAAAGTATTCCCAAACACTAGTTCCACTTTTATAAATTTGATTAAAGCACTGCGTAGATATTAAATACTAATACCTGGAATCCAGATACAAGCGCCGCCTTCCAGCCGTCCTGAAGCCAAGTGACCAACTGCAGGCACCTCCTGTAAATAATAAGTAACTCGAGCAACTGGTAATCTCCAGACTATAAAACTACTAATATTTCTACAAATTTTATGTTATACAAATACTCAGATAACTCCAATTCCACTATGCTTTCGTCTTCAAACAATAACGGTACAGACCAGCACTCCCTCTTTTAATTAACTTTTATTCGCCGTAAAACTGCTACTATTTGCTATCTCCAGGTACAACTTGACTTTCAAAACTTTCTCGTAACTTTTTAAATGTAATAAAACTCATAACAGTACAAAAACACGTCTATTTTTTCGTAATATAAATTTGAAGTCCCTTATAAAATAAAAACCGTCTTCTTTTGTTTTCGTTGCCATGACAACTATCTCTACGCACACTATGTAATTTATAATTATTAATAATTGATTAATAATACAGTTGTTTTCTCTAGATACATTCATTTTCTAGATGGTTTGTAATCCAGTGATTTATGTATATTGAACTTTTTACAATATTGAAAATAGCTAACAAACTTTGATGGTTCAGCTTTTAAATTGTGCAATAGACATTTATGTCTTATTCGGTAAACGTCCTGTCATTACATAACCAATCTTTAATTGTTAAAACATATTCAAACTGAAATTGATTTACCAATTTTACGGGAGTATCACTTAACTCCTTAAAATTTTAAAAGCGTGCAGTATACCAAGCAATTTTGATATTTGTTTTACATTCAAATGGTTCTGAAAACGCTAACTCCAAATTAAATTTCATATCGTGCAACCATAACAATTAAAATACGTATACAATGCAAACTTATAACTAGCTTAGCCTGGTCTATGGCGGTATATGTTGTTGAATGCAATGCAGTTTCAAAAGCTTTATAAATTTATAAACGTGGAATAGTTGTTGTTAATTTATAAACCAAAAATACCTGAAAGAAAATACTCAAACAAAACCAAATATACCCCATTCTAGCAAAGTCGTTTAAGCCCTATTTAAACATTTTATAAGCCCACCCCTTCTTGACAGTATATAAGGCCCCACTGATTTTAAATAAAATGAAAATTTGCTTCCTGGATATAAGTAATTCTTTTAATGGTTGAGAAATTTTAAATTTTAGTTAAAATCACTATAGTTTTTTTCTTTATGTATGAGGATTAAGTGTTAGTTTCTGTATATTCTGTATAGTTTTAAGCTCGTTAGTATTATTTACAGTGTTAATTCTATTCTTGCGATACTTTACTTTCCACATGGAAATATGGATACAAATTTTCTATATGAAAACGTCCCCGACATTCACCCCTGTCATTCTCCAATTCGTAAGTATTCCCTTCTGCAAAAATTCTTCTCACTCGATAAGGACCTTCGTATGGAAATAACAACTTGGCACAAATATTTCTTTCCCAATTTGACATTCTCAATATTTTAACAATAACAAGATCCCCAACTGAAAAAACCACTTGCTTCTTGATTTTCTTGTTACGTTTCTCCAACTCCCTTCTTTGTATCGTTTCGACTTGTTGTTTGGCTTTATGCAACAACTCCGTTATATCCTCCACTTTTGTTCAGCTCTCCACGGTCTTGCTGGAATCACCTTCTTCATCAATGTCACAGGACACATTCCTGTCACTGAACTTGGTACAAAATTAATATATTCTTCTATTTGCGGTAAATACCTTACCCACCGATCATGTTGTTCCTGCGTTATTAACCTCAAAAACTTTATTACTTCTCGAATATATCTTTCACACGGATTTCCTTGAGGATGTCTGATACTACAGAATGTCATCTTTATTCCATCCTTCCTTAATTTACTTTCAACCCTTCGATTACGAAAATACGTTGCATTGTCCAACAATACCCTATTCATCTTACCTATTCGTTCTACAAACTTTCTTACAGAACTCAATACATGCCTAGAATTACATCTCCTCGCTGGATAAAGCTGCACAAACTTTGTAAAAATATCAACTACAACTAAAATATGCTGATATTCGTTCCTACCGGTATCAAATTACTCAAGTAGTCCATTGCCACAATATCTAATGGACCTTCCGCTCTTATACATCTAACTTGATTCTGCAACACCACATTCTTATCCTTTCCTAACAAACACGTCTCACACAGATTTATGCAATTTTTCACCAATTTTCTATCGTTTCGTGCATAGAAAGCTTCCTAAATATCAAGAACGTCTTACGAATCCCTATATGACCAAACAGTATGAATTTCCTGGATCAGCTCAACGGCTACCTGTGTCGTTAACACTAATAATTCATCATCCCATAACCTTTTCACCAAAACTCCCTCGACCATATAAAACCTCTGTCTTGTTCTAAATTCTCTCTGAATAATTTTTCTCTGATCACCCTTATTTCTTCGTGTTCTTGCATCCGATGAAATCTGGCATTCGACCATCTTCCCAGATCTTCAAACACTTGCAATGCAATCAAAAATCCATTCCTACTATCCGTTAGCAACCCTTCATCCTTCCTACTAAAGAAATCAGCCGTAACATTTTCTTTACCAGGTTTATGTCTAATCTCAAAATCATATTCCTGCAATACTAACGCCCATCTATACAATCGACTGTTCAAAAACTCTTTCTTCTTCAGAAACGTGACCACTGTGTTATCCGATTCAACCAGAAATTTATTACCCAATAAATAAAATCTTAACTTCTTCACAGCATATCGATTGCCAGCATCTCTTTTTCCGCTGTCGAATACCTAGTCTCGCAGTCTTTCAGAGCCCTCGAAATAAAACAAATTGGCACTTCTCTCCTTCTTGAACCTGCACCAACTCAGCCCCTATTGCAAAACTCGAAGCGTCTGTCCTTAAAATAAATGGATCCGTAAAATTGGGATAACTCTGTACTGATAAATCTCCCCTTCAATGCTAAATCCAGTATACTTCCGACTTTCCTCATGCAAAGGAATTAGCCAAAAGAATTCTTTAAGTCCAGTTTGCTAAAACTTTCATCTCGCTTACCTTGTATAACAAATTATCTAGTGATTTTGGTTGTTCAAATTGTGGTTTAGTAATCGCATTCAATCTCCTAGCATCTAAACATATTCTTAATTCTAAATTATCAGATTTAGGCACAACCACTACCGGATTGATATAGGGTGTTCTCGCTGATTCAATAATTCCCTCTTTTAACATCTTTTTAATTTCATTTTTCACTCGACCCCTTAATGCAAATGGTATTGGATATACCCTAGTACGAAAACTTCCCTCGTCTGTGACCTCTAACTTATGCGTATACTCCTTCGCAAACCTAGGCTCATTACTAAAAACTCCTGCATGTCTATTAAACACCTCATATAACATTTCCTTCATATCCACCCCTATTAATCCTATCTGTTCCTCATCAAATACCTTCTCAAATATATTACATAACCGTAACTCATCAATTCCATCATAAATTCTATTCTTAGTCTTTCCTGATCCTATACTATCTGTATTTATCTCATCCCTAGTATCCCGATTATCCTTAGGCACCACCCATTTCTTCTCTAAATTTAATACCTTTACCATTCGTGCTTTACCATCTATAACCAGTCCAAATTCCTCAATTACATCTATCCCTACAATAAAATCTAAATATAATTCTCTTGCTATCCAAAACTCTACTTCACCTAGTCTGGTACTTCAGCTTCATCCCTAGCATCCCCTGCTGCTACAGTCTTAACCACCGGTTGCCCTCTCACACCAGTCTCAACTCCATAAACTTTCCCTGACCTCGTGATTCTCTCCTCATCAGACATGTCCCTTTAATTTTCAAAATAAACTTCAATGATGTGCCCCACTAAGCTACACAACCTCTGCAAATCTGAATCAGCCCTATCGAGCCCCACGTTGGGCGCCATCTGTTATATATACTGTGATCCTACCTTATTAGTGATAGGCGTAATATATCTATCTGTCACTCCTTGTCTTATTTTAGAGCCTTGTTGAGTTATGCCACACAATTTATCTTTAAATATTTTACACGGCTGCTGCACTTAAATATTTTACAGGGCCGTCAAACACGTGGCGGAATCTACCTAGGGTGGGTCCGTCCTAAGCAAACACCTCTCAACTAGACACCCAAACAAATATTCAAGGATTTTTCAAAATAATTTTAAAAGCCAAAAGTATTCCCAAACACTAGTTCCACTTTTATAAATTTGATTAAAGCACTGCGTAGATATTAAATACTAATACCTGGAATCCAGATACAAGCGCCGCCTTCCAGCCGTCCTGAAGCCAAGTGACCAACTGCAGGCACCTCCTGTAAATAATAAGTAACTCGAGCAACTGGTAATCTCCAGACTATAAAACTACTAATATTTCTACAAATTTTATGTTATACAAATACTCAGATAACTCCAATTCCACTATGCTTTCGTCTTCAAACAATAACGGTACAGACCAGCACTCCCTCTTTTAATTAACTTTTATTCGCCGTAAAACTGCTACTATTTGCTATCTCCAGGTACAACTTGACTTTCAAAACTTTCTCGTAACTTTTAAATGTAATAAAACTCATAACAGTACAAAAACACGTCTATTTTTTCGTAATATAAATTTGAAGTCCCTTATAAAATAAAAACCGTCTTCTTTTGTTTTCGTTGCCATGACAACTATCTCTACGCACACTATGTAATTTATAATTATTAATAATTGATTAATAATACAGTTGTTTTCTCTAGATACATTCATTTTCTAGATGGTTTGTAATCCAGTGATTTATGTATATTGAACTTTTTACAATATTGAAAATAGCTAACAAACTTTGATGGTTCAGCTTTTAAATTGTACGCAACAGACATTTATGTCTTATTCGGTAAACGTCCTGTCATTACATAACCAATCTTTAATTGTTAAAACATATTCAAACTGAAATTGATTTACCAATTTTACGGGAGTATCACTTAACTCCTTAAAATTTTAAAATCGTGCAGTATACCAAGCAATTTTGATATTTGTTTTTACATTCAAATGGTTCTGAAAACGCTAACTCCAAATTAAATTTCATATACGTGCAACCATAACAATTAAAATACGTATACAATGCAAACTTATAACTAGCTTAGCCTGGTCTATGGCCGGTATATGTTGTTGAATGCAATGCAGTTTCAAAAGCTTTATAAATTTATAAACGTGGAATAGTTGTTGTTAATTTATAAACCAAAAATACCTGAAAGAAAATACTCAAACAAAACCAAATATACCCCATTCTAGCAAAGTCGTTTGAAGCCCTATTTAAACATTTTATAAGCCCACCCCTTCTTGACAGTATAATATATATATATATATATATATATATATATATATATATATATATATTATCGTGTAATTAAGGGGTCATTGGGTTATATGAGGGCACAAGTGACCTCATATGTTGAGAAATTTTGAATAAGGGAAGACAAATTTATTTAATTAGGGAGTTTGAATATTTTTAACAAATAATTTTTTTTTAAACTTAAGAAGTGTATAATAATGTAGAATCAAGGTAATTTAGCAAAGGATAATGAAACATAATATTTGTATAAACATAGAGCAGGATAAATAATAATTGGGGTAAAATCTTTCTAACATATTTAAATTTGTAGTGAAGTAATTACACGAAAGTCTAAAAGCGTAGAACAGGTGTTAAAGCAACATTTCTGTTCTAAAACGTAAAATCCGACACGTTGAAACAAAATAACGAAGGGGGAGATAACAGTTCTTAGAAAACTTGGCAACAAACAAGCTTTAATGGGATATTGGAAAAGAACAACCGTTGGGATTAAGGTAGACGGGCTTTCTGGTTAAAACATTGATTTCTATCTTGAAGGTGGTATAGTAAGGAGCCAATCGAAAGACCAAGACAGAATAAAAGTGTATTGAGTGCAAGAGGGATGCCTATATATATGATTCAGGAGGCAGTATTGTTAGGAGACTTAAATAAAATCGATAATTTCAAGGATATTTAAAAGCAAACACGAGTCTGTTAAAAAGTGGGAAATGGAGCCAAGCGTGGTGATTGGTGTGTATTATACAAAAAGGGCAGAGATCCATCTGGTGGAGGCGTATGTGTGAGATAAAACTATAGGTACAAGGGAGATGAGAGATATTTGTTCAAGTTGGAGGCGTTGACAAATAAAGACGTAGAGGCTAAGTTCGAACAACGGAGCGACAGTTTAAAGCGATTTTCCGAGTATTGTTATGTTCGTTATAAAAATTTACAAGAATCCGAGATATGTGAAAGCTTTTTCGATGAAATACAGGACGGTTAGAAAACAATTTTCCAGAGTTATAGGAACGGTTATAGAAGTGTACGTGCCAATTTAAAACAGGGGTGGGGGGATTTTACTTATATAATCACTGGCAGAGAGGGGTCTCGATCTCTTTTGCTCATTTGCTCTTGCTTTTCGTTGAGATTTCATCCAGCATTGGTGAACTAGTGCAAGTCAATAAAATTTTATGTAGAAGCTAAAAGCATATTTGTGGTAAAACGTTAAAGTGGAATGTAAGTACAAAGCTTCTTAAGTTTGGTTTCGAATGCACGAAAATTAAAGTTTGAAAGTGTTTGGATAATACAAAAAAGCGATGTTTGAATAAGAAAAGTTAAGTTTGGATATTGGAATTTTTGGTTTGGAAATTGAAAACAGCGATATGCATGGCGGAGATGGTAATTGGACCAGGGAGTTAGCTGATGGACTGTGTAGCTACTAGACGGCAGCATCTTCAAGGAGCTAGATGGTGGAGCACACTTAGAAGTTAAAAACCAGATAGGCGATAGAATAGAACATTGACTGTTGAATATTTTTATGGTGTTTGTGATTATTTGAATTTGAGTTTAATGTGTTTTATTATTATTTGATATTTTATGAACAGACATTTATGGGACTTTAAAAGAAAATTGATCTTTGAAAATAATTAATGAATTAACAGAGAACCAAATGTTGTAAAGAGGTATAGAGGGGCTTATTGATATAATGGTAATGTCGTAAATTTATATGCACAGTTGTAGAAGTTTTATTATGAGCTCATGCTAGGACAAAAGGGTAACGTAAGGGATGAGGGATGTGTTTAAAAGGTTATCAATTTGCATGATTACTGTTATAAGATTATTGAAATTTATGGATGTACCTAAAGGAAGGGTGTTTTAAAATGTATCTAGTGTAAATAGAGTGTGATATATTTGGTCGATTGAGTTATTTTTGAGTGCGTGATTGGGGCGAATGTTTATTTAGGTTTCAGCATGAGGATAGTGAGAGGAAATTTTTGGATGTAACAGGTAGGTGTCAACGATATTGTACGGGTTTTATACACTTTCCACGATATAGAAATTTTAAGTAGGACTGTAATTACATAGGATTTTTAACAACTAAATAAAATGAAATATTCAGAGTTGGAGACAATGCAAACAATTGGTTTCTATATAATAAAGTAAACAAACACTCACCTTGTCCTCCCAGTAAACTTGCATATACGAGCGCTCGTTTTGTGGACACACATGGACAGCAACCGTGAATTGCCTGTTCTTTAATATACAGCTATAAACCAAAATACACTGACTCCAAATCAAACAGTAACCACTACATACAATAAAAAGACGGTACACACATTTATCCCGTCAATAATATATTTTACATGTTGCTTCCACCAAGTATGAAAAGTAACTCTTAATTTTAAAAATAACAAAAGAGTGGGAATACATTATCACTAATATATATCGGAATTATTCGCGAACTAACCTATTATTACCGATCCGACCAATATACCGGATTTATACGCGAGTTAACCCAACAGATATTATTTAGGAGATTAGGTAAAAACATCATTAGGAGCAGCCGAGGAATTATTAGGAGCAGCCGAAGACAAGAATCGAAACAGCCCAATTAGTGGGGCGCGATTAATACAGGTAACTTCACAGAAATATATATATATATATATATATATATATATATATATATATATATTGATGTGATAAGGAGGTCATGGAAACCCAAATTCTACAAATAAAACCCACCCAATTAGAAAGGAAACTGGAAAAGTTGAAATTTCTGAAGAATTCCACCCTGTATAGTACAAGCGTACTTCTTAGCCATTATAATTGCAAAGCAAAACACACTTCACGTGTATTTAAGACCCCAATTTTAAATCAATTATACAGCCATGTGTACAAATTTGAACCGTATATATAAAAATAATTACTCTTGAGATACCTTAAAAGGCATTACATACATTTTTAAAGATAGGAACTTCATTAGAATACAAATTAATTGTAAAATGTAAAATAAAAAACCATTCACTTCATATGCATTAGAACATGTCTTTTGTTACAATTATTAAGATGTAAATCATTTGCATGCAATTGAAGCTTTAATTAATTATGTAAATATGTTGAAAACTATATTTGATAAGTGTAATTTTTTTCGGGAAATTTCGAATAGCTTTGTGGTAAAGAAAAGTAGACATGTATACGACAGAAAAATGATAATTAACAGATAACATATAATTAATGATTTTAACCAGAACAGACAATTATTCCAAACACTTACCTATTGTTTACGAGCATAGCGATGCACATTTGTGTTTATGCAGCCGTGCCAATGGAAAAACGACATAAACAAAACTGTAGAATCTGTTCGTCTTACAGGAAACAAAAAAATCTACTCTTCTTTTGGTGGGTGTAGCAAAGCACATTTATTTCGGTAGCGGTTGTTCTGAAGGAAAGCGGTTCTTCTAATTAGCGGTTCTACGTAGAACATGTAAGCAGTGATGTGGCCTTCAAGAACGACAAATCGATACTCTCTTGCTTCGTGTGTTTTCCAAGTTAATACAATGTTCTTGCACATGTGGATAGCAAAGTTTATCACTCGCGGCACTTGTATGCACGTGCTTGTAGTAAAACATGGAATTTGACACTAATAAATTTAAATATACTGAAGCGGACGTAAATAATCAACAAACAACGGAAAATAAATTTTGCTGTAAATTACTTACAATATAAACGGAACAATAAGCATGCAAAGCAAATTGCAAGCTTGAATTATTTATGTAATGAATAATTTTGCCTGGCATTGGGAAAGTAATTCAAGCATAGAACGAAAATTAATGTAAAAATTGTTGGTTATTTTGGAAAAAGAAAAGCCCATGACCAGGTTCACTGTTCTTGCAGCTCATCAGACGGATGCATCTCGTTTTGCAAAACAACCAACTAAGATTTTAAATTATACAAAAAATCCTGGTGTATTTATGCGTACAAAATATATCTAATGCACCCTCTATAACCGAATGTAACCAACCAACTATCGGTGACCATTCAAGTCTCCGACATATTAGTACAGATGGCATTGCCACAAAATTTTAATAACTGGTCAAAAGACAAAGTTGAAAATGAAAATAAATAAACGACCGATTACTTGCTACTATTTATTTATTTATTCAGCAACTTCTCAACAGCACAAAGAAATTGGAAATAAGATAATATAACATAAACAATTGGTAACTTATGGCTAATACAACATTAACATAAACTTAACAGCATAATGTTTAAGATTATATTACAATCCAAACTAATATTTGCAATAATACTCCATTGAATGTAATGTGTAATTTATATAATGCAATACAAAATGACTGTGATATTTTTAATATTGTATACAGCAATTTGCAGAATTTATTATTTAAGTTAAGTAGAAATAAGTATTATTAAATTGTATGAACTTAATTACTACCCTATAATTGGGTCTTGTACCTGTTGGGTTTATATTAAATAAATAAAAAAAATAAATAAACATTTTAATGTAATGTTGATTATCTTTTTATCTTAAGATATTGTAGGTAAAAGTACGGTAAGGAAGACAGGTAGAGGTATGGTAATTGGTAGAAATGAGAGGAAACCTACATAACAAAAAAAAAAGACACGATAAGACACAAATATAACTACATTCGTTGGCCTCTCGATCACCAGTCCCGACACGTCTGCCAGAAATCACCACCACCCTTCTTAGCACACCGCGTCGGCGCAATCTCGCGCAAACGCACTGTCTAAAGTGACGGAAATACGCGCACGTCTTTTTAAATCCTTGGCGCGAAATTCTTACAAATTAAAACTTGAATTGAAAATGTTTAGTGCCGATTTCGGCACGTAACAAGACTCTCACCTTGGTGTGGCAGATTATATTTTTGGGAATTTTCCTATCAAGTTTACTATTAGTTAAACCTGTATTATCTTTCCTGTATTGTTATTCACGACCATAATATTTTCATTTGTCGCTTGATTCTCAGCTTGTTTACATTCAGGTATTTCTTTATCGGTTCTAGCATTTGAATTGAATGCTGGATATACAGAATTTACACTGGTAGTGTTACTAGTTTGAGTTAATAAAGTTGATATACTTCCCTCATTTGAGGATATTACTTTGTAAGTACTCTCCTTACTCAGTAACCTTATCAAATCAATATTACTGCTCTTGACTATATTAATCTCATCTCTTAGAGATAAAATTTCATTTTGAAGCTGTCATTATTCCTCGGCGGCTCCGTGGCGTAGTGGTATGTGTGCGACTACTACGCCCAAGGTCCCGGGTTCGAATCCCGACACGGTCCGCTTGAAAAAATGTTAGGCGAGCATTTTTCACAAAAATACACCCTCGTTCGGATGAGAGGTAAAATGGAGGTCCCGTGTGTGAGTGTTGTCACGCACGTTAAAAATCCCTACCTTGCTTGGAACAGCAAGGGTTCGGGCAAAATTCCAAATTTTCCAGGTAAAAAAAACTCGCTTCCTGACCAATGTAGTACCTTCGGGTGGAGCATTGGAAAATCAAATGTAATGCCATTATTCCTCGAAGGTGATGAGGACGCGATGGGTATCAGAATTTATACGGACGGTTCACATATGGACGATGGGCAAGCAGGCGCGGCGTTTGTCGTGTATAAGCAGGAAAGGGAGATGTTTCGGTTTTAATCCAAACTCGCGAACTGGAGCACAATTTTCCAGTGCGAATTGGTAGCCATACGAGAGGCTATCGATTACGTAATAAGTCACACGGGCAGAGACGATTATTATATAATCAGCGACAGTAAATCAGCGCTGACGGCATTAACTAACATGAACACCTCGACAGACCTCCAGGCGGACGTCTGGAAAATAGCGCATACAGCGCACGAGTTTCGACGTTTAAAGTTCTGTTGGGTTAGGTCACACGATGGCAACGTAGGAAATGATAGGGCTGACGAATTAGCTAAAGAGGCCGCGACGGGAGACTTTCGAATATCACATTCGTCGATACCGAAGTCTTTGATTAAAAGAAAGCTGCGTGAAAAGTCAATCCGACAATGGGAAGAGAGATGAAACAACGCTGCCACGGGCAGGTTGACCCACAAATTCATACCGAGCCTAGAAGCTAGGGGCAAGATCGAGGTAAAACTCGATCATAAAATGGTTCAGTTGATAACAGGGCACGGCGCCCTGAAAGCGTATTTACATAGGTTCGAGTTAACCAACAACGACCGCTGTGAATGCGGTGAGGGCGCAGAAAGCGCAGAGCATGTGCTCTTCGACTGCCCGCTTGAAGCGGCAAATCGAGAGTTGCCTGATACGAAATTAGCTATCGTAGGTCTAGCATGGCCAAAGAGCCTAGAGGAAGTCGGGGAAGTGGCTAACCAGAAGGCGTTCTGGACAGCCTTTAGAGAGTTCGCAGGAAGGGTTGCGAGATTAGATGGTGATAATCGTGTGTAAGTCGGGAGGGGATGGTGGGAGGATTGAAAAATTATAGATTTCGACCTGGCGTGATTTTGACATGATAAGAGCATGATAACCAAAACCTGCAAAAAAAAACAACAAAAAAAAAAGAAAAAAAAGAAGAAAGAAAGAAAATCAATAATAATAATAATTAAATAAGTATATTCAAAACTCTAATATGCACGACGAACACACCACTAAAACAATCACTGTCCCACCTTCTACGTGCGGAAAATCGGGAATAAACGAAACAAATAAATAACAACAAACTAAATCAGGAAACCTCATTAATTTAAATAAGTGTAATAAATAAAGAAATAATAAAATAGAGTGAAACCGTGCATCCCCCCAGGACTTAAAAGTGAAGTGATAGTGATTGTGGTCCCCCCCCCCCAACGTTTAGTGCATATCCACCAGGACTTTAACAGTGCATATTCAACTCCCCCATAAAAATAGAAAACCAATAGAGTAGACGACCAGATCTTCGGATGCTGGAGAAATTTATATTGAAGGTAAGAATAAAATTGTGGCGGCTGTACATGCATGAGCATTGATTTGTGATTTTAAACAGATTTTGAAATAATCTAACAAGCACGTTTTTGAGTAATGGCGCTAGTCGATATAATGCTCATGCGAGTGCACCTGATGATGTATTTGCTTTTGCTAATATATGCACTCTTACATGCTTTTGCTTATTCAGATATTTATTTATATATTTATTACATGTTTATTTATATATTTATATTATATTTATTTTTACACTTATATTTATGCATGCATTGTATTGTTTTGTGGCTTGATTTAATTCGTTTGACGTTCTGTCGTCAATTTTTGGTCGCAGTATATATAGAAAAGAAGATTGTATATATAATATGTCAGTCAGGGAATGATAAGGAACGTTAAAGACAAATTTAGGATAACATACTTAGATCAGGGAGGACGATTTGTAAATTTATAAAGCAGGCAAAATAGCTGGATTCACTATTAATACATTTGGCAAATGCTTAGAAATTTGAATCCATTTTAAATTAGCTAGCTAGATTTGGATAGTTTTAAGTGGACCCTTCAGGTCGCACTGGTAAGCAGAGCCGGCATCTGCTATCCGGTATTGCGGATCCCTCCCCCTCTCATTTTTGCTCGTCTTGTTGATCGGGCACACTTCAAAGTCAACGCTAGGGATACCATTATTTAAACCCTGTTTTTAGTTTTTGTTTCAGTCTGTTAGATTTTTATTTAGGGTGGATTAATTACGAAGTTAGAATAAATTAGAAGCACGTTTATTTTTCGCGTTTAAACCCAATGTAGTACCTTCGGGTGGAGCATTGGGGACGTGGCCGCAAGTATAGCGGTCCTTACTCAAATTATAATGCCATTATTCGTTTCATAGAAGCTCTTTTATGATTACACCCAATTCATTACTTTTCAAAAAGGCAACATTTTCTTCTTCATTGAAGTCACATGTTACCTTAACTTGAACTTCAAATAATTCTCCAATTGTACCATTTAATATGAGTATCTTGTGGAAGCATATTTCATTTATTGCAAATAAATACTTTTATTCCACCCTCTGTTGCAAAAAATTCTCCTATTCTGGCACCACATGATGGATGCATTTTAATATTACACTTAAAACACTATAACTTTGGTAACTACATCTGTGTGACAGCAAATACAAGAAATTGGCAGACCAATTTCACATGATTGTTCATTGGCTGCCATCTGTGTAGATATGACATTTAAATTCATTTTGAGGTTTCACATGCAACACATCTGGAATATTCTTTATTAATCTAGATGAATACATCAAATCCTAAGAAATATCGTATACATACCTAATTAATAAATAAACATTTATTCATAGAACTCCCGTGCTATTGAAACAGGAAGAAAAAATCAATAAGAATTATTTTATAGGTTTCCGAGACTCCCTTAAGATAGAGTGCGACGTGACATTAACTCCGTGAATCAGACAAGCAGCGGCAACGCCTTGCTATGCTAATAAATAATTCGACCACTGCGGTTTGACACTAATTAGACAATTAAAACTGGAATTCCTGGAAATATTACATCACATATGTGACGAAGATTCGAAATTAAATCCCAAAAACTGGAGAACCATGACCTAGTTAGATCTGTATATAAGCGGGAACTTTATTAAAAGGATTCATTCATAAATTCGCGATTCGTATACAAGCAATATATAAAATTCATTATAAAGCCAAAATAACATGCAAAGTTGCATTCAGCTTATACATTTAAATAATTTCAAGCATGGAAGTTTGAAGTATCATTTCTTTTATAAAGAAAGAACATTCTTCAATACAGAAACTACTCTAAAGCTAATTAATTAGAAATTGAAAATTATGATTCTAAATGGAGATTTAAAATTATATGAACAAAACTGGTAAACTGAACCTTTAACATCAATTTAAAAATAGAGGCAGAAGGTATTTACTACCGTTAATTACGAAAAGCGCTATTGGATTTCGTAAGTATTAATTTTAGATTCCTTTGTGTGTAACTGATATTTGTATTTTGTCATTTGAATTTAAGATAGAATAAGTCTTAATCATATAAAATTTTGTGTGTGTGTGTGTGTGTTAAAAACTTTTATTTCTTAATGCTTTTTTCAAACTTCATAGGCAAAATTCATCAACTTATATGTCAGTCGACAAATTAGGCTCATGCATCAAAATCACTTCTTTTCGTACTAATTTTATAGTACTACTTCACATTTTCCGCAACTTTATTTCTCTATAGTAGCATAATGGGAAAGTGTTAAAGCTTATACATTATAATTCTAATTTTAAGTAAATGATACTTACATAAGCCTTTACATTCAGTAAATGCTGCTTCGTAATAACCACAATGTCATTAATAGTCAGCCTTTCTTCAGTATTCGCTCCAGAACTAAAACATGTAGTTTTAATTATAGATACATAACATCATAGAATATGCAATACATTAACTAAAATTACTAAGAATTTTGTCAAATCACTGAATTTGTATAAATATAAAAGTATCAAATTCTTATAACTTAAATGTTCTACAGAATTTTATGTTAAGATTAATATTTTTCAAACAACATAGTGAAAGTGTACAAGGCAAGAACATTATAAGAATGGACTCGCTGATACTTGCATAAATACGGACCAACATAGTGTTACGTGCCGAAAAATCAGCCGTAAACATTTCCAAATTTAGTTTTAATTTGTAAGGATTTCGCGCCAATAATTTAAAAAGACGTGCGTGTATTTCCGTCGCTTGAAATAGTTGCGTTTACGCGATATTGCGCCGACGCGGAGTGCAAAAAGGGGAAGTGGGGGATTTCCGGACATGTCGAGACTAGTGAGCCAGACGTGGACGAATGTAGTTATCTTTGTGTCTTATCGTGTCTTCTTTTTTTAATATGTAGGTTTCCTGCCTTATATTTGATTATCGTACCTTTTCCTGTCGCTCTTTACATAGGAACGAAGACAAATTTGAATTTGGATTCAACCGGGGGCCCAACGAATCACACACGCCCTCAATGCTTCCCGAACCCAGCTGCCGCCATCATGGAGTAATGCTGTGAGAAGTCCTATAGTTTACGTAAGTACTTTTCTCGCTTTTTATGTGATGTAGTAATTTTAAATAATTGTGTGACGAAATATCTTATTTGCACGTCATTTTGCAATTATTTATCATTGCTACCAACTACTGTAGTGGCTCGCCTACCGTACCGCTAGGGGTATAATAATAGTTCGGGCATACGTTTACTACTATTTGTTTTACTAACATTCCTAAAAATATAACTTCCACTTTTATCTGGTCCTCACCAATAGGAATATTACTTAAAGATTGAAGTAATATTGAAATCACTAGTGTTTACTTAGACCAACATATACATAAGTCATAATCTCACCACTTTCTTTTGTGCTAAATGTGTAGTGTCTGATAATAAAACACATACACACATAGTGGGACCAAGCAAACGAGGTTATATACGGACCATATACTTAACAAGGAGAACCTTTTAAAGATTAGAGCCTTATATTCCATATCTATTTGTATTTAATGGCACAAGTTATAGAGCAGCACTCTCAAACTTCCTATAATCACCAAACTAGAGGCTATACAAAAAGCCTGTTGCACGTTCCTCCTTTTTATAAAACGACTTCTGCTTAAAAAATTTTCACTTACCTGGCTCCAAATATACAACCTTCTACCCGCTTCTATAAAAAACACAGACTAACATTAAAAAATGTTTAATTTGTTACATGGAGTTCCTGCATGTAAATATTTTTGCTCGTACTTAAATAAATTTCATATTCCTTACTGTATTCATGTTCATCTGCAAATTTTCCTTAACAATCAACTGCTTTCTCAATTTAAACGATTGCTTATTCAACACCCTATAGGTTTTATTAGAACCTTTGTTTTCAGAAATACTACATGTGGTGATTCGATATCGATTTGTACTCCACCCAAGTTTTCTAATGTTAGAAATTCAGATGATCTTTCTTGTATAAGTTGGTTGTACGATGGATATATCTCATCAATTCCTTTTTAAGAAATAGTTTTAATTTTCTTTGTGTAGAATTAAAAAGATGCTATCTCCTTTAACAAATGCTCTTAAAAGGGCAATATAAACTATACAAGATGGAGTCAAAAACAAATTATTTATTTGAATAAAATGGCTTCGTACGTCTGATATTTGGTTATCTATAGCGATATAGAGATGAAACTTTCATCCCTTAATAATTGGAGTAGCGTGGTGAATTTTTAGGCAAGATTTCTATTTCCAGATGATGATTAATTCTCTTCATTGAAGTATTTGAACTGGTTGATAATGGAACATAATATTACATACCTTTGTCCTTGATGCTTTGATGTTGACTACAAAAGGTCGTTGTGCCACAACCATGAATTACAAGAACCTCCAAGACCACACTTTGACAAGTTAAAACCAGAATGTCGTGCCAAGTTTGTTGTAAAACTTCCTGTTTGTTGTAATGATTGCTCTCATGGAAAATTAGGTCTGGATTTTCTTTAAGTGTCTTTAAATCGTCGAAGTGTGCTTATGACGATAACTATTATTGTTTGGATATTTATTTAAGGATTAAGTTTTACATGGATTGAACAAAAAAAAATCTACAGAAAATTTAGAGTACATTACTATTTAAGTGTGACGTTTTTTTCCTAATAATTTTTTTACAGCTAAGCGAAATGCATTTCGATCTGTAGATAATTTCTTTCTTTTATTGGTGTAGTTTACCATTACATCTTTCTGTATATATTTATTAAAAGTTACTTGTGAACAATATGTAAGTATGTGGTTTTTATGACTACCTTTATATTATAGATTAAATATTAGAACGGAGAGTAGTAACTGCAAACAATTCATTATATATTAATAATTTCTGATTTTTTTAAATAAATATTGATTGAGGGCAACAATTAGTTTAAGGTAAGGCAGGAATGTATAACTCATTTTGCGTAGATATTTCTTAATACGGTGTAAATCCTTCTGGATATGCTTTGGGTAAATGTTATTTTGTATGTGAGTACCATTTTTTTTAACTGGAGGATTTGTAAATGTTCTCTTGTTACACTTCGTTTACAGTTTTACCTGGTCGGTAATGCAGTTAACAAAATGTTACACTTAGATTCTGGTACATTGAAATGGCGATAGATGGCTCTTCAAAGCCGGTAATACAATTACCAAAGTTCATAAGATACACATGACGTCACTGATAATTTATATTGCGCCATAATTAAGAGAAGGTACATAAAATTTAAACAATAAAAATTAGATAATCTACTCACGTGAAGGATCCGCTAACCGGCAGGAAATCACGCCACGGTAACCTCGGCATCGCTGCTGGTAGAGTTGGACATCCAAATTATCTCGGGTCATGGTCCAGGGTCATCTTCGTTCCTATATGCAGTGGAAGACGGAATAGGGAATTAAGGAAAGATACTCAAGATAAGGAAATCTACATAATAAGATAACACGACACCCGGCACGACTGTTCACTTCAAAGTTTGGCGTAAAAAGCCACGTTTCCGCGCGAGAACCGCGGAACTCCCTACTCTTTGTAGCATTGCTATACCCTATAGGGATAATTCACACTTCCAATTGCACTATTGTGACGTGCCGGAAGCCCCGCCCAGTTCATTTGAAAATGTTCGCGCGTCTTGCGTATTTAAAATTATGGCGGGAAAACTTCCGTACATTAAAAACTGAACTAAAACAATGTTTAAGTGCAAATTCAGTTTGCACGTAACAATCGCGACAAAGCCACAAAAGAAAAACTTAAAAAGAAAAGTCTGTTAGCACAGTAACAGCTTAAAATCTAAGTCCTTACTACCCTACATAAACCCTAACTTAAAACCTACAAAATGTTTATATAAGGCGCCACCTGGTTTTTCGACCGATAACACGTCTACCGAAGTACCAGGAAACGGAATAGGTAGCCCGATAGTCTTTGACTACACTACTTACCGACAGCACAAATTTGTCGGGGAGCATGAAACACTGCTTAAACTAACACGGGTGCGACAAGTCGCCTAACCTATCTAAACCTATCTAAACTTATCTAACTAAAGCTAACATATAGTTCTTATATGCAAACACACATGAGTGTCGCATCAAACTATTCTTCTTTTTTGGCAAGAAGTGCCCAAATTTAAAAAATGTTCATGAGAGTGCGTCACCTTGCACTCTGGCAAATTTTGTTTCTGGTACTTTGGTTTCCTCCGATGCACATTTAACTTGTCCATGACACAGTTGTGAATCCACAAATTTACCAAAAGTACCGCCTACTAAATCCTTATATGCTAACCTGACAAATTACATTTCTAAATTGGGTTAGCTTTTTCACTTAATTTTCAGAAAGATAATTCCCACGTCTGGTCATATATACCACACGTTAGGACGATAAAAAGATAAGATAAGATCTCAAATTGATGTTAAAGATAATAGATAAGGTAAAGATATTAAGCTTAAGTTGTTATCCTCAAAGGTAATGAATAAGATAACGGTATTAAGCTTTAGTTATTATTTGAGATACTCGATAAGATAACACGATATTAAGTTAAAGTGATTATAAGAGATAGTAGGTAACATGAATTTAAACAGAAGTTATTGCTCAAGATAACCGGTAAGATAACGCGACATAACTCAAGTCATTCCTAACGGTAGTCGGTAAGATAACGATAAATTAAACCAAAATTATTACTAACAGTAATTGGTAAGATAACGATACTAAACTAAGGTTATTACCAAAGGTAATCAATAAGATAACGATATTAAACCTAAAGGTATTATCGAAGATAATAAAGAAGACAAAGATATTGGCCTAGTTATTACCCAAGACAATGATAACAACAAAAGAGTGGCTCCAGTAGAGCCGTTTAAATGGGATTGACCCGTGCCCTCCAAAAGAGAAACCTGTGAGGCAGGTCCGTTCAGAAGAACAGCACGGGGACCCAGAAGACCTTTGGGTGCATTCCTGCACCCAGTGTTGATCGATATCGGTGAAACTATTCACCCGATATCCATACGGTATAAAGATATACACATTCACTCACACATTCACACACTCATACATACCTTCACTGCCAGAGCCTATGCACTAACAGCGGCACCGCATGACCCCACGAAAGATTCGCAGAGACATGGTCCAGGTGTCTGTGAAAACCTCCCGCACAACCACACGGTGACTAACAGAAAAGAAAAGGTAGTAGAGATAGGAAAGGTAAAAAAAGAAGGAGGTTGGTTTTTTGAAGTGCATAAGAGGCACCTCTAGGTAGAAGAAAGAAGAGGAAGGGCTCGCATTGAGCAAAAGCGACAGAGGGAAAGGTGGATAGCAAAGCGCTACTCAACCAGCAAGTGTGGTCAGTAGCTCGGAATGAGGGAACATCATTCTTATGAGGCAGACGGGTGTTCCGGGACAAGAACAGGTCCACCGAGAGAAGAATAAGGCATAGCGGAGATAGCGGGTTAAGAAAAAGTATAGTTTTTGGACAAGCGTCCGAGAGAAGGTAGAGAGTTGTCCCTATAAAACACAGCGCAGTCTGAAGGACCACCTGCGATATTAATCCGACAAGATAAGGTATAACATATGTTAACATTCACTAGACTCCTAAGAGAACTAGTACGATCATTTTCCTAACGAGTGCTTTGACTACGATAAGAAAATCAGACAAAGGTAGACACGACAACTTAAAAGTATCTTCACAGATACAAACACACATAACAAACTGTTTTAAGGTAGTTTTTTAAATCGGTAGCACCCTAAACACACAAAAATGTCCAATTAAAAGCAGTTAGATACAGATACACTGTCCCCATATGCTAAAACAACCGAGAATTTAATAAGATAACAATAAGAAGCAATAGCACCTCACCACAAAGTTCAATAAAAAACAACGAAAAAAAATGTTTATACGTTATGTTGATTTAGTAGAAAAACAAATAAAGATATAGTGTAATGATGTAGTATAATGTGGGCGACTGCAGTAATTCAGAAGAAAACACATGGAATAGACAATCCTAGCCTTTGCAACTGCGAATATGAACTATTTCTTTCAATGGCATAGACTGGCGTGTCCTATGTGAGCCCAAAGAAGAAAGCATTCACTCAACATCAGCCAAAACCAGTCATAAAAATTCAATGGGTTATTTCAACCAAAGTTACGACAATTACCTTTCAATTAAACCATATAAGAGAAATACTAAAGACCGAACAATATGTAGTAGGAAAATTTCAAGGGTTAATTAAATGAAACGACAGAGCTATATTGGGGGGTGTAGAGGATGAAGTGATATATGAGTAACGGTATGGTCGAGGAAAGTCAACGAAAAGAAAAAGATAGCTAAATTAAGGTAAGTAAAGTTAAACGTGTAAGAAATTATATACTATATGAGAGAAGGAATAAGTAATTAAAGATACTAATTGATGACGAGAACAAAAAATATTAGGTAGATGGTGAGGAGAATGGGACATGAAAAACTTAATTAGCATTTGGGTCAGCAGAGAATGGCTTAAGGTCTTTAATATGCCACCTGCCTTGGCGTTTTCCTTCAGTATCCTGAAGTTCATAGATAAGAGGACTAATAACACGTGTGACTTTACACAGAATGAATTTAGGGGCCAATTTTGAAGAAAATTTCTTAGATGCATCCGATAAGACATAGTTCTTTTTCCAAACTTGTTCGCCTAAGGCAAAGGAAATATTTCGCCACGCAAGTTATAATGGTCCTTGCTCTTTTCGTAAGCTTTTAACAAATTTTTCTAACGTCGTTAAAGATAGAAGGTAATGACTGTTGGTCTTTGTCCCAGCGTACTTTATCGTCAAATTCAATTACGTTAGTATCGTCAGGCACTAAACCATAGTAACTCCCATCGATTGGGGTATATCTTCCAAAAACAAGAAAAGACGGAGTGAATTGGGTTGCTTGCTTAGATGTACGCAAAGCTTGAGCAATTTCAAAGATATGTTCATCCCATGTAGTATGGTCTGAATTAATATAAGACGAGATAGCGGTAATTAACACTCGATTTACTCTCTCGGTAGGGTTTACTTGGGGATGATATTTTGCGTTAAACCAAATTTTTGTACTTTGTAACTTTTAACGAAATTCTGAAAATCTTTAGAGATAAATTGTGCACCATTGTCACAAAGAATAATCTGGGGACACCAAAGATAAGAAAGACATTCTGTTCTAGGAATTTAATTATTGCAGCGGAGGTAGCTTTACGTAAGGGTTGCACCATAACAAATTTAGAAAACCAATCGGTAACAACCAAAAGATATTGATTACCTCTTTTCGATCGAGGAGAGGTCCTAATAAGTCAAGCGATATTAATTGAAAGGGATAAGATACACGCTTAAAGTTACCCATTAAACCAGGGCGAGCATCTTGCGAACTTTTATGGGAACCACAAATTTTGCAGCTTTTAATGTAGCGACAAACAGATTGCTTAAGTGTGGGCCAGTAATACAATTCAGATATTTTCGCGAGAGTTTTTGTAACACCAAGGTGTGCAGCTAAGGGATCGTCGTGACATAATTTGAGCACCTCACTGCGATTTGCAGTGGGCACAACGAGTTTCCATTCAGGTATATTCGATATTTTATGTGGGGACGAGGATACAAATTTATACAGTCTATTATTAGTTACTCGAAGGTAGGAAATTTGTCGGGATTATCGGAAACTTTTTATCATATTGAGGTACCAGGTATCCAGAATTAAATTTGGAAGGTTTAGAGAAACAACATCTCGAGATAACGCATCAGGTACGATATTTAATTTGCCAGGCCTATGCCTAACATCGAAAGTAAATTGAGATATACGCAAGTTCCATCTTGCCAAACGACCTGCGGGTTGTTTCAAGTTATTAAGCCAAGTGAGTGCTGCACAATCAGTGATTACGGTAAAGTGTGTACCTTCGACATATCCTCTAAATTTCTCGATGCCAAAGATAACACCCAATAGTTCTCGTCGGTAGCAGAGTATTTTTGTTCGGCAGAAGTTAAGGCACGGCTCGCATAAGCGATTGGATGTTCTAAACCATTGTTTACCTGGAACAACATTGCACCTAACCCGGTAAGTGAGGCATCGGTTTGTATATAAAACTTATCATCGAAATTTGGAGAGATTAAGATAGGTGCTGAAGTGATTAGTGTTTTAATTTGTTCGAAAGCTTGTTGGGATTCTAAATTCCACTCGATAGTTTGGGATTTCTTTTATTTTTAATTAAAGCGGTAATGGGTGCAGATATAGTTGAAAGGTTAGGTAAAAAATGCGATAATAGCTAATCATTCCTATCAAACGCTTTGATTTCGGTAACAGTTTTGGTGTTTTAAATTTAGTAATGGCATCAACTTTAGCAGGATCGGCTCGTAAGCCTGTCCCATCGACAATAAAACCAAGAAATGTAAGGGATGAACGACAAAATTGAGACTTTTCCCAGTTTATCTTAAAACCTGCTGCATTTAAACGTTCAGCAACTTCATCTAATGTGGCGATATGTTCATCGAAAGAACTTGAGATAACTAAGATATCATCTAAAAATACAAAGGCACGTTCTTGATGTAAGATAGGACCTAACGTTTGATCCATAGTACGTTGTAAAGTTTGTGGAGCGTTACAGAGACCAAATGGCAAAAATTATATTCGAAAAGACCTCGCCTGGGACACAAAAAGCAGTTTTTGACGAGAAGATAAGTCAAGAGGTATCTGATAAAAAGCTTGTCTAAGGTCGATAGATGAGATAAATTTTGCATTACGAAGCCTGCTCAAAATTGAATCAGTTCTAGGTAAAGGATAAGCGTCTGGAACAGTAACAGAATTTAGCTTCCTGCCATCAAAACAGACACGCCATTCGTCATTCTTTTTCCGAACTAGCAATACGGGAGAGGTCCACGGTGAATTTGAAGGAGAGATAACACCAGATACTAACATTTTGTCTATTTCCGCATGTAAATGCTTTTGTAAGGCAGGCGATAAGGGATATTGACGTTGCTTAAAGGAAGGGCATCACCTGTAGAGATAACGTGTGTTGCCGTTGTAACACAACCAAGTTCAGAGGTATTAAGTTTGCGAAATTTGTCGATTGTAGCGTTAAGAGTTACATCTTGGGAATCAGTAAGAGAGATTTTGTTAGATATTCCTGTAGATGCACAGGAGTTCGTTTTAATAGAGGTTTGCCATGAAAATCCTGAAAGTAAAGTGACAGATTAAAAGTTTACAGAAATCAACGCCTAGCAGAAAAGGATACGCTAATGCAGGGACAATCAAAAATAAAACATCACGTTCAAGAGACTCTACACGAATTTTTAACTTAAGGGAACCGGTTACATGTATTTGATTATCGTCAGCTAAATTTATGGAAGTTTTTCAGGAATAATTTGAATTTTGATATTTTGTTGAGATAATTGATGTAAACCTTCGTTATTTATAAGAGAACATGAAGAACCTGTATCCAGTAAAGCAAATACATTTAAGGAACCAATTGAGATAGATAAGTGTGGACGGTTATCGAAGGGTTTTTAACAAGTTGTGAAACAGCGGTAGTCTTTTATGATAAAAGGAATTGACGGTTTGTAACCACTTAGACCACTCGGCTGGAGTAGTGTAGCATAATTCCTCTAATAAAGGTAAGGTATTTTGTACATTAATAGTAGCGGTATTATTATTAGATAAATTTAATGACGGTACAACGTTAGAAGTGGTTTTATAATTTAAATTTATTGGCGTCTGTGTCCGTTGGATGATTGGTGTTGAGGGCGATTTTGGTTTCTTGAGATATTCACACCCTGATTTGAAATATCTCGACGGAGTTTCCGATACGTTAGGATTACAGTTGGTGCAGTTAGATTTGTAGATATTTGAGCGACCACAGCCATAACAAAAATATTTTTAGGGTAAGTGCAGACAGTATAGCTATGTCCACTTCGCTTGCAGTTCCAACAGGTAAGTGCGTTGTTAGTGACGGTAGAAGGAACGTTAAGGGTAGATACTTTACGGAAGCTCGAACTTGGCAAGCTAGATCAGGTTCGAGAAGACCAGATAATTTCTCGGTGGTGGTCGATATTTGTCAATCCTTGACCTCACTTCTTGGAGAGAGCGACATAGGTCTTTAAAATGAGCTAGCGAAGATATGGGCTGTAAAGCCAAACGTTCTGAGAAATGGGGTTTAAATTTCTAAGTAATTGATCGATAATTTCGGATTCGGAAGGTTTTTGTCGAGTCTGCTATATAAAGCTTCTAATGAGGTAATAAAAGACACAACATTTTCGTCGGGACCTTGAGTTCGGTTACGAATTTCGTTCCAAAGATCGTTAATGTAGCCATAAGGTAGGAAATCTCGTTTTAAACAGGCAACTAACTCATTCCAGGTAGAAATTTGGTGTCGTATGTTTCTGTACCATATTAACGCTGAGCCTGCGAACAAATCACCAGCTGAGATAAATAGGTCCTGGTCGGTACACCCGCGAGAAATTTTAAAATCGTTAATCCGGTCAAGAAAGGATGATAACGAAACCTTCGAATCAAACCCTTCAAAGGTGAGACCCCATTTGTATACAGGTATAGGTTTTCCTAATGGTTTAGGTTCGGCAAGCGCAAGATTTGAAAAAGGTAACGATATATCTACGTCTGCGTTAGGATTCAGTCTTTCTAAAAGAATTCCTTCAAGCAATAACACCTCGGACAACAAACTTTGTTTAGCTTGAGTCGCTTGGTCATCGTTATATAAAGATAATGATTCGATACGGTGTTTGACGTGGGTTATTCTTGAAGTCAATCTCCTAATTCGATATTAGTAGCCGCAGGATCTGTTTTGTTTATTATACCCGATATATCATCTAAAGTTAATTTAATTTCTGATACGTTGAGTGGCCAATCGCCAACAGGGTTCTTTAAGATAGCAACGCCTTTGGTTTCCTGTGACAAAACAGCCCTAAGTTGAGATCGCCTATCATTCTGATTGCTCGCAGCTATGATACTTCTACATTCCAGCTCGTAGATTAATTCGAGGATTTTAGATGTGATACGTTCATTATGAATACAATATTCAAGACACGATATAAAAATATGCGATTTTGACGCAGGTTAGAAGGTAAAAACACGTTACAGTTACTTTAAGGTAATACGATACGATATTTAGAGGTAAGAACTTGTTAGAACGTCACCGATAACACCAAAGAAACACATTTAAGGTATATGGAAACGAAATCAATGTTCAGTTAAATACATATTTTATAGATAATGACAAAGAAGCCTTCCAAAATGGAAAATGGACGCAGAGGATATGTTATTTAACCTATAAGGCAACAACGTATAGTCAAACACTTCTTAAAAAGGTATACTAGCAATTTATTTCACTCAAGTGTTTTTTAAACACAAAATTTTCATGTAAAAGATAAACCATAATGCAATTTTAGAATGTAACATAAAGAACAATGTATTTAAGTTTCAAAAACGGCCTTTCAAAGTTAAGGAAAGCAACTAAAGATATTTTAATAGGTAATTCTATAATACTGTATTTAAAGACATAAGGTAAGGTAAATACTTACATGAATAAAAGTAAAGTTCTTTAAGTGAAGAAGCTATTAATGCATTGTATCCTTATAAAGGAAATTATTCTAACCTAAAAACAAAGAAGAAGCCCCACGTTGGGCGCCATCTGTTACACTTCGTTTACAGTTTTACCTGGTCGGTAATGCAGTTAACAAAATGTTACACTTAGATTCTGGTACATTGAAATGGCGATAGATGGCTCTTCAAAGCCGGTAATACAATTACCAAAGTTCATAAGATACACATGACGTCACTGATAATTTATATTGCGCCATAATTAAGAGAAGGTACATAAAATTTAAACAATAAAAATTAGATAATCTACTCACGTGAAGGATCCGCTAACCGGCAGGAAATCACGCCACGGTAACCTCGGCATCGCTGCTGGTAGAGTTGGACATCCAAATTATCTCGGGGTCATGGTCCAGGGTCATCTTCGTTCCTATATGCAGTGGAAGACGGGAATAGGGAATTAAGGAAAGATACTCAAGATAAGGAAATCTACATAATAAGATAACACGACACCCGGCACGACTGTTCACTTCAAAGTTTGGCGTAAAAAAGCCACGTTTCCGCGCGAGAACCGCGGAACTCCCTACTCTTTTGTAGCATTGCTATACCCCTATAGGGATAATTCACACTTCCAATTGCACTATTGTGACGTGCCGGAAGCCCCGCCCAGTTCATTTAAAAATGTTCGCGCGTCTTGCGTATTTAAAATTATGGCGGGAAAACTTCCGTACATTAAAAACTGAACTAAAACAATGTTTAAGTGCAAATTCAGTTTGCACGTAACACTCTTTGTATCATGTTTTTAAACTATAGGTCTTACAATTTAAAAAGTTCATAATTACATCGCGCAAGCGCGGAATAAGCGACGCCACGGGCAGGTGGTAGCTCCAAGCTTTACACAGGCTTTAGCGCGGCCATCTGTCAATGACGTCACCAATAACAAATTAAATACGCCATTGACGGAAAATATGCCAATTTTCATACAATAGTTTATAACAGCGAAATACTCACATGAATATGTCCCTGAGTTAAAGTTGGCTTCTGTTGACGTCCATCAGGGCTACTGATGGCCCCTTTTAAGGCAATTAACGGAGGGTACGCCTAACATCCATCCAAATGGCTGGAGCCCCCTTTAAGATAGTTAAAGATGGTGTCTGCTCCGGTTAGCTGTTAGCGGAGCATGGACATCCGGCTCGTTCTAGGATCGTGGGACTGCTCCAGGGTCGTATCAGATTCCTATATGTAGCGGAACGATAAGGAATAGGTTAATTAGGTAAAGACAAACAAAGATAAGCAAGGGAAATCTACATAATAAAAATAAAGATACGATACCAGACACGACCGCCCTTCTCGATGTTCAAAGGCAAACGGCCCCGTTAAAAATCCCACCGGAAAAAAAAACCCACTTTTCTGTCCTTTCCCGCGTCGGCGCGAAATTATTCGTCCAACCCACTTTTAACGTGACGGAAATACGCCAAGTCTTTTAAATTTAAAGGCGCGAAAACTTCCGCACATAAAAATTAAGCTAAGAAAATGTTTAGTGCCAATTTGGCACGTAACATAGGTTTTGTACATAAAATTCCTTTAATGAGGTTTCCTTCTTTTTCTATCTGACCCATCCCACTCTACTACGATTTAGCTAGCATGGCACTACTTATTTGGATTCCTTTTCACTTTTGTGTTGCAGTACTTGGTGCAGGCTAATTTCTTTGCTTACTTTACTTTTTCTTTCTTGTCTGTGTGGAATACTGTAACAAATTATATGCAAAAAATTTATGCATAACAATTATGCAAGTTCTATGGCACAATTGTAAGTTCCAAGCATTAGTATTAACTACCTGATTTTTAAATCTATGAATGATGAGTATGAAATAGTATATTATTTAATACACTTAATGATGTATACATATTTAGGGCTGTCCATTGCATATACAGAGGTTTTCACCTAGGTGCAATATAGATAGCATTGTAATTTTTCACATATTTCTTTCTTCTTTTACCATTTCTAGAACCTCTTTGTTCTTAACTTTGTGCATCCGTGATATCTTTAACATACATCTGAAGTGTCACATTTCAAACGCTTCTACCTTTTCCTGTCCACTACGCCCACTGTCCACGTTTCACATCTATACAGTGCTGTGCTCCACACATATGTTTTCAGCAATCTTTTCTTTGTTTCTATGTTTGTTGTCTTTGAACATAGTAGTTGCTTTCTCTTGTTAAATACAACATGGCCTTGTGCTAATCGTTTTACATCCTTTGCACTCTTCCATCTTGTGTTATTTGACTTCCTAGGTAGCAGAAATCTTTCACCTCTTGCAAGTTCTCGTTTCTAGTTGTATTCTGGTTTTTGACTTATTTACCCCTCCTTTACACACTAATACTTTAGTTTTATCTTTGTTAATTTTTATATCGTACCCCTGTGTTAGCACTGTTTCCATTTCATTAAGAGCTGCTTCTAACTCTTCCTTGCTAGATGAAAATACAACTATATTATCTGGAAATCTAAGCATATCAATTGTTTGTCCCTGCATAATAATTCAAAATGTCTGTCTGCATTTAATAGTATTCATTGCCTCTTCAATATACAAGTTAAAAATTAATGGGGATAGGGCACATCCCTGCCTTACCCCTTTCCTAATATTTACTTCTTTACGTTCCGGCATACGCTATGTACTATTGATCTATGCCTATAACTCATCTAATCTTTTTGAGTATTTTGAACATTTTCTGCCATTTTAAAATGTGGAATGTTTTTTCCAGATCTACAAACCATATATACACACTTTCTCCTTTTTCTATTGTTTTTTCCATTAACACCCTTAAAGCTGTTTCGTCTAAACCGAAATTGATATTCTCCTAGTATTTCTTCAGCCCATTTTTCCATCCGTCTTTGTACAATTCTAGTTAATATTTTTGACACGTATGCTGTTAAACTTATTGTTCAAAAGCTTTCACATCTATCAGCGTTTGAAATATTCGGGTATCTCGTCTGTCTCATATATATTATTATTATTTTATTGCCCAACAGTAATAATCATTTACAGGACAAAAATATAGAATATTATATATATATATATATATATATATAACTTACAAGTTGAAAGAGAAGTTCTGTTATTGCTTGTCTGGCGGCTTTTAGAGTTTCTGTGTGTGCCTTATCTATACCAGGTGCCTCATTATGTTTCAGACTCTTTAATGCTAATTCAAACTCATCTCCAAGTATAGGATATCCCAAGTCATCCTTTTCAGAGTCTGATTCATGTTCTAATGCTTCTAGTTCCTGTTCTGCACATAAATTTCCTATATATATCCTTGCCATCTAACCACATTCTCTACATTTTCTATAATGATGTTTCCTCCAGCACCTTTTATATTTTTGCTATACGGTTTTATATTCCTAAAATTCATTCTAATTAGTTTGCATGCTTCGTTCATTTTTCCACTTTTCATCTTAGTTTGTACCTCTTTACACTTTTCATCAAGCCATTATTCTTTAGATTTCCTGCACTTGCGAATACTTTCTCATTTTATGGCTTTGTATCTTTGTTTTCCTGCTTCATCTGGACTGTTTTTGTATTTTTTGCCTTTCTTCTATTAAATTCAGAATATACTTTGTTACCCAAGACATCTTATTTTCTTTTTATTTATACCCCAGAATATCGCTGGATACCATATCTAAGCTGAATTTAATGTTATTCCATTCTGTTTCTATTTCCTTAGTATCAGAGACTTTCCAATGTCTTTCAGAACTTCGTTTGATTTTTTCTCAAATCTTTTTTGGATATTTTTATCTTTTAGTTTCTCAAAATCAAAGTGCCTTTTTCCATATCTTTTTCAAATTTTTAATTAAAGAATGGCTTTCATAATTACTATGTTGTGGTCAGTGTCTAAATCTGCTTCTGGGTAGCTTCTACGGTCTTTTACTTGATTTCTAAACCATTATCAAACAAGAATGTAATCAATTTAATATCTCCCGGTGTCTTCCACGTGTATCATCTTCTAGCATAATGTATTTATTTATTTATTAATATACGGGATAAATCCTCTTTTTACAAAAAACTAAAATAATTTTGTGCAATTAATTAAAATAAATAAAAAAGTATATAACAATAATAATAATTTACATGCTGGTTTGTTATATCAATAAACACTACTCATAACATGGAAACTTTCCATATGCATATTGAATTTCCTATTCTTTGCCTTTTTTACTGTATATTAACATTCTTCAATTGATTACGAAAGAATGCTATAGTTACACCAAAAAATCAATTTGTGAAGAAAATTCATTTCCCAAGATACACAGCCGAGTTATTGTGGAATTCATACCATAATTTGTTCTATGAAGAGGAATATGAAAAAGAGTCTGGTTACGTGTAGCCCTACTAGGCACATGAAGGTTTATAAGCTGAAGGATCTCTCGTGAGTCAATATGTGAGTTTATCAATTTTAAGAGCAATAACAGATCATTAATGAGTCTTCTGGTTTGTAAAGTTTTAATATTCAACAACTTAATGGCATCATCATAAGTAAATGTATCAACTGGCAAATATAGTTTAAAAAGCATAAAATTAATAAACTTTCTTTGAACCCTTTCAATTTGAGAGATTTGGTTTTGGTAGAATGGATTCCAGACTGGCGAATTGTATTCAACTAATGTGCGAACAAGACTAGTATAAAGTGTCATGATAGCAGCTGGATTGTTAAGAGCGCCACAATGTCTTTTTATAAACCCTAACATCTTGTAAGATTTGTTAATTATAGCATTAGTGTGCTCATGAAAACTTAGAGACGAGTCAAAAATTATGCCCAAATCCCTTATTTTATTAACACGACAGAGACTAATTTTATTAATTTGTTAACCAAACGATAATGAGTGATGTGATTTGATAAAGGTAATACTATAGCATTTTTTTATGTTGAAATTCATACCGTTATCAATGCACCAATGGAAGACGGCATCAACATCTTCTTGAAGTTTTATGCAGTCGTCAACAGTTCTTATGTGACGAAACAGCTTTAAATCATCTGCATATAATAAATGTTTGGAATTGATTATATATTGGCTAAGATCATTTATAAAAATAACAAATAGCAAGGGACCAAGGTGGGAACCTATGGAACACCTGATGGAACAAGAGTTTCATTAGAAGTGTAACCTACAATTCGAACACTTTGCCTTCTGTCAAGGAGATAGCTTCGCAACCATTTCAATAAACAACCATCGATTCCAAGTGCTTCAAGTTTTGCTATCAAAATAGTATGACTTACACTATCAAAGGCTTTGGAAAAATCGGTATAGATAGAATCTACTTGAAACCCCTCCTCCAAAGATGTGGAAATAAAATCCTTGTACAGAATTAGATTACTCAATATAGACCTTTCTGTAACGAAACCATGCTGTTGGTCTGTGATTAGTGGCCTGATTACAGAAGCTAGTGTATCAGTGATCAAACTTTCAAGAATCTTGGGAATACAGCTAAGCACGGATATTGGTCTGTAGTTACCAATTAAATTTTTGTTTCCAGATTTGTAAATAGGAGTTACAAAACTAAGCTTCCAGAAGTCTGGCATATAGCCCTCCGTTAGAGATGCATTAAAAAGTATAGAAAGAGGATAATATAAAGTACCAAAACAAAGATTTAATAATTTAGGAGGGATACTATCAGGACCAGCTCCCTTAGTAACATCCAAAGCCATGAGTTTTTCTTGTATTAATTCAGGCTTAATATCCACGTTAGAAATATGAACAGTATGCGTAAAGTTAAAATTACTTGCAGACAATTTATCCTTTTTATAGGTACTAGCAAAATACTTTGAGAAACCGTTAACTATATCAAGTCCACCAGACAACTCCTCATCATCCAGATACATTATATCTGGAATACCAGTATTTGATCTTAGAGAATTAATAAAGCTCCAGAATGTCTTAATATTATGTGGAATGCTACTTCCAACAAGATTTATATATCTTTCATAACATTTTTCGTGTAATTGTTTACACTCTCTCCTCAGATTAGTAAAATGCTTATATGCTTTCAAAGATCCGGTACTCTTGAATAGCTTGTGAGCCTTTTTTTTTGCGGTAAATTAAATGTCTTAATTTATAACTGTACCATTTGGGATAAGTTGTGGGTTTCAATCTCTTTACTGGAATAAACTTTTTAATGGCATCAAACATTATATTATAAAATTTGTTCACGGCTTCTGAGATACTGTTAAAAGCTAAATGATGTTTTCAATCAATATTCAGAAAATGGTTATTCAAGTCTAAGTAATTTCCATTATTAAAATCAAATGTTTTACAATCATAATTCAATTTACGAAATGACTCTGTTTTCATATTGATTTCAACAGATAATGATGAATGACAATAAGAGTTCATAAATGGGGGATCCAATGCTGGAGAAACTAATGTGTTGTGTTGATTAGAAAAAATTAAGTCTAAAAAAATTCCTTGTGAATTTGGCAAATCATTAATTTGAAACATATTAAGAATTGAATAGGTATTGCAAATAATGTCACAGTTAAGCGAAGGAACTCTAACAATAGCAGAAGTACCAAAACAATCAGTGAGTGGTGAAAATCCAAAACCGTAAATTTTGAAATAAATTAAATATAAATATTCCATATTTTAACAGCTCGCGTACTTAAAGATTCCTTAAAGTTGACTTTTGGTGTATTTAGTGGTGTAACACTTGAAGGTCGTATCAGGCACCGTGTAAACAAGTGATAAGTGCACTTCCGGAATTGCATTCCAAAAGCGCGTGTTTTTATTAGTTTATTTGCATATTTAAATTAGTGCAGTATTTTATAAATTTAATTTTTAGAAGTAATTAGCTTGTGTATATTTAGAATTTGATTTTTCGGTTTTAAAAAAAATTAATAAAACAGTGTTGGTTACGGTTCATTTTTAATCGAATTATTTTATTGGGCTAGCGATTTTATTTGGTCGTAATTGTTATTTTCTCGTTTAGTGCTTATCGTATTTTTGTTAAATTTAAAATTTAATTTGGCGGTTTGTAGTTTAATTAAATAAATAATAACAGGGTCGTTTACGGTTTATCTTTCATCAAAGAGTTTTTACTGGACCAACGTTTGTGTTCTTTTAGCGTCGTAACGATCAGGTCGTTGTTTTTGAGTTGAGCATCCCGTTCGTTATTCTTTTGTCATTAGCTTTGTTATCATGGTGGTCCACCGAGATGAGAAGCCGTTGTCAATGAAGAAGAGGGGCGATCGGTCGGAGTCAGCTAGGTCGGAGGCTGAGGGCGCTGTTGGGGGGAACAGCATAGGGTCGTCTTGAAGGACGTTAGGTTAGGTACACAGGAGGAGGTTGAGGAGGTAGTGAAGGAGCATGTGTCTGCGGCGGTCGTGTCTGGGGAGCCGGAGCCTCCTGTGGTGGTTGTGGCGCCTGAATTGCCCTCGACTTCAGGGTCCCAGCGTAAGATGTCGACTAGCAGCAACGGCAGCATTGATGCTAGCGACCTCGATGAGCTGAAGCTCTTGAAGTTCAAGGTGAGAAAGGCGCACGCGGCCGTCTACGGAAAGGTGCCCACTACCTCCGCCACAAACGTCGTAGGATAGAAAGATGGCACGAAGTGGATGATATCCGCGACGTGACGAACCAACTAATAGGTATGGTTAGAGCGTTGCGTCTTTGTTTAGACAACTCTGGGAGAGCTAGTGTTGTGGGGGGAAGTCCAGCAGCGGATTTTGTTGTTTCAGGGTCTTACATTTTAAAAGTTCATAGTTACCAAACCGCCAGCGCGGTTTATTAGACACCACCGGCAGTTGGTAGCGCTAATCTTATACAGATTTTGGCGCGCCCATCTGTCAATGACGTCACCAATACACAAGTTAAATTGCGCAATTACGCCATATATAAATTTAATTAGGAAGCAATATAAGCACTATAATGTACTCACATAAACAGGTCCAGATTTCCACGAAGTGCCAAGCGTCCTTTAAGATAGCTGGACTAAATCTCAGGGCTCCATCCCGGAGTGTGTAAAGATGGTGCTCCGGCGTGAACTGCTAGCGGGGCATGGCCTCCAATTTGTTCTCCGGGTCGTGCAGTACGGTTCGCCCTAGGCGGCTTTCAAATTTCTTCTACCTATGTAGGTAAAGACGGGAACATGGTATAAGGGCGACAAACAAAGATAATCAGGCAAGGATATCTACATAAATACAAGATAAAGGCACGATACGATACCTAACACGTCCACTGCACTCGAAGGTTCAGGCAAAAAAGTTACGTTACAGAGACTCACGGAAACACTTCTCCCACTTTTGTTCTTTCACGCGTCGGCGCGAAGTTATTCGTCCAACCCACTTTTGACGTGACGGAACTACGCGCACCGAGTCTTTTGAATTTATGGCGCGAAACTTCCGCACGTCAAATTAAACTAAAACAATGTTTAGTGCCACTTTGGCACGTAACAAGGGGTCCAAGATCTGCGGAGACAGGGAGTATCGGTGCCTCGCACTTCCTACGCAGCAGCTGGCGCAGGTGTGAAGCCTACGTTTTCCGTTAGGGTCGACGCCAAATCAGGCCAGAAGAGCGATGTTATGACGACCCTGAAGAAGCTCAAACCAGCACGTGATGGGTTTGTTGTAGTCGGAGCTCGAAGGACGTGTAGGGGCGGTGTAGTAGTTGAGAGCGCGGGTCGTGACGACGCCAAGAAACTACAGTCGAAGGTCGACGGGCACTGTGAAAAATTAGTAGCGAAGACTATCGAGAAGAAGCGTCCACGAGTCGTTCTACCGGGAGTAGAAGCGGAGATGAAGGCGGAAGAACTGGTGCGGTTGATCGTGAGCCAGATTCCCCGCTTCGGCGATTTGAAGCTGGAAGACCACCTGAGAGAGAAGTTCAGGTTTGGCGGAAACGGTCCTAGGAATCCTTTCGCCAACGTAGTCTTCAAAGTGACTCCCATACCTTGAAGGCGCATATTAGCTGACGCTATCAACCTCAGGTGGCGAAGAGAATAGTCGATGACCCAGTGTTACCAGTGCTACGAGTATGGCCATAGATCGATCGAGTGCAGGGAGAAGGTACAGTGGTGCGGTAACTGTGCAGAGGTCGGGCACGAATTCAAGAATTGCCAGAAGGCAGTCTCCTGATGTGTGGTTTGCGTAAGAAGAAAGAAAGATTTAAAAGAAGCAAGAAAATTAAATTCGCGCAACTAAATCTCGGGAAAGGCAAAGGGGCAACAAATAACTTCGTAAAGTTGTTATGCGAAGAAAATATCGACATCGGACTTATACAGGAACCGCACCTGAAAAGCCACAAAATAACAGGTTTTGAGAGGGGGATTACCGTCTTAAACGCGAATAGCAAATGACCGCGCAGCGATATAATAATAAATAATGGGACGTGCGCCGGGATAATATTTTAAACAATTTGTTCAACGGGTTTATAACCACTGCGGAAATAAAAACAGGGACAAACACGTTCTACGTGATAAGCACGTACTTTCCACCAGTCGACTCCCGGCGGGAAAATCCTCAAACCGAGGACTTAATAAATCACATCGAAGGCATTTTTCGCCAAATTGGAAGGAATAAAAAACTAATCATTGGGGGAGACTTTAATGCTAAGTCACTGTTATGGGGTAGCCTTATAGAAGATGATAGGGGTTCACAGGTTGCTGATCTTTTAACGGAATGGGATCTTAGTGTGATAAACACTAATGATTCGCCTACGTTTGAGGGGCATAGAGGCAGCAGTTTTATTAATATTACTGCAGCCCCGCATGAGATGTTAGAAATCATTTGAGATTGGAAATTAAGGTCGGACGTGGAAACGCTCTCTGACCATAAATTAATATGATGAGACGTTGAAACCAAAACAAGCGCAAACGAGCAGCTAACTATATTTCCGCGGTTCTGTAACAAAAAGCAAATTGGGAGCGGTTTGAACAAAAATTTAGCGAAAGTTATCCCTGCGCTCGAAAACGAGCTATTTAACTGTATAGAGGCAGACAAAATAGAAACACTCGCGGAAAATTTAAACTACGCAGTGGTAGACGCGTCATCGTACTCCATGCCGCGAAAGAAAACATTTAAAGACAGCGTACCCTGGTGGACCCGGGAAATAACCACCAAGCAGGCAGAAACGCGTAACCTAAGGCGCCGCTATCAATGCGCCTCGGGAGATATAAGAGGACAGCGGAGAATAGAATACAATCAAAGTTACCGCGAATATAAGATATTAATAGAAGAAACGCGAACAAATAAATTCAAAGAATTCTGCATGGGAAACACAGAAAGAACCTTGGGGAACAGCATACCGCGTAATAAGAGGTAACATCGCGTTCGGTAGCATAAGAAAAACAAATGGCGAATATACGGAAGGCTTTAAAACCCCGGCGGAATATTTATCAGAGAAATTCTTCCCTTAGGATAATCCCGAGGAGGGAGGATAAGGGGTCACACGATTTAGTACGTCGGGAAGATACAGAGGCGCAAGGAACAAGTGCCGATAAGGCAATCCTAGTTCACGAGGTCGTCAGGGCTCTTAGGAGGATGAACCCTAAGAAAGCACCGGGGCATGACGGAATCACTTCAGACGCAGCTCTGAAGGCGTGCCTGTTAGCCCCGTGTGTCTTTGCCGGGTGGTTTAATCTTTGTCTAGAAAGGGGTGTCTTTCCGCGTTGCTAAACCTAAAAAGGCGGATGGGTCAGACCCGGGCAGCTACCGTCCAATTAGCTTGCTACCGGTGCTGGGGAAAGTTTTGGATCGCATTATGACTATCCGAGTTGAACACTTAGTGCGCGACACCGGCGGTTTTAATAAGTGACAGTTCGGCGTCTGTAAGCAAGTAGGCTTGGCTTAGTTAATTATTTAATAAACATAAGCAAAATCATTATAAGTTGCAAAATAACATAAAATAAAAAGTAAAATTGAATGATTTAACAGATAGGATGGCTTCGAATGGCTTCATGGGTGCTGTGGAGCCAGAATTAAACTTGCACACTGATTAAATGTCTGTATGCACCATTTAATGGGGAAGTCTTCGGCTTTCTTCGGGAAGCTTTGGAAGTTGCTTAAGAGGCCCAGTGTGAACTTGAACAATGATGATTAGGACATATATACAGGCCGGCGAGGTCCAGACATCTTCGGTGGTCTTCGGATCTCTTCGGTGGACTTCGTGTTTTTAGTGGTGGGTCAATGTTACGTTAAAAGAAATTATGAAATGAAATTATATGCACTTAAAAACTACTATTTACAATATATACAAAAGAAAAGGGTTCAGAAGGTCTTCAGTTGTCTTCTGAAGTCTTCGGCAGGCTTCGTGGGGGATGAGCTTCTACGGGGACGTCGTCCCTGTGGTAGAGCTTGATAGATGCAATCACTATAACAACTGGTCGGCGCAGTATGGAACGGAGTTTAGCGTTTATACGTGTTTGTTAGTTGTGGATTGATGAACTACGATGACAGCCTCCAGGTACGACGGTGGATAGGGTAACGTTTGGATAGGATGCAGGCTATGATGAGCGCTGCGTTAGGGTAGCAGGCTACGGCGAGCGCTGCTTGGAAAGGTCTACAGGCTATGAGGAGCACTGCAGAGAAGATGAGTCCCAGACTATGGGGAGTACTAGGATTGTCTTCTGCAGAATTCGAATTTATATTTATACTCTTCTGGTTGCTATACTTTCTGTGTTGAAAAACGTTTATCAGAGCTTTAACCAATGAATTGCGTTGTCGATTTTAGATTTCCAAACAAGATTATTCAAATTGTATAACACAAAGTTTAGTTGGAATTTTTGGATGTTCTATTTTCAGCACGTGTACTCTGATATAGTCAAATTTACATTCACAGTTCGTTCAGTGCTTTGCTTGTGATCATGGAGGTAACAATGATACGCTTTTAATTGTCAGATCGCGATTGTTAATGGATATGCGCACAAAATCGAACGAGGCACTTAATAAACTACACGAATACATAGGCGGTAAAATTAAAATTTAACACGGCGAAGTCAGAGGCGCTCTATTTCGGAAAGAAACCGGGACAGCGACCCCCGAGGCTAGAGCTAGGAGGGAAGAAAATACTGTTTAAGGAAGCAATTACATACCTCGAGGTAAAGATTGACGATAAGTTAAATTAGAAAGCTCAATTGCGGTACGTTAAAAGCAAAGGCAGCGAAATATCAAACAAAATGATGGCGGCGGCGAAAATAAACTGGGGTTTCAGGGGCGAATCGCTGAGGACGATTTATGCCAGAGCAATTGAGCCGGCAATGCTGTACGCAGTTTCTGTATGGGCGGAAAGTTGTAAAGTCCGAGAGATGCATCAATTGACGACGTGCAACACATAACCGCGTTCAAGGCGGCGAGGGCATACAGGACCACCTCCACAGAGGCGGTCCTGGTGATCAGTAGGACTCTCCCTATCGAATTTGTCCTTAGGGAGATTAGAAATAGGAGATTAATAAATATAGGGAAAGGGCGCGAAATTATCGAAGATGTTAATCTTGGTAATAGGAAGGTAGAGAGAAAGATTGTTGTATCAGAGTTGGGGGCATCCTGCCGATATTAGAGGAATCGAGTTTGTCGAAGGTGATGGGGACGCGACCGGTATCAGAATTTACATGGACGGTTCACGTATGGATGACGGACAAGCAAGCGCGGCATTTGTCGTGTTTAAGCAGGAAAGGGAGGTGTTTCAATTTCAAACCAAACTCGCGAACTGGGGCACTATCTTCCAATGCAAATTGATAGCCATACGAGAGGTTATCGATTACGTAATAAACCATATGGGCAGAGACAAGTATTATATAATCAGTGATAGTAAATCGGCGCTGACGGCTTTAACAAACATGAACAGACAGACCTACAAGCGGACGTCTGGAGGATAGCGCATACGGCACTCGAGTTTCAACATTTAAAGTTCTGTTGGGTTAGGTCGTACGATAGAAACGTAGGAAATGATAGGGCTGCTGAATTAAGCTAAAGAGGCCGCAATTGGCGACTTTCGGATATCACATTCGTCGATATCAAGGTCTATAATTAAAAAAAAGCTGCGTGAAAAGTCAATCCGACAATGGGAAGAGAGCTGGAACAACACTGCCACGGGCAGGTTGACCCACAAATTCATACTGAGTATAGAAGCTAGAGGTAAGATCCAAGTGAATCTCGATCATAAAATGGTGCAACTGATAACAGGGCACGGCGTCCTGAAAGCGTATTTATAAAGGTTCGGTTTAACCGACAAGGACCGCTGCGAATGCGGGAGGGTGCAGAAAGCACAGAGCACGTGCTCTTCGACTGTCCGCTCAACGTGGCAAATCAAGGGTTAGCTGATATGAAATTAGCTATCGCAGGACTAGCATGGCCAAGGAGCCTAGAGGAAGTCAGGGAAGTGGCAGACCAGAAGGCGTTCTGGACAGTCTTCAAAGAATTTTCGGAAAGGGTCGCGAGATTAGACGGTGATAACCGCACGTAAATCGGAGGGGGTAGGAAGGATTGAAAATTTTTTATTTTGACTTGGCATAAGAAACGGACATGAGCATGATATAACCAAAACCTGTATAAAATTTTAAAAATATATTAAAAAAAATGAAAAGCAAAAACAAAAAGCAAAAATCAGTAACCAAAATCTAATATGCACAACAAACCCCACACCACTAAAACAATCACTGTTCCACCTTATACGCGTGGAAAATCGGAATCAGGAATAAAGTAAAACAAATAAATAACAACAAAATAAATCAGTAAACCCTGATTAACTTAAATCAGTAAATAAATAAAGAAAATAAAATAGAGTGAAACCGCGCATCCCCCCAAGACTTACAAGTGATAGTCATTGTGATCCCCCTAAAAAGTTTAGTGCATACCCACCAGAATTTTAACAGTACATCATCTCCCCTTAGCAGTAAAATACCAATAGACGCAAGAAGACGACCAGATTTTCGGATGCTTGGAAAATTTATATACGAGGCAGGATTAAAATTGTAGTGGCTGCACTCGCATAAGCATTGACTTGTATTAATAAGGAGATTTTGAAATAATCTAACGAGCATGTTTTGTGCGTAATGGTGCTAGCCATCATAATGCTTATGCGAGTGCAACTGATAATTTGGGCGATGCTTTTGCTAATTTATGCACTGTTGCATGCTTTTGCTTATTTAGATATATATTAATTTATTTATATATATATTTATTTTATGTTTATTTATATACTTACATTATATTTATACTTATTTTATATTTATATTTTTGCCTGTATTTTTGTTCTGTGAGTTGATTTTATTTGCTAGACGTTTTGCCGCCAATTTTTGGTGGCAGTATATATAGGAAAGAAGATTGTACTTATAATATGTCAGTTAGGGAATGATAGGGAACGCTAGGGACAAATTTAGGATGAAATTTGAATAAATACTTAGACCAGGGAGGACAAATTTGTAAATATATAAAACAGGCAAAATAGCTGGATTCACTATTAAGCATTTGGCGAATGCTTAGAAAATTTGAATCCATTTTTAATATTAGCTAGTTAGATTTGGATAGTTTTAAGACGACCCTTCAGGCCGCACCAGTAAGCAGAGCTGGCAGCTGCTATCCGGTATTACGAATCCCTCCCCAAACATTTTGGCATGTGTCTTGTGGATCGGCCTAACTCCAGAATCAACGCTAGGGATACCATTCTTTAAACCCTATTTTTAGTTTCAGTTTGTTAAATTTTTATTTATTATTGATTAACCTAGTTAGATTAAATTTGGAGCACGTTTACTTTTCGCGTTTAAACCCAATGCAATACCTTCGGGTGGAGCATTAGGGATGTGGCCACAAGCGTAGCGGCCCTTAATTACATTATAATGTAGGGAATTTGTTCATATTCCAAAAGTCTACAGAAAGAAACTAGATCCTAAAAGTAAGAAGTTGATTTTGTAGGTTACTCTACAGACTTAAAAGCCTATAGGCTAGTAAATTCAAAATTTCCTTCAAATATAATTATTTCACGAGATGTTAATTTTATAGAAGAGAAAGCAGTGGAAGGGAGGGATGAACAGCCATGTGAATTGATTTATAAATCACTGCATATTCTTGATGAAAACGTCACAGATGAAAATTTAAACACAAATGAAAATTTAATTACAGAAGAAAATTTTGATGTTTCAGTGGATAGTGATCAACAACCAATTCATGATGATAACGATGATGATGATATGGAAAATATTAGACGATACCTAAACAGAAACAGGAAGCCTAAAGACTTCTCAGACTTCGAAGTCTACAGTGTGGTTTGTAATGGCAATGAGTCAAAAACAGTTTCTGAAGCATTAGTAGTAAAGACAAATTATTATGGGAAAATGCTATGAAACAAGAATATCTCTCGAACAAAGCAAATGATGCTTGGACACTTGTTGATCTGCCTAAAGGCACAAAGGTAATAATAAACAAGTGGATATTTAAATTAAAAAGAAACGGCAGTGGAGAAATATATCAACATAAAGCTCGACTGGTAGCAAAAGGATTCACTCAGAGGTATGGTATTGACCACACCGAGACGTTTTCACCAGTTGTCAGACCGACTATGAGGATGTTATTGGCTATTGCTGTATCATGTCGATCACTTGGATGTGTCGACTGCTTTTCCCAATGGTGATCTAAAAGAAACAATTTATATGGAGCAACCAGAAAATTTTGTTGTTTCCGGAAAAGAAGATAAAGTTTGTTTGCTAAAACGCTCAATTTATGAGTTAAAACAGCCAAACTTAACAATGTTCTTGTTTCAATGAACTTCAAAAGGTTAAATTCTGAACTCGTGTATATCGCAGAAACAAAAATGGGAATTTATCGATAATTGCAATCTACATTGACGATTTTTTGCTGTTTTGTAATAATCAAGAAGAAAAACATTCAATAAAACATAAATTGATGAATTCAATTAAAATGAAGGATTTAGGTGCGGTAAAACACATATTTGGTATGTGTGTGCAAAGAAAAGAGGATGTTATGTATCTGGATAAGTCAACCTACATTATGGATACCTTAAGAAAATTTAATATGGTCGATTGCAAACCTGTAATCACTCCAATTGATTCGAATTCAAAACTGTTAAAGGAAAATTCCGATGAAAGCACTAATAGGTTGCATCATGTATTTAGCTGTAACATGCAGACCGGATATTGCACATGCAACAAGTGTACCAGTCAATTTAATAACTGCTATAATGGTACACACTGGACAGCGGCTAAGCGTGTACTTAGGTACTTAAAGAAACAAGCTGATTACTGCCTGGAATTTAAAAAAACCGGAGAAAACCTAACTGGATTCGTTGACTCAGACTGGACCGGTAATGAGAATGATAGAAGATCCTATAGCGGTCATGTTTTTAAACTTGCGGGAGGCGCTGTAAGTTGGGAAAGTAAAAAACAGCGCACCATAGCACTATCCAGCACTGAAGCAGAGTACATGGCGATTAGTGATGGAATCAAAGAAGCAAAGTTTTAAAAAGTTTGTTAAGTGAGTTACTGGCACCTCATGTGCCATTACATTGTTCAATGACCATCAGTCAGCACAGAAGATATCTGAAAATCAACTTTTAAATAATCGGACAAAACATATTGATATTCGATATAATTTCATTAGACAGGCTATTGAAGATGGTATCATATGTTTGAAATACCAGTCAACGCAAGACATGATTGCTGATGCTCTTACCAAGCCTCTTCCTGGTCTGAAATATAAACATTTACAACCTATGATGGGCCTTGTAACACCCAAGAACATTTTTAAATTAATCCAAATTTCAAATGATATTTTCTGCCAATCACAGATAATTCTATCTAAAATGTAACCCATCAGTGACCAGAATTAATATAGTTACCCAATCCTAGTTCGATTTTGGGCGACAATTGACAACTTAAATGAACATAACCTATCAACTGATATCTAACAGCCCCTGAAATTTAGAAGATTTTAAATTAAGGCGCCAAAGAAAATGCTAGTTTGTTCTAGAGAATTCGAAACCGGAAGTGCGTAATAATATGTAATTTTTCGTGATGTCTATAAAAATATTCACAGGAAATACTTTAGAATAATGCAGAATAACTTAAATTTAAATATAGGGTAATTTCAATTAGCAATGGCAGTAATAAAAGTTGATTTAAACAATTAACCCATAAAGCACATGTAGGGATGATTTACGATTGTGAAATATGTAAGGTTTTTGATTGGCTAGACCAGTCACGTGATCGAAGGTATATAACTACAGTAATAGGGAAAACAAAAAAAAAGACGACACACAAAGCCTCACCAAGACACACAAAGAAAAAATATACGAAAGTAGGCACGAAAATGAAAACTAACTAGCCCGGAGCTAGCGCAGGGTATGTTGCAATGCCGCGTAGCAGTATTGGTTATATGACCGTGTAAATTAAAGTAATGGTTAGTGAACAGAGTTAATAAATTAGTATGTTTATTACGAGAAGAATAGTGAATTTAAGTAGTGGATAAAGGACACAGAAAAGTTTGGCTCTTAAAGGAGAATTAAATAGTAATAAATTTAAGTGTAATTAGAAAACGCAATGGTTAAGCTGTAAAGCGGTTAAGGGTAGAAAGCGCCAGTTTATTAACCGCAAAGAAGATGATAACTAACCCCACCCATATGGTCCATTATTTATTGATTGTGGAAGTTCGAATTTTGGAAGCTGGATTCCAAGCCAAGTTGGTACAGAAATAGGGAAATATATTATTAAAGGTTATTAAATTCATTAAAAGGGGTTCGTTGAAATACATTTAGGTACAGATATTTTGTAAACTTTTGGGTAAGTTAACTCACCAGTATCGGTTTCAGAATTCTAGGCCTAACCATTCTGGGGCATGTCCATGTACTCTCCGCTGTAGAGTAGCCGAGGCGTTTGAGGGAAGTAGAGTGAAGACTATTGGATCAGAAATAGTTGGCAACCTTATGGAATAGATAAGTGAACTCTTGTATTGCAATTTTGAATCGTAAAAAGTGATATAGAGTTAGAATTCGATTATACATGTATTAGGTAACTCGTTCTTTGTTTCTTTGATTGCTACTTAGGTCAGAGAAGGAGGGCGAAGTGTTACAGCCTAACGGAAGAAAAACATTAAGGGAGGGTGTTAAGCAGGTTAGTTAATGTTTTTGTTTATTCTTTATAAATGTCATAATAAAATAAGGTTCATCTTTGTAACAGCTCCTAAAACTAAAGTATTTTCTTTTTAACTCAAGAACTAATCGAATATATTAAAAGTATATCAAGCGCATGTGTGCAATGCAAAAGCCAAAATGGAATTAACGTCTCTAGCCGCTTGGTAGTCTATCTAGCTCTAGACCCTCACCTCCTAGTCCTTGACACAACTTTACAAAACTGAGTACTGACACTCAACAAAACTAGTGTTGAGTATAATTAGTAATAAACCATTATAAATAAAAAAAAATACAATTGAAGCTTAGGTATGTATTTTTCAATTATAAATTAAATAAATACAGTAAAATAATTACGCAATTGATTATAGTAGTACTTAAACAACAAAAGGAATGATATATCGAGAGAGGTCTGGTAAAAAATTAATTCAGATTTGATTACTTAATATGGATCGACCCAGTTTTCCTATTATGTAAAGTTTAATGTAATTAAAACCTAAAAAGGCATTTCATTACAACTCGTCTAATGTACTAATCTTCCTTAATCTGAGATCTAAACAATATTCAACATTTTGATAAATTTTATCCCATTTTTTGAAAACGAACATTTTAAAGTCGTTTCCCAATAATACAAAAGGCTGTTTTAGTTTCAACATTTTTTCAAAATCAGAAAAATTTGAAATAAATCTCCAAAATGTGAAAGTTAAAGACGATGAATTTGATATCCTTATATTAAAGCCCAACAAAGTGACCAATTTTCAAAATAATTAACAAGATAATGGTAAACTAAATTATAATTTTTTGCATGCCTTGTATACTAGCCTAGCATTTATACTCTTGTACACAGACATTTTGAAAGATTATTAATCTTAAATAAATTGGTTCTCTTAATTCGAGCTACTTTAAAACAGTAAAATGTCAAAAATTTATCTAAAATATAACTAAAACTAAATAGTACACATACCATTTTTGAGATTCATTATGTAAATTTTTATTTTGAACATCATCTTCGAAGTTAGGTAGTGAACTGATCAAATTCGACAGACGTGGACCCGTAATTGGTGCATTTACATCATTAGGAACGTTTTCACTTTCAGTGATATTAGTACTTCCGTCTGTATCACCAAGTCGAGAAATAGCATCATCGATCTGCTGAATGGCTTTAAGATATTCCGGACGCTTTCGATTTTTAATGAATTTTTCTTTGTTCTTTAAGTAATAATATAAATGCTCTGGTTTACAAATGGCCCTACAACAAAATTTTTTATTCAAGAACCACTAAACAAATTAAATAGTGTTATTCTAAAACTAATTAAGTTCACATATTTAAAAAACCATGCTAATATAAGAATCTACCGAAAATGTCTTTAATCATAATATTATTACATATTCTGTGTAAATAACCATGTCCGTATATAAAAGCGTTATGGGGGGTTTACAAAACTAATCTAAGTCCAAAAAGATTTTATTCCAAAATTAACTTAGTCCTTTGTGCATGAATTTTAATGTAACAGCTGACGATACAATTGTACTACCTCAGAAGGTCAATGTTTTTGCATGGTTTCATGTGTCTCTTCATTTCTTATAAATGATTAGTGCTTTAAGTATTAGTATGGAAGAGAATTATCAAGAGTCAGTATCGAGTTCATCTATAGGAAATCGTAAGTTGCAAGACAAAAACGTGTGGGTCAAGTCAATAAAATCCAACAAGTGTAATAGAATATTAAATAAAATACCTAAAGTTCCTTGCATACATAATAGTACAAAACTATGTAAAGCATATCACCTGTCAGGAAGATATACAAGGTTAATTTTCAAGTGTAACTAGATATTATGCTTACAGCCATTATCTTTTTGTAGAATTCCTTAGCAAGATATAGGTTCATAAAATTGCTGCAGCTCAGAACAATGCTGTAGACAAGTTCATTCAACCTCAAGTTCTGCAAAGACATCGTCCCAGAACTACAAATCCAATTAAATGATTTTGCAATGACTATTTTATACGAAAAAATAATGGTTGTCTAATACGTGTCTGTTTTACTTTTCACTCCATTACACAAATATCTAAATTTAGAATTAAATCAATCGCTTCATTTTTTTTAAAGAAGGTTTATCGAGACCACAAAGACGAGGCAGTTCTCGAATTACACTCAAAAATAAGGAAACTACAGTCTATTACTAACCATATAAAAAGTTTGAAGTGTAAAAGTAACCATTATGGTAGAAATAAAAGTATTTGTGGTTACTTACCTCCTGAATTGTCAATTAAAAAAATTGTAGGGAATATAGTACAGCATCAGAAAACACCCTGAATGCTTTAATAGTGTCATACTCTTAAGTATTACAAAATATTTACTACAGAATTTAACTTGGGCTTTGGTCATCCACATACTGGATTTGTTCCTTTTGTGAATATAAGACGGTGGAACTTATTGCTGCACAAGATGTGAGCAAACAAATTTTATCAGCTTTTGAAACAGAATGGATCTAGTAAAGTGATGAAAGCGTGTTCTGATATACAAGAGAATCGGCCACTATCACAATATAGTATTTGTCATATATTGCATTCAACAATTGTGATTGTATTTTCTGACTTCGTTCTTGAACCAAATCAAATATATTTTCATATACCTGGACCAAAAAGGAGAGCGCAAACGGCTCTAATGAGGTTTGTTCTACATTAATGCACTTTCTCAGTGTGTTAAAGGAAAGAGAACTATTTCCGTTGAAAATACATATAATAAACTAGCAAGTCTGCATGTTCTGAAAAACAATAATGCCAATAATGCAAACGTTCTAAAGAAGACAAAACTTTTACCAACAATTACCCAAATTAGCCTGGTAAAAAAGTCGAATGTAATACATCTTCTCAAACACCTATCATTAAGAGAAGCAAAAAAGGCTTTCTATGAAGTTGCTCTTAAACATTTTGGAAATGATATTGCTGACGAGGTTGAAAAAAGAATTGACAATAGGGCACCATGTTTATAAAATGTTATTTTGCCTTATATATATATATATATATATATATATATATACAGGGTGTTTTTTTTAAGTGGGAGGTCACCTGTATATGGAAGACCAATGGTAGAAAGCAGCTGAAAATTTGCACTAGGAGGTTATCCAATGTGCCCTACACGTCTAAAATAGTTTCGATACGTTAGCACTTCCGGTTATACCGGAAGTAGGTATTACTATCGTTATTTTAAATAGAGCACTCTGTATATTTATGCATTTTAGAATTCCTTGTCGAATTTTATGTGAACTTTTATAACACAACCATACTTCTATCTAATGCCGTTTTCGAGATATTTTGACTTTTAGTAGATTTTGACATTTGCACGCTGTCACATAAATTGGAATAACTAGAAATTGAACGAACTTACAAAATTGTTTTTTTTGCAATCACATTCATAATACTTGATATTATTTCTACGTGCAAAGAAAATCTGATTACAATGTACAGGGTGCTAGAAAATTCATTTTATAATTTGACTAATCAAATGTCAAATATTCCATTTTTTTTAAATGGAACCTACCATATTTTTTATATTAATCGATTCTATGGAAAAAAATACCTTAGGTATGTAATTACAACAATCCATTTATTGTAAGCCGTTTTTGAGTTATTTGCATTAAAATAGAAAATGCACTAGTTCAGTAACATAATAACATTTGCTACTATTAAGTAGCTTTTGTCCGATACATTAACAAAAGAATAATTGGTTATTTTTACGAAACGTCAAATGTAGATAATTCTATGCAGATTGCAATTCCCGTACTGTAGTTATTTATGAGGGTTAATCGAAACTTTACAAATCAAGATTATCTCAAAATGATAATTATTTATGGCGAATGTAATAGATTTCTTCGAAGAACTGGCGATATTTTTCATCAAATATTCTGTTATATTAATCAATTCTATGGAATTAATATCTTAGTACTTAGAAAGCAGGAAATGCTTTTGCACATTTTAGTTGCCAAAAATGGCAGCGCAAGAACATTTTTTGAAAAATAATGTATAAAAGCTACACAAACATGGAACAATGTATTTCATCTAACAATATTTTACCTAAAGAAAAATAAATAAAAACATAAGAGGTTGTTTATAAATGTTCTATTTGGCCATTTTGATCCAAGCATTTTAAAATGCGTCTTTTAAACTCTTCATTTGTTGCCTTTTGTATTTGCTCTGGAGTTAAAGAATTTAGAGCATTTAATACTCGTCTTTTGCAATCTTCCTCAGTAGTAGAAGCGTAGGAGAAGACCGTATCTTTTACATACCCCATAGAAAAAAATCCAATTTCTAAATATCGTTCCCCTGTAAAAAGTGTTCATCGAGAAGAAAAAGAATTACTAAAACAATATGTACTTTACCGTTTAAATTTTCCTGGTAAAACACTACACATACAATTCGCGAATCTCTAATAGCACAATAAACGTTAAAAGACCATCTTTCCTGAAAATTTGTTATGTATGCTTGTTGAGGATTTTCTGTAGAACAATGGTGTGAATTATGTCGGTTAAACACTCTGTTTTTCGTAAACTTTGCTTCATCGCTCCAAATAATATTTTTCAAAAACTGTTTATCCTCTTGCGTTCTAAGTAATACAAATTCGCAAAACAACATCCTTCTTTCGAAATCGGTTTGCTTAAGGTGCTGAACAGGATAAAGTGACCAACTTTTAAAATTATTTGCTTTCAAAATATTGTATATGGAACTACGGCTCATTCCTATATCCTGTACAGCATTATTTAGTTAAGCTCTGCTGCATGAAAATATGCCAATACATTAGTAACTCCAATTACTTCCTCCGTCACGGTGCTGGTCCTGTTCTTCTTTGTAATAAATGATCCATTATTCGCACAGTTTTCAAGAATAGTTTTAAGAAGCCTAACATTCGGCGCTGACTTTTCAGGAAATTTTTGGTGAAAGACATTGCAAGTTCTTTGAAGAATTCTGTTGCATTCCCCATAAATAATTATCATTTCGAGATAATCTTGATTTGTAAAGTTTCGATTAACCCTCATAAATAACTACAGTACGGGAATTGCAATCTGCGTAGAATTATCTACATTTGACGTTTCGTAAAAATAACCAATTATTCTTTTGTTAATGTATCGGACAAAAGCTACTTGATAGTAGCAAATGTTATTATGTTACTGAACTAGTGCATTTTCTTTTAATGCAAATAACTCAAAACGGCTTACAATAAATGGATTGTTGTAATTACATACCTAAGGTATTTTTTTCCATAGAATCGATTAATATAACAAAATATGGTAGGTTCCATTTAAAAAAAACGGAATATTTGACATTTTATTAGTCAAATTATAAAATGAATTTTCTAGCACCCTGTACATTGCAATCAAATTTTCTTTGCACGTAGAAATAATATCAAGTATTATGAATGTGATTGCAAAAAAACAATTTTTTAAGTTCGTTCAATTTCTAGTTATTCCAATTTATGTGACAGCGTGCAAATGTCAAAAATCTACTAAAAATCAAAATATCTCGAAAACAGCATTAGATAGAGGTATGATTGTGTTATAAAATTTCACATAAAATTCGACAGGGAATTCAAAAATGCATAAACATACAGGGTGTTCTATTTAAAATAACGATAGTAATACCGACTTCCGGTATAACCGGAAGTGCTAACGTATCGAAACTATTTTAGACGTGTAGGGCACATTCGATAACCTCCTAGTATAAATTTTCAGCTTCCTTCTACCATTGGTCTTCCATATACAGGTGACCTCCCACTTAAAAAAAAACACCCTGTATAGAGACAAGTTATTTGCAGTCCAAAATAAGAAATAGTATATAAAGTAAGATGTATCTATAAACAAACTCTTATGAAAATAATAAGAGCCATTGACAAATACAAATCGGGCTAGTAGTTATATAGCCATTACCATAACATTAGCTTTATTACTTCACAGGGGAGAAAACATTCACTGACCGACGGTTTCGGCTTGTTAAGCCTCATCAGAGTGAAATAGTTTCCAAAAACCCGATGAAGTAATCGAAGTTATTATAATGATATAATTTCGAAAGAATCTCTGTACTATAGCAAAAATAAATAAAACCGCCATCAGGTGATAAAACACCAACACTACTAAGTGTGGAAGTACAGAATTGAATCGAAACTACATAATAAATTCTATACTTCTGTACTTCCACACTTAGTAGTGTTGGTGTTTTATCACCTGATGGCGGTTTTATTTATTTTTGCCATAGTACAGTGATTGTTTCGAAATTATATCATTATAATAGCTTCGATTACTTCATAGGGTTCTTGGAAACTATTTCACTCTGATGAGGCTTAACAAGCCAAAACCGTCGGTCAGTGGATGTTTCCTCCCCTGTGAAGTAATATAGCTAATGTTTTGTTAATGGCTATATAACTACTAGCCCGATTTGTATTTGTCAATAACTCTTATTATTTTCATAAGAGTTTGTTTACAGATACATCTTACTTTATATATATATATACAGCCTGTTTCAAATTAACTCAGCACCATTACTAACTTTGTTATTATTGAAGTTATGAGATTGGTTAAATGATGCTTAATGATGCTTAAAAGATGCTTAGTTTTTACAGCTGATTACCATGGACAGCACAAAAAAATAATTGAACATCGCTGTTTTTAAATGGAACACCCTGTATATTTTTAATTTAAACTAAAGAGAAATAAATTCTTAACAAAAAGTCTTATCCACTCTTAGATCAAAATCCTTAAGATAAAGTAAATATTAACAAATTTGTAATTTAATTAAGGTAGCCGTGACTTTTAAATAAACTTTATTTAACACATAAAAATACATAAAATGTTCAAAAATCTCTCTATTTTCTTGAATGCACATTTAGGCTCGCCTAATAACACCCCCTGTAGCATTTGCAATACTCCTACCATCAATTGAATTATCGAATACTGTTTTCTAATTCTGTTACATTGGCATATCTTCTTTCGTAAACGTTATTTTTTACGTTGCCCTAAAAGAAAAAATCTAAAGACAAGTCTGGTGAACGAGGTGGCCACGTTATAGGGCCATTTGTTCCCATCCACCGGTCTCCAAAAAATTTTTGCATCATTGCGCCAACTTCACGAAAATTATGTGCTGGAGCTCCATCTTGCTGGCAGTAAATGATTTGACGATCTTCTAGATTAATATCATCCAGGTATTCTTCAAAAACTTCTTCCATAATGTTCATATATCTGGCTCCAGTAAACGAATTTATGTTTTCTTAATATGCTATAAATGACTGTTAAAGGAAAGTTGCTATTTTTTTACCAAATCTCTAATAGAAACATTTAGAAATGCTTCAAAATAACTTAGAACATTTGTTTCAACTTTTTCACTAATTATATATCTCTTTCTAGTTCTTTTCTTCAAAAACAAATTTTCATTGTCTCTAAATTTTCTGTACAGTATTAAAAAATATCTTTGATCTGGAGAGTTTCGATTAGAAAAGTTTTCGCGATTGCAATTTAATGCCCTGGTACTATTTTATCTACTTATTATAAAAGTTTTCAACATAGTACACTTTTCTTCATGAGTAGAAATCATTTTAACAATGTTATTAACACTTCTTGGAGTTGAATGCTACAATTAAACACACGAAATGACATAAACTTGTTAAACAAATGAATTCTGTTCAAATATCTCCGCCTACCTTGATTAAATTACAAATTTGTTAATATTTACTTTATCTTAAGCATTTTGATATAAGAGTGTATAAGACTTTTTGTTAAGAATTTATTTCTCTTTCATTTAAATTAAAAATATACAGGGTGTTTCATTTAAAATGTATATATATATATATATATATATATATATATATATATATATATATTAATAGACAAAAATGTCTCTTAGAGTTTTTGCATTTTTTCACATTTGTGTATGCCATTTTAATAAGTGAATTATTAAACTAACCAATTAAGTACAGAACAATGACACACAATTATTAATTCAATTTCAAAAATTTACAAACTGACAGCGTGATAACAATTCAATTGTCACTATCACTAATAGCGGCCTACTAGATAAATTAGTTTTGCATTTTCGTCTTATGACGATGTATCTCTGTAGTTGTTCGTAAAATAGTTCTTTTTCTGCGAACTGGTTAATTTTGGGCAAAAAATTCAAGAGACATTTTTTGTTTAGAATGAAATAAGCTATTGGAAATAAATTTTTAAATGACAAACAAATAATAAGACAAAAAGTTACATTGGAAATAAATGTTAGGGGTTGCGTTTTCCATCCCTTACAACCATGGGGTAAACCAAATAAATTACCGAGTAAGTGTATTTTTGATAGTAAAAAATGTCACCTTAATTTCAATTTTGTAACTTTTTAGTGTTTGTAAAAAAAAAGAAAAACCAATTTTATGTACCCCCTTTAAGGGACTGTATCTTAACAAGGGATGCTCCAATGAAGTTTCTTTATATGAAAGACCCTATCTCTTTTACGATGAAGTATCACCCCCTGAAATGTTTTACACTTATTTTGTTACACCCTGTGTATATAAATATTTTAGGTAGTTTTTTTACACAAAGTAAATTGATAAATACTAACGTATTGCAATTAATAAGATAAAATAATAACTTAGACTTTTTAAGTAAAGCCCAAATGACCATTTCAAATCGAGCTAGTAATTGAAAAAAAAATATAAGGTCTTGGACAGAACTTGAACCTGCATCTCAGTTTTGCTGAAACTGTGCATTTACCAATTATGCCACCGAGATCGATGACTATAATTGGGATATATATATATATATATATATATATATATATATATATATATATATATATTATGTTATGTATGGTGATATTTAATGAAATTATGCTTTAAAATACGAGTTAAAAAGTAATAAGTGCAACCTTAAATGTGGTGTTGGCCTTTAAACTGATTTAAATAAATACCTTTCAAATTTAATTATGCCACGGCTTTTAGAAACTCTCTCAGGGAAACTGAATCTATTGTTTAAACTCTGTAAGAAGACGTGGGTTCTTTGTCTCCTTACAGGTATTGAAAACACAGGCGCCTAAAGCGTTGTTAGATCAAAATCACTTAACCTCTTTTTTGTGCTTGCGTATCGTGATTATACAAAGATTGATAAATCTATTCAGCATATATTAATTTAGTTAAACGTTTGAAATTTAAATTATTCACAAATTACTTTAAATGAAGTGTATATAAATATACCTTAAAATACCTGCAACTCCGTTGAATGTGTCTGGGTGTACAGGGGCTTTGAAACAGGATACCACAAATCGCCTCGAACGCTTTCAGTGACTACCTAATAAAAGTATGTTTTAGTTTATGTTCAAAAAGGATTTTACTATATTTTTAGGTTCTACAATTAACTACTACTTCACAACTATATGCTTTATTTGCTCTATTACTAAAAACACTTCAATACTTCACCAAATACACTGATCTGTAATCCAAGAAGACTGAACCCTGCTGCAAAATATTCTCACTACCACAGGTGCAACTCTTCAACAACAACAAAGGATGCCCCGATGTTTGGTATAATTGAAATCTTCCTTTTGTAATTAATTTTCGTATAACCTTTTCACTTATTTAGTATTACAACTCAATCAAACTGCATGCACTTGAAAAACACATATAATAATTTTGATAAATTTTAATTACAAGCTCTTAAGCCAAAAACATCTATTTAGTGTACAATTTTATGGTCAATCTTTTACCAAATTTTTTATCAATTAATTCTTTTTCTCCAAACAACTATCACCTAGGACAACTAAAAAACAACTATATCTAGCCTACTAACTAATATAAGGGATGCATTCAATATATTAACCTTAATTCTACTTAATTACTATTTTAGAACAGCTTTGGTATTTTTACATTTCATTTTGACATTTCATAATTTTATTTCGCTTTATAATTAAAATGTATTAAACGACTTTCATTTTAGGTAAATCAAACTTATAAATGGCATAAAGTATCCTGCACAAATTACAAATAATAATCTTAAAGACAAAACTTATACACATTCAATTGAAGTTACATTATATACCCTTCGTATTGGAAAACAATGGAAAAATGCTTTTTTAAACCTCAAACGCTGTATCACTAGTACATAATATTCTATATCTGCATTTAACAAGTAATTATTCATCAATCTTTGTTAACCGTAGTGTTTTTAAATTTTAGAATAGCTTGATAAAAGTGGTAAATTGATGTTTTTATCCATAGTACTAACAACTATCTTTTTAAATCCTTTAATAATGTCAAATACTAAAATATATATGTTAAATGTTTTTATTTTTCTTGACCTTTTTACTCTATATTTGTTTGAGGATGATTTTCTTGGGATATAGGTCAAAACATTAATATATACTTTTACATTTTATTGTGCCATAACCTCACTCGACCATACGTACGTTTCGACTGCTTGAGCCTTTTTCAATGGTTCAGTCATTCCTATAAATTAATTTACTAATATACTAACCTACCCTTATATAATTTTGTCACTTACCCTAAACTATTCTATTCGTTATACATTTAACAACTAAATACACTAAGCCTATTTGTATGTCATTTACAAGTACGTTACAAAATTCTTAACCTACCTTATTGATGAATGTGGGTATATAACCACATGCGTTGTATTAATACAAAATGTTATCCTAAACTATCTATTATCTATTAATACATTGCTATCACTACAGTAAACCTGATCCTCTATTTTAAATTATATATTTATATCCGATATTTCTCAATTTTATGTCCATTAGTTTTATTTTATTATTATTATTTTTTTGTTCATTTATTTAATTAAATTATGATAGATTTTACTCAAATTTTTTATATCTGTTTTGTCATTAATTGCTGTGGGATTTAATGTTATGAAAATCATTTCATATAACTCTCTTTTCTTTGGTTTGATTCCATTTTAAGTATTGTCGTTTTCTCGTAATTAAATTTGTGTTTATTTTGTGTTTCATGTTTAGTTAGGGCGGTCGCATTGTTTTTATCATATTTGTGTCCATTCAAACGTTTCTCAAGATGCTGCATGCTCTGGCCAATGTATACACTGTCACATCCTTCTTGGCATGGGATCTTATATACGGTGTGGGTTTTTTAATTTTTAGGTATTTTATCTTTTATTTTAGTAAATAAATTTTTATTTAGGTTAATACTTTTATGAGTTGTATCTATATCGTATTTTTTAACTAGTTTTTTAATATTCTCAGATAACCCATTAATATATGGTAAAGTTACATACGTTTTGTCATTTTTGTTATTTTCGCCTATATTTTTTTGTTATGTTGTAGTATTTATTTATTTGTTTTTTAAAGATTGCATCTATAAAGTGTTTAGGGTAATTGTTTTCCATAAGAGCATGTTTAGCTTTTATAATTGCTTTATGTCTGTATTCAGGATTTGACAATTTTATGGCTCTGTCTGCCAAACCTGTTACCACGGCCTTTTTGTGGGCAATATGATGTTGCGAGTGGTAGTTGATATACCTTCCCGAACACATTTTCTTATTATACCATTCAGTTTTTAGTACCTGTTCTTTTTTGGTGTGTATAGTCATATCTAGAAAATTTAGTTTGTTGTTTTTTTCAATTTCTATGGTAAATTATAGTTTTTCATGAAAACTATTAAATAATTTAAGAGTATATTCTATTTTATCCATTGGAACAGCAAAAATACAATCATCAACATATCTATAGAAAAAAGGTATGTCAAATTCAATCTTTCTTAAAATGATTGTCTCAAGTTCTTCTAGCACTAATTGCATAAAAATGCACACTATATAAAAGATTCGTGGCAGTTCAAAAATAACATCAGTAATATCAAGATTCCTGAAAATTATTTATTAATTTCTTTAGATGTAATATCACTATACACCAACATTCCTATCGATTTGGCATTAAATATAATTGAAAATAAATGGCAAGCGATTAAAGAATTTACCGACCTACCATTACAAGAAATAATAAAAACCACTCAACTAATTTTAGAATCAACATATTTCACTTATAGAAACAAGGTGTTTAAACAAATAAATGGTTGTGCAATGGGTATGGCTTTGTCTAGCGTGATCGCACAATTAGTGCTAGCAGAACTTGAGACAATCATTTTAAGAAAGATTGAATTTGACATACCTTTTTTCTATAGATATGTTGATGATTGTATTTGTGCTGTTCCAATGGATAAAATAGAATATACTCTTAAATTATTTAATAGTTTTCATGAAAAACTACAATTTACCATAGAAATTGAAAAAAACAACAAACTAAATTTTCTAGATATGACTATACACACCAAAAAAGAACAGGTACTAAAAACTGAATGGTATAATAAGAAAACGTGGTACCTAAAAATAAAAAAACCCACACCGTATATAAGATCCCATGCCAAGAAGGATGTGACAGTGTATACATTGGCCAGAGCATGCAGCATCTTGAGAAACGTTTGAATGGACACAAATATGATAAAAACAATGCGACCGCCCTAACTAAACATGAAACACAAAATAAACACAAATTTAATTACGAGAAAACGACAATACTTAAAATGGAATCAAACCAAAGAAAAAGAGAGTTATATGAAATGATTTTCATAACATTAAATCCCACAGCAATTAATGACAAAACAGATATAAAAAATTTGAGTAAAATCTATCATAATTTAATTAAATAAATGAACAAAAAAATAATAATAATAAAATAAAACTAATGGACATAAAATTGAGAAATATCGGATATAAATATATAATTTAAAATAGAGGATCAGGTTTACTGTAGTGATAGCAATGTATTAATAGATAATAGATAGTTTAGGATAACATTTTGTATTAATACAACGCATGTGGTTATATACCCACATTCATCAATAAGGTAGGTTAAGAATTTTGTAACGTACTTGTAAATGACATACAAATAGTCGTAGTTTATTTAGTTGTTAAATGTATAACGAATAGAATAGTTTAAGGTAAGTGCCAAAATTATATAAGGGTAGGTTAGTATATTAGTAAACTAATTTATAGGAATGACTGAACCATTGAAAAAGACTGAAGCAGTCGAAACGTACGTATTGTCGAGTGAGGTTATGGCACAATAAAATGTAAAAGTATATATTAATGTTTTGACCTATATCCCAAGAAAATCATCCTCAAACAAATATATATATATTATTATGTAGGGGGGGGGGGGTAATAAGGTTTCTAAAGGTATATTTGTATTAATATGGGTGTATGCCAAACGATAGGATCAATATTTCAGATTTAATAATTTAAAAACTATAAATTTTGCTATACTTTACATACGTTAAAGTATGTACTATTTCAGATTGAAACTTATATGCCAAAAGGTAGATAACATGACTTTATGACGTTGATATAATGCACGGTACTTGAGGTTTTATACTGAGTTGATATTTCATGAGCCAGTTGAGAGTACATTTGCCGTCGGAAAGCCGAACGCATTTATGGATATCTGCAATATAACAAAGCGTCCAGGTCGTGTATAAATTATTTGGCTTTTCCTTTTATAGAATCAAACTTTTGGACGAATTGTAAATCAAAATTTAAAGTGAATCAAAATGTAAAGGTTATTGGAGTTTAGTGAAGTGTTTTGGACCAATAGTAGAAATTTAAAATTATTATAAAGACTGTAGCGAAGGTATGTTGGACACTGAAAGAAAGATGATTTGTTATTGGATGTTATATGTTTAAAAATGTTATTCTAGTAAGCTAAGTTTGTTGATTTAATAACTAAGCAAAATAAATAAGGGACTTACTTTTCGAATTTGTTCAGATAAAGACCTATTTTATGAAACCTGCGTTAAGTTGTATTATATTAATAAAATAAAAGTTTATATGTGTATCATCGAGTATTATTTAGTAAAGTGTGAAAGTAAATAAAGGCGACGGATATATAAAAGGAAAGTAAAAGTGTTTAAAAGTGCAACGGGAAAGTCAGCGTGTATTTAAAGAAGATTTTGGAAGTGGTTATTTGTGCAAAGGGGAAAGCGACGGTTATTTGTTTGAGAAGATTTGGTTTGGTTTTGGTATAGATTTGGTATAACGGCAGTAAGGGATAGGAGTGGATAAAGAAGGCATCGACGACATAAATAATTTGGGATTGATTTGAGAAGAATAAACGGCAGTAAGGACATCGTATGGATAATTGGAATAGCAGGACTAGGAGTGATTTATAATAGGACAGCGGGTTTGAAGTGGATTGTGCGAAGAAAGGATTAATTGGGGTACGGAGCAGAGGAACAGGAGATCAATATACGGCGAGGAAGAACTAACGCAGGGGAAGTAGACAACGGTTTTTTTTGCTAAATTCTAAATTGGGGTAACATTATTTCAGGTTTGGGTCATCGAAATTATTTTTAAGAACACCTGGAGGCAGTACGCAAGCGGACGACAAACTTGGAGAATTTTTTGTGAAAGTGCGTACGGCGATTTCGAACTTGAGCCAGCAGTTAAAGGAAGGCCTTCAGCGCGGTATATTTCTGGTAAGTACCGTAAATATATCATAACGTCAAAAATTAAAATCATAAACAGTTACATAAATTAATTTGGCATCAGGCAACTTTGATATATTAAATTTTGGCATACATAGTAAATTCAGTACATTAAAAAAGTGGTAAAACAAACGAGGGTGCAGTTTGGTTGGGTGAAACACATCTACTCACGATTGAACTCACGGTGAGTAGGTGAGAAACCCTGAGATTAAAGTTTCAAATAGTCGAGGCATATAAAAATATAGTAATTAGTAAAAAAAGAACCAACCAAACGTTTGCTAAAGCACCTCGATTTGAAATCATTAGGGACGACGACAAAAGTCGTTAAACAAATTTTGTTTAAAGTTAAAAAGTAATAAATAAAGAAGGTATTAGCCCAAAGCGAAAGTAAAGTAATAGGAGTGATATAAAGTAAATAAATAAAGTAAAATAAGGGCGGATATTAGAATATATATATATATATATATATATATATATATATATAAGATGCATCTGTAAATAAACTCTTATTAAATAGCCATTAACAAAACAATAGCATTAGTATTTCACAAGGAGATGAAACATCCACTTATCGGTTTCAGCTTCCTTAAGCTTCGTCAGAGCAGAAGAGTTTCCAACAACCCTATTTATTTACAGATATATCTTATTTTTTATTGTGTTCTACACAAATTCCTTATTGCGGACTGCAAATAACTTGTCTTGTTATATATATATATATATATATATATATATATATATATATATATATTGCTGTGAAACCTACAAAATCCGTGAACTACGCTTTTCGAATCAAGCCTCACGAATTGGGCGTCAAGAATGCTGTGAAACCACCAAAAAGCTATTCATTACCTTAACTGTGTTGGTCCATTGACTTTCTTCTGTTAATCGCCTCGGCTGCTCCTCTAGATAACTTTCATCCTCATACATAAAAAAACAAACACATTCCTACCACAAACATCAACGTTAACTCTATTTACATCAATATTCACAATACATTAAAATTTCAAAATTAAAATTCAGCATAAATTTTAATATCAGAAAATTTCAAAATTAATATTCATTATCATTTTAATGTGCATCCAGAATTAAAGTCCTTGTAGGATGCCTACTAATTACTATAACAATATATGCAGACCGGAGTCTGAGTACAAAGGGAGCATCTACCACCCCTTTACGTTAATTAACCAGGTTCGTCTAATTGAGCTCAAAGACATACCCAAATTTTCATCATAATCCAGAACATCAATACTAAATACCCTTTCTACTTAAACAAGCAAATTTCACCTTAAAATTAAAATATTATTGTTAGTACAATTTCACTACTGTCCATTTTAAGTAAATCAATTATAAAGTTATTCAACACACACCAAAATATCAAAGTTCAAACAAAATAGTATAATTTACCTGAAGGTTACTGCACTCGTAGCTTCAATGTACATCGTCCCTTTTGTTAATCACACCAATCCAACTGGGTTATATTTACGGCTTCTGATTCTCAACGCTTTTAAAATTTTCTCCACCGCCATTCATCTAAAGTTGTTTCAGGGCTTTTCCGGAACTCATCTGTGTATATCTGAACCTTGTTTTGTGGATCCAGACACGTTTATGAACCATTTAATTATTAACACCCCCGAAAAATAGCAAAGAGATTCATGCTTCTTTGACCAATATACGCCAAAACTGCCTACTTTTGTGTATTCATTTGTCGTTGTAAATTTTACTAATAGGTACAGTGATACTAAACTTTATTACCTTGTATCTTCTTTTCTAAGTGCACTAAGGTACATTCATTGTAGCACGTAAAGAACAAACTGTTTTTTATCACAAAAATATTCGAGCAAACTGTTTAAATTATTTAATCAAAACCGGAAAACTAAAAAGCACTGTTTAACGCATTGAATCAAGTCGAAGATCTCAGAGAGCTTGTTCATATTCCCCTGGGTATATATAGAGGTTAGCCTGTCTGTCGGTCGAGTCTCCAAAACGGACAATTCTAAAGAATTTCGCCTGCTATGTTCCCATTCCGCAGCCCGGCATGCGATTTTTACGAATTTTGCACTCGCCCCAGTTAAATCTCAGAAATTTCAACACGGCACGCAACGTCCTGGAAATAACTAATTGAATTTTATACAGAAATGTTATTTTACCTCTCAAATTTTGCCTTTACTTTCAACCAATCGCAACCCTATGACGTTGCTCTACTCACGCCTTTTACTATATGTGTCTCGGTCTTGCGCATATTATCTGTCTCTATCTAACCTGTTCTTTATTGGTGCAAATTGATATTCCTTATTATCGATTATTTTCAGTCCACATGGACTGTTATCTGGGTTAAATAACCCCGTATCTAGTCTTCCCGTTAATATAAGCGACGGTTTCTCCGACATTCTCTGGAACCATTTGTTATCTGCAAATTTTACGCGGAACAAGCTTTTTTAAAAATGCGCAGGTGTTCTGTATTTCGTGCTAAAGCATCCGACCGTTTCCAATATCCGTAGAATCGACATGTTTATCTAAACAAATTAAACTGAAATTGCCTTTTAAAATACGCAGGTGTGTTCAAACATCCTACTTCTAACTACCACTTCTACGATTTGCATTTTATTGGGTTTTTACAAGTTTTTATAGATATTATATGTTACTAACGGTTCAATTAACTCCAATTAAAATAATACCCTTTAATTTTTAGTGACTCCTAATCAAATATTAATTATTATCTGTACGTTTTGTTTAATACCGGTTACTTAAAATTGAGTTAATTAATATAAATTTTGCACGTAATTTCTATTTGTTTCTTTACTAGGAATAATTAAATTACGTAGAGCTTCCTAATATTGTTTCCTTTGATATAAAGCGTCTTGTACATGATTTAAATCTCTTATTCTTAATGAAACGAATGAATTTTTATTCTCCACGGTTTTTTAATAACGCGTACCTTTTCCCAAAGCTTCTACACGGTGATTAAAATTATTTGATGTGATTATTTAATTTTCTACCCTGGTCTAAATATGAGTAATATATATATATATATATATATATATATATATGGATTCAAAGGGTTAAATTTGGGGTAAGCAATACAATTTCAACCACCCTGTATAGAGAAACGAACAAATTATTTACGCACAAGATTTATTTAATTTAAACGGACAAGTATTGACGTATTTTTATAATTAATGATTGACAAGTTAGAAGTACATAGAAAAAACCAGTTTTAAAAACAAATAGAAACGCGTAATTAATTTAAGTTATTTTAATTCAACGTGTAATAGCATTAGAAAACACACCAAGGTATAGAAAATCGATAATCCCAAGGCAACAGGTTTCTTGGTAACAAACAGACGTCAGTACGGTGAAATATAGACTCCAAGAATTGTTGTTTTAAACGGTCATAATTAAGAACACCTGCATGTTTAAAAGGTTACCTTCTTCGAAATTATCAGCATAATAAAGCGGGCTTCATAGAAAATAGTTTTCAACCGTCAGTTCCCTCGAATAACAAGCTAACAAAGTTCTTAAATAGCAGGTGAGATGCACGATCAGTAATATGCTACAGGTAGAGACGGATATAAAAGCATTGGCATTCAAAATGCACGTTCTTATCCACGTGGAGTAATGAGACGCTGTCAGCAATATCGATTTTCTATAACTCAAGTGGGATTTGGAACGCGACATCAAATATGCATAAGACAGAGATAAAAATATTACAGGTGGAGTTTCATGACGACACAGAACAGAATCATTGGTTGAAACGGATAGTTTTACAAACGGACAAACATGCGACAGGTGGAAGCGATTTTCAGATTATACGGCGCGTCCACAAGGTGAATTTCTTGGAAGCTTTAAGTCGATTATATCAAAATTTGCAGAAGTGTTATTTTAAAATCAGTTTTTAGCGTGAAATGTGGCCTAGGGGTGGCATGTGGAACAATATAAATACTCTAAGAGAATTAGTAAAGCTCTCTTTATATTCTCATCGCTTTATACTACTTACAACTAGGGCTGGGTCGGCGTATCGATATATCGATACGTATCGATACGACCCCCGTATCGACCCCCCCCCCGATACAGCAAAAAATAAATATCGATACTCGATATGTATCGATATGTATTGATACGTATCGATATGTATCGATACGTTTCGATATGTATCGATACGCATCGATACGTATCGATACGTATCGATATTCGATATAGAATATGTATCGATATTCGACACGCAAAATCCCTTTTCGCACACCCTTATATACATATACTTGTGTCACAAATATTAAACTTGAAACTTTAATTATTTTGATAACAAACAATCTTAAGTTAAAGATCGAATTGTCAGTAAATACATTATTTTAAAACGATCTTGTGATTTTATTCCCAAAGAAAGAGTAGAAAAATTTATAGATACGTATCGATTCGTACCGATAGGTATCGCTACGTCTCGATATGTATACTTAATCTACACGTCCAAACGTTCCGATACGAATCGCTATATATGCATCGATACGTATCGATACGCACCGATACGCATTGATATGTATCGATACGCATCGATACGAATCGATATGTATCGATACGCACAGATACGCATCGATACATATCGATACGCATCGATACGTATCGATACGCATCGATACGTATCGATACGTATCGATATATCGATACATATCGATATAGAATATGTATCGATATTCGATACGCACAATCCCGTATCGCCTACCCCTACTTACAACGATAGACCGACATTATAGTAGAGTTCTTGTGAGTATTAAAAATTATTCATAATACAGTAAATGTAGTACTAGCACTTGTAACTTGGTAGTTGAGGCCTTATAGTTATTAACGTGAGTAGTGTCGAGTGAATTAAATTAACCGAGGTCCAACTAATACCATACCAAGCTAGTAAATCAATAAACAGAAGAATAATATACGTGAGTTTGTATGCTGTTATGGAATGGTAATAGGAAGCAAGGCGCTTGGCGAATACTAGCGTTATCATCTATGAATATGTGGAGTATCAGAGCGCATAGTCACGAAGCCAAGGGGTTCTGGTGAGCATCGTCGGAGGGATGGAGGCTTGAAGCATTCTCCAGGTAACTTATTTGAATTTTCTGTTATCTGATAAACTTTTGGAATTATTTGGTGATGTGTGAGTGAACATCGGGGTTATTTATGGTTATATAACGTATCGGAAAAGATATATGTACTTGACAATTATTAGGGTTATTTAAAATATTGAAAAAGGGTGTATGTATAACTTACTAAATTTCATTATGAATTTAAATTGGATTGTTAAGGGTACATGGGTTTATTAGTTTTGTAGTAATTTTATGCAAGGTAAAAGGCATACATTAATGAACTGGGTTATTATGAGCTCACCATAATCCAGTGTGCAATAAATATAGGGTATTATTTGGGGCCCATCTACTCATATTGTATTAAATGTGTTTGCAAATAATAATTTAAAACAAGGACTTTAAAACATATCACTTATTGAGTTGTAATTAGTGTACCAAACTGTTTATACCTGTGAATAATTTGTTTGTAAATAGCGGTAAATAAAAGATTGTATGATTGTTGTATTATTTGGTGATTTTATTGAATGGTGTGTGAGTGGGAAGAAAGAATGATTGTAAATTTAGGTATCCGAGAAGAGGCACAGCTGAGCTAGCCAGGGAAGCTGCTAAAGATTCTTGAAGCAGAAAATCAACAGGGTAAGAATTTTTTTATAATTTTTTTTTGAAAATCAGTGTTGACACTGGCGATGTCAAACCCATAAGTCCCCAAGACCACAGCAATCTTATGACGGCCCAACGTTGGGGCTTGAATGATTTTTAGGGAGATCCAGAGACTGTCCCCACAATTCACAGCACTCTTATGGCGCCCAATTCGTGAGGCTCGAATGAGTAGAGGTAAAGGACTGATGTTAAAAGTGTAAGTCCCTCGATCCACAGCAATATATATATATATATATATATATATATATATATATATATATTGCTGTGATACCTCACCATTATTTGGGAACTAAGGTTTTCGAATCGAGCCCCAGCGTTGGGCTGCCCAGAGATGCTGTGATACCTACAAAAAGCCTCACCAGAGTAAAAAAAAAATATTCGAGCCTCTCGAATTGGGCACCAAGATATGCTGTGAAACCCTCAAAATTAACTGGTCCGTTGGCTTTCTTCTGATAATCGCCTCTTTACTTAGGATGCATAGTAATTAAATAAACAATATTTGCAGACCGGAGTCTGTATAAAAGGGAGCATCTCCCACCCCTTTACGTTAATTTAATAGGTTAGTCTAATTGAGCTCAAAGACAGACCCAAATTCTCATCATAATCAAAAACATAAACCTGATAAATACTCCTTTCTACTTATACAAGAAAATTTTACCTTAAAATTAAAAATTTGTTGTTTATACAAATTTACTACTGTCCATTTTTATCAAACAAATTATAAAGATATTCAACACACACCAAAACATCAAAGATTGAACAACAATGCATAAGTTACCTGAAGGTTCCTGCACTCGTGGCTTCAATGTACATCGGACTTGCTCATCCCACCATTCCAGGTGGTTTATGTTTACGTCCTCGGATTTCGGGTCGCCTTTTAAAATTGTTCTACACCACCATTCATCTAAAAAGTTTCAGGGCTTCTCAGGAACGCATCTATGTATATCTAAATCTTGTTTTGTAGATCCAATCACGTTTACGAATAACACTTGATTACTCACTCCCGAACAAAATAGCACAGAAATTCATAATTCTTTCACGCTATACTAAAAACTGCATACTTCAATGTATTTATTTATCGCTACTAATTTGGATAATTGGTACAGTAATACCCGCAAATATTACTAGACTTTATTACCTTATCTATCTTCTCTAAGTGTACTAATAACTTTTATTGTAGCACGTAATCACCACGTATTCTACTTAAAGTATTAAATAATCAAAAAAATAAAGAGCAAAACTGTTTAAAGTATCGAATAAAATCCAAAATCTAAGAGAGCGAAACTCCTATAAACACGGGTTTATATAATTGCCCGCTTGCGTCAATTTGTCCATAGCGGCCAATTTTAGAATTTCGCATTCTCGTTTCCCTTTCGACGGTCCGGCACAGCGATTCTACTAAAATTTGCACATGTCCAAGTTGAAAATCTAAGAATTTTCCACACGCCTCGCAACGCGTCCGAGAACAACTAATTAATTTACACACCAACTGCTATGCTTTCCCCTCTCATGTTTGCATCTTATTTCAACCAATCGTGGCCCTAGTGAAGCTTCACAAATCACGCCTTTATTATCAGTGTCTCTGCTTTACGCGTTTATCCATCCCTTTCTACCTTGGTCTGAGTGGTACAAATCCATATTCTTTACTATCTGTTATTTAAATCCACGTGGATTCTTACGTAAGTAAAATAAACCCTCATCTAGCCTTTCCTGCTAAAACATCCGACCGTTTCCAATATACGTAGAATCTGCATGTTTATCAGCTCGAATTTATTAGAATTTGACATTTAAAAGTTTGCAGGTGTGTGCTCCTAATGAACGTTTTAATATAATTCTTCGAGCTTTATTTCATGGTATTTTAACCAACCTTAGATTTTCACAGGCTTTTATGCTTATTATATATTACTAATGGTTCAATTAACTCCAATTAAAATAATAATGAATGGCATTGACTTCTACCCTTTAATTTTTAGCGAATCATCATCATCATTAGGTCTTCAGTCCTAGAACTGGTAGGCGCGTACCATCATTGTTTCCTATTCTGAACTAACCTACAGATTTCCCTGAAATTTGCAGTTTGTATCTATAACTATCTCATCTAGGTCTACATCTACCTCTTTTTTCCTATCTCTGCTTGTAATATATCCCATACTATTCCCCAAAATGCCTTAGAACGTATTCCACCCTTCTATTTCTCTTTTTCCCCAGATATCCTTGTTCCCCTACTATTTCTATAACTTATTTGTTATTATCTTTGTCTGTCCATGCTATCGTCCTCATACATCTGAAGCACAGCATTTCAAAAGGCTGCTACCGTTTTTTTGTCTGCGTTTCAGACTGCCCGTATTTCATAGGCATACTGTGCTTTGCTCCACACATATGCTTTCAACAATTTTCTTCTTGTTCTATGTTTGTTGCCTTTCCTCATAGGCGCTGTTCTTTCTTGTTAGATGCAGTTCGATCACCTTCTATTGTTTTACAGTTATATGCCCTATTTCTCCTACCTTCAGCGGTTGTGAAGGGAGGTGAGCAACCTGTGGCTGCCAAGTTCCCCCAACACTTAACCATTTAGCGATTTAATATTATTTCCCATTTATCTTTTCGCACAGCCAACATTAGTTGCAGATATTTCGCAACCAACAACTAGTTGTTTATACTAACCATCAGATTTATCTGCGCTTATTTCTTCGTCATTAGGTTTTCCGTCTCAAAACTGGTTGGACACGTACCTGCACTTATTTATATTCTGAGCTAGCCTACATAGTACCCTGAAATTCTCACCCAGCATGTGTATACAGCTCGTTCCCCTTCTATTGTTTTCTAATTTTATGCCCTATTTAACCGAGATTCAGTGAAGGGGGTTAAGCAACCTGTGGCTACCAAGATCCCCCAACACTTAGACATTTGCCGAAGTAATGGTTTTCCAGTAAATCCTTTCACACACTTAACATTATTCGAGAATATTGCCCAACCAATTCTTGTAGTTACTTATCATAATCATCATGTTTAAGCACAGTTATTTTTTCGTTATTAGTTTATCCATCTTGGGATTGGTTGGATGCGTACCTCCATTGATTTCTATTCTGGGTTAGCCTACACATCTCCCTGAAACCCCTACAGCCTACATCTTTTACTATCTGTGTGCAGTAGTCTAACCTAGGTCTGCCTCTTGTTCTCTTTTTTCCTATCTCTGCTTCTAATATATTCCGCACTATTCCTTCATGCCGTAGTATGTGGCCTATCATCCTATCTCTCCTATTTTTTACCGTTTTCCACATATTTCTTTCTTCCCCTACCATTTTTAGTACCTCTTCGTTCTTAACTTTGTCTGTCCATGATATCTTCATCATACGTCTGTAGCACCACATTTCAAAGGCTTCTACCTTTTTCTTGTCCGCTTCTCCTACTGTCCAGGCTTCACAGCCGTACAGTGCTGTGCTCCACACATATGTTTTAAGCAATCTCTTCCTTGTTTCTATGTTTGTGGTCTTTGAGCACAGTAGTTGCTTTTTCTTGTTAAATGTAGCACGACCTTGTGCTAATCTTTGTTTTATATCTTTTGTGCTTTTTCCATCTTGCGTTATTTAGCTTCCTAAGTAGCAGAAATCCGTAACCTCTTGTAAGTTCGTGTTACATACTTGTATTCTTGTTTTTGATTTATTTTCCCCACCTTTGCATACTAAAACTTTAGTTTTAGTTTTGTTAATTTTCATACCGTATCTCTCTGTTATAACTGTTTCCATTTCATTAAGAGCAGCTTCTAACTCTTCCTTGCTAGACGCTAATACCGCTATATCATCTGCAAATTTAAGCATATCAATTTTTTGTCCCTGCCTAAGTAATTCCAAATGTCTTCCTGCATTTGACAGTATTCATTGCCTCTTCTATGTACAAGTTAAAAATCAATGGGGATAGGGCACATCCCTGTCTCACCCCTTTCCTAATGTTTACTTCCCTACGTTCCTGCTCTAATTCTATTACTGCTGTTTGCTCTTTGTATAAGCTATGTACTATTCGTCTATCCCTATAACTCATTCCAATCTTTTTGAGTATTTCAAACATTTTTTTCCATTTTACATTGTCGAATGCTTTTTCCAGATCTACAAACCCTATATACACGCTTTCCCCTTTTTCTATTGTTTTCTCCATTATCACTCTCAGAGCTAAAATAGCCTCCCGTGTTCCCCTGTTTCGCCTAAACCCAAATTGGTCTTCTCCTAGTATTTCTTCCGCCCGTTTTTCCATTCGTCTTTGCACAATTCTAGTTAATATTTTTGACACGTGTGCTGTCAAACTTATTGTTCGAAAATTTTCACATCTATCCACGTCTTTCTTTTTTGGTATAGTTACTATGATGCTACGTTTGAAATCATTGGGTATCTCGCCTGTCTCATACATATAGCTTACAAGTTGGAAGAGACGTTCTGTTACTACTTGTCCAGCTGCTTTTAGAGTTTCTGCTTGCACCTTATCTGTACCTGGCGCCTTACCATTTTTCAGACTCTTTAATGCTAATTCAAACTCGTCTCTAAGTATAGGATATCCCAAGTCATCATTTTCAATGTCTGATTCCTGTTCTAATACAGTTAGTTCTTCTCCTGCATATAAATTCCCTATATATTCTTGCCATCTATCCACTTTCTCTACGTTTTCTATGATGACGTTTCCTTGTGCGTCCCTTATATTTTTGCTATACGGTTTTATATCCCTAAAATTCATTTTAATTAATTTGTATGCTTCGTCTGTCTTTCCTATTTCCATCTTAGTTTGTACCTCTTTGCACTTTTCATCAATCCATTGTTCTTTAGCTTTCCTGCATTTTCGAATAATTTCCCATTTTATGGTTTTTTATCTCTGTTTTCCTGTTTCGTCTGATTTATTTTTGTATTTTCGTCTTACTTCTATTAAATTCAGGATATCCTTTGTTATCCATGGTTTCTTATTTTCTTTTTGTGTATACCCCAGAATATCTCTGGCCGCCATGTCTAGGCTGGATTTAATGTTATTCCATTCTGTTTCTACTTTCTTAGTATCAGATATTTTCCTGATATCTTTGAGCAATTCATGTGACTTTTTTTCGAATCTTTCTTGAATATCTTTATCTTTTAGTTTCTCTAAGTCCAAGTGCCTTTTTCCGTTCCTTTTTTTCAGATTTTTAAATTTAAGTGTTGCCTTCATAATTACGATGTTGTGGTCAGTATCTATATCTGCTTCTGGGTAGCTTCTACAGTCTTTTACTTGATTCCTAAACCATTGTCTAACAAGAATGTAATCTATTTGATATCTTCCTATATCTCCTGGCATCTTCCACGTATATTGTCTTCTAGCATGATGTTGAAATAATGTGTTTGTAATGATTAAATTGTTCTTGTCGCAAAATTCTACCAGCCTATTTCCCCTGTCGTTTCTCACGCCTAAACCAAATAAACCCACTACCGCTCCTTCCCTACCCTCACCTACCACGGCATTAAAATCCCCCGTAATTATTAAATTTTCATGTCCTTTTACGTATCTTAATATGTCTTCGATATCTTTGTAGATGGCTTCTACCTCTTCGTCACTGTAGCTAGAGGTGGGCATGTATACTTGTATTATTACTGTGTTTACCGGTTTAGATTCTAATCTAACCATGAGTACTCTTTTGTTCTTTTGTAAGTAATTTTCTACACAGTATCCTATCTTTTTCTGCATAACTATCCCCACACCCAAATTTCCTTCCTCTGCTCCTGTATGAATTACCCTGAAGTCTCCACTCCAAAAATCCCCTGCCTCTGGCCACCGAACTTCGCTGATCCCTACTATGTCTAGTGATAACCTATTCATTTCAATTTTTAGGTTCTCTAACTTACCTACTTGCTTCATACTTCTAACATTCCACGCTCCGACTCGCAGAATGTTCCCGACTCTTATTTTTAACTTTCCGATCGCATCCTCCAGTAGTCCTCCCGGAGATCCGAATGGGGACTATTTTAACTCCGAATCTTTTACCCCAGAGAATGCCATCATACTTGTAACAATTTAAGTACGCTGTATACTTGGGAGATAATGTGGTGGTTTCCCGTTGCCTTCCACATCGCGGTAGTGTGTCTTAGACTGCCATACCGGCCCCTTTGGTCTCTGCTAATCTGTAAAATTAAATAAAGAAAAATTTTGTTTATTTATGCCATGGCTTTTGAAACTCACTCAGGGATTATTATATCTAGATATTTCTACTCTGTAAGAAAACGTGGGATCAGATCGTCTTACAGGCACATTAACAACTTCCACATAAAGCGTCGTCTAGTTAAGATCACTTAACCTCTCGTAGTGCAGATGTGGCGTTATTAGTTTGAAAGATTGATAAATATAATCGCAAATGTATAATTTAGATGAACGTTTGAGATTCAAATTACTAACAAATATCTTTAACTGGTGCTTATACAAGGATTAATTTCAAATACCTGTAATTCCACCGAAGGTGCTTGAGTTGTTTAAATGGACCTCGTTACAGGATAAAACAAAATCGTCTTGCAGACGCTTGCAGTTAATACCTGTAGAAAGTAAGTTTTAATTTTATGTTTCTATTAGATTCACTCTATTTTATGTTCTAGGACTAATAAAATAATAACTCAGGAACAGTATACTTAAAATCCGCTATATGAATATGTATTCTTGTAATACACGACCAGATATGCACAAAACGTTGTCCTGTTAGACTGGGAAACCACTGCAAATTATTCGAAGCTTACTGATGCTATTCTTCACCAACACTAAAGATGACCCTTTGTTTGCTTTAACGGGAATCACTCTTCTTAACTGCACATGGTTGTATAAAACCTTCGTTACTTATATGATGCACTAATAGTCTTCCACAAATATTTAATTCTCTATATTGCTCCAATAACACGATGATTAAATAAAAAGGATAAATTTCAAATAGATATATTCTTTTTTTTAAATTCCATAACAAGCTCCAAAGCAAAACATCTTTTTTATAAAAATTTTCAAAATCAACTCCCTTATTTTCCAAACACTTATCACCTAGGAGATAGTCTCAAAATTTATAACTTGCCTACTATTTACAAATGCCTAAGAAGTACATTCATTGATCCTTTATTATTATGTATACTTCCTATTTTGGAACAGATACTTGTGTCACTTATACTAATTATCATTGGTTGACATTCCACAAATCTCACAATTACTTTATGCTAACTAAACATGTTAAAATATATTCTTTTACAGGTATTATGGTACATTAATTAATTAATGAAATAGAGTATCCATCAAACAGTTAACATGACATTTACAACAAACCGAAACACATTCAGTTGGAATTACATTAGATAAACGTTTTATTGAAGATCAGTTAACCAAAACACTTCTTTTAAATCTCAAACGCTTCACCACGAGTAAATAGCATTTTAGCCTAGTTTAACAAGTAATTATTTATCAATCCTTAGTTTATTGTAGTGTTTTAAATTTAGAAAACATTGATAGGAGTGGTAAATTAATGTGTTTACCCTCAGATATCTTTTATATCCTTTTATAATATTTTAATATATATATATATATATATATATATATATATATATATATATTATCGTGTAATTAAAAGGGTCAATAAAATATATAAGGACATAAAAGAACTCATAGGGTTGAGAGCGATTGGATACAGTAAAATAAATTTATTTAGTTAAAAGATTTTCAACAATTATTTTCTATCTTAAATAGTGGATAATAGGGAATATCGATTTAGTTTAACGCGTGATTAATGTAGGAATAATTTATCTTAATTAGATTTAGTTAGGGACTATGTATTATAGTATGTATGTAAATAAAGAGAATAAGAAATAATAATTTGGGGTAAAATTATAGCATATTGGATTGATAATGAAGTACTATGGAACAGTTTTAAAAGCGTTGAGCATGTTAAAAATAACTATTTCTAGGGGAGAGATATATTTCTTAGTAAAGTTGCTATAAACAAACTTAATAGCTTATTGGAAAGAACAGCCGTTGGAATTAAAGCTGCCAAAGACGTAAACAAAACTACACAGAACTGATGTAAACACAGTATACGTTAGTTGAAATATTGATTTTTAATCTTAGATATAAAGTCGCAAGGAGCAATGAAAAGACCAAGATTAAATAAAAGGCTATGAGTAAAAGAGAGAAACATAAAGTATATCCAGAAGAAGGGAATCAAAAATCGATAATTTCAAGGATAGTTGTAAGCAGGCACGTGTTGCTCAAAAAGGTGGGAAATGGAGCCAAGCGAGATGATTGGTGAAAATTAAACGAGAAAAGCTAAAAATTCAGGTGGTAGACACATATGTGTGCGATAGAGCAATATGTACAAGGAAGACAATGGATGTTTGCTTGAAGTTAAAGGCGTGTATCAAGCGAGGAGTAAAGGCTAATCCGGAGAATTTGAAACGACAGTTGACGGTTTTAAATGGATTACCACGTACTGTTGTGCTCTGTATTTATTAAAAATTACAAGAAATCGACGGTCGTTGGTGATTTTCTGGGAAAATAAAGTATCGGTTAAACAAGTATACGTGCTATTTTATAAACAGGGGGGGGCAGTTTGCAATATATAATCAGTAACAGAGAGGGGTCTTGCTCTCTTTGCTCTTTTATTCCACGTGTGATACAGTTAATTTACTTCCAAGTGAATTAGTGCAGTCTAATTAAATAAAGTTTATGTAAAAGCTGATAGTGTTATTATTAAATAGTGAAGTTGAAATGTAAGTACAGAGATTTTTGTTTGGATGCACGAGAAGTAGTGGAATTTGAAAATTGTTTGGATGAGGATAAAAGCGATGTTTGGGTAGTAGAATTTATTTGCAATAAAAAGAACGAAATTTGGAAATTTTGATTGGAATTTATAAAAGAAGAGTTTTTGGAGTAGAGGCATGTATGTACACATGGGAATTCAACCATGAAATTAATGGATAGTGGAAGACCTACCAAACGGCAACATCTGAAAGGGGCTAGTAGATGGACAGCAGTATACGAAGACAACTACAAGGTAGGAGATAGAATAAGACATTTCATGGTGAATATTTTCATAGTGTTTGTGGTGTTTTGATGTGTTTTATTATTTGATTTGATTTTTATTTGAACAGACATTTGTAAAACTGCTAAAACGAAATTGAATTTCGAGCATTATTCATTAATTTAGATAACCAAAAGTTGTAAAAAGGTATAGAGGGCTTTTTGATATTTGGTCGTGCAGAGAATTTATATGCACATCTATGAAGGTTTAAGATGAGCTCATGCTAAGACGAAGGGTAATGTAAGGTATGAGAAATGCCCTCTTACTTTAATAAAAAGTTATGTGTTGAAAGGGTTATCAATACGCATAATGATTGTTATAAAAATTAGTGAACACATGAATGTATATAAAGTGATGGTATTTCTGAAAAAAATGTAATTTGGATTTCAGATAGATAGAGTGTGATATTTTGGTTAATTGAGTTATTTTTGAATGCATGATTGATGTGGATTTCTATTTAGGTTTATATGGTGACAATGAGAGGAAGTTTTTAGATGTAATGGGTAGGTGTATGTAATACATAGGAAGAATCAAATTAAGAGGACGATTCAGCAGCAGCTGAGGCAAGATTTAAGCTAAACCTCACACTATTTTTGGCGCCTAATTCGTGAGGCGAGAATAAAGGGCGAACTTCACCGTATATATATATATATATATATATATATATATATATATATATATGTATATAGAAAAGAGCAAATTATTTACGCGAAAATTTAATTTAATTCATTTAGTGAAAACCGACAAATATTAGAGTATTTTTATATTTAATAATTGAAATGTTAGGATCACAGGAAGGAAGAAAGCTTCAAAGCAAATAGAAGTTCAAGGATACGCATAATTAACCATAAGTTATTTTAATTAAACACATATAAGCAAAAGGGAAACGTGCTGTGTAAGAAAATCAATAATCCCAAGGTATGGTAAGATAGGATTTCATAGAAATTAGTTTCAACCGTCAGTTTGGTATAAACAACTAGGGTAACAAACATCTTAAGGAGCAAGGGAAATGCACAATCGGTTATATACAACAGATAGAGACAGATATAAAAGCGCTGGGATTGAAATGCACGTACAATATACACGTGGAGTTGAAATAGGATGTCAACAAAATCGATTTTCTGTAATTCAAGTGCGGTTTTGAACGAGACAGCAGACACGCATAAAACAAAGATAAATAAAACTTAGGTGGAGTTTGTGACGGCAGAGAATTTTGTCATTGGTTGAAAGCAGACAGTTTTCCAAACGTACGCACACGCGAAGGTTGAAAGCGAATTCGAGGTATACAGCATGTAGGACGGAGCAAATTTTACAAATTTAGAGACGTTTATATTCAAAATTTTTAGAATTCGTTTTGAAAATAAGCTTTTTGCAGAAAGCACGTCCACTAGGGGGGTTTAAAAGGGATATAAATACCCAACCTAGGTTATTAAGGTTCTCTTCTCTTCTATTTTCCTTTACATCGATAAAGTGCTGAATGCCGATTCAGACCACCATAACAGTAAAGCTTTCTGTGAGTATTTTATGTACGTGATTATGTTACCGTAAATATAGTGGTTGCAAGTATAAAACAGTAGTAGCGGACCTCTAATTATTGACGTGAAGTACAAGTAGTGCGTATTAAATTAATAAAGGTCCGGCTACTACAACACAAAAGTCATTAAATGGAAGCATGCTATATGGGAGTAAGCACCACAAGTAATCGAGTTTGTATGCATGATATATGGAATGGTACTGTGAGACGAGGCGCATAGATTGCAGAGCTAGCAGATGGTAGAGGCCTGTGGATCCGCTGAGCAGCACAGCAAGTGGAGACATTAAGAGGGGTGTTCTGGCACTCATCTCTGAGGGGAAAGAAGCCTGAAGCATTCTCCAGGTAATTTTTTTGAAATTTCTGTTGTTTTATAAACATTTGTGAAATTTTGTGCTGTGTTGTTGACTTTTTTTGGTGGCATATTTGTGGTTGTAGAAACTTATTGTAAAAGATACATGTACTAGACAATTTAATGAGGTTTAAATATTGAAAAGGGTGTATTTCGAACATCCAAAATTTAGTCAGGATAAAAATTGAATTGTAAAGGATAAGCGGGCCCGTAAATTTTTGTTTTAATTTATGCAAGGTTTAAAACGCATATACAAACTGAACTGGGTTATAATGAGCTCACCATACTCCAGTGTGAAGTCAATTTAGAATAACATGAGGGGGCCCATCTACTTGTATCTCATTGAATTTGTTTAAAAATCATTAAAAAATCAAGGACTTTAAAAACATACCATAATTTGAGTTTTATAATTATTGTATCAAACTGTTTTAACACATGTGAATATAATTTATCTGTTAATAGGTGTAAATAAAAGGCTGTATGTTTGTGGTATTATTTGGTAGTTTTATTGAATGATGTGCGAGTGTGAAAGAGATATGTTTGTAAATTTAGGTATTCGAGAAGAGGCACAGCTGAGCTAGCCAGGGAAGCTGAAGGAATTCGAAGGCGATCACATTAAGATGGATAAGAAATTTTTAAAATTAAATTTTTTTTTTTCGAAAACGTTTATGTTGACCCAGGTGAAGGATCGATGTTAAAGTTTCATTCCTGACTTTCACGGCAATATATATTCCCCATTCTGAACGGACCTGCACCTTGATGACATTCTAAAATACTAGAACAGGTAGAATGGCTGTTTCAATGAGCTAAAGAGCTGAACTACAGTTTTAACCAAATTAGTGGGGTCTTCAGTGAGGAACCAGACTAAGACAGGTCCCCGAAAGAGGGCAGCAGCTTTTTCGGTACTTAGAGTGGCAGAGACCATAGGGGTCAGTATGACATTCTAAGACACACTACAGCGATGTGGAAGGCAATGGGAAACCACCACATTATCTCCCAAGTACACTGCATACAGAAATTGTTAACAAACATGATTGCATCCTCTGGGGTAAAAATTCCAGAGTTAAAATAGACCCCCATTCGAATCTCCGGGAGGGGACTACTTCGGAAGATGTGATCCGAAAGTATAGAAAGAGATCTGTGAACATTCTGTAAGTCGGAGTGTGGAATGTCAGAAGTATGAAACAAGTAGGAAAGCTAGAGAACCTGAAACTCAAAATGGATAGGTTAGCACTAGACATAGTAGGAATCAGCAAAGTCCACTAGCCAGAGGCGGGGGATTTTTGGAGTGGAGACTTCAGGGTAATTCATACAGGATCAAAGGAAGGACATTCGGGTATAGGGATAGTTATGCGAAAAAAGATAGGACAACGTGTAAAACACTACTTACAAAAGAACGAAAGTGTGCACATGGTTAGATTAGAATCTAAACCGGTAAATACAGTAATAATACAAGTATACATACCCACCTCTAGCTACAGTGAGGAAGAGGTAGAGGCGATCTACAGAAACATCGAAGACATACTAAGATACGTAAAAGAACATGAAAACTTAATAATTATGGGAGATTTTAATGCAGTTGTAGGTAAGGGTAGGGAAGGAGCTGTAGTGTTTATTTGGTTTAGGCACGTAAAATGAGAGGGGAAATAGGATGGTAGAATTTTGCGACAAGAACAGCTTAGCCATCACAAATACATTATTTCAACATCATGCTAGAAGACGATACACGTGAAAGATGCCAGAAGATATAGGAAGATATCAAATAGATTACATTATTGTTAGACAACAGTTTAGAAATCAAGTAAAAGACTGTAGAATCAATCCAGAAGCAGATATAGACACTGACCACAACATCATAATTATGAAGGGCACCCTTAAATTTAAAAATCTGAAAAAGAGGAACGGAAAAAGGCACTTTGACTTTGAGAAACTAAAAGATAAAGATATCTATAAAAGATTTGAAAAAAAGTCAAATGAATTTCTGATACTATGGAAGTAGAAACAGAATGAAATAACATTAAATCTAGCTTAGACATAGCGGCCAGAGATATTCTGGGGTATACAAGAAAAGAAAATAAGAAACCATGGATAACAAAGGATATCCTGAATTTAATAGAAGAAACACGAAAATACAAAAATAGATCAGATGAAACAGGAAAACAGAGATACAAAACCATAAAATGGGAAATTATTCGCCAATGCAGGAAAGTTAAAGAACAATGGATTGATGAAAAGTACAAAGAGGTACAAACTAAGATAGAAATAGGAAAGTCAGACAAAGCATACAAATTAATTAGAATGAATTTTAGAGATATAAAACCATATAGCAAAAATATAAGGGACGCAGGAGAGGAACTAACGACATTAGAAGAGGAATCGGACATTGAAAATGATGACCTGGGATATTTTATACTTAGAGATGAGTTTGAATTAGTATTAAAGGATCTGAAAAATGGTAAGGCCCCGGGTACAGATAAGGTGCAAGTAGAAACTCTAAAAGCAGCTGGACAAGCAGTAACAGAACATCTCTTCCGACATGTAAGCTATATGTATGAGACAGGCGAGATACCCAAAGATTTCAAACGTAACATCATAGTAACTATACCAAAAAACAAAGAGGCGCAGATAGATGTGAAAATTTTCGAACAATAAGCTTGACACTTACATGTGATTTTCCAATGCTCCATCCGAAAGTACTACATTGGCCAGGAAGCGATTTTTTTTACCTGGAAAATTTGGAATTTTGCTGAATTCTTGCTGTTCCAAGCTAGGTAGGGATCTTTAACGTGCATGACAACACACACACGGGACCTCCATTTTACCTCTCATCCGAACGAGGGTAAATTTTTGTGAAGAATGCTCGCCTAACATTTTTGAAGCGGACCGTGTCGGGATTAAAACCCGGGACCTTGGGCGTAGTAGTCACACACATACCAACTACGCCACGGAGCCGCATCCTCTTCACATACCACTGAATATCAGGGAAATAGGATATATAACTGTAAAACAATAGGTGACTGAACTGTATCAAACAAGAAAGAACAGCAGCTATGTTCAAAAACAACGAACGTAGATACAAGAAGAAAACTATTCAAAGCATAGTGTGGAGCACAGCACAGTACATCTATGAAATAGAGGCAATAGGAAAGCAGACAGAAAGAGATGGAAGCCTTCTGGAATGTTGTATTTCAGATGTATGAGGATGGTAGCATAGACACAAAGTTAATGACAAATTGGGTGTAGAAATAGTAGAGGAATAAAGATATGTGAAAAACGAAAAAAATAGAAGAAATAGAAAAACAGGATGCGTTCCAAGGCATTTCTGGGGAATAGTGGTATAATAAAACAAGCGGAGATGGGAAAAGATAGATAGAGGTAGATCGAGATCAGACTTTCACACAGATAGGATAGATGCAGACTGTACAAATTTCAGGGAAATGTGTAGGTTAGTTTAGACTAGGAAACAAAGAGGGTACGCGTCCAAGCAGTTCTACGACTGAAGACCTAATGATGATGATATATATTTCATAGATGCCCTAAGTTCACGGACATAACTCAATTTAGCAAGACAATATGTAACACTTTTGTTTATAACAAAATAATAAATAAGTTAATCCTAAATAAAATCATATGTCAATATTTCTATTCTTATATTAAATTCCAAGAGTCGATTTTATATAATAGTAAAATAATTACTGTAAATTTTTGTGCATATCACCCAAGCATAATTTTGGAGGGGCAGTTTTCGAATAGAGCTCTTCATACATACTTACACTTCTGAAGTGCCATAAAAATATACTTCATAATTAGCCTTGTGGATTTTAGTTATCTATAAATATTATTTATTTATAAGTAAAACATATAGATTGTATTTACTTACAACAGCCGGCCAAGGTGGATGACCTTTAACCTTAGCAAAAACCTTATCACTCATATTAAATTTCTTCGAATTCATACTTATTTGAAAATAACTTTTTAAAAACTTACTACATGAAATTCGAAAAACACTTTTCTAGCAGCACAAGTTTAACACAAATAACAACGGACTACATAACCACCAATTCTTAGATTAAAAAAAGAAACCGAAGCATACAAATAATGGGAACCAAATTACGCGCACATCCAGTAGCGCATGGAGGCGCTGCAATAGCATCGATTTATTTTAGCCATTTTATGTATCCTACAATCGTCTTATGAATGAAGAACGAGAATCAACTTAACCTCTATCATACTTGTTTTGTTTGGTAATGCCTTCATCATCTTACAGTTATTCTAATCTATATGGAATCATGGTATAATCACAGAGTACATGTATTATTGTTCATTGCGAAATTACACAAATGTATGTTACAGGTACTCCATTCGTTAAGTCTGTTTTTAAAATACTAATTATATTTCGGTTTTGGCATAGTGAACCTTTTTACAGTAGGCGATTTTTCGCGACATACTTGAATTGTTCGAGTATGGTATGTTGAAGTATCCCCCCACTATTTAAAAAACATTTACTTGTACGGCACCGCGAAAACGTATTGTAGTTTCCTAACCTAGCTTTGAATAATTACCCGGTAAAAGTCAAGTGTATAACATACACAAGCATAACCTGGTACAGATCAGGGTATGTTCGATTATCTGATAGAATGGTGATGTACAATTTCCCCTCCAGTAAATTTTATCGCCAAAACGCAAGTTTAACACATACACACATAATTAAGTATGTTAGTTTATGTCGCGAAAAATCGCCTAGTTATTAGTTGCTTTGTTCAGTACCATTATTATTGGCAAATTATTAAATCAAAAGGATTGGCTTAGCAGGCACGTTATCTTGCAAATCGTTGTTTAATAGTATATTCTTCGACGAGCGTATAATGATAGCCATTATTCACGAGAAGAAGTTCACGTCACGAGCCGCGCAGCGGCGAGTGACGTGGTCATTCGAGTGAATAATGGCTATTATGCGCGAGTAAAAGACTATACTTTCTCTACGACTATAATACAACTTATGCAAGAAATTATACGTCTTTGTTTTTAACTTCAACTTTTAATTACTTATATTTTATTAGTCAAAGGAAAACAATAACTTAAATAACACATGTAACAATTCAGAGTAGTAGTTCTAGTTTAAATTTACTTGTTATTAAAATTTATAGTGAAATTACGGCAACTACTAATATTTAATACAGCTGGTGTTGAGTTTTGACCTTGACTTTACTTAAAGTATTAGTATTTGATGTTTGTTATTTATTTTGTTCGACAGACAGTAGTAATTTGTTCGCAGTGTTCATTTTATTTGTCATGGAATCATCCACGTAGCCTTCAGCTACAGACGTACTTTTCCAGCGCCCGTATCGTTTGAGAGCTGTAATATCTCCACCTGCATCAACTAACAGAGTAGCAAAGGACCTACGAAAGCTATGCCCGGTGTACTGATTTGTAACATATACCAAAAGAAAAATGAACTTGCACCATTAAGATTTCTCCAATCCATAAAAGCCGTGTATATTTGATGATAGTTTTTTGACTTTTCGGGCAATAGATTAATCATCACCGCTTTGGCAAGAAGTTCTGGAGGCGTACATATTTCATCATTATCGCTTTCACTGTTATCAAAATTCATTTTAACAAAACTTACGCAAAAACATTAATTTTGATATTTAGAATTGTGAAACTTTAAATTTGTTTGACGGTTGCTATGCAACGCGTATATTACAAGGCTATATGATTTGTTTAAGTACCCGTGGATAATGAAAATACGAGTTGATTGGCCGACAGGCCGTGAATTCCAGTTTGGAATTCACGGGGTGAAGAATTGATATCATTCGTCAATTAAATATCAAGCTAGAATGGATATATTATTCGATGGTCGTAGAGAAAATATTTTTTTCTACGACTGTTTTGGAACGAGCCTATTTTAGGTGTGTTTTTGATAGAAAAATCTACTACATTCTATATAGGTTTTTATTCCCGCACTCGTTGCTAGGCAAGTTGCTAAGCAACCAGTGCGGGAATGTTCAGTTTGCACGGTTGCGCTTATATTTCTATTAATCAAGTAGCCTCGCACTTGCATCTTAATTCCAATGACGGCCGAGTTATCAAAGGTGGGATATGAAACAAATAATAAACCAACAAATGTCAAATAAATAATTTCATACTGTGAAAGCATTTAAAATCTTAAAGTATTTGCAAAGTCTTTAAAAAATGGCTAGTGATAGTGAAAGCGAACTAGAACCGACGCCTCCAAATATTGTGGAAGCTGCAAATGCAACTACATTAAATTTATTACCGGAAATTTCCAAAAAAAAATATGAGACTGCTTATAAATCGTTTATGGATTGGCGAAGAGATCAAAAGACAACATCTTATTCTGAAAATGTTTTAATTGCGTACTTTAATGAATTATCTAATAAGTATAAATCTCCGACATTGTGGACGCATTATTCTATCTTGAGAACAAGTCTCACCATCCATCATAATGTAGATATATCAAAGTATGGAAAATTAAGAGCGTTTCTCAAACGGAAGTCAAGCGGTTATAAATAGAAAAAATCAAAAATTTTTACAACAGAGGAAATAAATAAATTTATTACTGAGGCTCCGGATCAACAGTTTCTTCTGACAAAAGTATGTAATATTAACTTAGGAAAATAATGCGTGTTTATAGCTATTTTTATATTGTTACAGACTGCATTAATTATGGGAATTATGGGTGCTTGCCGCAGACAGGAATTACATCAGATGAAGATTGCTCATTTCACGGAATTGGGTTCTGCGATATTAGTTACAGTTTCCGACACGAAAACAAAAATTATACGCAGCTTTACGATAACGAGTAATTTTTATGAAATCACAAAAAAATACTGGAATCTACGTCCATCAAATGTTTGCGATCCTAGTTTTTTCTTAAATTATCAGAAAGAAAAATGCACCACACAGAAAGTGGGTATCAATAAATTTGGTGCTATGGGAAAGCAAATTGCAACGTATTTAAAACTACCCAATCCGGAATTATATACTGGTCATTGCTTCCGGAGATCTTCTGCCACTATTCTTGTAGATGCTGGAGAAGATATAACATCTTTAAAAGGCACGGTGGCTGGAAATCAACATCAGTCGCCGAAAACTATATAGCCGATTCTTTAACAAATAAGTTGAATGTAGGCAACATAATACAAAATTCAATTGATAGCACATCAAATGTTCCATCAATGTCCAAAGACAAGAATTTCCAACGTCAAGAAAATTTAGTTTTTGGGAAAACACCTTCTACAATGACGTTTAATAATTGCAATGTAACCTTTAATATTGTTAATAATAATGAATCGAAAAACTAAACTTAAATCAATTTATTTACTTTTATTATGATAAATGTGTACTTTTCTTTGAATTTATGTATATTCACAAACGATAATAAACTTATGATATTAATAAAATGTATACTCCTATACTTACCATGTATTTTATAATATTACCAAAAGAGGTATCACATTTAAAAAGTACGTACTACAGTCGTAGAAAAAGTATAGTGTACAACACGCATGGAATGCCCATTTCTCACTCGTATGATTTGCAGCACTCGCTTTCAGCTCGTGCTGCAATTTATCATACTCGTGAGAAATGGGTATCATTCCATGCTCGTTGTACAATATACTATTTTAGTGTAGTTCTCCTTTTATTATAAATATTATTATTGTTATTAGAAAATTATTAAATTAAAACGATTGGTATAACAGGTACATTATTTTATAAATATGCGTTTAAAATTTTTAATTAAACATTGTTTTAGTATATTTTTCCTGCTCTTATTGTCATTTTGTGTAAATATTAATATTGTTATTGGAAAATTATTAGATTACACGGATTGACTTAGCAGGTACGTTACTTTTTAAATCAATATTTAAAATTATTAATAAATATTCTTGTATTATATCAGCGTACCACTTTCCATTGAATAGAGGAACGCAATTCCTAATGGAAATTGATTTACCATTATGTTGCCAAAGGTTGACAAAATGCATATTATATTAACATAACTGATAATAAGTACAGAAACAAGAAAATAATAGACGTATTTACTATATGCTGGTGAACTCTAACAATACCTGTTCTACAGGTAGAAAATATTATTGCAATTATATTATTAGTTTAATCTCAAGATGCCTGAAAGTGAACGTAATTTAAGATCTGTTGCTTTACACAGAGACAAAAAAGATTATGCTGTTGTACTATGCGTTGTTGAAACTGTTGTAACTTCACTTTCACTTATCGAAGATATTTGCAACAAAATAACTAAACGAATTTCTGATCAAATTGAAGACATGATTAAAGCTTTCGCTAATACAATTCAAGACCTACAATTAGACTTTGTACTGCACAAAAGGTTATCGGCATTTAAGAAGACAGACTTGACACCTTAGAGCAATATGCAAGACGTAATGGTTAACGTATTTACGGCCTGCCAGAATCCCCGGATGAAAATACTGATACTATACTTGTAAATATGCTTCAGGTAAAATTAGGCGTTGTTGTACCCACGTGTTCCATTGATGGAAGTCCTCGAATATTTTACAAAGTCGAGGGTAAACCTATTATTATAAGATTTACTTCTTACTACATACGAAATCTTGTTTACAAACAAAGATTCATGTTAAAAGGATGTGCCATAGTTATTAAAGAGAATTTAACATTGGTTCGTCAAAATTTGTTACAAAAGTTACACCAAAACTTTAATTATCGTAGTACTTGGAGTAATTCTTAAAGTTAACAAGAAGCTGAATAATAAATGTTTTTGTTATTATTTGTTCTAAATTGGTTAACGCGTAAATAGTAGATTGCTACACTGGTGTCAGACGGTGTTGGGTGTATAGTGATTAATTAAAAGAAAGAAAAATAAGTCTAAAGACATTTAAGTAGTTTGTATATGCCAGTTACAAGAAGCCAAAGTAATTTAGACGCAGAAACTTTATTGAATTTCCTTAAGAATTTTAAATCCGGTATGGAAAAGAGGTCGGTTAAACTAGAAGCGACACAATGAAAATGCTGAGAAAATGGAAGAAAAGCTAAGTGAAAATGCTGAGAAAGCGGAAGAAAGGTTAAGTGAAAATGCTGCAAAAATGGAAGAAAAGTTGAATGAATATACAGCCACGCTAGAACAAAGATTAATGGAAAGCTCCATTGCATTAAAAGAAGATTTCAGTGAACAGGTAAAAACAATTGAGCAAAAGTTGGATAGTAATTTAGTAAAAATGGAAAAAGATGTGATGAGGCTGCAAGAACAAATGATTTCACTAACAACGCGGCCACTTGAATTAGCAAACCAAGTTGTAAATCAGAACATCCCTGAAATAAGAAGCATGGAAGGAAGCGAGTCAATACCGTCAAAATTTAGAGTGAAAACGCCCACATTAGATGGTATAGTGTAATTATGGCATAATATTAATTATAGGAAATAGAACACAATGCAATGGGTGAAACTGCATAGATTAACAAACTAAACTAGATGTACAGAAATTAAATAGAATAGCTCGTAAGGAATGCAACCCAAATTGTGAATATATTAACAGAGTTTTAAACATTAAAAAGAAGACATTAAACGGGACTTTCGAATGGAACCATTGTTCTATTTCAGATAAAGAGTCTGTTTCCTATACCACGCAGTACGAGACTTTACAATGGTAAAACACCTTGGCCGACAAGAGAAGGCTATCTTCTTAATAGTGGCCCTACGGGGGGAAGCTTTTAACATCTTGCAAACGATTCCCGATCACCAATAAAATGATTACGGCCTCTTAACATCGAAGCTTCAGATGAGGTATGGAGACGCTCACCTTCAACAGGTTTACCATGCACAAATTAAGAACCGCTCGCAAAAGACAAATGAAAGCCTGAAAGAATTCAAAGCTTACATTGCCAGATTAGTTAGATTGGCATACCCAACGGCACCAGATAGCTTTCTCGAACAACTAGCTGTTCAAATATTTGTGGATGGCGTTAAAGACCGCGAAATAAAGCAAGCGTTAAGATTGGCACGGCCAAAAATGTTAGATGACGCACTGGTTCATGCGCTTAAATTTGAAGCAGCTAAGCATACATCACACAGGGTGAGTCACAAAGTTCGGTCTGTCTTAGAAGAACCTGGTCAATCGCAGAACAGCATAGAAGAAATAATGAACCGTGTGGCAAAAAGACTGGAAAGACAACGACCGAAAAGATGGGGTCTGCGATGCTAAAGCTGCGGTGAAGTTGGCCATATACATAAATGCTGAACTCAACCAAAAAAACCACCTGTCGATCAGGGAAAAGTAAAGCAAGTCGATGTAAGGGGGCAAACGTCGACAGCACAACGTAGTGCCCCGCAGATTATCATCCGTGCTGCATCGTGGTTGGGAAGTCTGGACAGCATTTATATTGATGGTAGAATTAATGGTAGGGTTGTCCGAATACTCGTGGATACAGGAGCGACAAGAACTATTGTGAGATTAGATTTGGTTGGCCGTGGAAAAGTGCTACCTACATCGGTATGTCTTTGAACGGCAAGTGGTCAGAAAATTTCTACTCACGGAGGGGCTGCCGTAACGTTGGGAATTGGAGACAGACTAATTAATCATTGGGTGTTGATGCTTGAAATTACAGAAGAAGTTATGTTGGGAATGGATCTCACGAAAGAATATGGGTTTCATGTGAACATGAAAGAAAATGTGCTTCGGATAGATCATGAGATTCCATTTCAAGGGACAAGTAACCAGACGATGCAAGTTCGAATTATTTGTGATATGAAAATACCCGAGAAGACGAAAATGATCGGGATGGGACGCCCGGATGGTACGCTCCGGGAAGGACAAGTATGTATGATAGAAGCAACTGAATCGGGAATGGGTTAGGAGAGAATACTGATTGGAAGAACACTGGTAAAGTTTCGAAATATGATACCAGTAAGGGGGCTAAACATTAATCCGCATCCGGTGACCGCGAAAAAAAATATGATTGTGGAAGTTGCATTCCAGTATGGCATATTAAATGTTGTGTGGACGACACATGAGATAAACCAGCCAACGGTTGCTCACAGAAATTGCTGGATATGTTGATACCTTTGTGTCAAGGATTAAACGACGACCAACTGGGCAAGGTAAAAGAACTGGTCGGACGATATCAAGGTATATTTGCACTGGATGATAGTGAGAAAGGAAGGACGAATGTTATGCAACACAAGATCAATACTGGAGATGCGTTGGAAGAACGGGGATTGATTGAGCCTTCGAATAGTCCATGGCCATCCCGGTCATGCTTGTCAAAAAAAAGGAATAGGTCCACAAGGTTTTGTGTAGACTACCGGCGGCTAAACAATGTCACAAAGAAAGGCAAGTATCCTTTGCCAAGAATTGATGACACCTTGGATACTCTATCCGGAATTAAATGGTTTTCAACCTTGGACTTGACAAGCGGATACTGATGGGTAGACTTGGAGCCAACCATAAAGAGAAAACTACGTTTACAATTGGAACTGGATTATGGCAGCTCAAGGTCATGCCTTTAGATTATGCAATGCCCCTGCTACTTTTGAACATATGATGGAGTCGATACTGCTTGGACTGTCCTGGAAAACAACTCTGATGTACTCAAACGATGTGATAGTGTTAGGCGGGTCTTTTGAAGAACATCTTAAGAACCTAGAGGGGATATTCCAACGATTACGCGGTGCAAACCTTACCTTGAGCTCTAAGAAATGTCACCTATTTGAAAAAAAGGTAAAATACCTAGGACATGTTGTTTCGGGGATCGGAATAAGAGCCGACCCTGACAAGATTAAAACGGGGTTAGAGGCAAGAGTGACCTACAGCAGCAGATATACACCAACTACGCAGTTTTCTAGGATTGTGCACATATTACCGACGTTATATACTAGGGTTTGCGAACATTGCCAAACCATTGACGAAATTAATCGAAGATGGATAAGAATATAATTGAAATGACGACTGCCACAGCGCATTTGAACAACTAAAACGGCTACAAGTTACAGCACCGACTCTGAGTTATCCATGGATGGAGGGTAAATTTGTGTTGAATACTGATGCCAGCAACGCAGCTATAGAAAGCGTTCTTTCTCGAGTGCAGGACGGACAAGAAAAGTTATTGGGTATTTCAGCAAGGCCTTGTCGCGGTCAAAAAAGAACTATTGTGTGACGAGAAGAGCTCTGTTAGCCGTCGTCAAATCCGTAGAGCACTTTTATGAGTACTTACGCAGCCATAAATTCCTGTTGAGAACAGACCATGCTACACTAAATGGTTACTGCAGTTTTGAAATCTCGAAGGACAATTGCAAGATGGATAGAACGGCTGCAGGAATATGTCTTAGACACAGAACATCGTGTAGGAACTAGCCATCGGAATGCAGACGATATGTCAAGAAGATCTTGTTCGGTAGACTGCAATTATTGCTCCAAGATGAAAGAGAAAATAAGTGTCATCCATAGAATGACGGTAACTGATGATACTTGGCAACCCGAAAGCATACAGGAAGACCAGGAGAATGACGTCGAATAGGGACATATTTTTGAGTGGAAAAGTGGAGAACAACGACTTGCACGATGGTATTTCCGGAGGGCATTTTGGCGTGAAAAGAACTTTTGAAAGAGTGAGTGAAAGATTCTATTGGGTGAACTGCAAAGATGATGTGAAGGAGTGGTGCCGGAAATGTGAGCTGTGGTCCTCTGGAAATGGCCTGGTTACAAAACAGAAAGCCTCAATGAGACAGTATAACGTGGGGAATCCTTTTGAAAGGGTGGCCATTGATATAGCTGGTCCGTTTCCTGAATCAGAGAAAAGAAATAAATACATCTTGGTTGCAATGAATTATTTTACCAAGTGGCCGGAGGTGTATACTATACCTAACCAAGAAGTCGAGACGTTTGCAGATGTACTAGTGAGGGAGTTGTTTTGTCGCTTTGTGATCTTGAGTTTGGATTTAAACCTGGAGAAGAGGTCGCAGATGGAGATTACGTTAGTAAGCTTCGTGAAAGATCAAATAGCATTCACGAAAACGTTCAAAAGAATATCCAGGCGGCAAGCGATCGCCTGGAATCAGGAGACTCCGTGGCGTAGTTGGTATGCGTGTGACTACTATGCCCAAGGTCTCGGGTTCAAATCTCGACACGGCCCGCTTGAAAAATGTTAGGCGAGCATTTTTCACAAAAATAAACCGTCGTTCGGATGAGAGGTAAAATGGAGGTCCCGTGTGTGAGTGTTGTTATGCACGTTAAAGATCTCTACCTTGCCTGGAACAGCAAAGGTTCGGTAAAATTCTAAATTTTCCAAGTAAAAAACAACTTGCTTCCTGGCCAATGTAGTACCTTCGGGTGGAGCATTCGAAACAATCAAAAGTAGGATCGAATGAAATCACAATATGATACGAGATCATAAGAAGGTGGTTACTAACCTGGAGATTTAGTGTGGTTGTACAAGAAAGCGTGGATTGTCGCCAAAATTACAAATACAATGGGAAAGCTCGTACGAAGTGTTAAAAAGAATTAATGATAAAGTGTACCGGATCAGAAGATCTCGCCGTGGTAATCCGAAAGTGGTACACTTTAACCGTTTAACATCTTATGCTGGCAACAACCAGGAAGACTCGAGGTAATGAAATGGTGTTCGAAGGGTTATTAGTTGTGAACCAAATGTAGATTTTAAGAGTTTCATGGCGGCGTATGATGGTTTCGCTAAGGCGCGAGTTGGTGTTGTTGTTGAAAAACAGTAAGATCTATTTAGAGCCCAGAAGAGTATTTCCTTGCAGATTGCGTAGCTCAAGATGTCAAGGGGAATAACTGTTGTTTTTAAGAAAAAGTTTGGATGTATGAATAAAATAGTATAACAGCAGCCAATTGTAGAAAAGGCTTTGGTTCTTCAGAATGTAAATCGTTATTTACTATCTGGTCTCCAAAAATTTTTTATAGCAGAGACCTAATTATGGACATCTATGGGAGGCTTTGCTGAATCTTAAGGCTCAGATGATGGAAAATATAGATATGAGATTAACGGTCTGGATCGCTTAGATTGGAGAATAGTTCGAAATATGCTAGAAGTAATTTTTCAGGGAACCAACATCTAGGTTATTGTTTGTTGCTATTGACCGGTTGCCTATCAACACCAAGACAAGAGTGTTGACTGTTATTTCCAACGACGTGGTGGATGCACTAGAGGAGATAGCTATCGAGATCGTCATCAGTCATCGAATTGGCGTCAAAATGTTTTTACAATTACGGGACGTAACGGTTTTAAAGAGGGGGCAGTGTTACGAACTATTAGGCAACCCGTCAAACACGCAAGCTGCATAACCGAAGTGTATTCTACAGAAGCCTCGAACATGCGAACAAACACCAGGCTATGAATCATCTAATTAATTTTAGAGTATATATAAGATGGGTGATGAGGGTACATTAGTTAGTCTATATCCAAATGTCGTATATAAATCATATCGTGTAAAGTTAGTTAGTTACGCTTTTGAAAGCCCTACAGTAAATATAAATTTGTGTTATGTGAATGTGCATATTGTACTGCCAGTTTGTACATAAATAGACAAAAGGGTAATAAATAAATTATAGTAGTGTTAGTGTTGTTAAAAAGGCTTATGGTTAAGGATTTAGTTTTAGAAGATATTAGTGCTTAACAATAGCATTAGTGTGACAGTGCTTCATTGTTAATTGAACTGAAAACATCCATAAATAAGGCACATACTATTAATTAAACTTGTGAATAGTGAGTAATAAAGACTTTTGTTATTACTTTTCTAAATTAGGGAAACAAGTTAATAGTAGCTCGCTACAATATACATTCTGTTAATATTCCGAACTACTCGGGTTTTTATAGAGAAGGTATGTACAATCAAAATAGTTTGTTAGTAATAACTGCATTATTGAATCTCAAAATCTACTTCTTCCGAAAATATGATTATTCGTTCGGTAATTCAAAAGAGTAACTTAAAATTTAGCATTACTGCTGTTTATAGACTGCCTTCTACAAACACAATGAATTTCATATAAGACTTAAACAGAATTTTATCCAATACATCTACCGCGTGTGAAATTTTTGTAGGAGATATTGACATTGACTTGTGTAGCAAAAGAGCAGGAAATGTTTTTTTTTATCTTAATTAATACTCCAGTAAAAATACAAACCTCAGTAGCATCTGTATTGATGATATCATTTTTAAAATAAATAAAATTAACTTAAAACTAAATTTATATCGCAATATGATTCATAAAAGTATAACCGATCATTCCTCTACGTCATTACATATTGTACCAAAAAAAAACATCTGAATTTGAACATGCTAATAATATTATTCACACAAAGTTTGATATTCAAATATAAATCGATGCCTTTCAAAATAACTATTTCAATAATATTACTGATACTAATGAGGCGATAGATAAGTTTATTAACACTTTCGAAAGATTAGTTGGAATCAATACTGTTAAAATTATATTACCATCAGTTCCTAAAAAAATCAAACCATAGACTGCAAACGGTTTTCTCAAATCAATTCGAATACCCGATAAATTAAAACACGCTATGTCAAAAAATACTAAAAACATTAAAACTTACAACCAATATGGAAATCAGCTAACTCATTAATACGTATTATTAAGGATACTTATTACCGAAATAAGCTTAATTATGCACGTGGCGACATTAGAAAGGCATGAAGTATTATTAAAGACGCTGCAGGTGATATATTTACCAAGCAAAATATATCAGTATTGAATAATGAAACTGATGGTTTAGTTACTACTACAGAAATGATAGCTTCCTTGTTTAAAAAGCATTTTAATTCTGTTCGAAAGAACTTCAATAAATTAAAAGATACTTGCAAAAATGCTAATTCTAATAAAAATTGAGTCTATTACTAATCAACTAAAACATCAGTTATTTACGATGTCTAGTACTTTAAATTCCAATTTAGTTAAACAAACAAAGGAACAAATTCTTGTGCCTTTATATTATTATTATTATATATTATATTATTCGTTTATAATCCCACTACACAAAAATGGTATTAAAACTATTATCAACAACTATCGTCCGATTTCTTTAACTTCCGTTTTTGGTCAAATTCTCGAAAAATGCATTAAAATCCTCATTTCATCTTATGTTTCGGGACACAATTATTTTTGACTGTTTCAAGGACATGTTTGACGTGTAAATGTTAACCTTTGCACTCTTCACAAATAAGTTCCTCTTCCATAATATTTATTAACAATCATTATCTAATTCTAATTCTAAAATTCTATGCAAAGTTAAAACAAATAAAAATGAAATTCAAAACCTATATGGCGCGGTGCGGTGATGTTTTATAATTATAATATTTATGCGAAAAGTATGTTTTATTTTATGTACAAATCTATAAAATATAATTGGAAGAGGCGTTTTAACAGTTAGATTCTGTTACCGTTCAAATTAGAAGATACTATTGTAGATAGTTCAGTTTTGATGAATAATCAACCAAACTTACGAAGTAAGTTAGGTTAATAAGATCGCTACGTCGCCGTCGTCGCCGCCGCCGTCCGTTGCACGTTTTTTTCGTTTTACAAACATTTGATATATGGATCTTGTTCAGTTTTTTACGATGATTTAGAATATGCTAGCCAATTTTCGATATCTCATTAGTTTTCGAGTAATTCGACTTTAAAGTCGAAATTTTGGTTATATAAAACTTCAATATAACAAAATATAAATATTATTTTTACGTTAATATCGACCTCCTGAGCATACTTTTCCATAGCATCAATACTCTATGCCGATTGGTTTTCGAGTTATTCGACTTTGAAAAATATGTTCGAAAAATTTTATAAAATTGTTACGATATAAAAAATAAACTTGTGTGAATTTCTATTACATAATGGCTTTAAGTTTGGTTGTATGGCGTACATGCGGCATAAATATTTTTAAATATGAGTTTAAACTATAGTAGGGGATAAAGATTACTGCTAAAGTAAGCCTGCTTATTGTAAAAGGCGATTAAAAGGCGCAGCAGCCTTGCTGGCTAAAAGATATTGGAGGAGGGTCGGTTGGTTTCAGGTGATCATCAATAATTTACAAGCTTGTTGGGGGTTGGCCGTGACGGATACGGCTTTTTGCTAAAATCTTTAAAAACTGCGTTGTGGAAAGATATGGGAGCCTACCACAATATTTCCCAGGTGTGCGTGGCCTAAAACACGAAATATATATGATGGAGAGCTCACAAGTAAAATTCTTGTCGAGAGGTAAAATACTCCCTCATTCGGATCTCCGGGAGGGGGTACTCAGGGCTTGTCATCGTAAGAATATAAAACAACAGTTCGATTTAGTGATAGGGACTTGGAATGTAAGATCATTACCTAGAGTAGATAAGTTAACGAATTTATTAGTCGAAATGAGAAAGGGAAAGCTAGACATTTTAGGTATTAGTGAGGTGAGATGGCCAGATAGTAATGACTTTTGGAAAGATAATTATAGAATAATTACAACTTCTTCAACTAATGGACAGGCAGGGGTAGGAATAGTGTTAGGTAAAAGATTAGGACATAAAGTTAAAGAGTACTTACAATTTAGTGATAGAATAATTATGGTTAGATTGAGTACAAAACCCACAGACACTGTTTTAGTACAGGTTTACATGCCAACAACTAAGTACGAGGATGAGGAAGTGGAAAAGGTATACGAGGATATAAATAGTATAATGAGAGAAGTAAAAGGAGATGAGAATTTAATAGTTATGGGCGATTTTAATGCGTCAGTGGGAGAAAGTAGAGAGGGAAAAATGGTAGGAAAATTTGGGTATGGCAGACGAAATGATAGAGGAGAAAGATTAGTTGGGTTTTGCCAGGAACATAGATTAGTAATTGTGAACACCCTATTCGAACAACATGTTAGGAGAAGATGTACCTGGAAAGCGCCAGGTGATAGGGCTAGATACCAAATAGATTATATTTTAGTTAAACAAAGATTTAGAAACCAAGTTAAAAACTGTCGTAGTTATCCAGGGGCTGACATAGATAGCGATCATAACTTAGTTAAAATGAAGTGTAAACTAAAATTCAAAAAATTGAGAAAGGTTAAAAGAGAGGGATGGGATCTAGGTAAGCTTAATGATAGTAGGGTAAAAGAGGAATATAAACAAGTATTAGATAATAAGAGCAAAGAGATAGCTGTAGAAGGGAACGTAGAAAATAGATGGAAAGAAATAAAACTGACTGTACATGATGCAGCAACACAGATTATAGATAAGAAAAAAATAGAAGCGAGAAAACCGTGGGTAACATAGGAGATATTAGATTTAATAGAGAATAGAAGAAAGGTTAAACCTTTCAGAGAAGTGGATAGTGAAAGTAAGCAAAAATATAATACAGTTAGAAATAAGATAGTACATGAGTGTAGAAAAGCTAGAAATAAATGGATGGAGGAGAATTGTAAGGGAATACAAGATGATTTGAGAGTAGGTAAGACAGACAGGGGTTACAGGGCAGTTAAAAAGTTTTTTGAAGAAGATAGGAAAAAATATAATGGTATTAGAGACGAGAATAATGAGCTACTAATAAATAAAGTTGAGGTAGCAGATAGATGGAAAAGATATTTAGAGGATTTATATAAGGGAGACGATATGGATGAGTTAGAGAACGACCAAGAACAGGATGTAGAAATAGGGTTCTCAATATTAAGAGAGGAATTTGATAGAGCTGTTTGGAATCTTAAACTAAATAAAGCGCCAAGGATAGACGATATTCCCGCAGAATTAATAAAATATGCAAGTCAGAAAACTTTAGACAGATTATATGAACTAGTAAAAATAAATTATGACACAGGTGAGGTCCCAATAGATTTCGAAAAAAAATATTATTATCCCAATCCCAAAAAAGTCAGGAGCTGATAGGTGTGAGAATTTTAGAACGGTTAGTTTGACTTCTCATGCTTCCAAAATACTAACAATAATAATTAAAAATAGAGTAGAAGCTTTGACTGAGAATTATTTAGGCGAAGACCAATATGGTTTTCGTAAAGACAGAGGGACTAGAGAACCAATACTAATGATTGGGGTAATTATCGAAAAAAGGTTACAAAAGAATAAAAAGACTCATTTTGCATTTGTATATTTAGAAAAAGCATTTGATAGGGTTAATTGGATTGTTATGTTCAGGGTTTTGCGAAAAATAGGAATCTCTCATAGGGATAGAAAAATTATTTACAGTCTATATAAAAACCAAAGCGTAGTAATTAAATTTGATGAAATAGAATAGGAAGCTAAGATTAGAAATGGTGTTAGACAGGGTTGTATACTGTCTTCCTTGATTTTTAATGTTTATATTGAGGAAGCTTTAAACTTAGCTAGAGAGAGAAAAGAGATAGGTATTAGTGTACAGGGACAGAAAATAGACATGTTACGTTTTGCAGATGATATAGCCATTATAACAGAGTCTAAAAAAGAGTTAGGAGAGTTTTTAAATATTTTAGATGAAATACTACGGAGTAACTATAGTATGAGAATTAACTCAGTAAAGACAAAGATAATGACAAGCGAGTTACAGCCTAGTTCTAAATCAAAATTAAAAATAGGTAATACCGAGTTAGAGGAGGTAGATGAATTTTGCTATTTAGGTAGTATAATTACAAAGGATGGACGTAGCAGAAGGAATATAGTAGCTAGAATAGCTCAAGCTAGAAAAATGTTTTTAAAAAAGAAAAACTTACTAATAGCTAATAGTATTAGTTTAGATAATAGAAAAAGTTTCTTAAAGTCATACGTATGGAGCGTTCTACTATACGGCAGTGAGACTTGGACAATTAAAGAAGTAGATAAGAAAAAGATAGAAGCTTTTGAAACTTGGTGTTATAGGAGAATGTTAAAGATTAGTTGGACAGATAGAGTAACAAACGAGGAAGTTTATAGAAGGATAGGTGAGGAACTCTGTATGTGGAAACAATTAAAGGTCAGGAGAGATAGAATGATAGGGCACCAGTTAAGACATGAGGGACTATTTAGTAAAGTCTTAGATTATAGACTACCAAATAAAAATAGAGTAGGAAGGCCTAGACAAAGCTATATTAGTCAAATTATTAGAGATCCAGGTTGTGAAGGGTATGTAGACCTTTTTAGACTAGCTCAGAATAGAAAAGAATTTAGAGCTGCGTCAAACCGACTTTAAGTAAGTTCGAAAACAAAACAAACAAAAAACTGAAACGTCAAATTTGATCTTGAAACAGCCAAAAATAACTGTGTTCCGAGACATGTGTCATTTTGACTGAGCAACAATTTGGCTTCAGAAAAAAATGCTTTATATGAAGTAACCAATGTTATCTACTCAAACATGGAAAGTAGTACCAAGCAAATAGCGGTTTTACTTAATTTGTGTAAAGTATTTGATAGTTCTTCATAGCAAATTATAGCAGATACTACATAATCTAGGCATAAGGGGAACTACATATCTACTTTTGGAGGACTACCTTAAAGATAGATATCAACGTGTTTTTGTTAACGATATACTAAATGATTCTCTAACTGTAGATTTTGGTGTTCTGCAAGGATCTGTATTAAGTTCGCTTTTATTTCTTGTGTACGTTAATCATTTAGCTTTAATCAATACCGGTGGAAAATTATTTTTATGCACAAACGATGCAGTTATTCTTTCTGAAGGCAGTAATTGCCTTGAAGTTAACAAGAAATCTGCTGTTGGCATAGAGCTTGCTAATTCATAAAATTGATTGTATAAGATCGACATGTGTTACGTGCAAACCGAATTTGCACTTTAACATTGTTTAGGTTAGTTTTCTTGATGTGCGGAAGTTCCCGCCATAATTTTAAATACGCAAGAAGCGGGAACAATTTAAATAGACTGGGCGGGGCTTCCGGTACGTCACAATAGTGCAATTGGCAAGTGTGAATTATCCCGATAGGGGTAAGGCAATGCTACAAAAGAGTAAGGGAGTTCCGCGGTTCTCGCGCGGAAACGTGGCTTTTTTACGCCGAACTTTGAAGTGAACAGTCGTGCGGGGTGTCGTGTTATCTTATTATGTAGATTTCCTTATCTTGATTATCTTTCCTTAATTACCTATTCCTGTCTTCCACTGCATATAGGAACGGAGATGACCCTGGAGCATCCCATGACCCCGAGATAATTTGGAGGTCCAACTCTACCAGCAGCAGCGATGCCGAGGCTACTGCAGCGTGATTTCCTGCCGGTTAGCGGATCCTTCACGTGAGTAGACTCTCTAATTTTTATTGTTTTAATTTTATGTAACTTCGCTTAATTATGGCGCAATATAAATTATCAGTGACGTCATGGTGTATCTTATGAACTTTGGTAATTGTATTACCGGCTTTTAAGAGCCATCTATCGGCATTTCAATGTACCAGAATCTAAGTGTTACATTTTGTTAACTGCATTACCGACCAGATAAAACGTTAAACGAAGTGTAGCAGATGGCGCCTTCAACCTGTTCAGGCTATGAACTTCAGGGTTTCTTCTTTGTTTTAGGTTATGTTAATTTCAGTTACAACCATGCAATATTTTAACAGATGTTATTGAAACAGTTTTTCACTTAAGGAAACGTATTTTTATTCATGTAAGTATTTACCTTACCTTATGTCTTTAAATACAGTATTATAGAATTACCTATTAAAATATCTTTAGTTGCTTTCCTTAACTTTGAAAGGCCGTTTTTGAAACTTAAATACATTGTTCTTTATGTTACATTCTAAAATTGCATTATGGTTTATCCTTTACATGAAAATTTTGTGTTTAAAAAACACTTGAGTGAAATAAATTGCTAGTATACCTTTTAAGAAGTGTTTGACTATACGTTGTTGCCTTATAGGTTAAATAACATATCCTCTGCGTCCATTTTCCATTTTGGAAGGCTTCTTTGTCATTATCTATAAAATATGTATTTAACTGAACATTGATTTCGTTTCCATATACCTTAAATGTGTTTCTTTGGTGTTATCGGTGACGTTCTAACAAGTTCTTACCTCTAAATATCGTATCGTATTACCTTAAAGTAACTGTAACGTGTTTTTTACCTTCTAATCTGCGTCAAAATCGCATATTTTTTATATCGTGTCTTGAATATTGTATTCATAATGAACGTATCACATCTAAAATCCCTCGAATTAATCTACGAGCTGGAATGTAGAAGTATCATAGCTGCGAGCAATCAGAATGATAGGCGATCTCAACTTAGGGCTGTTTTGTCACAGGAAACCAAAGGCGTTGCTATCTTAAAGAACCCTGTTGGCGATTGGCCACTCAACGTATCAGAAATTAAATTATCTTTAGATGATATATCGGGTATAATAAACAAAACAGATCCTGCGGCTACTAATATCGAATTAGGAGATTGACTTCAAGAATAACCCACGTCAAACACCGTATCGAATCATTATCTTTATATAACGATGACCAAGCGACTCAAGCTAAACAAAGTTTGTTGTCCGAGGTGTTATTGCTTGAAGGAATTCTTTTAGAAAGACTTAATCCTAACGCAGACGTAGATATATCGTTACCTTTTTCAAATCTTGCGCTTGCCGAACCTAAACCATTAGGAAAACCTATACCTGTATACAAATGGGGTCTCACCTTTGAAGGGTTTGATTCGAAGGTTTCTTTATCATCCTTTCTTGACCGGATTAACGATTTTAAAATTTCTCGCGGGTGTACCGACCAGGACCTATTTATCTCAGCTGGTGATTTGTTCGCAGGCTCAGCATTAATATGGTACAGAAACATACGACACCAAATTTTACCTGGAATGAGTTAGTTGCCTGTTTAAAACGAGATTTCCTACCTTATGGCTACATTAACGATCTTTGGAACGAAATCGAAACCGAACTCAAGGTCCCGACGAAAATGTTGTGTCTTTTATTACCTCATTAGAAGCTTTATATAGCAGACTCGACAAAAAACCTTCCGAATCCGAAATTATCGATCAATTACTTAGAAATTTGAACCCCTATTTCTCAGAACGTTTGGCATTACAGACCATATCTTCGCTAGCTCATTTTAAAGACCTATGTCGTTCTCTTCAAGAAGTGAGGTCAAGGATTGACAAATATCGACCACCACCGAGGAATTATCTGGTCTCCTAGAACCTGATCTAGCTTGCCAAGTTCGACCTTCCGTAAACTATCTACCCTTAACGTTCCTCCTACCATAACTAATAACGCACTTACCTGTTGGAACTGCAAGCGAAGTGGACATAGCTATACTGTCTGCACATACCCTAAAAATATTTTTTGTTATGGTTGTGGTCGCTCAAATATCTACAAATCTAACTGCACCAACTGTAATCCTAACGTATCGGGAAACTCCCGTCGAGATATTTCAAATCAGGGTGTGAATATCTCAAGAAACCAAAATCGCCCTCAACACCAATCATCCAACGGACACAGACGCCAGTAAATTCAAATTATAAAACCACTTCTAACGTTGTACCGTCATTAAATTTATCTAATAATAATACCGCTACTATTAATGTACAAAATACCTTACCTTCATTAGAGGAATTATGCTACACTACTCCAGCCGAGTGGTCTAAGTGGTTACAAACCGTCAATTCCTTTTATCATAAAAAGACTGCTACCGTTTCACAACTTGTTAAAAAACCCTTCGATAACCGTCCACACTTATCTATCTCAATTGGTTCCTTAAATGTAATTGCTTTACTGGATACAGGTTCTTCATGTTCTCTTATAAATAACGAAGGTTTACATCAATTATCTCAACAAAATATCAAAATTCAAATTATTCCGAAAAACTTCCATAAATTTAGCTGACGATAATCAAATACATGTAACCGGTTCCCTTAAGTTAAAAATTCGAGTAGAATCTCTTGAACGTGATGTTTTATTTTGATTGTCCCTGCATTAGCGTATCCTTTTCTACTGGGCGTTGATTTCTGTAAACTTTTAATCTGTCACTTTACTTTCAGGATTTTTCATGGCAAACCTCTATTAAAACGAACTCCTGTGCATCTACAGGAATATCTAACAAAATCTCTCTACTGACTCCCAAGATGTAACTCTTAACGCTACAATCGACAAATTTCGCAAACTTAATACCTCTGAACTTGGTTGTGTTACAACGGCAACACACGTTATCTCCACAGGTGATGCCCTTCCCTTTAAGCAACGTCAATATCCCTTATCGCCTGCCTTACAAAAGCATTTACATGCGGAAATAGACACAATGTTAGTATCTGGTGTTATCTCTCCTTCAAATTCACCGTGGACCTCTCCCGTATTGCTAGTTCGGAAAAAGAATGACGAATGGCGTGTTTGTTTTGATGGCAGGAAGCTAAATTCTGTTACTGTTCCAGACGCTTATCCTTTACCTAGAACTGATTCAATTTTGAGCAGGCTTCGTAATGCAAAATTTATCTCATCTATCGACTTAAGACAAGCTTTTTATCAAATACCTCTCGACTTATCTTCTCGTCAAAAAACTGCTTTTTGTGTCCCAGGCCGAGGTCTTTTCGAATATAATTTTTTGCCATTTGGTCTCTGTAACGCTCCACAAACTTTACAACGTACTATGGATCAAACGTTAGGTCCTATCTTACATCAAGAACGTGCCTTTGTATTTTTGGATGATATCTTAATTATCTCAAGTTCTTTCGATGAACATATCGCCACATTAGATGAAGTTGCTGAACGTTTAAGCGCAGCAGGCTTTAAGATAAACTGGGAAAAGTCTCAATTTTGTCGTTCATCCCTTACATTTCTTGGTTTTATTGTCGATGGAACAGGCTTACGAGCAGATCCCGCTAAAGTTGATGCTATTACTAAATTTAAAACACCAAAAACTGTTACCGAAATCAAACGTTTAATTGGAATGATTAGCTATTATCGCATTTTTCTACCCAATCTTTCAACTATATCTGCACCCATTACCGCTTTAATTAAAAATAAAAAGAAATCCCAAACTATCGAGTGGAATTTAGAATCCCAACAGGCTTTCGAACAAATTAAAACACTAATCACTTCAGCACCTATCTTAATCTCTCCAAATTTCGACGATAAGTTTTATATACAAACCGATGCCTCACTTACTGGGTTAGGTGCAATGTTGTTCCAGGTAAACAATGGTTTAGAACATCCAATCGCTTATGCGAGCCGTGCCTTAACTTCTGCCGAACAAAAATACTCTGCTACCGAACGAGAACTATTGGGTGTTATCTTTGGCATCGAGAAATTTAGAGGATATGTCGAAGGTACACACTTTACCGTAATCACTGATTGTGCAGCACTCACTTGGCTTAATAACTTGAAACAACCCGCAGGTCGTTTGGCAAGATGGAACTTGCGTATATCTCAATTTACTTTCGATGTTAGGCATAGGCCTGGCAAATTAAATATCGTACCTGATGCGTTATCTCGAGATGTAGTTTCTCTAAACCTTCCAAATTTAATTCTGGATACCTGGTACCTCAATATGATTAGAAAAGTTTCCGATACCCCCGACAAATTTCCTACCTTTCGTGTAACTAATAATAGACTGTATAAATTTGTATCCTCGTCCCCACATAAAATATCGAATATACCTGAATGGAAACTCGTTGTGCCCACTGCAAATCGCAGTGGGGTGCTCAAATTATGTCACGACGATCCCTTAGCTGCACACCTTGGTGTTACAAAAACTCTCGCGAAAATATCTGAATTGTATTACTGGCCCACACTTAAGCAATCTGTTTGTCGCTACATTAAAAGCTGCAAAATTTGTGGTTCCCATAAGAGTTCGCAAGATGCTCGCCCTGGTTTAATGGGTAACTTTAAGCGTGTATCTTATCCCTTTCAATTAATATCGCTTGACTTATTAGGACCTCTCCTCGATCAAAAGAGGCAATCAATATCTTTTGGTTGTTACCGATTGGTTTTCTAAATTTGTTATGGTGCAACCCTTACGTAAAGCTACCTCCGCTGCAATAATTAAATTCCTAGAACAGAATGTCTTTCTTATCTTTGGTGTCCCCAGATTATTCTTTGTGACAATGGTGCACAATTTATCTCTAAAGATTTTCAGAATTTCGTTAAAAGTTACAAAGTACAAAAAATTTGGTTTAACGCAAAATATCACCCCCAAGTAAACCCTACCGAGAGAGTAAATCGAGTGTTAATTACCGCTATCTCGTCTTATATTGATTCAGACCATACTACATGGGATGAACATATCTTTGAAATTGCTCAAGCTTTGCGTACATCTAAACACGAAGCAACCCAATTCACTCCGTCTTTTCTTGTTTTGGAAGATATACCCCAATCGATGGGAGTTACTATGGTTTAGTGCCTGACGATACTAACGTAATCGAATTTGACGATAAAGTACGTTGGGACAAGGACCAACAGTCATTACCTTCTATCTTTAACGACGTTAGAAAAAATTTGTTAAAAGCTTACGAAAAGAGCAAGGACCATTATAACTTGCGTAAGCGAAATATTTCCTTTGCCTTAGGCGAACAAGTGTGGAAAAAGAACTATGTCTTATCGGATGCATCTAAGAAATTTTCTTCAAAATTGGCCCCTAAATTCATTCTTTGTAAAGTCACACGTGTTATTAGTCCCTTATCTACGAACTTCAGGATACTGAAGGAAAACGCCAAGGCAGGTGGCATATTAAAGACCTTAAGCCATTCTCTGCCGACCCAAATGCTAATTAAGTTTTTCATGCCCCATTATCCTCACGATTTACCTAATATTTTTTGTTCTCACCATCAATTAGTATCTTTAATTACTTATTCCTTCCCTCATATAGTATATAATTTCTTACACGTTTAACTTTACTTACCTTAATTTAGCTATCTTTTTCTTCTGGTTGACTTTTCCTCGACCATACCGTTACTCATATATCACTTCATCCTCTACACCCCCCAATATAGCTCTGTCGTTTCATTTAATTAACCCTTGAAATTTTTCTATTACATATTGTTCGGTCTTTAGTATTTCTCTTATATGGTTTAATTGAATGGTAATTGTCGTAACTTTGGTTGAAATAACCCATTGAATTTTATGACTGGTTTTGGCTGATGTTGAGTGAATGCTTTCTTCTTTGGGCTCACATAGAACATGCGCAGTCTATGCCATTGAAAGAAATAGTTCATATTCGCAGTTGCAAAAGCTAGGATTGTCTATTCCGTGTGTTTTTCCTCTGAATTATTGCAATCGCCCACATTATACTACATCATTATACTACAACATTATTCCTTCCTTTTCTACTAAATCTACATAACTTATAAACTTTTTTCGTTATTTTTATTGAACTTTGTGGTGAGACGCTATCGCTCTTATTGTTATTTTATTAAATTCTCGGTTGTTTTAGCATATGGGGACAGTGTATCTGTATTTAACTGCTTATAATTGGGCATTTTGTGTGTTTAGGGTGCTACCGATTTAAAAACTACCTTAAAACAGTTTGTTTTGTGTGTTTGTATCTGTGAAGATACTTTTAAGTTGTCGTATCTATCTTTGTCTGATTTTCTTATCGTAGTCGAAGCACTCGTTAGGAAAATTATCGTACTAGTTCTCTTAGGAGTCTAGTGAATTTTAAAAATGTGTATATCTTATCTTGTCGGATTAATATCGCAGGTGGTCCTTCAGACTACGCTGTGTTTTATAGGGACAATTCTCTACTTTCTCTCGGACGCTCGTCCAAAAAAACTATACTTTTTCTTAACCCGCTATCTCCGCTATGCCTTATTCTTCTCTCGGTGGACCTGTTCTTGTCCCGGAACACCCGTCTGCCTCATAAGAATGATGTTCCCTCATTCCGAGCTACTGACCACACTTGCTGGTTGAGTAGCGCTTTGCTATCCACCTTTCCCTCTGTCGCTTTTGCTCAATGCGAGCCCTTCCTCTTCTTTCTTCTACCTAGAGGTGCCTCTTATGCACTTCAAAAAACCAACCTCCTTCTTTTTTACCATTCCTGTTTCTCTACTACCTTTTCTTTTCTGTTAGTCACCGTGTGGTTGTGCGGGAGGTTTTCACAGACACCTGGACCATGTCTCTGCGAATCTTTCGTGGGGTCATGCGGTGCCGCTGTCAGTGCATAGGCTCTGGCAGTGAAGGTATGTATGAGTGTGTGAATTGTGAGTGAATGTGTATATAGAATATACCGCATGGATATCGGGTGAATAGTTTCACCGATATCGATCAACACTGGTGCAGGAATGCACCCAAAGGTCTTTCCGGTCCCCGTGCTGTTCTTACGAACGGACCTGCCTCACAGGTTTCTCTTTTGGAGGCACGGGTCAATCCCATTTAAACGGCTCTACTGGAGCCACTCTTTTGTTGTTATCATTGTCTTGGGTAATAACTAGGCCAATATCTTTGTCTTCTTTATTATCTTCGATAATACCTTTAGGTTTAATATCGTTATCTTATTGATTACCTTTGGTAATAACCTTAGTTTAGTATCGTTATCTTACCAATTACTGTTAGTAATAATTTTGGTTTAATTTATTATCTTACCGACTACCGTTAGGAATAACTTCGAGTTATGTCGCGTTATCTTACCAGTTATCTTGAGTAATAACTTCTGTTTAAATTCATGTTACCTACTATCTCTTATAATCACTTTAACTTAATATCGTGTTATCTTATCGAGTATCTCAAAAATAACTAAAGCTTAATACCGTTATCTTATTCATTACCTTTGAGGATAACAACTTAAGCTTAATATCTTTACCTTATCTACTATCTTTAACATCAATTTGAGATCTTATCTTATCTTTTATCGTCCTAACGTGTGGTATATATGACCAGACGTGGGAATTATCTTTCTGAAATTTAAGTGAAAAAGCTAACCCAATTTAGAAATGTAATTTGTCAGGTTAGCATATAAGGATTTAGTAGGCGGTACTTTTGGTAAATTTGTGGATTCACAACTGTGTCATGGACAAGTTAAATGTGCATCGGAGGAAACCAAAGTACCAGAAACAAAATTTGCCAGAGTGCAAGGTGGCACTCTCATGAACATTTTTAAATTTGGGCACTTCTTGCCAAAAAAGAAGAATAGTTTGATGCGACACTCATGTGTGTTTGCATATAAGAACTTTATGTTAGCTTTAGTTAGATAAGTTTAGATAGGTTAGGCGACTTGTCGCACCCGTGTTAGTTTAAGCAGTGTTTCATGCTCCCCGACAAATTTGTGCTGTCGGTAAGTAGTGTAGTCACAGACTATCGGGCTACCTATTCCGTTCCTGGTACTTCGGTAGACGTGTTATCGGTCGAAAAACCAGGTGGCGCCTTATATAAACATTTTGTAGGTTTTAAGTTAGGGTTTATGTAGGGTAGTAAGGACTTAGATTTTAAGCTGTTACTGTGCTAACAGACTTTTCTTTTTAGTTTTTCTTTTGTGGCTTTGTCGCGATTGTTACGTGCAAACCGAATTTGCACTTTAACATTGTTTAGGTTAGTTTTCTTGATGTGCGGAAGTTCCCGCCATAATTTTAAATACGCAAGAAGCGGGAACAATTTAAATAGACTGGGCGGGGCTTCCGGTACGTCACAATAGTGCAATTGGCAAGTGTGAATTATCCCGATAGGGTAAGGCAATGCTACAAAGAGTAAGGGAGTTCCGCGGTTCTCGCGCGGAAACGTGGCTTTTTTACGCCGAACTTTGAAGTGAACAGTCGTGCGGGGTGTCGTGTTATCTTATTATGTAGATTTCCTTATCTTGATTATCTTTCCTTAATTACCTATTCCTGTCTTCCACTGCATATAGGAACGGAGATGACCCTGGAGCATCCCATGACCCCGAGATAATTTGGAGGTCCAACTCTACCAGCAGCAGCGATGCCGAGGCTACCGCAGCGTGATTTCCTGCCGGTTAGCGGATCCTTCACGTGAGTAGACTCTCTAATTTTTATTGTTTTAATTTTATGTAACTTCGCTTAATTATGGCGCAATATAAATTATCAGTGACGTCATGGTGTATCTTATGAACTTTGGTAATTGTATTACCGGCTTTTAAGAGCCATCTATCGGCATTTCAATGTACCAGAATCTAAGTGTTACATTTTGTTAACTGCATTACCGACCAGATAAAACGTTAAACGAAGTGTAGCACATGTTTGTGTCCTGTTATTGAGAGAGTTGGCAAAATTAAATATTTGGGTGTAATGTTAGACCGACATTTAAGATGGCACGCACATATTGCTTACATTATAACAAAAATCAGATACTGTATTTATAAATTCTAGCAATTAAGAAATGATTTACTATTCATTTGTGAAATGTACCATTAGATACGGAATTGTGATGTTACATACTAAATTCCTCAAAAGGTAAATAGTATGTCTACTCTACCTTATAGGCGGCAGAGCCTCAATAGATTACGAGGGGTTCCTGTTTGACGTTTAAGCCCAGGGTAAAAAGGATGTTAAATGGCTTTGAGGGAAAAAGGTCCTTCTAAAGAGATCTTCCAGCCAGCTAAGCTTCTTCAACTTAGAGCAGAGCTATGAGCTAGGGTCGTAGGATGGTATACGATAAAAAAAGAAATTTTATTGGACGCCCCGTATCTTAATGAATGTTATAATAAGAATCTATCCGAAGATCATATACGGAAATCTTCGGAGACAAAAAAACTTAAGACGAGCAACATATAAAAAATACTTACTTTTGACTCTGCTATCTGGGAACGACGATCTTGTACTATCTGAAAATTTAACCACATCTAAACATTTTCAAACTAGAGCTACATTAGAGCCTAGTCACTTTATCACCAAAAAAAAATAGATTATAAATAGATCAACTAGTCAAAATTATGCTTAAAAAAAAAACGTTTAAATTCAACACCAATAATATCATTCTTCAATACCAAAATTTCATATTTGTGATTGTTTGCTTCTATAGGACAATTACTGCTGACTTCAAAGAAAGAAAGCTTTATAACAATGGGGCATTTTTAGTTGAATAAATTACATTAATTCTTTATAAGAAATATATGATTTTCATTTTTATGTTACAATTTAATCTTGATACTTGAATAGGATTCTGTTTAGTTTACAAGAATCAAGTTAAATGTTCAAAAATTATTTCTGTAGATTATAGAACTATATTTTTAACAGATATATTTAATGGAATCAAAGGTCAAAAAATACTTTTTGTCGGTATTAAGCTGTACTTCAGGTGTACTGTCAAAATATATTATACACTATAATTTGGCAAACAATTCTTATCGTATCACGTGTTTAGTTATGCAAACATTTTAATATAACCGTGTAACTTCAAAATTATCTTATAGAAATACCTTGAAAATAATGACATTTATGCATCATTCAAATATTAAATTTTGAACTAAATTTTAAGTGTGTCAATTTAAATGACCATACAACTTTCACAAAAATTTCGAGTATCAACTTTAAATAAACATATTTAGAATCTTCAAAAATTATTTGTACATCATAAATGATTGTTCCTTGAAATGAATGCCGTTATAAAATGGAGGATGACTCACCGCTGAATATCTGCTTGGCGGCCGATTTTTTTTTAACATCTACGTACTTACAAATGTGGTTGCGCGCAGCTGACGCAGTTGTCGAGCTTGAACTCAATCATAACCAATCATATGTGCAAATTTTCACTCTCTTGCCTAGAAACAATTGAAACTGAATCTAAAGCTCAACCAATTTCCATACGGTTAACAGTTGTTTAATATAATTCATAATTCTTATTACTTTAATACTTAAAACTTTGAAACTGTAAAACAAACTTCATAACTTCATACTTGATAACTTGCAACATTCAAAACCCAAAAAACTATAAAACTTTAAGACTTTAGAACTTTAGGACTTTAAAACTTTAAGACTTGCATTGAAAAAAAACGGGAAAAATAAATTTAAAGGTAAGTTTGAGAATTATTTACCTATTGTAGAAATGTATTTATGACTATATTAGGTCGATGCTACAACGAAAAATGAATCCATGGTATCCGTTGACTCCACCTTACTTCCCTCTGGGACGGCATGTTTTATCAAAAAACCTGCAGGCCCACGTTAACACTTGTATTCGAATTACATGCTGATATCAAAATGAAGCTTGACCACGAGGCTACGTTGCTTATCCTATCTACGCGCAGGAAGGGGGATATTGTATCAAGATACATACAAATAGAAGAGTTCTAGAATTTTACTTTGGCTATTTATATGTAGATGGGGCCCTATGTATGAATTCGTAATATATTATTTTATTGCAATTTAATATTTATTGAATAGGTGTATGGAACAAGGTGTATTTTTAAAAAAGCAGAAAATCGTATTTGTTACAGTGATTTGAGGTGGTACTTTTTCAACTACTTTGTTGCCTTTACTTATATCACAAAAATTTATTATCAAAGTCATACTTAAAAGATATTGTTGCGAGCTACTATTAGCAACCCGTCAAACACACAAGCGCCGTAGGCACTGTATATTCTCCAGGGACCGAGAATTTTCTAGCAATTACTGGAGGATGAATCATTCTTTTAATTCAGGGTATAAATAAGACCGATGATGAAGTACAAAGTTAGTCTATATCTAAATGTCGAATATAAATGACATCGTGTAAAGTTAAATAGTTGAGCTTTTGGAAGTCAGAGAGTAAACATAAATGTTATATTATGTGAACGTGTTTAATGTACATGCAGCTTGTAGAATACATAAATAGACAAAAGTGTAATAAATAAATAGTTGTGTTAGTGTTGTTAATAGGCCTATGGTTAAGAGTTTAGTTTAAGAAGATACTAGTGCTTATAAATAGCATTAGTGTGATAGTGCTTCATTGTTAATTGGACTGAAAACATCTATAAATAAGGCATATACTGTTAATTAGACTCGTGAACAGTGAGTAATAAAGACCTTTGTTATTACTTGTTTTAAATTACTGAAACGGTAGTAGTAGCCCGCTACAATATATATTTTCCGTCAGATATCATATTTTCGGAGGCTAATTTATTACCACTTAGAATACTTTACTTTAAATGTATTTTACTGTTTTTGTACAAACTCCCCCTTCCTTAAAAACTGTATACAGCATTCTTATTACACAAGATTAATAAATAAAAAACCAATCAGAATTACTCGAAGGCTTATGACATTAACTCACATTATGTTTCTTATTTAGGTTCAAGGCATTTCAATACTTTACCTGCTTACTATAAACAGCATTTAGATTATATGAAAAACGAGTTACAAAATATTTACTTGATAATATGTAAAATATAATCTTACATTTACTAATGCTTTTCATGATAATGCAATTTCAGGTTATCATTTTTTTAAACAGTTTCTAGATGAATACTTTTTATTTTTTACATCATCATCATTAGGTCTTCAGTCCTGAAACTGGTTAGACGCGTACCCTCATTGTTTGCTATTCTGATCTAACCTACACACTTCGCTAAAGTTTGCAGTCTGCATCTATCACTATCTGATCTAGGTCTACATCTACCTCCTTTTTCCTATCTCTGCTTGTAATATATCCCATACTATTCCCCAAAAATGGCTTAGAACGTATTCTGCCCTTCTATTTCTCCTATTTTTTTCCACATATATCTTTATACCCCTACTATTTCTATAATCTATTTGTTATTAACTTTGTCTATCCATGCTATCACCCTCATACATCTGAAGCACAACATTCCAAAAGGCTGCTACCATTTTTCCGTCTGCTTTTCCTACTGCCCGTATTTCATTGGCATACTGTGCTGTGCTCCACACATATGCTTTCAATAATTTTCCTCTTGTTTCTATGTTTGTTGTCTTTGATCATAGGCCCTGCTCTTTCTTGTTAGATGCAGTTTGGTCTTCTATTGTTTTACAATTATATACCCTATTTCTCCGATATTCAGTGGTTGTGAAAAGAGGTAAGCAGCCTGTGGCTTCCCAGTTCCCCCAGCACTTCAACATATACCGATTTAATGTTTTTTCCAATGTACCTTTTCGCACAGTCAACATTAGTTGCAGATATTTTACAAAACACTTGTAATTGTTTATAATAATCATCAGATTTATTTGCTTTACTTTTTCGTCATTAGGTTTTCTGTCTTGAAACTGGTTGGAAGTGAACCTCCACTTATTTATATTCTGAGTTAACCTACATAGTTACCTGAAATTCTCACACAGCCTATATACCGCTCGGTTCTTCTTCTATTGTTTTCTACTTATATGCCCTATTTCGCCGAGATTCCGGTGTTATGTGGGGGGGTTAAGCAGCCTGTGGCTGCCAAGGATCCCCTAACACTTAGACATTTGCCGAATTAATAGTTTTCTAGTAAATCCTTTCACACAATTAACATTATTCGAGAATATTGCACACTTCAGATGCTATTAAAACATTTGCTAATACAATATCCTAGATTCAATAACATTGTTTGATGGATTGACAACTGTTTAACAATTTACAACCGAACCTATTAAATTCAACACAAATTAATTTTATTCAGGTTCTTTCTCGTTGCCAAAATGTGTGCTGTCGAATACTTTACTTTGCTTTTAAAAGAACTCTTGTATTTGACTACTCTTTCTTTACCCTTTTTGTCAACTTCTCTTTGTTTCCATAACAGCCCTCCATCTCTTTTGTAGCTAACTTACTCTACACCTGAGATAAAGAATTAAACACATACTTTTTTTTTTATAGTGGTAAAAGATTTTATATCCGCTGTGTGGGACTCTTCCTTGCCGAAGCAAGGACATACCCACTAAAAACCACTTTGGTGTCGGACTCGAGATCCCTTGTCAAAGGACGTTTATAGGAATCCCGTGACTAGCGTACCTGGACTAGGTCCTTGACCTTACATGTGATTTTTTTTTTCCAATGCTCCACCCGAAGGTACTACATTGGCCAGGAAGCGAGTTTTTTTTACCTGAAAAATTTTGAATTTTTGCCGAACCCTTGTTGTTGCAAGCAAGGTAGGGATCTTTAACGTGCGTGACAACACTCACACACGGGACCTCCATTTTACCTCTCATCCGAACGAGGGTGTATTTTTGAGAAAAATGCTCGCCTAACATTTTTCAAGCGGACCGTGTCGGGATTCGAACCCGGGACCTTGGGCGTAATAGTCAAACACATACCACTACGCCATGGAGCCGCCTACTAGGTCCTTGACCGTTCATTTACATTTCCAATGCTCCACCTGTAGGTACTACATTGTAGGTCCTTGACCGCCGTCGCGATTGGAAATAACATGGCGTTACGCTCAGTTTATTCCTTTCGGACGTCTGATGGAATCGCAGCAATTTTCATCGCCGGAGCATCGCACTGGAGTGCTTATGTCGTCGCCATAGGGCTTCTTCATACGCGCCCAGAGCACGTATGAGCTGGTTTTCGTGATCTTCAAGAGATCCGTAAAACCTCTCTGCGTTCGACCGGAGCCATTCCTTGACGGTTTGCAGAATTGCCTCTCTGTGAAGCTGAACACATACTTTCTGAACACACATTTCATTAATGTGTTGAATTTCATTAGTGAGAGGAATCCATCAATCCAGTATTTAAGGTACGGTCAGAAACTACATTTCAAGTGGACTTTGTGGTTTTGGGCCCAAATTATTACTTAGACAAAAGTAAAATTTAAGAACCTTTCAAGGAAAGTGAATTGAAATTTGATAAAGAAATTTTACAAATTATATATTCCCGACAGTATTTCTTTCTCTTCACAGGAACTACCTACCACATACCATTGCAGCTAGTTGGTGCACCTGCAAAACTGTTATGTTATCCATAAAATTTACTCAAAATTAAAAACTTAAAGTATCGTTTCTATTACATGTAACAGTTTGTTTCAACAATTAAACCTATCATACGTTATTAATGCAGGTGTTGGTAATGCTAATTTGCTGGTACATACATTTTATACGACATTGGAATTTATATAGCACAAACTCGTGAAGCTAGGCCATCTTATACTTTAAAGTTCATCTCAATGTTAATACAATATATACAAGAATTTTTAAATTAGTAAAAACGGAGCTATAATATCCAGAAATACATTGTAATCACTTTAATGTTATAGAATTTTAAATTAAAACAAGCAAAAAAAATTTCTTTCTGAAGGAGATTTTTCTGTTGCGGAATGCGGAGTAATAAATATTTGTAATAGTTGAAATTCTCCACTCCAAAAATCCCCCACCTCTGGCCACCGAACTTCGCTGATCCCTACTATGTCTAGTGATAACCTATTCATTTCGATTTTTAGGTTCTCTAGCTTACCTACTTGCTTCATACTTCTAACATTCCACGCTCCGATTCGCAGAATGTTCCCGACTCTTATTTTTAACTTTCCGATCGCATCCTCCGAAGTAGTCCCCTCTCGGAGATCCGAATGGGGGACTATTTTAACTCCGGAATCTTTTACTCCAGAGAATGCCATCATGTTTGTTACAATTTAAGTACGCTGTGTACTTGGGAGATAATGTGGTGGTTTCCCGTTGCCTTCCACATCGCGGTAGTGTGTCTTAGACTGCCATACCGACCCCTATAGTCTCTGCCAGTCTAAGTACCGAAAGAGCCGCTGCCCTCTTTCGGGGACCTGTCTTAGTCTGGTTTCTCACTAACGACCCTACTACTTTGGTTGGACCTGTAGTTTGGCTCTTTAGCTCATTAGAACACGCAAGCCATTTTACCTGTTCTAGTAATTTAGAACTTCGGGAAGGTGCAGGTCCATTCGAAATGGTTATTTTTTACAATTTTTTATAAATCCATTGCATTTATAACTTAGTTTATTATTCACAGTTTTCTGTTGAACGACTTATGTATTCAGCCTCACCAGCTTTGCTTAGGTGCTGAATCTCTATGTCATATGTATCTCTGTAATAACAAAAACTATTTAATACAATAAAATACAAAAAAAAATGGAGGCACGAAATAGAGATTTCAAAATTAGTTCTTATAGAAATTGACTAATGCATGTCTATAATAGATTTAATTAATTAACGAAAAGAATTTCTTTATATTCCACTTATTTGTGTAATTATTTATTTAATATTTAATCTAAGGAAATTCATAATTATGTTTAATGTTAAATATTACATAATCATTAAAAGAAAACGAACAAAAATATGTCAGTACTACAATTACAATTCATCTCGCCGTGCAGTATCATCATTTTCAGTCTCTTCTTCAACTGGCTCCTCTGCTGCACCATCCTCAACACCACCTGACTCTACAAACTTAGATAACCCTTCAAAAGTCCTAGGACCATTGTAATCAATAACTTTGTTGTGTTCTTTCTTGTATAGTTTAATTGTAGGGAAGCTTATTTAAATAAATTTGGTATGATGAGTATGTCTGTATTATATTTATGATACATTAAGGTTATTTATTAATTCGTTATTTTGGACTGTTGCTAAGTGTGATGTATAATAAAAAATTTTTACATTAATAAACCATCATTATTAATTTCTTCAGTTTAGCTCTCTCAATAAATTTATCTAAAAACTTATTTTCAAAACTCAACAATATGTGTGAAACAGGTTGAATTAAAATTCATTTATTTACCATATAGGCTTAAATGAATTTTTAATCATCTTTTTTATACATATTGTTAAGCGTTGGAAATAAATTTTTAAGTAAATGAATCACAATATTTTGAATTTTGCACTATTTTGCTCGTTTTCACCAGTAGTCCCTCGAGACGCCACCAGTTTTAGCTGCCATTATTTAAACATGTTTGATTCTTAACTTTATTATCTTTATGTACCAACCTAAGTAATTTAAACACTAAAGCTATTTCACAACGAGCGTCTCACGGCAGTAATGCCGTGGCTGCAATGACAGGTTAATTACAGTTAGAAATAGATATTATTATTAAAAAACACAAATTAGATATTATTATTAAAAAACATAAAACACAAATCACTTAATACGCATATCAGAACAGTCTGCAATAGTTTTAGCAACAACTGTTCTGATATGCGTGTTAAGTGATTTGTGTTCTTTAGTAATAATATTGTAACGGGCTGCTACTACCACGTTTCTTTAATTTAAAACAAGTAATAATAAAGGTCTTTATTACTCACTGTTCACAAGTCTAATTAACAGTATATGCCTTATTTATAGATGTTTTCAGGACACTTAACAATGAAGCACTATTACACTAATGAATTTACAAGCACTAATTTCTTCTTAAACTAACTTCTTTACCATAGGTCCATTAACAACACTAACACAACTATTTGTTTATACACTTCTATTTATTTATGTATACTACAAGCTGCATGTACATTAGACACAGCATATAACATTTATGTTTACTTCTAAAAGCTCAAACTGCTATTACTTTACAACGTTATAACTTATATTAGACATTCTAGTATAGACTGACTCTTGCATTTCTTAGCGGTCTTATATATACTCAGATTTAAATATATGACTCATCTTCTGGTAATTACGAGAAGCTTCCAGGTCTGGCGAGAATGAACAGTGCTGTGGCGTTTTGTGTGTTTGATTGCTAGAAGCATTCTAGAATCCTGAAGACTATGCAGATCCTACAACGCTTGTGTGTTTGACGGGTTGCCTAATAGTAGCTCGCAACAATATCTATTTCTAACAGTAACCTAACTTATCATGGCAGCCACGGCATTACTGCCACGAGACGCTCGTATTTCACACGCATGTTCGTAAACTATTTTGACATAACAGGGATTATTCCGATTGGTTAGCTAGTTTTAGCGGTACAGTTTAGCAATTTTGAATTATGTAGAAATGTAATTTATAACACATCGCTACATGAGTATTTTTAAAGCCTAGAAAACAACAATATTTTTTATATTGAAACGGTTTTTCTCTAACTGGGCTCAGCTAGCCTCACGCATGGGCGCTAGTGAAACGTTTTTTTTTCTACATACACCAGCCTCACGCATGGGCGCCAGTGAAACTAATTTTTCTTATATATAGCTGGCCTCACGTTATGAGCAAGTGTAACGAAGTCTTCCGACATAACTAGGGGTATATTCCTTGGGTAGAGCTATGAGAAATGGGGGGGGGGGGGTAAGTCGAATTCTGATTGTAAGTTGAACTTAATCCAAAACAAATAGGCGCCACCAAGTCCTGACTTATTTATGATAATTGCGTGGTATATTTCTAGGGGCGGACGTGGAAACCCAAAGAAAAAAAATCGCCTTCGATGACAAAAACCCGTCTTAACTGAATAAAACGCTGCTCCTGTAAGAAATTGCAATAATTAGCTTAATAAAAGGGTGAAACACTATTTGTGTCCCACAAGCATACCTAAAGAAATATTAAAAAAAATATCTGCTATATAAGTTGACATCAAAATTCCACTCTTAAGGATATTAGTTTCCTAAAGTTAGGTTTGACCATATTTGATCAAAATAAAAAACTTTAATCTGAACCAATAATTTACTCAAAAGATTCTCTTTTAAAACAAAATTCAATGCAACAAAATTTCATAAATAATTAAATGAGTTCATGAGTTTTAAATTAAGGTTTATCAAAATAGTTGATAATCAAACGTTTTAAAACTTAATGTGAACTTGTTACAAAAAAAAAGGTCCGACCCGTGCAGATCTGTTCGAGTGGGTTACAAATTAAAACATAGTTACTCAAGTTTCCTTATCTAAGTTATTTATGTTAGTTTCAATTTCTAATATAAAAGGCAGATCACAAAAATATTCTTGTTTACTCAACTTGGGCAAATGCTGTTCGAAGCATATGTTTTCTAGAACACATGTGTCAGCAGTATATTGCAGACAAACAAGTAACGTCAATAACACCTGTCGCTGTTACTAACAGTACAAAATAAACCACGTGTATGGTTTCTTAAACCATTAAAAATTGTGAATTATAATTTTAACACTGGAAACTTCCAGTTCAACAAATAATCTCAATTTTATATTATTCGTGCTTTTATGCACTAAACAAAATAGAGTGTTTTTAATTTGAAACACGAAAAATTACTTAAAGTTATCTACGAACCAAAACTGCGTTTTGTAGCTGTGAAGAGGTGTTGTAATATCAAACGTAATCACCATACATCCGTCAGCTGCTGCAATATGTTGAACCCCGCTGCCTTATCAAATAACATCCTAACGTTGTGTACTAAAATGGTCTTCTATAAATTATTCAAATTTTCCATCATCAAAGTTGCTTTCTACAGACTGTAATACAAAGTGGTTTTAACATCAGTGGTTGGAATAGTTGTTTTCAAAGTTGCTTTTATAGTGGTTATTTGCGCGCTAAATAAAATATCTCAATTAAACAAATTAAATAACGTTCGTAGGATACCAACCGCTATTTAAAGATGGGTCTCGACTGCTTAAAATGTAACCACAAATTGGCGGCCTGCTTCCAATCGTACATTTTGACTCAACAATCGCTTTAGCGTATTACCAAAGTTGTTAAATGTATTTTACTTATAATTTTAATAAAAGCGTTTTATAACTTTGCACTTTTATGGATGGATTTAATAACCAAGAAATAAAATTGTTACAATATCTTCCAGAGAATCAAAAAAAACATTTTTCAAGTATACGAAAAATTTCATTCTAAAGGGTAATATTATTAATTTTATTATAAAAGCGTACAAACTTATATAAATTGAATACATTTATCTTGGCCACCAAAACAATAAAATAAGCACATTTTATTTAAATACTAGCTGCAGAAGCCGGCTTCGTCGACAACCCTCAAGATACAGCTAAGAAATTACTACATACATTATGCTAGCACCGATCCTTTTTTTTATAAGAATTAATCCTACCAGAATTCGAAAATGTTTCAAACACTTTCCAAGTCCAATAGGTCATTTTACTGCACTCAACGAATAAAATCCATCAAATTTAAACAAAACCTGCTGAATAACTGATACCTCAGCCTCGGTTATGTGGTCTGTGACGTATTTCTTTAACAGTATGAAGTAGTTAGTGTTCAACTGTTACGACATCTCATAGTCAATAGTTCAACTGCAATTGGAACGAATATATATTGACAGGCAATAGCCAGGAGCAAACAATAGCTTCTGATCTTCTAACCTTGTAATCACGGTACACCAAAGCTTGAAGGTTAAACCAGAAGTTGTGCATTATGCACTAACGTGGATACTCCACGCTCTGCCAACAAGGTGCACCAACTCCTACCACCAGGGTCTGGACTTCCACCAAAGGAAGTTACTTTGTAAAACATTTTGGTATCAGCATCTACTGCTGAACGCGGTTCACCGAGACCTGATATCCGAGTCGTCCGTGACGTCCCCGTGTTTGCCGTCCACCATCACTGAAGCGGACCTAGCTGCCTGGACGTGTGAATACCCCACCCCGCACCAGTTCCAACGTACTTTACGAAGAATCCGCCATCAGTATGCCGTTCCACGCCTCGTATCACCGATAAAGGAACCTGCAAAGTAAATGGCGCCGGCGTTATTCGACCTGCCACGTAGAGCACCGTATACCGACGTCGATCCAACAAAACTGTTGGCTGCAGATCCCAGGCGACAACGTATCTGTGAGTAGTTACTCCTAGGTTAATACATTTTAACGTAGGTTTCTTGTTGAGCCGTATTTCTTAACAGCAACACGCATTAAAATTTCAAAGCAAATCCAGTGCACAAATTTCCTTTACTTTTGTGTACAAACATTGCATGCATTTAAATCCACACTATAAGTTTTCTAACACTAAAGTACATTTGCATTTCTAGCGTTAACAAAATTTGTACACATATAAACTCTATTCGCATACATTAATCAAACGACATTTGTATATTGCATATGCACGTAGGATCTTATGTAACTGTTATTTCAATTTCCTGTTATTGTATATATTTCTTGCAGCCAATGCAAATAAATTATACACATTTGTTGTATCTATGCATTAACCGAACAAAAGGTGACCCCACAAAAACACAAAATCGTGAACTGAGCACCTACATACAGCTTGAAAACGACAGAGGTAAGCAACATAAAACCATTATATATATATATATATATATATATATATATATATATTGTTATGTAATGTTCTATGTAATATCCAAGGTTAGACGCACTTAATTACCACTCATATTCATGAAATATCCAATTTAAAACTAATAATAAACAAGATCGTACAATAATTAATTACTGAACTTATATCGAATGCTATTTCAGTGTGATAGAGCTTTTTGAGATTTCAAATAGGTGTTTAAGTAATTTTCTTTATAAAAATCAAACGTAATTCCATTTGAGGAAGCTTCTGTGGATTGTATTTAATGTTTATGTTCACTATTTGAATGGACACTACTGTTTTTAAAAGTAAGACATACCATAATATCTAAAAAATAAGTCATTTAGCATGTTTTCGTAGAAATAAGTAGTTATAGGATGTAAAAATAATGTTTGTTTAAGGTATTGCACATGTAGGTTCACTATATGTATGTTTACTATAAGTAATAGGTACCAAAATATCTTAAACACAATTCATTAGTATGTGATGTTAGAAAATAATTGTAAGTTAAATGAAATATTGAAAACAAAATGTAACCAATGGAAAACAGGACCAAGTGATCAAAATGAAATGTTTTGAAAGAGTTAGTAGTTATGTTTGTAATAATTGATCAAGGAGTGTAATTTTATTAACTTTATAGATAGTAGGCAAATGTAAATTTTTTAAGAGATCTCCTAGGTGATAAGGATATAAATAAGGACTTATAAAATTTGTATTATAAAGAATAGATGTGTTTTACCTGCTCTCGTGTTTTATTAAAGTATTAAGAGCTGAAGCTAGTTGAAAGAGTAGTAATTCTGAAGTTAAAAGAGGTTTTGTGCAGCGGGTAGTAAATTTAAAAGGTTTATACAACCATTAGAAGCACAGAAGATTATTTGCTCCAGCCCCGTGAAATATGTACAGCTTCCAAGCTAAGATGGATTGAAGTACCGAAAGCTACAAATAGTTCTAGAAGATTCCTTTATTATGAACAGTGTTTCCGCAGTGGTAGTTTGAACGAGTCCTAGTTAGATCGCCGATGCTGAGTATCATTTTTCTTTATAACATCCTTTTAGTATTCCTAAAGCCTGAAATTAAAGCGTGAAATTTTAAATACCAAATATTAAAACTTAATTTAACAGGTATCGTGCACATCCAAGTTTTGGTGGTCTGTATGCAGTCAAGGGTCCATTCTTGTAAACACAGGCGGACTTCAGTGGAATTATACAGGTATAAAATAAATTAGTCTTTATAATTGTAACACCTAAAAAGCTGTAGTATTCATTGAAATCTAAAAATTTTTATCAAAAGTTAAGCATTCTAAACTTTGTTTACTTACTGAATAAAATTGGTAGTAAGGATCACACCCAGTTTTAGAGCAAGTATATTAAAAAATAACTAGAGGGTGCTTTATCTGGCAGTGGTTAATATATAGGCATACAGTTTTGTACCCACACTGTTTGTTTATTATTATTTAAATTCATTAAAACCTGAGATAAGTTTCAAAAAGCCGTGGCATATTATTGGTTCACAACCAAGTTTACTTTTATCCATTTATTAAATAAATATAACAAAGAAAAGGCCCAAATATAAACACAGATATATTTATATATATATATATATATATACATCAGACTTATAATACTTTCTCTTTCAAACCAGTGTCATATTTGGATGTTAGGAAAATAATCGATTCTCTTAAAACTAGTAAATGTAGCGATGCTTACGAGTTATCCTCTGAAATAATTAAATTCTGTAAAAATATTTTAATCTCACCTATAACTAATTTAATAAACTCTTCCATTGAAAACCACATTTTCCCAGACTGTTTAAAATTGGCAAAGGTAATACCATTATTTAAAGCTGGTGACCCAAATTCATTGTCAAATTATCGTCCAATTTCATTACTGCCCGTTATCTCTAAAATTTACGAAAAAGTTCTCTGCAATCAAATCACAGTACACTTCGAATTAAATAATATTTTCTGCATTGAACAATTTGGCTTTAGATTAAATAAATCTACAACTCTAGCTATTTTAGAACTTGTAAATGAAGTAACAGCTAGTTTTGAAAGAGGAGATTTTTGTATGGCTACGTTTTCGATTTAAGCAAGGCCTTTGATTGTGTTATTCATGATATTCTTTTAAAAAAATTAGAATACTACAAATTTGATCATAATAGCTGTTCACTGATTAAATCCTATCTGAGCAATCGACAACAATTTGTAACTTTTAACAATAATAATTCTGAGATTAAAAATATAAATTATGGTGTACCACAAGGATCAATATTGGGACCCGTTTTGTTTTTGATATATATTAATGATTTACCATCATCTGTAACATTAACTAACTCAATTTTATTTGCTGACGACACCACTTTAGTCAATTGCTCTAATTCACTTAATGACCTTTTCAATAAACTAGTTATCACCCATTTCTCGGCTACCTCTTGGTTCACTTCTAATAAATTAAGTATTAATGAAAACAAATGCCAACAAATGTTATTTGCTTTAAAAAACCATTCTTATATAAACCCTAAATTTGTTAAATTTCTAGGTGTATATGTTGATAGTTCCTTGAAATGGGATCAACATATAAATGCTATTGCTTCTAAACTAAATAGCGCAATTTTTGTATTCGTAATTTAAAACACTATGCCTCCACGAATATCGTTTTGATTGCATATTATTCGCTTTTTCAAAGCCACCTTCTATATGCTATTTTAGTCTGGGGGCACTCCTCTTATACAAAAAGACTATTTGGACTACAAGCATAAAGTAGTTAGAATTATGGCGGACTTAGCTATAGAGCCGATTGTAGGTCGTATTTTCTCCAGTTTGGGATTCTTACATTTCCATGTTTATACATCTTAGAATGCCTGCTATTTATGCACAAATCGTATAATTCCCAACCTGTGGCCTTTCTTACATCTCACCATCATGATACAAGAAACAATAATCTTTTTCGTGTTCCATTTTCTAGATTACAAGTCTCAAGACATTCTTTTAATTATTATTCATACCAGTTCTTTAATTGTCTACCACATGTCACTAAATCATTGTCAAGGAATGAGTTCAAAAACAAAATCAAAACCTTTTTGCTACATCAAAAGTACTACTCATTTGAAGAATACATGAATTGTGATTTTAATGTTCACTTAACATAAATTAAATTATAACCATGTTATTTTTTGTGTCTGCAAAGCTTTGAAACATGTCATTTCTTGTTTATAGTTTATATTTGTATTAACACATGACACATATTTGTATTGTAATATTGACCTATGCAAAAAATTGTTTTTATTTTAAAGCATGAATAAATTATCTATCTATCTATATATATATATATATAAAAATTAGGCAGCTGATTTTTCTTGGCCGTATGGCTGGTTGCATTATCGCTTAGATGTATTAAAATATATTTTGCTGTCTCATTCGAGCAATGAAATACAATGCAATTAATTATCGTTTATTGCCTTTTATTACTTGCATTCTAAGAATGTTTCACCTTTGTTGTTTGGAATTTATATATATATTTATATAGGGATTTGTATTATTATCGTTCCACGCTACAACGATACCACGAATGACTTAATTAGAAGGAATTGTTTTCCCATAAAACTTGAGCGAGCTCGAATGCCAGCAAATAACAAAATAGAATTTCACAGTAAACAAGCTGATGACAAGCCATTCAAAGTATTTAAATAAGCGAGAGGTTTTAATCTTTCAATGAAATAACAAGCGCGCATTACAAAAAAGGATAAACTATTAAAGTGGTTCGAGGAGCACACATTTCTGAGGGGAAGTTTTATACAGGTTGGTTTAACACGTATTTATTGAGCTTGTTAAGCTTGAGAACAACATAAAAAGGATTTAGCTTAGCCATACAGAAGTTTCCTAAAATATTAGTAATGCCTTTAAAACGGTTTTCTCCTACAAGTAAACTCTCCACAATTATAAATTTTCCAATAAACGATGCTGCCAAAAGTTCAAGAGAGTGTATTTACAATTTATGTGCAATATTGAATCACAGTGGAGACGACATATAGAGGATATCATACAATACACTGTCGATATCTATATTCATTTGCATGGCATGAATACAATGACTCTGTGGTAAGTAGTATGTCTTCTACAGACGAGCGTCTCGCGCCACATCTGATCTCGGCTGCCGTCAAGGCCATAGCTTCCTTGTTTTCATTACGTTGTCATGTGCCTGGATAGTTATGTTATGTTTGTTGGTGGTTTTAATTTAATAATTCTAATTCTGTAAATGAACAAGTGGAAACCATATCTTCATTACATTATAGAAAAAATTAAACCACTTATTGTATAAGATTGGATCTCACAGAAAGGAGAATAATTCTTGGGGCATATAAACAAGGATTTATTAGTAACTGAAGGCTAATAAGTCATTTATACATAATATATTTAGTAAAGTCCTCACAAGTGTAATTTTAATTGCTGATTGTGCCATCAAAGTTTTGATGTTTAATCTTCACCATGTAAACAAGTTTCACAATTGTCAACTGAAAACTATGATGACCTTAGCGGCAGCCAAGATCAGATGTGGCGCGAGACGCTCGTCTTCTACAGCACTAGTAAGTGAGAAAGCATGTGTTATTGTATGAACTAGATTCTCATTAACGATTATCAACATTAATTTTTTTTTAATTCAATGTAATTTAGTAATATTGTAACTGGTTGCAATGTTTGATTGCTTACAATCTTTTTTTCATTATAACGCTAACATAGCACTTGGCAATGTAAGTAATGTTAATAAACGTAATGCAAGTTCACAAAATGTAAAAAAAAAATAGTAGGCTGTGAAAACAGGTATGATTACATTGTAGTGTTCTGTTAATTATAGCCAACATTTGAATCAATCGCTATTTATACCAGTGTGTTATAACATTTTAAAAATACACACCTCTATACTAGTACAATATTATATGTTTAATTCATAATTTGTCATTGGTTATATATTAATTTTTGCATTAACTATCCGCTTGAATGCTTTATAATACACCCACATGATAATTCAGGCCTCTTTAATAAACACCTCTCTTTCTAATTCATAGTGCAACATATATCTCAAATTCCCTCTTACTCTCTGAAAGCATTATTCGATTTCATTCGACAGCCGTTTTTTTAAAATGGAAAGATATGGACGAAATGATGATGGCCGCAGTCAGACGATTTACCTTTTTACTACAATTAGAACTTATAGATGGGGTCTATTCCTCGGGTAGGGCTTATGAGGATTGGTCGTGGTTCTTTTACAAAACATTATTTACTTACTAGGGCTTGATTCTTATCAAAACAGGGGTTTAGTGAGGGCGCCACCAAGTAATTAAATTTTAAACACAGGGGGACTTGGAATTCCTTAGAGAGGAATATCGTACTAACTGCTTACGCTGTAAAGAAGATTGAATTAAATTAACAAAGTGAGGACACAAGAGGTATAGTATACTCTTGCTACCTCATAATAAAACTGAAAAGATTAATTATGCACACAATTTTATGAACACAAATATTAGGCTTCATATTCTGAAAGAGCAATTAAAGCTTCTTTGTTAAATCGGAGTTACCACTATCATTACCTCAAAGGTATTTATGCCTTTTACACTGGTTACACTATTTCTGAACTCACTTGTTCAAAATAAAACAATTAATTAAGAGAATTAAATGTTGATTTTTAATTAAAAGTTGTTTCTTCATAAAAAATTGTATGTATAAAATTTACGTTTAAAAAGGATAATATAATTTCATTTACCCTGAGGTAGGACTATGCAAGAGAAAGAAAAATCAAAAACTTTAAGAGATTCTTTTACTACAAAAATTAACTCAAATCTATACCAAAAATACCAGATCTGCTATTCGGTTTACAAATATATATGAAAATATTTAAATTGTCTAATAATTTAATGTTCAAAAGCTGTAAATAAAATTATGCATAAATGAACTCTATGGATTTGCTTGTAATTTTAATATTTACCTACCGCATGAGGGTATCCAATTAACAATAAATAATAAATAACAGGACCTCTAACACCATCGTACCCTCACGTTTCGGGACGTTGCCTCGCAAGCTGCAGCAGTCGGTGAAGGGGGGGTTCATTAAACAAACACACTGAGACGAAAATTCGATTGTTTTATTGAACGAGCTACTAACTAAAACTTCAACTAATTACATATGCATAACAAAATATAAAGTAAATAACCTTATGTACAAAAGGGCGCCACCATGGGAATTAAACGGCCCATAGACCAATCGCGGTAATAGCTCTCGTCGCACTTTGTTCGTGGGCGATGAACCAAAATGGCAGAACAGAAAATAAGTCACTTATAGTCTCCGGCTAGCACAAACACAACTTAACTAAACTTAACTAACAAACATATTTTGAATAGATACAGTTCTAGGTGTACACACCCCAATAACAAAAATTTATTAATGCTACCCTAGTCTAATTAACTTGCATAGTGCGACGACCCTTTTTAACACCGGAGTCATCTACACCATGAAAAATACGACCTTCTCAAGGGTCAAATAGTACCGTAACTTGACTTCGGGCCTGAGCTTTGCATTCTCAGGTAGTCTCGTGGATTAGTGATTAACGACCTCTGACACCGTCGAAACACAATATAATAGAAGACCCTTCTAAAACGATGTGGTCTCCAAAGCAATAATAAAACGGATCAATTTACTTGAACTGGGCATTCACCCGGAATTGTATTTTATGGAAGTCGACAAATACTGTTTTAAACAAATAACTGACTTATGCTGCATAACACAGCCTTGAGTTCATAGTAATATCACATATACTAATTACTTACTCAGAGAAATAAATAACTTAAAACATAACGGCCCGCACTTGACTGCAGAGAAATAAACACATCACTAGTAACCGTTAGCTTTAACCTCTAACGCGTCTGAAATAAACAACCCCGATTCCCACCGGCTGGCCTCCTTATATACATTTTGGTTAATTGAAAATAACCCCTTTCTTGACGCTCTTACTCGGCTTAGGATGCGCCGGTCGTAAATCTTTAATTTTAATTAAAACTGTCAATGCCTAAGATAACCACAACCGTAGCTCTCAGAATTGATTTTAGTTGAGTGCTCAGCTAATTGAAAAATTGCTTCAGACCACCCTGACATAAATAGGATCCTAAAGCATGATTGACATCTAATCATAGATATGGACTAATTTGACATGTTTAGTGCCCTTAAAGTAAGTGCCTTTAGAAAAATTGATTAACTCTTGGATTAGATCTTTCTGGGAACTTCGCTGAGAAGCTACTTGGGTGATCCTGCAGCCGCTACAATTCTAATAATTAGCATGCTAAAATTAAACTAGAAACTAACTATTTTTAGGAATACTAGAACTATTAGAGCTTATTAAAACAGTATGTTACATGCTTAATTTCATTAATAATAATAACTGCTATTACACTGTATTTATATTGGCAATAAAATTTATCAAAGTGCTTTCTAGTTTGTTAAACAAAATAATAGTAATAGATCATCATAAAGTTATTTTCTGGTGCAGCCTTGTACCAAAGTTCGCCAAGTGCAGACGTGATGTAAGAATAATACAAATTCCTTATCTCGTTTCAACAGGTGTTGTTTGTGTGATGGCGCTACATAATGTTAGAACAGATGTTTATACATACGGTCCTTGGACAAACAATTGACGTCGCCTCCACGTGTTGTACTGCAAATAATCAGCTGCGTGATTTTTGTACTTGACCATATGTGCTTAAAGCGTATTTCCTATACGCAACAACGGGACAAACCAAAATCCATTACAACGGTTATCACAAATATGAAAAACTTCGATGTACTACTATATGTAGATTGTTACCAAAATAATTATCATCGTGTAGTTATCCACATAGTTACTTGTTAATTCATACTAGCAATTTCAAAAAGACCATTATTGTTAATTATTAGACGCTAGATTGAAACCAAAAAATTGCTATCTACATCGCAGAACATTTCATTAAAATTTAAAACAAACAGTTTCATCGCAGAACATTTCCTTAAATCCAACTATTATAGTAAAGTTGAAGGACGTTCATGCTAGACCAATATTTTCTTATCGCTGCATTGAAGTAATTGAACTGTAAACTCGATAATCGTAAATGCAAAGAAAGGATCCATATAATCTTGTAACACAAAATTTAAACGGGCTAATTTTTATAAAACCAGATAAAACGGAATCATACTAACGAAGGAATATACAAAAAGTATTTAAAAGATCTTTCAAAAGAGTTTTCAAAAGAATATACGAAAGAGCGTTACAACAAAATTATTTAGTTTGTCTAGGAGATTATATCTAATTACTTACCATTATTAAAAAGCACTATGTCAAGTGTTTATTACACCTGAGTTTCACTACAGCGTAAAGCCACACGCAAATTACTGGCTAGAACTCTCAGGTTCTCCATAGTACCTTCGTGCCAAGAGTTCTAGCTAAAGTGACCATTGACATATTGTGCACGAAATAGGAAAGGTGTTTAGCCTTGAAATATTTATACAAATAATTAACGCCTGATGTTAGCAACCAAACTAGCATCTCTGTATTGTGGTTAGACCACATGATCCCAATACGGATATTTATTTAATTGACGATGTTTACTGGTTTAATGGACTAGACAAAAAGATGTATTTAACTAATAATTTATTGGTGCTTTGCAGTGGCCAAAAAAACTGTTACCACCTGGTGCATTGAGTGATGTTCATTAGTACAGAAACAAGTTAACGCATGCAAAAAAAACACACCCAGCAAACATGGTATGAAGTTGTTTAAGATTAGATTCATGAAAGGAACAGTCCTTATGAATTCGAATTAATGTGTTTTATGTGATACCGCATTATTAGGATGAACTTTTTCAGAATTTCAATTATTTATTGCTACCCTGTGAAAATTATGCTGTTTTAGTAAGGAAATTAAAGGTCAGGCTTTTGTCTTTGATACAAGGTAAGCGATTGAAAGGTACAAGACATCCATTGTTTGTGGGCAGAGAATACGTTGTAAAAAAACATTTTTTTTTGTTTGGCAGATGTAATATGCGACTTGGACATTATGATAATTGCTTATTTATTTACAATATAATGTTATATTGCTATCTCAATGTTAAATTAACCTTGCGTTCTTATAACTTTTCATCATTAGATGTAACAAAAGTTTGATTACGATTTAAAATTGTTGATGAATAGTAAAATTTTTAAATCATGTGTTTAAAGAAATTAGCATCGAGTTTTACTGGTGTTTTTGTTGAAACCATTCATGCATGCGGAAGTTAACTAATTAAGAAGGCAGAATGTGGGTTGATATAAGTGGATATTTGATAAGATACGAAAGGAATGTTCTATAAGAAAGGTCCACCCAGTATGACTTGGGATGTGAGAGATGTAACAATAGTGCATGTACTTACCTAAAGCGTGTTTGTTCTATGATGAACGTACACTGTAACCAAAACGAAACTTGCGAGTTTTCGAAAGCATTGCACGCACTGATGTTCACTTTACAGCGACCAAACGAGAAGTCTGAAAGTTTTAAGTAGAATGATGCGCGTAAACAAGTTACCATCCCGCATACACTCTAATGCCCTATTGATTAAGGAAACAGGTAAAGGTATAAGGGTTTAGGGATGAAACAATCATTAATATACTGAAGTTGCTGTTTCTAAGCTGTAGATAAATCAGGTCTGCTTTAACACAGTACTAAATAATAATTGTAGATTGAATTACCATTTTGATATTATTTGGTAGATTTATAATTTTTAAATATGCCTCTCTCTTTGAAAATGATATTTTTGTTATGAAACTAATAAAAAAAAACAGTATATTAAACAATTATTTGCATTCATGTACTCTTTAGTTTTTCTATTTCTTTTATTTTAAAATTTATACAATTTCAAGAACACTGTGCTCTTTTTGTTTAGCTAAACATAATATCCTTATTTCAGAATCTGTGTTCTTAATTTAGAGGTACAAATTTTTATCTAGCAGAGGCTACTCTAATTTTCTAAGGGTCTCTACGTGCGCCTTCAGAGTATACTTTGCCAAAATAAATTTTATCACAGGACATGGTGGCGCCCTGTTTGTTATTTTGTTTTAATTTACTATTATGGTTTCTGTTAAATAGACTCATAGGAATCCACGACAATGTCTCAGATGCATGCGCAGAGGTTAGAGCTCTAGCTAGTCAGAAGAAATCCCCTTTCACTGGCTTTTAGTTGAAGAAAGAGGGCATGTCTTTTCTCCTAGGTTTGTGCAGCAGGCACCACGATCAAGAAAATTTTTTTAAAAATGTTACACTGTTGCAGAAAAATCGTGTTAAAAATGAATAACAAAGCAAAAATACAGTAATAAATTTTTTGACAAAATGTTCTCCAAAGAATAACGAATTAAAATGCAATACATGTTAAGAGAAGTGGATGGAAACTCTTTATTGGCCAATCATTTATACCATCAGTGATAACCTGATTTGCAACATCCAAGAGTGAGTGCATTCTGGAAGCTACATAATCACTTTAATGAAGTGGAGGGAACGTCCACATTAAACATTTTGCAAAACTATTATAGAAGATAAGGAATTAGATATTCTGATAGTTGTTCAAGAAAATACACATGCAAGCTATCGTGAGCTTATAGCAGAAACAGGTATAAGTAAATCAACATAATTTTATGGAAACATACACATCATCCATATCACATGGAACCTTACCAAGAATCATATTACACAGACTTTGATAATTGGGCAACGTTTTGCAATACAATGCTGCAAAAAGTACATACAGAATCCCATATTATTTCAAGTATTGTTTACTGATGAAGACATCTTTAAGAGCGATGGCGTAAATAAACACAAAATGCACTATTACGATATAGAAAATCCTAATGTGGTGCGGTGTATGGATAACCTAAATATGTAGAGTTTAATCTTTAGGGAGGTATAATTGACAATTGAGTTGTTTTTCATTTTTTTGAGAGTATTCTTAATGGCGAAAGCTACTTTTATTTTTTTTACCAATGATTTGAATACAGTGTTGGGCAATATGCCGCTACAACAAAGATTACACATGTGGTACCAGTACGACAGTGTTCTGGTCTATTACAAGTTAAATTTACAACAATATTTCAACATGTATTTGAACCAGTGGACTAGAAGAGAAGGTGTCGTTCATTGGCCGACTAGTCTGACAGATTTAACACATATTTTTTCCTCTGGGGATATTTATTTATTTCTAGTTACACTCAATAGGTGTAAGCTCTTTTACAGAGTAAACAGAATATAGCTTGTTACTACAGAACTATAAATGTTAATACAAAGCAAGTCTAAAAGAGTTAGGCAATAAATTAATATCAGAGAATAGGTAATGTACATCAGAAAATCATAGTATTAGTTACAGTAGGTTTTTTAGCACTTTATATGATATCGTAAAGATATCACATTCTGGTTCTATATCATTATATAGTTTACACATTGCATGTAACGGTGAATTATTGTGATTGTTTGTATGTGCTACATGTACCTCGTAGAAGGTTCTTGTAATCCTGGTGCAGTATGTAGGAACCTTTATATATATTGCTATGAATTCTCTGGGTATGCCCCTTTGTAAGTTACCTAAATATTTAAAAAAAAAAAAATCTTATATCTCTAGAACGCCCCCTTATTTCTGTATACCACAGCTAGCTCTAAAATCTGCTTTTTCATAGATACTAACCCTCCTAAGTTCGCTCTTACTCACATATACAGCTCAATAAAATTACCACTCAAATAATGCAACAAAACATACAACCATTTATTCATACAAATTAAAATTATCCATTATCAAGTAAATATTTACACATTCGAATATACAGCTTCATAACATATTACAATCTCAATCATTAATCCTTTTAAAATTTCGTGACTTTATTTTATTTCGACAGTTTCTGTTTTATATGAGTAGATGGGCCCGTCTTGAAACCCTAAATTGACTTTTACTCTGGTCTATGGTGAGCTCAGTATAAACCCAGTTATTCTAAATGCCTGATTACATCGCATCTTTGTTTAAAACAAGGTTAAAGACCCGTTTACTCCTTACAAAAAAATTTTTTTGTGTCATTTATTTACACCTTTAAATAATAAACACAAATTTTCCTTTACATGCGCCCTTCAAATGAGCTTTTATGTTCATAAATTACACCCCCAATGTGTCAAATCACTCAAACACAAAATAACAGCACAAAATGTTCAAGCAATAGCAATAGAAATTAATTTCGTTACCCGGAGTAAGCTTTTTTCTTCGTCACCTCCAAAGAAGTGGTCTATAAAACCTCGTTGTTGCTTCTATACGCCTCACTGCTATGTGTAGATCAAACCATTTCCCAATCGCTATCCAAATCTCTGCATACACCTTCAAAGTTTCTACCAAATAATTGTCCGGAGCAAGCAAACCACCTTCCATAACTATCAAACACCAAGCATCCTCGTTCCAAACATTTGTCAGCACGCTTACCTTAGCAACTTCCCTCGTTAGTTCATTAAATGTAGTTACAGCCTTGTCTATTAAATAGCACCCACTTGTGCAATTCACACATTTATTTCACTTTCGACAGACTGTACTAACACCGTTTTATACAATTTTAAACTAGGATGTTATATTAAGAGCTAAGCGTAGTCAAATGGATAAGCGAAGTAAGAGAGAGAGCTTTACCTCGTCTCATGTACTTATAATCGTCAAACCACACCTCCTGTAACCTATTTCAAATGAAAAGCTTTCCTATCATAACCTATTCTAAAAATTTTGCACGCAACAGACTTGTAAAACCGAGAATTCTCATTCCATCGTCGCATTAGCCCGAAAACTGGTCAACAAAATACAACCGTCGCAATCTTCTTAAAAATTTCTAGTATTCAACCAATCACACACCTTTTCCCCATTCTTTATGTTCAGCCTTCCACTATCTTTCCTTGTTTAACCCATATTCGTTGTCTCTCTTATAATCTCACTCAAGCAACATAAAATCGATATTGTGGTTGACCTACAAACTTGCCGCGTACTTTAAACGAGTGTTTTACCCAACATGTATTATATGTGCTCTCTGTTTGCTTTACGTTATGAATATTCCATCTCAATTTGCTTTCAAGATATCTGTTGTTTTCGTATTGACTGTTAATTAAATTTCTACAGAATTATATTGCAACTGTTTATCTATTTGTCTGGTTTTCTATAAAGCAAGAGTCCGTTTAAACTCGTATTTTCCAAGTTGTTTAACTTATAGAATTTCTTAGGATTTGTATTTAACGAACGCTTGGATTAGTTAAATGGAAAATATGCGTTTAGATTATTGATTTTATATACCCAAAAACTCTCTTTATTCTTTGATGTGCTTGATTTATCACTTTTTTAAAATATTAAAGCTAATTATGCGTATCCTTAAGTTTTCACGTACTCCAAAGCTTCTACCCGTTATGCAAATTTAACACTCCGATTTATAAATACAAAAATATGCTATTGTCCGCCCGTTTTCAATGTCACAACTAATTAATTTGGCGCGTAAATAAATTATCCCTATTTCCTATATACACGGTCGTTACAAGTTTATTTTCTTGACCTATTATGCCCTTTAACCTATAATTTCCACGACAATATTCAAAAAATTAAAAATTTCTTACCCTTTTATTAAGCCTTTAAACTCCTCTGCTTCCCTGGCTAGTTCAGCAATCGGCCTCTTCTTGAATACCTAACTTTACATTCATACCTCTTTCATACTCACACATCATCAAATAAAATTACCAAATAATACAACCATACAACCTTTTATTTACACCTATTAACAGATAAAATATAGTTACACATGTTTCCAAACAGTTTGATACAATAATTATCAGCTCAATATATCGTATGTTTTAAAGCCTTGATTTTTAAAATAATTTTAAACAAATTAAACTTCACACTGGAGTATTGTGAGCTCATTATAACCCAGTTTTGTTTGTATATGCTTTTTAAAACTTTGCATTAATTAAAACAAATTTACGGACCCGTTTACCCTTTACAACTCAATTTATATCCTGAATAAAATTTTGATATATTTTAAATACACCCTTTTGCAATACTCAAAATTAGTAAATTGTCCAGTACATGTATCTTTTAAATCAAGTTTCTTCAACAATAAATATGCCACCAAAAAGTCAACCCCACAATACAAAATTTCCACAAATGTTTATATAACAACAGAAATTTCAAAGTAATTACCTGGAGAATTCTTCATTCTGCATTCCCTTCGGAGATGATTACCAGAAACCCCTCGGCATTGTTTCTCTTTACTATGCTGCTGCGGATCCACAGGCCTCTACCATCTGATATCTCTGCAAGCTATTCACTTCGTTTCACAGTACCATTCCATACCCATATATCATGCATACAAACTTGATTATCAGTTCTGCTTACCCACATATATCATTGAAAAGTTATTCTTTATCAGTTTTTTAAAATTTTTGTTTAATATTTTATTTATACTTTAATATTGTACATGCACACTGAACAAATGTATATGGTAATTTTGAAAATGGTGCTCCGTTAATAAATTAAATTAAAGAAAAAATTGATCTATAATAGTACAAAATAATTGCTAGTGGTGGGGCAGATCACTATAGGCGCCGTATCATGCCAACAAACGCATGTTTATTTTTGGTGCTGAATTCAAACCTAAGAAAATGTGGGGTTTCTATTTAAAAATACATGAATTTGGTCGAGTACTTGTTCCTGGGACACCTTATATAATTGCAAATATTTTTTTGTTTCGGAGATTATTTCAGTCTACAACTTTTGTTAACAATTCTTTTTTAGCAAAGCTTCGAATCTCGAAGGTCACCCCCCTTTGTGTATACTGTAATAACTGCAAGATTTCTTGGACCAAAACTACTGCACATAATAAACTCTGAATTTAGGGTACAAGTCTTTTTATGCAATTGCAAAATGTAAAACCTGTCAAAAACACCCATAGTAAAAACATACAATGTAATTGCTTTAATTTTTAATTGATAATTAAACAGTACAAAATTATAAATAAGATATATTTTCTTTCAAATAAATTTTAGATCACAGATTAAGCTGTGATTTTTCCTGGTAAAGGTTTTCAAACATGCTAAAAGATATTATCCTGTTTGAAATATCAAGGCTTCAATAAAATTTTAAATTTCCACATACGGTTGTTCTTAATCACTGGTATCATTAATTAGCAATAATGAACCAGTAGACATAATATAAATAAGTCAATTATATTATTGAGCCCAATTAGAATACATAATATACATAATTTAGAAATGAATATGCTACATCGTAATTATTTTGCACATATTATTTATACGATTGTAAACAAATGTTGTTCAGTTTATATGCAACTTCATCAGCAGTACAGGGTTTAATAATTTTTGTTTATTATATCAAAACACAACCTCGCAGAAGATGTTATGCTACAATTCAAATTTCTATATGCAGACACATGCCTAAAATACGTTCCCAATATAAGAATGGTAATCAGACACATCATTTTATTTTAAAAATGACTTTATACAGTGTAATCTTTTAATTGTTATGCACACAATATAGTTTAACGATATTTAAAATACAATGTAACTAGAATTATAGAGAGAATGAATTACAAACAAATTAAACATAAACTATTAAAACTAAAATACTTCTATTATTTTTAAAAAAACTAGTATCTATGTAAATTAAAACTGGTTAGATACACTCCTAATTCCCATCACTTACTTTTTTACAACAAAGATTTATAGGAATTTAATATGAGAAAGCTTATAAGAGTGAGAACAAACTTGCTTGTTGAAATTAAAGCACAAATTTATACCGTATCAAGAAATCCTTTCCTACAATGATTTTTACTTTATCTCTACTCGATTATTATAATCTACACAAGAATCATGTTAATGGGATCTGAGTAATAGTCTTTCATTATATTTTGACACCTACTTAGTTTAATTACTATTGAAGACACAAAAAGTTTCAAGTACAGATTATAGTATATTACCTGTACCGATAAACAATCCTATAACTGACTGAATTACATGTATATGGCATCCACAACAAAAGTTCTTTTGAATTTCTTTAATATAACACCATGTATATTTTTATAATTTTGAATGGACCTGTATTTCACGATTACAATATATAAAATTGTATAAGAGCATTTTAATTATTTAGCGATAATTCATTAATACAGTATTTAAATACATTTATTGCAAGCTGTGCTGTCATTGCTTAAAATAAGGTAAATATGTACTGAAAAAGTAAGATGTTCTCAATTTTAGTGTAAATAATACAGACAAATATTTAAGAATATATGGAGGAAATGTATCTAAATCAATAGAGAGAAGTAAGCAGTTTGGTTGTGTGTGTTGAAGTGTGCTCTGTGATTATTTGCTGTTCAATGGTTACTAAGTGTGCTTTAATTATTGGAACTATTCTTAATATATAGTTTACTTCATTATCTATCATATTGTGTTGTTCCTGATCCACTCAAGTTTATAAGGCACTATAATTTCTATGTTAGATGAGCTGCATTCATCATTTTTATAGTCTACATGTACATTGTGTTTCTTCTATTTATCAAACAACCAAGGTCATCACATTACTGATATAATAACATTCAAGAATAGACTTTTGTAGCACATTTGATTTTATCAAGCATTATAAATTATTTATTTATTATCTATCAATTTGAAAATATTGTACTTCCGTATCTCATCACCTGCTTGATTATTATAGTGTGTATTGTTTTTATTATGGCTTCCGGTGAAACAATTGTGGATCGTCCCCATGTCTATTGGTTTTAAATGCTGTCCCAAAAAGACCTTCAATAATTATGTCTGTACTAATTGTTATAGTGTTTACCATAAAAGCTGCTTAATTAGAACAAAAAACATTAAATTGCTGAGTGACAACCTACTGCTATGTGAGAGCTGCATTTCTTCAATAAAGAGCTCTTTCAACTATTCTTATATCGCTACTGTAGTTCAAGAGCTTAACTGCATATTTAAGCAAACGCTTGCTAATACTGAATTTTTGGGCAGTCTCCTGGCTAATTTCAATGAAGATCATTCCAATATTAGCGAAGCTGCAGTTAAAAATTTAAATCATCTCAATGAATTGCTATGTGAAGCTAATTGTAGGATTAAATCACTTAATGATCAATTTAGATTATTGCAGGTTAAATCAGGCAAAAATATTTCTCTAATTCCTATTCCTTCCCGTTTAATTGGAACTCGAGCTCTTGTACGTCTTGATTGTATTAATAATTTAAACTCAAAAATTTTACCCCCACCAACCGACTCTGCTGGAACTCCGACACTTATTGTTTCTGATTCGTTTTCCCCTACTTCAAATCCTGATTTTAATAACACGTTCTCTGACGAATGGTTTGAATTCATGTGTGGTTATCCCCCTGTTTATACCAAAAGATCTACTGCATCCGTTAATCAGCCACCCACTATCACTAATATACCAATATCAGCTGTTAGCACTGAAATCGGTACTATCTCTAACATACCTTTACCCACTGTAAAAGATGATATTGCAATTACTACTGTTAACGATGTCTCTGCTATTAATATTATCATACCTGATGTTGTTACTGACCTTGAATCACGTGTCATTCACCAATTCATGTTCATCAATTAAATCAAAAATTCTTTTTTAAGGTGATAGCCAGGGCCGTGCTTGTGGGCATCTACTACACAGCATGTTTGACAAGGATTACTTTGATTTTCTAGCCTTTATTAAACCAAATGCAACTTTTGAGCAAGTTGTTGTTGACAGCCGTCCTCTCTCTAAAGGGTTCACACGTAAAGATTTCTTCATAATCTTTGCTGGCTCAAATAATGCCCTTAGAGGACAGACACTTGCTAGTCAGTTTTTACTTACTCTCCGTAGTGACTTAACTCATACTAATGTTATAATTATTACCCCTCCTTTTTGGAATAATGCATTTACTTTCAATAACATTATTTTCCAAAATAATCTTTTGCTATTCTCTTTCTTTAAAAATTGTGCCCATTTTGTTGACCCTTTAGATGTTTTGAACATCTATAATTATACACATCATGGACTTCATATTAACTATTCAGGAAAAATAATACTCATGGTCGAGGTATGTGGTTTTGTTCGTTCTATGATCTTTACCAAAGATAGTCTGGACATTCGTTCTTCTAAAATTAACCCACTTAATACTCACAATTATACTTCGAAACTAAAACATATATTATCCTCTGCATCAATTACAACCACTCGTAAATCCTATAGTGGTGCTTTGTCAAACTCTACTTCAGACTACCATACTGCTCGAGACTATAGAGTGGGAGGTAGCTTGCCTTTTCGTTCCAATTAATGTTTGCGATAAACCTAAACTTACCTATAATTTATTTTACCAAAATGTACGTGGTCTTAATTCTAAGTTAAATAAAGTTTTTCTCAATTCAATTTTATTAGATGTGGATATTTTCCTTCTAACCGAAACCTGGTTAAATCAAAATACTTACTCTGAAGTCTTTAATAACTGTTATAACTCTTATAGGAAAGACCGGGACTTTCTAAATTGTAACCGTTCCAGAGGAGGTGGTGTCCTTATAGCGTGTAATAGCAATCTGCATTCCTCGCTTTTTGACCTGGGATGTGAGTCTTTTGGGCATCCAGCTGTTGACATCATAGCTGTAAAGCTTATTTTATTCAATTATTGTTTTGTAATTATTGCTCTTTATTTACCTCCTTTTATTTCCTCTTACCTTGCTATTGTTTTAGAAAGTTTAGACATCTTGATCGCAAGAATACCTCATAATATTATCTTGTCTGGTGACTTTAACGTGCCAGATTTTTCGAATGAATCCAAAACTGCCCTCTCTAAAAACGCTATTTTATTACGTGATTTTCAATCTGTGCACAATTTTGTACAAATTAATTCCATTACTAATTGTAGAGGGACCATGCTTGACCTCATATTTCTTCGAATTAATTCACATAATATTTCTATTAATACTTTTAAACCTAGTGCCCCTCTTGTTGCTGAAGATCCATATCATCCCACATTAAGCTTCTCTCTAGATTCTACTCGTCCAGCACCTACCACTAGAACACACCCACCTAGCTCTTCTAAACTTAATTTTAAAAAAGCTAACTTTGCTCGTATTTATGATCTCATTAGAACCACATCTTGGGATAACATTCTTTCATGCCATGATCCTAATTTAGCAGCTAACATGTTTCTTAAAAAATTACTTGATATCTTCATTATGCATGTCCCTAAGTCTAGGCGTAGTAGATCATACTATCCAAGTTGGTACAATAAGGAAATAATTATTGCTCTAAAAAGGAAACGATTCTATCATTCTCTTGCTAAAACAGGCCCCCCTTTCTTTAAATGTAAATTCAAAGAACTTCGTGCTACCTTAAAAATTTCTATTAAGAAGGCTTATCTTGAATACATTAACAATACTCAAATTGCTTTAAAAAAGGACCCTAAACGTTTCTGGAATTTCTTCAAAGACACGCGTAAATCTACTTCATCTAATGTGTTCAAGTTAAACGGTTGTGAGTACTCTCACCCACAACACATTAGCATGGCTTTTGCATCATACTTCGCCTATTGCAGTTTTTCTCAACCGTCTTCTGTTCCTGAACCACTGGCCCACACTGACTCTAATAATATTAGCTATAGCATCAATATGCCCATTATTACAGAAACTGATGTGATTGAAACCTGTAAAAAATTACCAAATTCTTTTTCATGTGGCCCTGATAATATACCCGCTTTTGTCTTGAAGGATACCTCTCAGGTAATCGGTACTAGTTTGGCCCACATTTTTAATCTATGTATAACTAAATCGATATTTCCTGATACATGGAAATTATCTCGCGTCCGCCCAGTTTTTAAGAAAGGTGACAAATCTCTAATTTCCAGCTACCGTCCAATCTCTATCATCTCCAATATCGCCAAAATTTTTGAATTTATTATTTCGGAAGCACTTTACCCTCAAATTTCTAATACATTATCTGAATTTCAACATGGTTTTATTAGGAAACACTCCACCGTAACTAACCTTTGTTTCATTACACAGTTCATTTCTGAATGTTTAAATGTTAGATCTCAATGTGATGTCATTTATTTTGACTTTACCAAAGCCTTTGACCTTTTAGACCATAATATCCTTTTACTGAAATTAAATCAATTTAACTTCTCGAATAACCTTATAAAATTATTTGAATCATACTTGAGTAATCGTTTATACTACGTCGAATTAGATGGATTTACGTCACAACCTTATCTTTTACATAGTGGTGTGCCGAAGGGATCTGTACTTGGGCCATTGCTATTTCTCCTCTACATTAATGACGTCACTCAAATTATTACCAATCATAAGTTACTTTTTGCTGATGACTTAAAAATCTTTGCTAAAATTGACTCCGCTATTGATTGTAAATCTATACAAACTGACATATCACTTCTAGCTAGCTAGGTGGTGTGCTTCTAACAAATTACTCCTCAATATTGACAAATGTATGGTAATGTCTTTTAGCAATAACAACTCCCAAATAATATTTGATTACTCACTTCATAACAGTAGTATTTCACGGGTTTTTTCTATTAATGATTTGGGTATATCATTTGACCCGCACCTAACATTTAACTACCATATGGATCTTTTGGTTAAACGCTCTATCCAGATGTTAGGTTTCCTCTTCCGTAATACCTCACTTTTTACTGACCTTGACTGCCTTAAAACTTTATATTATGCTCTAATTCGTAGTATTGTGGAATATGGTTCTCTCATCTGGTCCCCCTACTACAAATATAACTCTCTTAGAATCGAAAATGTTAAACGTAAATTCCTATATTTCAAAAAGCATAATCTTTACCCACCTCGTGGATATCCTTATGCTGATCTTCTCAGTGAATTTGATTTTCAATCTTTAGATAAACGCAGAACAATGTTTGATATTGTCCACTTATACAAACTTTTAAATTCTCTTCTAGATGACCCTGTATGCCTTTCTTTTGTCAGTTTGCACGTGCCTCCTAGACCTAGTCGAAACACCTCTTTTTTTCACCTTAATTTTGCTAGGATTAACACTTACAAGAGTTCTCCAATCTTTAGAATGACTAGTTCCTTTAATTCCCTTTCTTTATTAGATTCCGCTCCTGATCTTGATCTCTCCATTCCTTCCTTGGGCGTTTTTCGGCGTATCTTGTCAGCAGCCTTAGAATAATTATTGTTATATGCGTCTTTACTGTCTGTTTCGTTTTATACCTTTATATTATGAACACATATAAAATATGATTTATTTAATGTTACCTATTATGAAATATTCACTTTGATACTACCTATTATCACAAATGTAATTAGTATGTAAGGATTCTTATAATTGGGTCTCTGACCTGTTAGAATCTAATCTAAATAAATAAATAGGCTCCAGCAAACAGATTTTTAAACTTTATCTTCATGCAAGAAATAATCAAACTTTTAAATGAAAAAAATCGTCAAAGGATATAACAGACTAGAGTTTTTGCTATATTTTGAAGAGATACTATAAAACAGGACTTAAAAAAATACAATTGTAAGCACTACAAAATTTATCCAGTGTAAAAAGTCACAGTTCATAAAAGAAAAAGATTGGAATAAAACGATTGCAAATTGACATAGCCCCAATTTACTTAATAAAATTTTATGCAGATCAGTCAATTTTTCAACTTCCAGAGGTTTTAATAGAAAAATTAACTACTCGTGGAAGAAAACTATCTTAAAAGGTAATGCACATAAAAAACAAGCCAATTTGTTATAATTTTAAATTGATACGAAAAACATATTTAGGAACTGTAACAGAAGTAGACGAGTTACTAGATAATTACTCAAATAAACAACGTGATATAAAGCAAGATATAGCTCGTCCACATATTTTAATCGTTTGAGAACATTTACATAGTTTCCTGTTTAGCTCTAAAATGATAGGAGTATTGTATAACTACCAAACAATCCTGATTTAACACCATTGGATGACTTTTTATCAAGTTTCATTAATACCATCATAGAAAAATTTCATGCCGAAGTAGATAATTTAAACAGACAACATAATAAATACACCTGATGCATTACAAAATGTGAGGAAGAGATAGTCACATATAAGTAAGAAAGGAGATCATTTTGAGCAGTTGATAAATATAGTAATGTATTACTAGTTCGTCAATTTTATTTATTTATAAAATATGCACGGCCTTTGAACTATTCCCTGTCAATGATATGTTACTCCTCATTAATGCAATAAAAATATGCAAGATGTGCCCATTAAAGAAACTCAAATGGATACTTTGTTGAATGCACCCTGAATATGCAATTCAACCAAGTTACTACATACTTTATTAGTATAGGTAACTAAAAGTTATTAAGTCTGTGTCTTTGGAAACCTATATGTGCAACTGCTCGTAATTTGCTGCTGCCCAATTTATTTATCAGTGCAGTTAGTTCATCTCTACCTTCCAAAGTGTCAAAAAATGCATCTCTGGTATCTGTAAAAATAATAATTAGTTTTACTAAAAACATTTGTAATCTATGCATACAAGGTAGTGCTGTTAAACCATATACTACAGATTCAGACTGATCTCTGATCACTTCACTAAACTGTCCAACTTTTTCTAAATACCACTCCCATGGATCGGCATCTTCATCATATTCCAATACTTTCTGAAATAAAGTTAGATACAAATAATTGAACAGACTAGTAGAAATAACAATTACAAAATAACTGTTTTGTATTTATATTATTCTCTCATATTGGTATTACCTATTTGTACTATCCGTACCTAACTGTATATTAAACTACTGTAAAAAAAAATTAATTTCTCGGCACCTATGCTTTTTCACACATTTATGCAGTGATCTAATAAATTAAATGGTTCAGTTAATACATAAAACTCAGTTGGTAGAGCTAGGACATATCCAGGGTGGGTTCTAAATAAGCTTGTAACGAATATATATTCTGTTGCACTAGTTTTGGAGGAATCACATCTATGCATTGTTGGTCTGTGATATTTGATTCTTGTATTTGATATTGTTATATCTGAAGGAAACAATTCCACAATGGAACAGGAAATTATGACCATTTAATTAGCTTAAATGCTTTACCCAGAAATATGTAATAACAATATACACTCTGAAAACATATTTAAAAAGGAACTAGTCGTTTGTGTTGCCTAATCCATAGGCGGATTATATCCATCAGTTGTTAAAATTAAGAAAGCGCTTGCGTAAATACGGTCACGAGGTGACGCGCAAGGCGGATCAGCCGTTCTTGACATGCACGGTACAGATAACCAAGCCGGCCATTGTAGTTGAAGATGTAATCAAGACTGCAACTTATACAGATGGGGTCACAAGTTCGTCACAAGTGGGGCCTCAGAATAGGCGTGCCGAGATAGGCGCAGGAGAGCTGGTCGTCTTGGGGGCACAGAAGAATATTCATTCCTGTGACTCCGGCAAGGCACTAGACCACGCTTCCTTTTAAAAATGGTTCGAGGAGTCAGTATTTGTTAATGGTGAGACCGCACTATTCAAGTAATTTAATACTAATACAAAATATCTTTATTTCCTTAGCGCATGAAGTAATTAGATGTATATATATATATATATATATATATATGTATATATATATATATATATATATATATATATAGATTGGGGCAACTTTCGTTAACGAAGAACGTACAGCTTTTGTTCGATGTTTTGTTGCATCAAATTTGTAAGCAGGATCCAGAAAATGTGCATCGCAGTTCAATAACGAGGGGTAACGTCTTCATTAAGAACAGGTATCAACTCTTTCAGTTCTTATGTTTGTCAGACTTTAAAAGTGCTCACATAGAATTTTAATCAAAGATTGCTTAATTATGTTAAATTTTGTGCACGAATAATAACGTGAAATATGATTGTTAGGAAGTACTAATAAGGTAATTTTGTAAGACACGCGGAACATCCATGTGTTTAAAGTATTGTGATTCTAAAGTCCACTTCCTGTTTTTTAAAAAGTTCATTACAGATGTCTAATCTTTAATAAGGTCATTATATCTGAATAAGTTTAAAATTTTATTTATCCAAGTTAGCTGCACGTGATTTAAATTTTTTATAAAGAAATAAATTAAACTGATGTGAAATACATGTAAACCAATACACAGATCTGTCCATTGGGTACAAGAAATCTTGTTTTGAAATATTATTAAAAATTAAGGTCTTGTTATATCAAGACAGATTTATAAGAAATACCAGAATTCAATTTTATCATTTTGTATTTGTAACCATATTAACAAAAAAAAAAAACGATAAGAGAGAAACTATATTAAATTACATTTTTGGACTCAGGTTTTTTTATTCCATGCATAATTAATTTTAATAAGAATATTTTAGAGAAAATAAATTTTTTGAATACTGAAATTAGACGAATGCTGAAGTAATTTAAAAACACAGACATGTTACAATTGATTTATTCTAGAAATCCATTTTTAATTCAAATACCTTTGGTGTGGTAATCTCAAGATTATCCACTCGTAATTATTAGTATGTTTTTTTATTGAAAAGCACAAACAGTGTCTTTTTAATAGAAAATTTGTTGTGTACTTTTTCTTTCAGGATCATCGAGATTGAAGAGGTTGTATGTTCCAGAGGTTTCCAGATGTGTTAGTTCATTAAGTTGTAAGTTTTTATGGTGCTTATATCCCATGAGTTTCTGTATCTTCTCATAGGATTATTGAATTTCTTGTGTTGTCCATATATAGTTGAAATCAAATAAAGTCAAGCACGACTCATCGTTGCGCATATGAATAAAACACAGCCACAATATTGTTATGCTACTCTATTATCTGGCTCTCCCCCAACTAAAAAGGATAGCTAGAAAAATATTCGTCGACTGTATAATTTAATGCAACCACTCTGAACGTATGTCCATAAAATATATCCGTTTGTAATTAATTGTCAAACATTTTTAAGGTTAGGTTAGAATTTGTGCTTTGTTATTTAACTTGCAATTTTCTACTTTTCTTCTAAAGATAATTCTGATATACATCAAACAGTTTTTTTTAAAACTAAGAACCTTCTACACATTGAGTAGTGTATGGTCAACACATCAAAATGAACACCCTTCGTAACAAACATTTGAACTCTCAAGCTCAGTTGTTGGTGATGAATGTTCTAACATATTTTGAAAGAGAACGTGATAATCATGGAACCTTGGCCCCATTTGAGTCAGTATTGCAGGTATAATCAAATTTTCAAGTGATATGTTGTGTTTTAACTGTTGCTTATTGTTAGCGAACATCTGAAGCTTGTGAGATAGGACTAAGTTCTATTCGTTCCATTAAAAAGAGAGTTTTAGAAGCCCTAAAAGAAAATAAAGTTCCAGAGTCACCGAGCAAGCACCGAAAATGCAACAAGTCTAAATCGTCTGATGTAGATGGTTTTGTAATAGATGCGGTTAAACGAAAAATTTACGAAATGTATTCCAAACGTAAAATATAGTTTTCATAATAATTTTATTTAGTGTTTTTTAGTATTATGCTTTTAGGGCTCCATGTAACTGTTAAATCTTTACGACAAGAAATTGTAACCGCTCAAATTTTTAACTTCAGCCAGTCTAGTCTGACGAAACTTCTATCACAATTGGTTTTTCTTATAAATTGAACGATGGTAGAAGGGCTGTGCTTGAACAGGAACATATAGCTGCTTCACGAGTGAAGTTTTTAAGAGCATATGAAATATACAAACAATTGGAACTTTATGATCCTGTTTTCTTGAATGAGACGTGGATTTTTAGTCGAGGTTCTGTTAAGAAGAGTTGGCATGATGGTTCCAAGCTCAGTGTAAAGAGAAAACCTCTTGGAGAAGGAAAACGGTTAGTTTTTTAAAGTTAAAATTACATTGTTAAAACTTCATACAGTTGGAGGTCAGCGATTGACAATATAGATGGCCTTATCGTATATTATTGTTGTGCTATACATATGGCGGAGCGATAAAGCCTTTTCGCTTGACCAACATGACACTCTCTCGTATCGTTTCACCGACTCAACACCTAGTAACTATAACCGCAAGTGCATAAGTGCTGCTGTCCAACCAAGTGCGTCGACCGGTAAACAACACCTATCTTCGCGGAAGTAAATTGGTGAACAACATTGCAAGGTAAGCAAAGCATTAATTACGGTTTGACCTATGTTACTGTTTTTCGCGCCTTACCTCCAATTGCATACAGTCCATTTGTTAAGCTTTACGCTTTGGGAAACGTTCTGGAGCTGTCCCGATTTTTTATACACTCCAACGTGTACCACACAAAAAGTGGTCCTTCTGAGCCTCATATCACAAAAAGTAGTCCTTCTGAGCCTCATATCACAAAAGTGGTCATACTGAACAAATAAGCTTTGAATTATAGTCAAAATTAATATAATTTATTAGCAGGATCATTAAAATTTAAATTATTACATTAATTCATTTTCAAAACTATTTTCTAAAAGTGGGTTTGAATATTAAAATGCATGATTTCTATTATAGATTTCAAACTTCAATTATTATCAACAAAACGAGTACTTTGCATTTAGCATCACAGGTGTTCAAAAACTTGTTCCAATTTATTTAAAGTTTGTAGTTCATTAACATCTTGTTACTACGCTTATCAATCAGCTGTGTAGATAACAAAATAAGTCAAAGGACTTTAAACGAAACTGTTTGTTTATATTTTTGTATGTAAATATTACGTACCTAATGCACTTTATTTCTTAGAGTTCTGAATTCACTTATATTAGTTTAAGCCCGTACCAACATTAATCTTCTCCACGAGTACTGTGTTTACCTTTAAGGCTTTGCAACTGCGTTACATTTTCTATTAGTTATTTGTGTTTTCAATTTGTTACGAGTATACCTGGTACAATATGGAACCAGAACGTGAAGTTATTGCTGAATTTAAACGATTAACAAATCGCAAAGAAAGGTACTGGCGACGTTTGCAAGATTGTTACGATTTAATTTCTACGTTACCAACTAATCTTGATCAATTTAAAGCTCGTGTTAATCAGCTAGATGACATAAGAACCAAATTTTTAGATGTCTTAGATGAATTATCGTCACTCTCTGACGTTTATAAAACCTTATTTACGGATACCGTTAATCTAGAATCTACGTTCAATACTATGTACTATGACATTTTAGCTAATGCGGCGCGCTATGTCGCTCCAAACACAACGCCCAATGTAAATACTATTGATATTTCTGGAAATACCAGATCTAATGTTCATTTACCAGAAATAAAAATAGATATATTTCGAGGTGACCCCGAGAAATTCGGTGCGTTTAAATCTCTATATGACAACATTTTTCACAACAATAACGCACTTAATGATTGCGAAAAATTCACATATTTGCTTTCTTATTTGGATGCGACGGCATTAAAGCTAGCACAATCTGTTCGATTTGCTCCAGAAAATTATATGGTTGTTTATAATCTCTTAGTTCAACGCTACACTAATAAACGAATAATTGCTAATCATTATTTATCCAAAATATTTTCACTAACTCAACTAAAGACGGATTCCCCAAAAGTTCTTAGTGATTTATGTGAAACCCTGCAAGCCAACGTCACAGCTCTTATCGACATGCAGCTACCTGAGTTGGCCGATTACATATTTTATTTTTTCCCTCGGTTTATTAGACCAAGTCGAGACAAGAATTCGAAAAGGAACATTTAAATCAAACATTTCCGAAATTTAACGATTTTATAAAATATTTACGCAACAAATGTTCTATCTTAGCACTGGTGAGCGGTAACAATTATACACCACCATCAAAAATGTGTCTAGTCCACCACAAAGGGCTAACCTCAACCATATTATACAAATTCTGTAAACAATAAGCGTGTAACAATGTCCACACAGGAAGTTACTTCACGACGATTTAATGCAAAGCAGGCCGTTTCTAAGCCCTGTCCTGCTCGACGATCAGTTCCACAAATTTTACAGATGTCCAAAATTATTAGCTTTATCCACTCTAGAAAGGCAATACATGGTAAATCAATATCATAGATGTTTTGCGTGTTTATCACCACATCCTCTTTCGACTTGTAAGTCAAAATATCAGTGCAAACAGTGCGGTAGTAAAATGCACCATACGCTACTGTGTATTGAGGCACCAATTTCATGCAGTACTCCGACTCCGCCACAAAGCGGTAGGACACTCTTCAGGTGCCGCTAATTCGCTGAACATTTTCCTGCTCCAGTCTCTCTTGTTCATTCCTGTGCAAATGAACAGGGAACCGTTGGCTTTTAGCCACGGCGCAGGTACGAATTTTAGCCTGTGACGGTAGTTGGCTATCGCTGTCGCTTGGTTTTAGATCAAGGGTCGCATTCTAATTTCATCACATTATCTTTAGCTAATAAGTTAGGTCTTAAACGCAAGAAATGTCCTTTTGAAATACGTGGAGTAGGCCAATCTCCGCTAAAAAAGGTTCATGGAATTGCTACTTATAACGTTACATCAATATATGATCAAAACGTTTCTTTAAATTTACAGGCTGTTGTTTTATCTCGATTACATCGAGATCTTCCGATAGCAAATTTATCTAAGCCTTTAATAGACAAATTTTCGTCCCTACAATTGGCGGATCCTGAATTTCACATATCCGCTCCTGTCGATATGCTGTTAGGTGTTCAAGCTGTCTTAGATGCCACACCCAACGATTCGTTGCGTTTAACAGGCAAGCCATCTGCGCTTCTTACCTCGTTTGGTTGGGTTATTATGGGTGATGTACCAACTTTAAGTCAACCGTATTCAGGTGTTGCGTTGTACACTAGCATCTCGGAAGAACGGTCCCTTAGCGACACCATTCGTGCCTTCTGGGAAGCTGAAGAAATACCATTTACGCCGCCAATGTCGCCTGAAAACGTGGCTTGTGAAAATTATTTCAAGTCCACTACTATACGAAACGAGTTAGGCCAGTATGTGGTTCGACTACCGTTCATAGAAAACATTTCCCGAACATTAGGTTCAACACGAGAATTAGCTACCAATCGCTTTCTAAAACTAGAAGCTCGATTTGCACGCGACAAAAACTTTTATAAATTATATTCAGAAAATATTGCTAATTATATATCGCAGGGACAACTCACTCCCGCTGTGAAACAGTCCTTATATATCATGACTCACCACGGCGTGGTTAAAATAAGCCCTCTTGTACTCAAGTTCGAGTCGTGTTTAGTCCTGCCGATAGGGATATTAATGGTACAAGTCTCAATGATATTCTTTACCGGGTCCCAAATTACAATCTGATATTGGTCTTGTAATAACAAGATTTCGAATACCTCAAGTCGCACTCACTTGCGATATTCGACAAATGTTTAGATCTATAGTCGTTCACCCAGAAGATAGAAAATTTTACATATTTTTGGAGGTTTCACCCTTGTGAACCTTTAACGGAATATGAACATACCCGCATTATTTTGGCGCTACCTGTAGCCCTTTCCTTGCCCTTCGTGTTCTACAGCAGTTGGTAGAAGACGAGGGTCACTGCACTCGGGCTTCCCGAGCCCTTAGATCATCAACTTACATTGATGATATTTTGACTGGATCCGATTCTGTAGAAGAAACTCTCCTTCTAAAAATGAATTGATCAATTTACTAAAACTAGGTAACTTCGACTTAGGAAAATGGGGAAGTTCACACACTTCAGTTATCGATAAGTCGGAGACGGCGTTCTAAATTTACGAACTCTGATCCTACTTTGACAACACGTGATGTTCTGGGTCTCTGTTGGGATATGGGTTCCGATACATTTAGATGTAAAGTTCAAATATTACAGACATCCCTACTAAGCGAGGAATTTTGTCACGCATAGCACGCATATTCGATATTAATGGTTATTTAAGTCCATTTACGGTTCTTCTCAAATGCCTTATGCAACGCCTATGGCTACAAAAGGTGGATTGGGATGAACAATTGCCCGCAGAAATTCTTCAAGAATGGCAACAAATTCAAATTGAACTGCCAGTTCTCGAATACATAACAATACCACGATCTATTTGGAAAATCGGCAACAGTCAAGTCCGTTTAATCGGATTCTCCGACGCCAGTTCCGTAGCGATGGCCGCTGTTGTGTATCTGCGATTAGAAGTTGATGAAAAAATATATGTACATTTGATAGCTTCCAAAACCCGTGTAGCCCCTTTGAAAACGTGGACCATTCCTCGTCTTGAATTAGGAGCGGCATGTCTTTTGGCAAAACTAATGAAACATTCAGCATTAGCATTTGATACCATCAATTTGCTAGATCCAATATGCTTTAGTGACTCTACAAACACACTGACGTGGATTTGTACGCCACCTTATCAGTTAAAATTATTTTTTGCAAACCGAGTGGTGCAAATTCATGAAAATCAACCCACAGCCATATGGAGATACGTTCCCAGTTCTGCGAATGCTTCCGATCCTGCAAGCCGAGGATTGAGGCCATCCGAACTACTAAATTGTACACTCTGGTGGCAGGGTCCTGATTTTTTACACCGCGATTATTGTGATTGGCCAAGTGATAAATACACACATAATATTACAGACGGGTTTAAAGCAGTACAATACGCACTCGTCTCTACTGTTGATGTGAAACAATACTTGGCAGTACTACAAAGGTCCTCGAACTTGCTAAAAGTTCAACGAATTTTTGCATACGTCCGCGGCTAACTCAATCATTAGTTACCCGTACATTTTGGATTCCTTGTATCCGTCAGTTAATTCGAAGTAGAATATTTCGCTGCCTGACTTGCTATCGCTTCCAAGGGGAGCCTATTCAGCCTCCTATGGCAGATCTTCCGCTTTATCGCCTCGAACCCGGACGATGCTTTACGCATACTGGTTTGGATTTTGCCGGTCCTTTTACAATCAAGCTATCCTCGTTGCGATCGACAAAATTTCAAAAGGCATATATTGCCCTCTTCATTTGTATGGTGTCACGTGCCATACATATGGAGGTTGTCACAGCTTTAACATCGGAAGCCTGCCTTGCTGCATTAGATAGATTTATAGCCAGACGCGGGTTACCCACGAACATATACTCCGATCAGGGCCGAAATTTTCGTGGGCGGCTAGAGACATGTTAGAAATATATAAACATTTTGATCAAGCTAACCCCGTCATTGCGCACTACTTATCCTCTAGGGGTATTGATTGGTGTTTCAACCTCCCTATGCACCCCATTTTGGGGGCTTTGGGAAGTTGGCGTCAAAAGTGCTAAATTTCACTTGAAACGAATAGTGGGTAGAACGACACTTTCTCTGGAGGAATTTAGCACAGTTGTGACCCGCATAGAAGGAATCTTAAATTCCCGTCCATTTTGCGCACTTACAACGTCACCTAACGAAGGCACGGATGCCTTGACTCGGGCCATTTTCTAACTGGTGGGCCTTTAATTACGCGGTGTGAAGTGGACCTACAAAAGTTCCTGCGAATCGGCTTAGTCGTTGGCAAATGTCCCAACAACTTGTACAGAGCTTTTGGAAGTGCTGGTCCATAGGCTACTTGCACAGCTTACAGCAAAGGCCTAAATGGAACACCCCTTCCAAAACCATAGAAGAAGGATCTAGTACTTTTTTACTCCCGATTCACCCCGGAGTATTGGCCTTTGGCGAGTGGCGAAGCTTTTACCGGGTAAAGATGGTGTAACAAGAGTTGTAAAGCTAAAAACACCCACAGACGAAGCGGTACGCCCTATTAACAAGGTGGTACCACTTCCTCCACCATAAGTAATTCAGCATTCTAACATGCAATTTTTATTTTTTTTCTTCTTTCTCTACAAATTATGTTTTATTTTATATTTTAATGCAGGAAGCAAAAATGCAGAGTACTCGATTAATTTATACATACTTAAACATTTTTTTTTTTAATTTCTTTTTTTCATTTTTTCTCCCATTCATTTCACGGTATACAACAAAATTTACCATTTTGGGTGGGGGGTATGTTAAAACTTCATACAGTTGGAGGTCAGCGATTGACAATATAGATGGCCTTATCGTATATTATTGTTGTGCTATACATATGGCGGAGCGATAAAGCCTTTTCGCTTGACCAACATGACACTCTCTCGTATCGTTTCACCGACTCAACACCTAGTAACTATAACCGCGAGTGCATAAGTGCTGCTGTCCGACCAAGTGCGTCGACCGGTAAACAACACCTATCTTCGCGGGAGTAAATTGGTGAACAACATTGCAAGGTAAGCAAAGCATTAATTACGGTTTGACCTATGTTACTGTTTTTCGCGCCTTACCTCCAATTGCATACAGTCCATTTGCTAAGCTTTACGCTTTGGGAAACGTTCTGGAGCTGTCCCGATTTTTTATACACTCCAACGTGTACCACACAACATTTAATAGAAATATTTTTTATTACAGGTTCATAGCCGTACATGCAGGCAACAAAACTGGATTCATCCCCAATGCAGCACTTTTGTATTCTACAAAATCTCCAAGTGCTGACTATCATGGAGACATGAATGCAGCATTATTTACAAAATGGTTTGAAGAACGTTTAATTCCTAATTTAAGCGAACCCAGTGTAATTATTCTAGACAATGCTAAATATCATTCTAAACTAATTGAAAAAGTTCCAAACAAGTCACCAACTAAAGCTGAAATAATTGATTACTTGATTACACACAAAGTTAGTTACCGCAGTCACATGTTAAAAAGGGAACTATTATCATTAATTAAGGAACATCCACAACCAAAAATTTATGAAATAGATACCCTAGCAGAAATGTACGGACACAAAGTTTTGCGGCTACCTCCGTATCACTGCGAGTTTAATCCTATAGAGTTGGTATGGGACAACTGTAAAGAATATTACAATAAAAATGTTGGACGGCTTAACCAACTTTATAATGACACAAATGTCAACTTGATATGGCAAGAATCTTTGCAAAGAATAGATGGGTCATATTGGCAAAAAAGTATTACACATGCAGAAAAATGTATGATGGAATGGTGGGCTATAGAACAGCAGTTTGATGTTGTCGAACCTTTAATTATCAAAGTGGGTGATACAAATAGTGATAGCAGTGGCAGTGATACTGATCAGAGCAGTGGAACAGAATAACCAGTATTACCTACACGGTAATTTTAGTTGGTTTTGTCAGCACGGTACCAACACAAACACAATACACAAGTGTGTGATAATGGTCACCAATTTGCATTATTTATTGTGCATTATTTATGTTAACAAATTATTAATGTTTAGCGATTGATGTTTAACCATTTATGACCTGCTAGAGTTTTTATACAGAAATTTAGATTTAAGTTTCATTGTCATTATTATTTGTGAAATAAATTTATATTGACTCGTTTACAGAAAACTTGTTTGCTTTCAAAAGTTAAAAAAGGATACAATCATTACATTATTACCACCAACGTGACAAGGAAAGAAATACGTTAGGGCTTTCTGTAAACTGAAAGTGTTTTCGCCATTCCAATTATATTGATATTGTAAATCGGCAAGTCATAGAACCCCTAAATTATTAGCCCTGTACGTATTCAAAAACAAAATTTCTTCAACCAGACAAACTACAATATGGAATTTTATTTGAGATATTTTGCACACACACACTCAATGTTTTAATATTGTAATAAATTTAACAGTTTGATTCTTGCATACTCTTCAATAAACCTTTGCATTGCTTTGTTTATAATCAGGAAACAATATGATAAACGATTGAAATATTAGGATACCACATGTCAAAATATAATTGTTCACGGAATAAAATATCCAATTGGGTAATTAAATAAAAACCTAACATAACCTATAACTTGTTCATGGACTGACTGAAGTGTAGAGATGAGTCGCTCTTTCAATAATATTTTTCAATCCAGGTATCACGAATCACTTTAAAGCGCGTTCGTTTAATGTATCTAACGTGTTCTTTAATCGTTGCTATTTTTCCCACCTCTAATAAAGTTTAACCGACAACTGTATAAAGTTAAGAAATACGTTGTACTACTATTAGTTCTTACAGATTTGAATAATGAGTCATGCTTGACTTTATTTGATTTCAACTATAGATACAGTGGCGCTCAATTTCCCTTTTTCTTTTTATGTTAGCCTATTGTAGAGTTTATACCATCCCCACGCCCTTTCTCATTGCTCACCCTTGGGGTAATTCCCAGACTTAGCCGCAAACAAGTAAAAAAGGATAAAGCTTCACTTGTATCCAACAAGTGGAGGCGAAAAGTGTTTCAAGCTCTCAAGATCTCCTAATTACTACTTAGTTAAAAACAAGGACAAAAGAACAATTTAGATTCACAGACATGAATCAAGGATTCATAAACACAAATACCTACAGTCAGTTGAGTAACTCTCTCAGCAGTCGCATCTTTCTGTATCTAAATCGTGCTATTCAATACGATGTGGAAGATGTGCATCATTCTTAAAGTAATAGAATCAGTCACCCTGAATGTACATGTCAGGACAAAAAGCAGGATCAAAATGAACTCAGTTTAGGAAACAATATGATAAACGATTGAAATATTAGGATACCACATGTCAAAAGAACACTTCCGAATATATTTGCTGTGTTATATCAAACAATAAAGATAGCTTGAGGTACTTTAACTTAAACTAATACATTAATAACATTCTACAAGTACTTGTTTCAATTATATTAGAATGAGTTCTTGGAACAAATAGAATTGTTGCATTATAATGCGAGATCAGGGGCGTCTCCTATAACAGGTAGTTATACAAAATATCAAAGCGGAGGTGTCGGAATATTCGAGAACATGGTAAATTGAATGAAAATAATTAAGAACGAAAAATTGAACGTAACAATCCTGCCTCCGGCAAAATTAAAAGATCGTGGTAGGCAACAGAAGCAATGAATCAAACAACATACCAACACAACAAATCACAAAGAAATGTCTTTGAGAAAACAAAAAAGAAGAGAAAAAAGAATTATTCGGTTCGAAAGTACCACTATATATTAATAAGAAGAATGAGAAAAAAAATTCTTCAGAAGACCTAGACAAAAAAAAATTTATATTCCGCTCGAAGAACCAATTTACGAAGCCAAATCAAAAATTTTAAAAGGACATAGGAAAAGAAAGGTATTAGGTAGCAATCACTGAGAACAAAGATGAAACGGTCTACAACTGTAAGTCATTGCAGGACAGAAAGAATGAAAGAAATAGCAAAGTTTTCAACCTCAAGAAAAGAGTTGCTTTCTGCAGAAAACCAAAAGTAAGAAAACTAGCAGTTTCCAAAACAAAACAATATTGTCTAGTCTCAAGTATATAAAGCAACGAAAAGAGGGAATAAAAAATAGACAAATACTTCATATGGTGATAACAGGAAATCGTCATAGGCAGATAATCTAAACACCAAAAGACCATTATCCAGTACACAAATCAGTAACAACACCCATGGCTTTCCAAAAATTAATTCCAAGTATCAGGGTCTGTGCGACAGAAGGGACAACTAAATCGTTCATTAAAATGTGTTTTGTTCTACTGCAATGGGTACACTAAGAGATCCCAAGACCTCAAAAGACTGACCGTTGGCCAGGGTTCCAGATGGATTAAGAGACAAAGAAAGAGTATAGAGAAATTTCCATTTAGGTCCACTAATAATTGTGCGGGAAGTACCAGAATCTAACAATCCTTTTAATTTAATCCCAAAAACACTAACAGCGAAATATGGTCTTTCATTGTCTCGAGAACTGGCCAAGATAAAATCTAGAAAATATTTAGATCGGTTGTCCAAAGTTACAGCACTGTTATCTGCAACACTCATTGTCAATGAATCGAAGTCAACTTAGAAGCCAATGAGTCGCGACCTTCACTTAACAACTCACGCTGTAGTTTAAAGACTTTTTACGATAAGGACAATTGTGTCGAGTAATATTAGATTTAATGCAACCATAGCAATATGGATGTTGCGGGTGGGGACAGAGAGGAGACATGTGACAGGCTTGACCACATTTCCAGCACTAAATGTTCGAAATTAAAGTTCTACAAATAGTATTCGAAATTTTAGTAATGGGGGGTTTTGGGTTAAGTGAAAGGTAAGCAGCAACAGGAAGTAAACTGGTCCAACAAGTGGGTTTGGTCGAGGTAGGATTAGTAAAAGTAACTGCAGAATTAGTAATTGTAGCTGCAAAAAGCATGTACACTAAAGCGGATTCCAACAAATTAGGGATAGTACTAGAAAGCGGTTGTCTGAAACGGAATACTTTTCCCCAGAGATAGTATTGTGCAATAGAAGTAATTTCTACTAGTGCTAAAGAAGATTGATAATACGGTGCTAAATTGCTGAAGCGTTCAACTTTTCCTACAATAATTGCTGCATCCACCTTGTATAGTAATATTATCCTATTTGCTTAAAAACCTTTTATATAAGTGATATAAATGAAATCAAATACTTTTAGTCAGTATTTTAATTACTGATAATGCGTAAAGGAAACACATCTAATAAAATTCAAATAAATCGATTTACGTGGTTAAGGCCGAACAAAATTCTATACTATTTTGTGCTTACGTCCAAATCATGCGTAAAACTACGAGTTCAGCAACAGGCTACTCCAACTTCCTCCGGACATTTCACTGATAGAACTTCGTACTGTAAAGATGTGGATAGTTTTAAATGTCGGCGATCTTCGCATCGTACTTCATCTACATTAGTCTTTCAACACGTGCCTCAATCTAGTCGATTTAACAATACACAACAAAGATACAACAAATATAAAATAGAAAACACTAAAAAGTCTTGCAACAAATTTATAAGAAGATTTAACAAATTCTTTAGAATTAAAATGAACAAAACAAGAACTTAAGTTCTGGTTTTGTTTTATGTAAAATCGCCATAACTACATAAATGTAAGGAGTTCGTTCGTTGAATAATAAACCGGAAATGCACCTCCTAAAACTTCGTGGAGGTCATTATTGGAAAATACATTGGAAATTATTCAATAATTTCAGTTACCCTTGAGGACCTTCCGATGTTTGGTCAACTACCATCTGACGTAAATCAGTTTTTTTAAGGAAATTTACCAGTAATCTTGCTGTTTATATTCCAAAGCCGTTTCGCTGTTAGACGTTATTGGTAATTATGAAGGTGACTTTTGCTTCTAGGTGGTAAGTTTACTTTTTATCGAGTGACATGCTTTTTGTTTGTTTCTCGTGATTGGAAAATTTAAGTTACTCATCTCCTATAGAATTGTGAATTGTCGAACACGTTTAGTTAATAAGTATATCTTGGTAAAAATTTAAATGATGTTTTTTGTAAATTGAAGCTTAACGCCAAAATACAATAATGTCATAGACATGTGCAGGTGAAGGAAAGCACTGGCATTTTATTCCCCCACATTTCCATCATTTCGAAGGACTGTGAGAAGCTGGTGTGCAGTCAGTGAAACACCCACCTAAAAATAGTTATGGGCAGCTCTGTGTTAACTTATGAGAAGTTATCTACTTTATTTATTCAAATAGATGCAGTTCTAAATTCACGTTCTTTAACCCCGCTAACCTCTGGCCCAAACAACCTGTACCCTTAACGCCAGCTCACTTTCTTATTGGACATACGATAACTGATATATCTGAGGCCGATGTAAAATCTACTCCTGCTTCATACCTCTCTAGATATCAAGTCATTCAATTCATGTAGCAACGCTTTTAGGAGGGTTGGAGCAAAGAATACGTCTCAGAACTTCAACCCCATACAAGGTGGCAAACTCATCATTTAGACTTGAAAACAGGCAAATTGGTACTCATAAAGGAAGATAACAAACCTCCACTCCAATTGAATCTTGAAAGGATTCTTACATTACATCTAGTACAGATGGTGTTTCCTGGATAACCACCATATACACAGCAAATGGTAACATCCGTCATTCATTTCCCAAAATATGTCTGCTCCTGCTGGACCAAAAACAAGTACCCAAGTTTATGTTCATGAATAAAAGTTTTTCACCATAATGGTTGATTCTTAGTTTAACAAGTAGTTTGTTTAGCTCATCCGCTACTTGTTATGTATTTTATTTACCTTACTTTAATTGATAGCAAAGCTTTTCAAAACATGTTATTCATATCCTGTTTAGATACTTATATTTTATATAATATCAAGAGTCAGAATTCATAATGTAAAATAATGTCAAAGTAAAATGTCAAGGTCAATGTTATTCATTTTTAATATAAAATAAATACTTTTACTACCCTACATATGATATCTCCAATATTATATGACCAAAAAAGATGTCATCATTCAAACCGTGGTCCATATATAACAGATGCATCAATGCATTAACACAAAAGACCACCTAATCAATTTTTCTGACAAACAAGCCAGCAAATCAAATTATATAAAATAAAATAAAATAAAAACCCTTAACCACAAAAAATATTTAAATTACTAGATACGTATTTCGACCACTATGTGGTCATCATCAGTAGGGGAAAAAAAAAAAAAAAATTAGCTGTATAATTTACTATATTGTTGCTTTAAACACTATCGAGGATATTCTCCTCACCCGCAGGCTGGTGACAATTCACTTGTTTGTTGTTGAGAACACCAGCCTGCGGGTGAGGAGAATATCCTCGATAGTGTTTAAAGCAACAATAGTAAATTATACAGCTAATTTTTTTTTTCCCTGATGATGACCACATAGTGGTCGTATCTAATTTAAATATTTTTGTTAATTTTATTTAATTATTAAATCGTACACAGTGTTCCTATAGATTATTAAATCAAATTATGTTCATTGAAGAATTTTAGGATTCTGTATAATAGGCGAAGCACTAATACTATTTTCTATATCATTTTGAATGGCACCCTGTACATTTAGTTTGATCCATTTTGAACAAATTAAGTTATTTTTGAGCTATGCATTCAATTTTTATTTTAAATGTACTTCAAACAAATCCACGGCTAGCATGAAACACCTTTTCAGGCATAGTCATGAATCGAAATGTAATAAGGTTCAGAAAAGAATTAATTAAAAATGGAAAATATATTAAAGGAAAAACTAGGCTTCTTTTACAAAAGCTAATAATGATTTCACAATAGATGTTTGAAATATTTGTCAAGAACGATGTATTTCAAAGTTATGGACTAGAAGTGACTTGTAGTCCCTTGGGGACTCCACTGGGCGGCTATTTACCCATTATGCCGAAGATTCATTGAATAAGCCAGTTGAGTGAGTTGAGTGAATTGAGACATCATAAAAACGACTTGGAAGAGTTGACCGGATCAAGACAACTTCGCCCTAGTAGACTTTGCCAAACCGACAACTGAAAGTTGATCGGACCAAGACCACTTTACCCTAGCAGACTTTGTCAAAACCACAATTGGGAGTCGATGAGATCAAGATCACTTTGCGTAGGAGACTTTGTCGAAATTACTTCGGAGAGTCGATCGGATCAAAATTGCTTCGCCCTAGTAGACTGTGTCAAAATCACTTCAAGGAATCGATCGGATCAAGATCACTTCACATTAGTAGACTTTGTGGAAATCACTTCGGGGAGTCGATCGGATCAAGATCATTTCGCCCTAGTAGACTTTGTCAAAACCACAATTGGGAGTCAATGAGATCAAAATCACTTTGCCTAAAAGACTTTGTCGAAATTACTTCGAAGAGTCGATCGGATCAAGATTACTTTGCCCTAGTAAACTTTGTCGAACTCACTTCGAGGAATCGATCGAATCAAGATTACTTCACACTAGTAGACTTTGTCGAAATCACTATGAGAAGTCGATCGGATCAAGATCACTTCACATCATTAGACTTTGTGAAAATCACTTCGGGGAGTCGATCGGATCAAGATCATTTTCGCCCTAGCTTTGTCGAAATCACTCCGGGGAGTCGATCTGATCAAAATCACATCGCCCTAGTAGACTTTTTCAAAATCACTTTGGGGAGTCGATCGGATCAAAATTACTTCGCCCTAGTAGACTGTCAAAATCACTTTGGGAGGGGGGCGGATTAGGATCACTTCGCACTAGTAGACTTTGTTCAAATCACTTCGGAGAATTGATCGGATCAAGACCACTTCGCCTTAGTAGACTTTGTAGGAATCACTTCGGGGAGTCAATTGGAACAAATTCACATCGCCCTAGTAGACTTTTTCGAAATCACTTCGAGGAGTCGATCGGATCAAGATCACTTTACCCTAGTACGTTTTGTCGAAATCACTTTGGGGAGTCGATCGAATCAAAATTACTTCGCCCTAGTAGACTGTCAAAATCACTTCGGAGGGGATCGGATTAGAATCACTTCAACCTAGTAGACTTTGTTCAAATCGCTTCGGGGAGTCGTTCGGATCAAGACCACTTCGACTCAGTAAACTTTGTCGAAACAACAATTGGGAGTTGATCGAATCAAAGCAACTTCACCCTAGTACATTTCGTTAAAACAACCTGGAGTAGTCTAGCATATATACATTACTTTCATAGAAAAAATAAAAACTCTATGCAATGTAAATAATGGAAATGTAGCTTATAAATATTTTACAAACAAAGCATTCGAAGGGATTTTGTATCAATGTGAACAATATTAGTTAAGTATTGTTATTTACATAACATAAATAGCGTAGATATAAAAGAGGAACGAATATTATATACAGTAGTTAAATAATTGGCCGCAATAAGCAGTAATTGTACAAAGCTTAACCAACTGTTGTTTAACAACAAAAGTCATGTTTATGAACGTACCCGGGTCTGTCGAAGTTATCGAAATTAGGTGATTGCTTAAGTTTAATTCAGGTACAATGAATATACTTTGAAATATATCAAGTTACTTGTGTATAATATGTGGACTAATTATAAGTAGTTGAAAATAATATATACAAAGAAACGAAATAAAAAGAATATTCCTCTTTTCAAATTAAGAAACACGCACATTTTGTCATGAGTGTATCTTATTGTCGCATGTCGCACTCGGGTTTTGGAAGCGTATAATTTAAAACAATCGTTACTTTTTTAACACATAAATATTCTACTGCAATTTAAACAATTTCAGAAAAAGCTACAGTATTGAAAATTGTTGTTGGAGTAAATGTAACTTATAATTGAGAGATTGTATTCACTGAAGCATATGAAAAACTGATTTGTTTTTTGCATGAGTATTGTTAAATAAAGTGGTTATAAATGTTGTTGGGGTTTTTGTTTGTATACAATGAATGCTATTGGCTGTTTAAAAACTCAATATGAAATTTTTAAAAAAAGAGTAAATGTTACTGAGCACCGCACACACCACTTACGTTGCGAATGGAAGACGGACCTCATAGCACGGAGACATCGAGGTGACATTTATTGGAATTCCGTTGGCCGTATACCTGCATGAGGATCACGTCGTATAAGAAATATAACGATTTCCGACCAAATCACGCTCTATTGTAATCGCTCGACTGTCTTCGTAAGAAACTTCAAATGGTTAGACGTATACCATCATTGTTTCCTATTCTGAACTACCCTACAGAATTCCCTGAAATTTGCACAGTCTGCATTTATCACTATCTGATCTAGGTCTACATCTACCTCTTTTTTCCTATCTCTGCTTGTAATATATTCCATACTATTCCCCAAAAATGCCTTAGAACGTATTCCGCCCTTCTATTTCTCTTTTTCTCCAGATATCCTTGTTCCCCTACTATTTCTATAACCTATTTGTTATTATCTTTGTCTGTTCATGCTATCGTCCCCATACATCTGAAGTACAGCATTTCAAAAGGCTGCTACCGTTTTTCTGTCAGCGTTTCAGACTGCCCGTATTTCATAGACATACTGTGCTGTGCTCCACACATATGTTTTCAGCAATTTTCTTCTTGTTCTATGTTTGTTATCTTTCCTCATAGGCGCTGTTCTTTCTTGTTAGATGCAGTTCGGTCACCTTCTATTGTTTTACAATTATATGCTCTCTTTCTCCGACCTTCAGTGGTTGTGAAAGGAGGTAAGTAGCCTGTGGCTGCTGAGTTCCTCCAACACTTAACCATTTACCGATTTAATATATTTTCCAACGTATCTTTTCGCACAGTCAACATTAGTTGCAGATATTTCCGCAACCTGTTACGTGCCAAGGGTCACTTAAACATTTATTAGTTTAGTTTTGATGTACGGGAGTTTCGCGCCATAATTTCAAAAGACTAGGCGTGTACTTACGTACGTCATAGTAGTGCATTTGCGCAAATCGTGCAATGCTAGAGGGTTGGACGAATAACTTCGCGGACGTGGAAAAAGACAAAAGGGAGTGGGGGAGTTTCCTGTTCTCTCTATAACGTGGCTTTTGCCTTGTGCTTGGAGCCAAGTGGGACGTTTCTTTGGTAACGTATCGTTAGGTTTACCTATGTAGTTCCTTGCTTGATTATCTTTGTTGTCTACCCTTACCTAGTTTTCCTGCCCGATCCCTACATAGGTAGGTGACAATCTGAGAGCCACCTAGGCGTACCGATCTCCACGACTCTGGATGAAGACCTCATGACTGCCGTAGCTGGCCGGAGCTGATCCGAACGTTTTGTAGAGCGTCGGCGTATCATCTCTAATCCCTCCGGGAGGAGTCCTGATGGACTTGGTTAGAGGCCTACTCTAGCGCAACTTCGCGGGAATCTGGACCTATTATGTGAGTACTTCATAGTTTATATTGTTCGCTTTTATCTTTGTTTTAAAATTAATATGTAAATTTCCGAAGTATTGCGCAATATTGGGGACGTCATTGGTAGATGACCGCGCCCAAATCTGTATAAGATTAGCGCTGCCAACCACCGATGGTGTCTAGTAAATCTCGCTTCCCGTGTTGTATTTATCGAACTTTTTAAATGTAACTACCGTTTCAATGTAAGAAACCAACAACTAGTTTATACTAATCATCAGATTTATCTGTGCTTATTTTTTCGTCATTAGGTTTTCTGTCTCAAAACCGGTTGGACACGTACCTGCACTTATTTATATTCTGAGCTAGCCTACATAGTTCCCTGAAATTCTCACACAGCATGTGTATACAGCTCATTCCCCTTCTATTGTTTTCTAATTTTATGCCCTATTTCACAGGTTGCTGGTTTTCCAGTAAATCCTTTCACACACTTGACATTATTCGAGAATATTGCCCAACCAATTCTTGTAGTTACTTATAATAATCATCATGTTTAAACACAGTTATTTTTTCGTCATTAGTTTATCCATCTTGGGATTGGTTGGATGCGTACCTCTATTGATTTCTATTCTGAGCTATCCTACACATTTCCCTGAAATTCCTACAGTCTACATCTTTCACTATCTGTGAGCAATAGTCTAACCTAAGTCTACCTCTACTTCTCTTTTTTTATCTCTAGTTCTAATATATTCCGCACTATTCCCTCATGCCATAATATGTGGCCTATCATCCTATCTCTCCTATTTTTTTATACCGCTTTCCAGATATTTGTTTCTATATCATCTGCAAATCTAAGGATATCAATTTTTTGTCCCTGCATAGTAATTCCAAATGTCTTCCTGCATTTGACAGTATTCATTGCCTCTTCTATGTACAAGTTAAAAATCAATGGGGATAGGGCACATCCCTGTCTCACCCCTTTTCTAATATTTACTTCTCTACTTTCTTGCTCTAATTCTATTACTGCAGTTTGTTCTTTGTATAAGCTATGTACTATTCGTCTATCCCTATAACTCATTCCAATTTTTTTGAGTATTTCAAACATTTTTTTTCCATTTTACATTGTCGAATGCTTTTTCCAGATCTACAAACCCTATATATACGCTTTCCCCTTTTTCTATTGCTTTCTCCATTATCACTCTCAGAGCTAAAATAGCCTCCAGTGTTCCCCTGTTTCGTCTAAACCCAAATTGGTCTTCTCATAGTATTTCTTCAGCTCGTTTTTCCATTCGTCTTTGCAATATTCTAGTTAATATTTTTGACACGTGTGCTGTCAAACTTATTGTTCGAAAATTTTCACATCTATCCGTGCCTTTCTTTTTTCGTGTAGTTACTATGATGCTACGTTTGAAATCTTTGGGTATCTTGCCTGTCTCATACATATAGCTTACAAGTTGGAAGAGACGTTCTGTTACTGTTTGTCCAGCGGCTTTTTGAGTTTTTGCTTACACCTTATCTGTACCCAACGCTTTACCATTTTTCAGACTCTTTAATGCTAATTCAAACTCATCTCTAAGTATAGGATATCCCAAGTCATCATTTTCAATGTCTGATTCCTGTTCTAATGCAGTTAGTTCCTCTTCTGCATATAAATTCTCTATATATTCTTGCCATCTACCCACATTCTCTACGTTTTCTATGATGACGTTTCCTTGTGCGTCCCTTATATTTTTGCTATATGGTTTTATATCCCTAAAATTCATTCTAATTAATTTGTATGCTTCGTCTGTCTTTCCTATTTCCATCTTCGTTTGTACTTCTATGTACTTTTCATCAATCCATTGTTCTTAAGCTTTCCTGCATTTTCAAATAATTTCCCATTTTATGGCTTTGTATCTCTGTTATCCTGTTTTGTCTTATTTATTTTTGTATTTACGTCTTTCTTCTATTAAATTCAGGATATCCTTTGTTATTCATGGTTTCTTATTTTCTTTTTGTGTATACCCCAGAATATCTCTGGCCGCCATTTCTAGGTTGAATTTAATGTTATTCCATTCTGTTTCTACTTCCTTAGTATCAGATATTTTCCCGATATCTTTTTTTCGAATCTTTCTTGAATATCTTTATCTTTTAGTTTCTCTAAGTCCAAGTGCCTTTTTCCGTTTCTCTTTTTCACATTCTTAAATTTAAGTGCGGCTTTCATAATTACGATGTCGTAGTCAGTATCTATACCTGCTTCTGGGTAGCTTCTACAATCTTTTACTTGATTCCTAAACCGTTGTCTAACAAGAATGTAATCTATTTGATATCTTCCTATATCTCCTGGCATCTTCCATGTATATCGTCTTCTAGCATGATGTTGAAATAATGTCTTTGTGATGATTAAATTGTTCTTGTCGCAAAATTCTACCTTTGTCGTTTCTCGTGCCTAGACCAAATAAACCTACTACCGCTCCTTCCCTACCCTCACCTACCACGGCATTGAAATCACCCGTAATTATTAAATTTTCATGTCCTTTTTCGTATCTTAATATGTATTCGATATCTTTGTAGATGGCTTCTACCTCTTCGTCACTGTAGCTAGAGGTGGGCATGTATACTTGTATTATTACTGTGTTTACCGGTTTAGATTCTAATCTAACCACGAGTACTCTTTCGTTCTTTTGTGAGTAATTTTCTACACAGTATCCTATCTTTTTCCGCATAACTATCCCCACACCCAAATTTCCTTCCTCTGCTCCTGTATGAATTACCCTGAAGTATCCACTCCAAAAATCCCCCGCCTCTGGCCACCGAACTTCGCTGATCCCTACTATGTCTAGTGATAACTTATTCATTTCGATTTTTAGGTTCACTAGCTTACCAACTTGCTTCATACTTCTAACATTCCACGCTCCGACTCGCAGAATGTTTCTGACTCTTATTTTTAACTTTGCGATCGCATCCTCCGAAGTAGTCCCCTCCCGGAGATCCGAATGGGGGGACTATTTTAACTCCGGAATCTTTTACCCCAGAGAATGCCATCATGTTTGTTACAATTTAAGTATGCTGTGTACTTGGGAGATAATGTGGTGGTTTCCCGTTGCCTTCCACATCGCGGTAGCGTGTCTTAGACTGCCATACCGACCCCTATCGTCTCTGCCAATCTAAGTACCGAAAGAGCCGCTGCCCTATTTCAAATTTAATAATTAATTATTTCTTAAATAAATAGCCCATGTATATTAGAAAGTGATGGTTTCGTATAATAATAATCAATTATCGGTACTATTAAGACATATTAGATAATGTATAAGTTTAAATTTCAGAAATTTGAAAAAAGTGTGTCGTCATAGATTTTGAAGGAACATGCTCATTCGTTTATGCCGGTTTTCATTATCTGTGTTTGACGTTTGTCAAATTAATTATACAAATTTTAATAAATGTTTTAAGGAAATACAGTAGTACCAGCTTGCAAACCATTAATAATTCAGGTTGTAGGATACAGATAGTGTTTTTTAAGTACGTATTAGATATTTTTTAGAGGTCTGATATAATTTTGGAAACCAACTTGATCTTTCTTCGCTCTTGCTCTAACGGTAACCAACCCGTTGTCGGCTTCGTAGCACTGCTCGTTTGGCTTTTCAGATCGGAAAATTTCGAGGATCCTAGTTTTTTGTAACACGTTAACGAATATGTCGCTTCAATCTAATAAATTTTAGAAAAATTCCTGTTTCTTCCTTAGTATTGGGGTTTTTTTTTTGCAAAAAAAACACCCTATGGCACGCACTCAAAAAATTCCTCACCACACCACGACCCGTCCGCACTCCTAACACAAACCCCCTGGGATGCAAATCCCGATTAGCGATCGATGTGCGCCTCTCAACTTCAACACAGAGACGGGCTAAACAGTTTTTAAGATATGGGACTATAACGTTCGATATAACATTTTGATAATTGTTACAAAAATAAACATACATAATTATATTAAATTAACATTTCAATTTTTATTGTTTGAACGTTACCATTTGTGGTTATAGTTATTAATTAAATATTCATTTCAATTTTAATCTGTTCCTCTTATTTCTATTAAAATTCGTACCTTCCTTTTTTTTTAAGTTAAGACAACACTGCTTTTTGTAGCTTGTTCATAAAAGGGCAGATTTTCAACCTTGATACATAAATAACTACCTCAATTGACAATAAAACAAAATAGCAATCTAAAAACAAAACTATCCAAGTTATGTAGATACACTATTGTTTGTTATTCAGCTCTACAACTTCATAACAGAGCATAGTTTACTAATTTAAAGACAATCACCAAGTGCGGAAAGTGTAAAGCAAAATTGTAGCCAATTATATCGAAGTTTTAATACTTTAGTTATACGAATGAACATAATTGGAGCATACGAACTAACATTTGAAAATGATTTTTTGATTCGGTACAATAGAAAAGAAAAACATTTCATAAAATTTCAAAACAATCCTAAAAATAGTACTAAATATGAACTGCATACTTACAATAAACTTACGGTATACTTCTTCAGCTACATTTCGGACTCTTTCAGCATGTAATTTGAAATTTTCGTACTCTTCGCTTGTGTAATTCCACTGGTCAACATTTCCTATATAACAGCGCAAGCGTCTTGCCATATCAAAAATACCTGGATGCTTTATAAGCATTAGAAGTTTAAGTTCTAGTCTTAATATTTCTTCTAAAGCTGTAATGGCAGTTTCGGGGTTTGCTTGATCTAGACATAAACTTTTCTTTACTCGAGTATCTAATTCGGCTAGTTTATTTTCTATTTTTAAAAAATTCAATTTTTTTTTTTTACGTGTAATTACTGCCATCTCTAGTGATTCTTCTATTTGTGCTTCGGTTATGTTTAAGTTTGTTACAAACAAATTTCTGTCTTCAAAATTTAATTCACCATTATCAATCTTCCATTTTATATCCAATAAAGTCTTAGCATCATTATAATCATATTCGGCCTGTTCATATTCTGAATCAAAAGTCATTTTTTCCATATCTCTGTTATATTTGACGCCCACAAATTCATTTGTTACAGTTTTCACTATCATTAATTCAATTAATTTACAAGATTTTGTCTCTGGTGGAATGTCTACAACACACACCTATTTAGTTATTTATATTTAGATACTCTGAAAACACTTACTTCTGTATATGGCGTCACATTTTTTCACTTGCTCAAACTATGAATTACAAAATATTAATCAACATAAAAAAATTAATAAACGTTCTCTCTATCAGCATATAAAAACATAAAAAAAACGTATGGCGAAAAGATCTATATACAAGTGGCTGCATTAATCTTAGAATGCAGTTGTGCCTTTTTTGAAGGCTTTACATTTCACTATTTAATTTTTAAGGGATTTTAAATTCAGTATGAGAAAGTTTTCCTTCCTCAGCATTAATTTTAGTTTTTACACAAAAAAGTCCCAAGATTATTAGTTTCTCGTGCATTTTAGAACACTAACTCAGGATTTATTTATAGTGTGTAAACGGCATACGGCCGGGATCCCAAGCGATAAAATGCAGCTGCGGTTAGCAGTTTTAGCCGCACATGTGTGGAAAAATGGTGGGCGAGACTATAGTTGGCGAGAACTAAGCCTATTAAAGGAAAGGACTTTACTATTGATATTTGATGGGAGGACAGACGTGCATGAAGTTCCGAGGTCGGCAAAGTGATCCCTTTCTTGTTACTTCATTCGTATATCTACAGATTATCTTGTGCTTTGTTGACGAGGACAGCTGGACCCGTCAAAAAAACTCCAGCCGAAGGACTACCTCTGAGACCCAGTACCAGCTATAGCTTCAGTAAAATATGACAAGTTCCTGGCTTGTATTAATTTGTGTACTTTACTCGTTGATTACTCATGCAGCCTAAGTTGTAGGTGCAATCCTTTTTTGTCAAGGTTATGCATGATTAGTCGTCGCCGGGGAAGTTATATTACACTTAATTAAAACAGAAAGTATCATAAACGTAAGAATGCCTAAATCAGGACTTCAGATCCTGGGTAGTATTTCATTATCATGAGCCTGCTTTAAATATTCTCAAATAAATTCAACATTTTGGTATGCCTTAATAGTAATTTTTATTCAATGATTTCTTAGTTCAAATACTTTATTTTTATTTTCAGAAAATGATGTCGCTCATATTTAAGTAATAGGAAACAAGTAACTAAATACAAAGAAAAAATATTAATTGTAAAAGATGTACCATGTGGAATTCTGCAAGAGTCAGTTTTAAGTCCCATTCTTTTTGTCTTATTCATAAATAATATAGCAAGTATGTTAGAGCACTCTGAAATACATATCAAAGAATTAATTTTAATATATTAAAATTTATTTATAAAATGAAACATTGCAATCAAATAGAATATGTATATAATAAACGTGCATACAATACTCAAAATAATACAAAACTAGTAATATTATCCGTACACTTTTTTAGAACAAAGATCACTTTTTATAAAGGATTTCAAGAGTATAGTCTTTGCAATTTCTAAATAGACCTGCGTCATTACCGTTTGTGACGCCAAATTGTAGCGACGATGCCGCTACCAATATCCTATTGCCACATGACTATATTAGCGCCATCGGTAGAATACAGAGATTGAAAATGTTTAATAGCAGATGATGAATGTGATTTGTTAGTTTTTAAAAAAGTACTTTTTAGGATAAATTTTTATCGACAATATTACAGGTTAAAGTCATTAATTAACAATATATTTTATTTACTTCTATATTTTTACCACTGAGCATGTTTTAAATATAGTTGCGTATTTCTAATGCTCATAATTTTATGGCCATTAGTATATTATACCAGAGGCGCAAATTATGTTTATCACTCTCAAAAACGGTTTTTTAAAAATTTTTATTAGCGTGAGAACATTACAACACTGATGTCATACTTAATCTAATCTCTAAGCCTAGCGTTACCTCTATTTATACTACTTCCTTATCTAATTCATTTGAAATACATAACTCCTCCGGCCCTAAATGAGAACTATGGGGAACCAGAGTTCGAAAGTCCAGGAAAGTTCCTTGTCTCATGTTCTGTGCTATCTTCGTATACATGTTTAGCTATTGACTTCTTTAAAAAATATCTATAAATTAAATATAATATCAGAAAAATAATAGTGACATATAAAATTATCGTATAAAAGCTAATATTCTTAAAATTGATTACAGGACTTTCTAATTTACTTAATTCTAGTTTTTCATTTTCCAAAACTCGATAGACCTCATTTAATTCATTGAGATGTATCGGATCTATTTCTAAAGGTTTAAGGTCAAAGTTTGGCATTTTTGAATTATTGGCATAAACTTCTAAGCGTGGTAATACAATATTCTTATAACTAGAAATTTCATTAACAAAAGTTTTTAACACTACTTCATCGATTGACACTTCACAAGAATCTTTAAGTTCTAGCAAATAGCTACCGTTTATAGGAATACTGTTTTTCACTTTTCCGCACTTGTGTATAACAACTAAATTATGAGGCACTACGATAATCCATTTGTTCTTCTCCAGTTTTGAATCTTCTTTGTGGTTATCTTCACCGGTATTTGGTGACAATTACGTATATTATCGGCGTATCTTATTAATTCAATTTCGCATGGTGCTGTTGAAGTAATTTTTGATGTTTGTAGTTGATGACAAATGAATTCTGCCTGAGTGACTTCATAACAATTTGTGTCAGAAACTGCATAGGTGCGGTCGTTTAACAAAAGGTATTTTGCACTAGGGATGATCATCTTAAAAGAAGTCTGATGTGGAGTAGGTAGTGGATACAAATGATAATAGATAAAATCGTCCATTTCAACAATTGGTACTTCCAAAATAAACACTATACTGTTATCTTTGCTGTAGCTTTTAATATTGATGATTTTTTCGAATAGCAACGTATTGAGTACTGTCACTTCGAATGGGAATTTCTTGCCTTGTAACTGTTTACTGGCTGTGGTTAGTTCAGAAAATAGTTCATGGGGTTCTACCATAGCATTATGAAAAATATTTAATTTAGAAAAGTAATAGCAACTTCGATTCGTTCCAATAGATCATATAGAATCTGAAAATTTGTGGAAAATTGCAGAGCTAATCTTTCTAGAGCAAAATAATGAAAAGTTTCTACCTTGTCAATACTTAAATTTTAATTTCTTTTGAAATCTCCTCGATTCGGTCTTTTAGAATATATTGATTGTGAGCTAATATTTTAGAGTTATTTTCGAAATTCTGAAGGAAGTTTGAAATAGAGTTATTTGATCATTAATTAAAGATTTGATTTTTCTTGGTTATTAGTTAAAGATGAAATGGCATTGTCATATCTTTCTCCATCGTTATAATCTAAATTTCCGGTGAGAAACTTTAATGCTGAGCCTACACCGTTAAAAGAGATCGTTTTCTCGTTTATTCCAAAGCGGATTTAATTGTTTTAATTGTATCTCAATTTTATTTTCTAAAATTTGGATTGTGTGATACAATTGTGAAATGATTGATTCAATTGGAATACATGTGGGGATAATGATAGTGTATTTTGAATTTCTTCATATTGAGCCTTTAAAGTCAAAAGTTTTTGTAATATTAGCAATATCATAAATTTGAATAAATGTCCAAAAATCGGTTTTATTTGGGCTGTGCCTAAACGAAGAGGAAGAAGTCCGGGGTTGTCGTCTAAATTGTAGAACTGGGATGCAATTCGTCTTGTGACTGTGCAGAGGGCGAATCTGTAACAGGGGGTCTTTTTAGTTCTTTAATATGTATAATTTCTTTACTTAATGTAATTTCCTTATTTTTTTGTTTCTCTCTTGAAATTTCTACCCTATTCTTATCTAATATTTTAGTAATTTTATACGGTCCTAAAACACCTTATCTTTTTGTTTCTCTTTTAGGATTCTTCTTAAAAACTATTTGTTCTATTTTAAATTCTGGATTAGTATCTCCATTGGTATTTTTCTTATCTACTACTTTCTGTTTATTTTCGACTAATTTTGCATTTACTTTATTATATACGTGTTCTAATTTTTCTTTATGGTTATTAACGTAGTCTGAATAAAAGTTAGGGGTTAAAAAGATTTCATTGGGGTCTCTCGAATTTGTATGTCCAAACGTCAATTCAAAGGGAGTATATTTTGTCGCACTGTGAATCGAGTTATTATAACCTATTATAGCATAGTCCATTAAATCGCTTTCTTTGGGGTAAATATCGCGTAAAAGTCTTAAGTGTTCAATTAGTGTGGAATGTGTTCTTTCAACTATGGAGTTGGATTCGTGATGTCCGGATGTTGTGAAATGTACATTAATTTTGTGTAGTCCTAAAATTTCTTTAATTGTAGCGTTGTTAAATTCCGTTCCTTTATCTGTCACAATGGTTTGGGGTATACCGAAAGAAGTAAAATATTTTATAAGTGCTTGACTAATATTTATAGCCGTTTCTCCACTTATAAATAGAGCTTGAGCTAATTTTGTAAAAGCATCTACTAATGTTAAATAATTTTTCCCATCAAAAGTAAATACGTCCATATGTACAATTTCGAATGGGCTTTTTGCCGTTTCCGTTAGCATTATTGGGGTATATGGAGTCTGTCTAGCGTATTTATTTTTTTGGCACAATGTACATGCATTGATAAAATTTGTTATACTAGTTTTCATATTTTTCCAGTAATAATTTTGTTTGAGTCTTTCATAGGTTTCGTTTATTCCTCGGTGAGTCGTTTTACCTTCATGGTAGTTTCTAATTACTATTGTCTGCTCTTCGATATCCTTAAGTGTATTAATCAATTTGGTGCATTTGATTAAGTTTGGTCTATTTTCAGAAAAATGCTGTTGATATACATCATTGAAGTCATTATACAATTTGTCTTTATTGAAATGTAAATAATAAGTGTTACTAGGGTCTGTGTATTGAATTAGAAAATCCAAAATTAGTTTGTCATTGGCAATTTCTGGAATTTTGACTTTTATAATTGTAGGGTCGCTTTCATTTTCTAACGTTACGTCCGTCTTGTAATACAAATTTGGGTAAACTAAAATCTGGCGTGGTTTGTTATTTATAATTTCGTCTAAAATAGCAATTCCTTTATTCGTGTTTCCATTAGAGTTAGAATGTTGAGTAGATATGTTGTCGTCGTCAGGAATATGTATTGTCCATGCAGGTTCAGGAGTGTTTAATTGAGGTTCTTCAGGTAATTCTGTTTGAAATTGATTTTCGTCATGCGGTTCATGATCTAAACTTTTTAAAAATTCTGTTATATAGTCATCTATGTCACCTGGATTATTTGCAAGAGATCCTGTTTCTAAGGCATTGACTGGTATCCGGGATAAACAATCGGCATTAGTGTTACATTTTCCTTTCTTATAAAGAATTTCGTAGTCATACTCTAATAATTTTATCCTCCATCTTGTCAGTTTTGAGTTTGCGTCTTTTAAGTTGAAAAGCCATGTCAGTGGTTTGTGATCAGTATATATATAAAACTTTTGTCCAAATAAATACGGTCGAAAATGTTTGCATGCCCAAACAATTGCAAGAAGTTCCTTTCGATTGTCGAATACTTTGTTTCGGTCTCATTTAGTGTCCTAGATGCGTACGCTATTGGTCGGTCATTGGGTACGGTTCCTTGCGATAATATTGCTCCAATTGCATAGTTACTCGCGTCTGTCGTCAAAATAAATTTTTTTTCAAAGTCGGGATACTGAAGTACAGGTCCGTTGGTCAAAATTTCTTTACAAGTTCTAAAGCTGTCTAGAAAATCTTTGTCGTGTATTACTTTGGCATTCTTCTTTAAGCATTTCGTCATAGGTTTTGTAATTTTGCAAAGTCTTTTATGAAACGTCTATAGTAACCTAATAGTCCAAGGAAACTTTTGATTTCAGTTGCTGTGCGTGGTAAAGGAAAATTTTTTACAGCTGTTATTTTGTCTGGGTTTGGTTTAACTCCTGTAGGGGTAATTACGTGTCCTAAATACATTACGGTTTTTTGTAGGAATTCTGATTTGTCTAACTGTATTTTTAAATTATGTTGTCTAAATCTGTCGAAAACTTCTCTTAATTTTTCTAAGTGCTCTTGAAGAGATGAACTGAACACTAGACAATCGTCAAGGTAAATTATACACGATTGATCTGTCAGTCCGCGTAAAACTCTGTCCATTACACGTTGGAATGTCGAAGGGCATTTATTAAACCCATAGGCATCCGTTTAAATTGAAAATGTCCCTGCGGGTACTGAATGCTGTTTTCTGTCGTCTTGGGGTCCATCTGGATTTGATAAAACCCGCTGGCCAAATCTAGGGTCGTGAAATAATTTGCACGGCCTAGCCTGTCTAAAATCTCATTAATATTAGGTAATGGGTATTTGTCAGGAATTGTTTGAATTTAATTTTCTATAATCTACTACAAGTCGCCATTTTCGTTTACCAGATGCGTCAATCTTTTCTCCACTATCCAAATTGGGAAGACCACGCGAAACACTGTCTTCAATTATGCCCTGATCTAACATTTTCTTTATTTGTGATTTAGCTTCGTTGCGGTGAATTTCTGGGAGGCGATATGATTTTGTAAAAATTGGAGAATCATTTTTTAGATTTATTTTATGTTTAATTTCACTAGTAAAACTGAGGGGAACTCCTTCACAATAAAATATGTCACGGTATTCTAAACACAATTTCTTTTTAGCGTCTTTTTCTTTTTTATTGCAGTGATCAAGTCGAAGATCTTTCAAATTTCCTTTTAATTTATCGTCCTGTGGTTCGTCTAATTCTAGGTCTGTTTCCAAATTTTCGATAAAATTTACATCAATATCGTTTATGGGTTCAATTTCGAAAGGTTGAAAAATAGAAATTTTAACGGGATATTCATTTATATTTGTGACTACAATGGTCGCGAAATTTTCAATAACACTAACCAAAGCTTTTTGTGTTTCAAGTCCATTTCCAAAATTCGTGTGGTTTAATATTCCGACTCCATTACGCATTTGTACTGGGATTTTATTACTTGTCGGCAACGCCGGTTACAATTATCGAATAATTTGTGAATTGATTATTTTCATTTCTGGTTCAAAATTTAGAATAATAGGAATAGTCGCATGCGGGGTTATTATTTGTTTCCGGCTTAAGTTAAGATTTGCGCCTAATTGTCGAAGTAAATCGATTCCAATTAAACCTTGAAAATTATTACTAAATTTGAAAAGGAAAAATTTGTAATAGTCCTTTACGTTAAAGATTTGAAAAAGTGGTATGCACGCTACTTCTTTGTGAAAGGTGGTATTGTGTGCCGTTTGAATATTGAAAAATTCCTGGTAAATGAAATTCGTATAAAATTTGTGTGCTATTTCAGGATCAATCAAACTACGGGTGCTACCAGTATCGATTAAAAATCTAGCATTTATTTCAGGAATAATAATAAATGGTAAATCTTGCTTGAATGTGTTTACGTGTATTATCTCTCGTTGTTCCAAGGCATGACCTGTGGAAAATTTTGCTGAGTAGGATTTACATCATTAACATCGTAATTTATATTCTCACACGCGTTATCAGGAAACTGGATATAGTTTCTATCGGTGTTATGTAGCGGCTGGGTTTGAAACGTCTCGTGTGTTTTCAAAGAATGAACGAGGTCGTCGTTATCGCAATAAGCACTATAGTTTGCAGTATTACAATCATTCTCACGTTCTATAAAATAAGGGTCATTGCAGTTTGAACTATTTATATTCTGATTGTATAACCTTTGAGATTGAAATTGGGGTTTAATAGTTGTATTTCCAGAAGATGTATCCATCGGTTCGTCTTTATTAAAATTGGATATGTTATTTGGGTGTACTTGAGCAAATCTCTGAGATGAACTTGCAAAATTTTGTTTGCTACTAAATGGTGTGTTTTGCATACCAAACCTGTTATTAAAATGGGAACTTGGATTAAATGTTCTTTGATGGTTTACAGGGGTGTGAAATCTGTTCGATTGTGTGTTTTGAAAATGAGACTTTTGCGTTTGAAATTTCGAATATGAAGGTTGGTTATTTTGAAATGTGTTTGGGTACCTATAAGTGAAATTGTTAAAATTCTGTCTGAATGGAATGTTAGAGTGATTTGAATAGCTACTAGGCGTCATTCTTGAAATGGGTTTGAAATTTGAATTTGAATTTAAGTTACTATTTCTCTGTGTTGAGTATAAGAAATTTTCTTCTTCGATAACTAATCCCATAGTCTGTTCTAAACTACTAGGGTTGCGTAATCTAACATTTGTTTGAATGGTTATTGGCAATCCACGAATATATGTTTTAAGCGAAGGTCATCATAACTTTTAAGTCTAATAATCGTTCTTGCTGAAATGGTCAATGAATTTAATTTTGCAATTATTAAACTTCTTGCGTCTTGGCAACGCATTCCAAAATTATATGGCGTTTCATGTTTATTTGGTCTTAAACTAATTAAATCCTGGATAAGGCAATCAATATCGCGTTGATCTCAAAAGATAAATTTAAAGCGTTTTAATTTCGTCCCAAGTTTTTAACTCTGTCGTGAACCTATTAATATCTGAGCTCTACCTATCAATTTACCTATAATTGCTCTAAGCAAGAAACTATTTAACTGAATATTTGTTTGACTAGCAAATACATTAATTACGTTCTCGCAATTTGCGATAAATATTGTCAAGGTATGAGGGTTTCCATCGTAAGGGGGGATGGAATCTAAATGTAATTTTAGCAATTGATAATTTGTTTGTTCAGTTGCCATGTTTGAATTAATTAGGTTATCTAAATTACTGATACTATTTTCTGAGCTTTCCAAAATATTTGAACGAGCCCTTGAATTATTCCCTAGAATATCTACGTTCGTGTTATCTGAACTTGCTTCTAAAATTTCTTCGTTACTTATTTTAATGCGTTCTATCAAGACTGTTAAGTCGTTTATATCACAATCACTCATCAATTGAAAATCAATTATAAGATATCAGAAATAGAAATTCAAAGTTAGCTTACATTAATATGATGCATTGAGTTCGCATAATCTTCTTAAACTAAGTGCCCTGGTTAGACGATTCTGTTCCTTCCAAAATTGGGCTGGTGTCTGGATTGGACGATTTCGTTCCTTCTCCAAACTGCTAACAAAAATCTTCGTTTCTCGAATTCGAAAGTACAAACAGTTGTTGATTTTCCTAAAAGCAATTGCCAAAGCAATTTTCGCTTGCCTATATGAATATATCACTTTCAAGGTTCTTGATTTTGGTTAATCGTTGAAACGAAAAATTTCCGGCGATTCGAAAATTTCCAAAATCCTACCGACTGCGCCAATTATGTTTATCACTCTCAAAAACGGTTTTTTAAAAATTTTTATTAGCGTGAGAACATTACAACACTGATGTCATACTTAATCTAATCTCTAAGCCTAGGGTTACCTCTATTTATACTACTTCCTTATCTAATTCATTTGAAATACATAACTCGCAATAATAACCACAGTTATTCAAGAGGTTATGTCATTGGAATTATAATTTAAACGTTTTGATTGCACAAATCGAAAAAGAAAAGAAACAGAAATTACAATTCCATTTGTAAGTAAAATTCTCATACACTTTGAATAATTAAGATATGTCACTTTAAAATAATCTTTTAGATTTCCTTGAAACCATCTACAAAGACTAAAGTTATGTTATGTACAATGCAAACGAAGGATTTAACACTTTCAAATCACCCTAAAATTTGTGATCATTTTACTTGTTTATTAGTATGCAACTAGATTGAATACGGCATGTTTTGAAAGCATTTCCAACAACTAAAACAATACATATGGATAAAGACTTTAAATGAACCAACTTTGAATTATGTTGTTGAAATATGCCATTATTCAAGAAAAGAATAACTGTTACAGGATTATTACTGTTCCCAGTAAAATCCAAAATTGCAAGTTATCTCCAGTCGGTGTCGTAAGCTAAAATGAAAACTTTATAACCAAAAGGTTCAACGACTAATCATTTCGATAGAATTCTTAAAGATATAAACAGTAGTTTGTTAAATATACAAAAGCATGAAGGGCAAAATCTTCCAAAAATAGGCATTTACTTTATTACTCTTGAGGCCATATAATTGTTGCAGGTAATTGAGTAGTTTGAAACAAATAATTCAATATACAATTTACCATTTTTGTAGATTGGTGTAATATAAAGACTTTGACCTTACTTGTATTTAGCACCTCCAAAATTTAAGCTAGTGTAGTATTGGCCAGTTCATCACCAGTGTGTTTCTTACAACCATTAAAATTGAACGCTGTAGAAGCTGTTAGGATGCCAAAAATCCAATATCCTGAAGATGAATTTGCAACCCATATTTTAAAACAAGTCGCTCAAGAGTTTAACGAGTATTAAAAGCTTGTAATTGAACAATAAAATATATATGGTTGTACTTGTTTATTATACATAAAGTTTAAGATAGTTGTAATTAATAAAAGTACATCATACATCGTAAAAAATTTTCAATTGCATTGAATATGCAGTGATACGGAGGCAATCTTAACACCTTATGTCCATATTGTTCGCCAGCAAATCCGCTTTAAAAATCTTTGGCGGTTTATACCTAAAATTTTTAATTAATACTGATATGTTATAAAGCACATAATTAAGACTTACATCGTCACAAGTTAAATAAGCTTTGCTTAAAATCATTAGTTCCATAAGAAATTGCTTATTTAGTGTCGCTCTACAATGTTACTTTTTTTCTAGAAACTGTTAGATGTTTTATTTAACAAGTATAATAATACGACATGTTGTCTAAAATTATTGCAAATAATTTTTCCAAATTCTTTAATAATTAATTTTCAAATTTTGCTCATTCACTTCTCTGTAGTAACTTAGGGTTTTTGTGGAAGGCGAGAAAATCAATTTCAGCCACATTTAGTAATTCATTTGCATTTCGTGCATATAATGTACCTAAAGACTAATTACATTATACTGTATTAAGGATAAGTAGATGACACCAACCTTTTTCGATCAATTTGTGTGCTCTAATTGTTCTTATTGCACGCTTTGCTAGATACGGCACCATTCTGAAAAAGCCATGTTTTGTCTAAAACACAAAATGCTACAGATTCTCTTCTTTTATTTTCATATATGTTCCGAATCGAATTCTATTTATTCATAATATTTAACAGTTTCATTAAACCTATTCTTGGATTATCTTTCAGCCATTTAAATCCAAGACTGTATTTAGGATCGTGCACTAACTTTAAAAACTCCACATGTTTCAAATTCAACCATCAAGTATCAACAGAAACGTGATAAATCGAAAATAATTACATGTTGCACTATAAATGTAACTGGAAAACAAATACTAGCGATTTTCACGCAGCCTATAAAGGTGATCAAACTAGCAACAAGTAGCTTAGTTCTGGGTCTAAATGAATCTCGTTCATCGTCTTTGGTTATTAGAGTTCAGTTTAATACTAATATGAGTTGTGAATAGCACTGTTTGAGGCAAAAACCAGCCAAATATCAATATATAAAAACGGAAAAATTTAAGAGGTCGTTGACACCAACAAAACAAGGAATGGAATATAACCTAAAATTTAAACGTCAAAATTTAATATTTGGCTTTAAAATTATTGGCAACGTCGTAAATTGCTATTATTCAAACCAAAACTATAACATTAATATTGTACAGTATTAGGTTGACAAACATCTACATAAATAGTTAGTACTTGTGTGACGTCACGGATGACGAGGTCTATTTAGAAATTGCAAAGACTATATAATGCTTTACCAATAACAAGTCGAAAATACAGAAACTATACATTTATGTAAAACACATACGCAGAAAAATATACAGTATTGCCCGAAATAAACAGTACTGAAATTGTAATTGTTTTGTATATTTAAAAAATACATATTATTGACACTTTATTATATGTTCTAAATGTGCACCTCCTCGTTCGAGACAGACTTCATAACGATGTTCTAAGTTTCTGGTCATGTTATTGAATAAGGGTTGTCTCAGGGCTGCGAAGAAGACTCTAACGGCATCCTTTAATTCATCGATGGTTTGTGGTGCCCGTTTGAAAACGGCATTTTTAGCCATGCCCCAAATGTATGCGTCTGGAGGTGTGAGGTCTGGAGAATGTGAAGGATAAGGGAAGTCAGTAAATCGTGATATGAATTTGCTTGGAAAATGTTCTTGAAGAAATTGATGAATTGCGGCAGCAGTATGGCAAGTTGCCCGTCCGCTGAAAAAATTGGTTTCAAATGCCAAGTTATGTGCACGACAGAATTGGACGTAGATCAGGGATAAATCGTGTTAAAATTTGTCTGTACCTCTGTTGATTAAGTGTGACTTGCCTACCATTCTCTTCGATAAAGTACGGACCAATGATTCCGTGTCCGGAAACAGCACACCAGACACTCACTTTTCACTATGTAAAGGAACCTCTTGAACCTCATCGGGTCTGGCAAAGCCCAGAAATCGATTTGTCGACGATTCACATAGCCTGACAAGTGAAAATGTGCTTCGTCTGAAAACCAAACATTTTTCAACAATTCAGGATTTTCATACTGTAACGCGAGAATTCTGGCGCAATATTCCACTCTACTGCGATAATCCCGAGGATGTAGTTGTTGATGTACCTGAATCACATACGAAAATGTACCCAGCTCCTTCAGGATTCTTTGAAAGGAAGTTCTTTTTAAATCAAGTTGTAACGCTGTCCTTGCCTGGCTGACTTTCGGATTTTCTAAGATTTGCTCAAAACACGTTCATGGTTATTGTTGTTGTTAACTGTCCTGGGACGCCCGAGTTTCCTTTTCGTTGGCACAATACACTACCTGTATTTCTAAACTTTTCAATAACCTTCAAAATTACAGCATTACTTGGAGAACGTTTATTAAACCTTTGTGTGAATTGATCAGACACGTATAGCAAACTTGCACCATTACGTCGGCCGATTCCGTATGAACGAAAATAATGCTCTACCAGAAACACTTTCTCCTCTGTACTTAACACCATTTTTAACAATTAGGCTCTACTAATTACTTGTTTGAGGTTTACTTGACAGGTCTATACTAGCTAACTTGAGTGTGACAGCGCACGCATAAAAACACCGCCAACTTAGTTTCAGTACTGTTTATTTCGGGCAATACTGTATTATAATTTATGTATTCTTTGTTAAGAAATATGTATTGTTTGTACAGTAGCTTTAGCTAAATAAAGAGGTTTATAATAATTACTTTTCTCCATCATTATCCTGCATTTACATAAACAGGACCTACTAGACCAATAGCCAAATCTTTCCTATCAACACGGTTCAATTCATTATTGCTGGCATAACTTAAACAATTCGAAGTAAACCACTTCATATATTTGCAAGTCAAACGTGCACTGCTACAGGACGTACAAATGCTCATGTAGTATGCACAGTCATTGAGTTGAACTGAAAACTACGTTGGGTGAACTTGTATTTCAAAGATAATAATGACATCGAAAACATATGTAAAAAGTGTGAAGTTTGGTGAGCCGGAGTTTGAAGAGGCAGTGATGTTTCGGAAGTAAATAATGATTACATGAAGGACAATCATTCCCAAATAAATTCTGATTAAAAACTCCGATTCCGGCAGTGATGATTGTTTTCTTCTATCATGTTATGGAACACTTCTTCTTTACGCAAGATATTCAGTTAGTGCGAATTTATTCATCTATATTTGTGGACTTTATTTTCAACCAAACTTACGAAGTAAGTTAGGTTAATAAGATCGTCGTCGTCCGTTGCACGTTTTTTTCGTTTTACAAACATTTGATATATGGATCTTGTTCAGTTTTTTACGATGATTAAGAATATGCTAGCCAATTTTCAATATCTCATCTAGTTTTCGAGTAATTCGACTTTAAAGTCGAAATTTTGGTTATATAAAACTTCAATATAACAAAATATAAATATTATTTTTAGGTTAATATCGACCTCCTGAGCATATTTTTCCATAGCATCAATACTCTATGTCGATTGGTTTTCGAGTTATTCGACTTTGAAAAAAATATGTTCGAAAAATTTTATAAAATTGTTACGATATAAAAAATAAACTTGTGTGAATTTCTATTACATAATGGCTTTAAGTTTGGTTGTATGGCGTACATGCGGCATAGATTTTTTTTACATGCATTTTATTATGACATTTTACAACTCTTCCTTATCTATAACCATGACAACATAACATAATATTTTTAGAACGGGAAATATGTCTACTACTATTAAAGTAAAATATGGCAGCAACAAACATGCTACAATTAAAATAAACAACAAATTTGCAACCCAAGTAAAGCCTACCTTAACAATGATGATAATGATACTCCCTGTATGTTTGTTTAGCATTTTTCGTAATCTTCGTTGGGAATTAAACCACTCAGTTTTTAAAATCATAGTTATTTATGTTTCGATCAATGACCTAGGATCATTGTCAAAATAATAAAAACTTCAAGTTCTTCAACTATATCATATAAAATAAATTTTTATGCTAGTTAGCTATTATATTTAATTATACTGACATACTCTAATGTAATTGAAAGAGTGAATAAACTTATCTTTATCTTTATATATAAACATTAGATGAAAATTTTAAAGTTTAAAAGAATGATTGCCTTCAATTTGTGTTGCGGCCTGGGACCGGCTTTTTCAGGTAGCCAATACGCTTAACGTAAAATCACCTGATTAATTTTTATTGGTAATTTCAAATAATTCAATAATTTCAGAATTGGAAACATTTTTTAACATGTTTCTATTTATATAGTTGAGAGGATGGTTATTAAAGAAGTGTGTGATTACGTTACCGTAAGGCTTAAGCAGCCAGGGACTGCTAATATGCCTATTGTTAGTAATTAGTTGTTGTATGTATAAATAAAAATCAAGTATGTAAGCTGTATTTCATGTTAATATCACAAGGAAAACCCAGGAAAAACTTGCAATGCTACCTAGATATAGTGGGCATTTGATTTTCATTTGTTATTTCTTTTAGTAATGGAATCCATTGTTGAAAGACACGGATTCCTTTGCTACGCAGTTATTTTTATGTAGGGTTATATAAGCAGCTTCTTTGATTTTGCGTTTTTGGTGGTTTTCTTTTTTGTCGATAATTTTGGATCCTCCCATTTTATTTTATGACTGGAGTCCCATGCATGTTGGCAAATCATGGATTTTTCAAATTTTCTATTTTTTATATATGCTTTATCTTCTTTTAATCGAACTTCAAATGGTCTGGAACTTTCCCTATATAAAACTTACTACATTTGCACAGTATTTTGTAGATGCAGTTTTTTGAACTTTGTATTGCATTTTTGGGTTTTGTTTTTGTTAATTGTGTTCTTAGTGTATTGTTGGTTCTAAATACTGTTTTAATTCTGAATCTGTTTCTTATTCTTTGTATTTCTGCAGAGAATCCTTTTATGTATGGTATTGAGTGCATTTTTTGGTGTATATCGTTGTTGTTGTTTTCTTTTTCTTTATTTTTTGGGACTTTATTCATTTCTTTCTCTATTATTCTTTTAGGATACTTGTTTTCTATTAGTGTACATCTGATTAGATCTTTCTCTTTCTTTAAAATTTCTTCGTTTGATGATATTAATTTTGCTCTATCATACATGGGTTTGATAATTCCTCATTTGACACAGTGTGGGTGGTTTGAATGGAAGTTTAAGTATCTGTTTGTGTGTTGGTTTTCTGAATACTGATGTACTAATTGTTGTATCGTTTTTGTGAAGTAGAATATCTAAAAACGGAAGTTCTTGTTGTTCTGATTCATATGTGAATTTAATAGTTGGTTCTATTTTGTTAATAGATTCTACGAAGTTTTTAATTAGTTCTGTATTATGAGGCCGAATACATAGACATTATCTACGTATCTCCACCAGATTAGTGGTTTCAATTCTTGTGTGAATATTACATCTTTTTCGAATTCTTCCATGAATATATTACTAAAGATTGGCAATAGTGGACTTTTCCCATCGCCATTCCGAAGCTCTGTTTGTAGAACTGGTCATTTATTTGAAAATATGTAGTATTGACGCATAAACTAAGTAATTCCATAATCGATGATATACTTATTTTGTTCTTTCTTTAAGGTTGTCATCTTTTTCTAGTTTGTTTTTTATAACACTAAGTGTTTTGTTTATAGGGACATTTGTGAAGAGATTTACTACATCAAAACTTATCATTGTGTGTGTATTTTCAATTTTTATGTTTGATAATTTTTCTAAAAAATGTTGGTTGTTTTTTATGAACGAGTCCGTTTTGCCTGCTAAAGGATTTATAATTTTTAGGAAAAATTTTGCTAAATTATGGCTTGGTGAATCTATGGAGCTTACGATAGGTCTTTTTTATGAGTTTTTGGTAGACCGTCAAAGTGGGGTGGTTTACTGTAATGTGGGACCAGTTTGTTTCTTTCTTTGTCTTCGAATTCATTTTTAAATTCATATAAAGTTTTGTATATTTTATTTTCAATTGATTTTGTTGGGTCTGTTTCTAAACTGGTGTAATTTTCAGTGTTTAACAATTCGTTGATTTTTGTGTTGTAATCGTTTTTATTTATTATTACTGTTGCATTGCCTTTGTCAGCAGGTAGAATTATAACTGAGTTATCGTTTTTTAGATTGCGGATTGCTTTTATTTCGTTACTACTTACATTTGGTTTTATTTTGTGATTCTTTTCTATTTGGATTTTGCATGTACTCTAAATTTGTTAAGTTGATCTTCTTCGAGCTGGATTTCTGTTTTCTCAATACAGCTAATTATTTCAAAGGTTGGTATTGATTTTGGTGTTACTGCAAAGTTCAGGCCTTTTAATAGAAATAATTTTTCTGTGTTGTTAGTAGTTCTGTTTGATAAATTTATGACGGTGTTTAACAAGGTGTTGTTGTTTTTAAACGTTTTAGTTTGTGTGTTATTTTTCTCTATAAATAGGTTATTAAATTTCTTTATGTGAATTTCTTTTTGTTTGAAAAATCTGCTTCGTAGTAGGTTTTTGTACTAACGAGAATTTTATCAAAATCATATTTTGTTACCTTTATTCGTATGAAATTTATAATGTCCTCAACATCTTGTTTTAACTTATAAATAATGTGTTGGTGGTTTTGTAGTCTTTCCCTCATCATACTGTAACTTGCTCTTTCAAGAATCCTTGATAGTTTATTGCTTGTCTGACCAAATTTGATTCTAAATTCTTTTGGTGTTATTTCGTTATTTCTGCATTTTATTAGGTTTAGATTGTCTAAGTGTCTAAAACAAATACAAATTTCAAGCACATACCTGACTTGTAAATACTACCTGTATGTTTGATGTGGTTTGTTTAGCATTTTTCTTAATCTTCGTTGGGAATTAAACCACTCATATCTTACATACATGATTTCTATTTATACATACAACAACTAATTACTAACAATAGGCATATTAGCAGACCCTGGCTGCTTAAGCCTTACGGTAACGTAATCACACACTTCTTTAATAACCACCCTCGCAGCCATATAAACAGAAACATGTTAAAAAATGTTTCCAATCATGAAATTATCGAATTTATATGAAATTACCAATAAAAATTAATCAGCTGATTTCACGTTAAGCATATTGGCTACCTGAAAAAGCCGGTCCAAGGCCATAACACAAATTGAAGACAATCATTCTTTAAAACTTTAAAATTTTCACATCAATAAACCAAAGTCGCCTTCAATTTGTCATAAATGTCAAACTTGAAGTTTTTATTATTTTGACACGATCCTAGGTCATGGATCGAAACGTAAATAAATATGATTTTAAAAACTATGAGTGGTTTAATTCCCAACGAAAATTAAGAAAGATGATAATGTTTCTAATGCAATGTATAGCAGATTTAGCAAAATCTCCAATGCCAATGTAAAAGTTCTAACAATATAATGCCTGCATCAATGTAACAAATTTAAAATACGAGGTGTGCAAATTATATGTTTATCCTGCCAAGGTTAAAATGCCCTACGATTCGACACTAATATTGTTACACTTTATTTTATAAAGCTACAACAAATTACTATATTAATTAGGTTTAGGGCAATTTTTTGAGGCTCTCCATTGAGAAATCCCCAGCACAATATCGTAACGTCCACATAATGTGAAGCACACATAAAGTTGTGGTTCATACGGACATTCTGAGCATTGGCTCATCTTTGTGGTTTGAGATTATGCTAATATGGCAATTCCATGGTTGGAGGTGTTGTTCCCGCCAATGTGCAGTAAGAGTGTTTCAACCTCTTCTAAACGGGGTAGACATTTACGTTGGAGAAAAAGTATTGTAACTGTAGACTTGCTTACCGACTTCTGATGAGTACCACTGTGTGCGAGAGATTCGAGATTATAGACTAGTGGTTCCCCCTTTCCCTATTTCTCCTTCTATTGTATCAATATGCCGACCAGCGAAGCAACACTATCATAGCAGGAAGCCACCACCGAGTCAGCCCTGAGGACCTAAATCTTAGCACCAGCAGAAAGATACTGGGCTAAGTGTTATTAATAATACATCCGCGATGTATTTAGGCACTTAGGGAATTAATTCCCCCCGCATATTTTTAATGCGAGGCTTGGGGATATAAGTTGCAGTTGTTGCTTCAATATACAGGGTGATTCAATAGCCTCTTTACAAACTTTGGCAATAAAAGAGATTTAATTTCATGAAGAAATGTTCATATAAATTTATGTCCTATCTTTCTTTGTTCAGAAGTTATCGACCTTTTAAAATTTTTAAGTTGAAAAAATGTAGTGCCATGATTTAGCAAAACAAAATTTATTAATTGTTATTTTAAGTAATCACCTGTTAAAAATGGTTTGTTTATGTTAAAGCTTTCTATCACTATTTGTTACAATTTGTATTTGTGAAACTTGACTTAGGAATGAATCCATCTTCTAACGAAGAATATGCTGACATTGTGTTTGTTTATGGACTTTGCAATGGAAATGTTCGTAATGCAGCAAGAGATTTCCTCATAGGTGTCAACCGTCGCACCCCATATTCAGTGCAGTATTTAGAAGACTACGCATAACTGGTACTGCCGCTCCTCCTACATCAATTCCTCCGCATAGTGTAAATGTCCAAGATAGTGAAAATGTAGTAAATGCTATAACTGGAGAACCAGAAATTAGCACCCGACCACCCGACACATAGCACGAAATTTGGGGCTATCACAAAATTTTGTATGGTGAACGATAAATCAAGAAAAGATGCATCCTTATCATCGACAAAGTGTACAAACATTTCATAACGGAGATGCTGAACTACGATTAAATGTTTGTCACTGGATTTTACAACAGCACGCCCAATATAACAACTATATTTCAAAAATTCTATAGTCAGATGAATCCCATTTTTCAAGAGACGGTATCAATAATTTCAATAATGCCCATGTTTGATCTCTGGACAATCCACACGCGACCTGAACGCGTAATTTCCAGCAAAGATTTAATGTAAATGTTTGGGGTGGCTTATTTAATAACACATTACTAATCAATGTATTTAATGGAAATAACTTTTTGAACACCACATTGTTTGATCTTCTGGATAATGTTCCACTCCACCTGATACAAGATATGTGGTATCAGCATGATGGGACGGGCCCCGCCTCACCAAGGAATACAAGTGACCCAATGGCTGCACACTCATTTCCCAAATAAATGGATTGGTAACGGAGGTCTTATATCATGGCCACCCAGATCACCCGACCTGAATCGTTGCGATTTTTATTTATGGGGTCACTTCAAGCAACTTGTTTATGCAGTGGAAATAAATGACCGCGATCAGTTATTGCAGAGGATTCAAGATGCTTCAATTCATATTAGAAATGACATGAATTTATTGCAAGTGCAAAAGAGTTTAATTCATCATCAATTATGTATTCAGGAGAATATACTAATTTTTGAACATTAATTCTAAGTTAATTTTGCTTTTTGTTTGTTGCAATACATGTTTTTGATTTCTTTAAATTATGATTACTTAATAATGTATAAATAGGATTCTTTTTAAAAGGGCTATAACTTCTGAACAAAGAAAGATAGGACATAAGTTTATATGAACATTTCTTCATGAAATTAAATCTACTTTTTATTGTCAAAGTTTGTAAAGAGGCTAATGAATCGCCCTGTATAAAATTTCATACATATTTTCTTAAATATTTCTAATGTAACAGTGACAACCAATGCACAGTTAACCCACCGACAGTTATGCACATAAATTTACCCATACATTTTCAGGATATTTAATCTAAAAACTAAAATTATTGATTTTGTTTTTTACAAAAAATTAATGAAAAATAAGCAAAAGAAAAAAATAATGAAGAAGAGAACGTTTATTAACTAAAAGTGTAATACTTACGAAAGACATTACATTTCGTAAATACTCAGGTGTAATAATGATAATATCCTTTATTGACAGCGAAGGCTCACATTCCTTAGAGTCCATTGGTACAAAAGTTTCAGATAGTATCGAAGCAGTAATTTCTTCAGAGCTAAAATAATTTTATATTATTTCATAAATACATAAAATGTATACTATATTATATACTATATAAATTTTAAAATATATATTATGGTAAAAATTTGTATATTAGGACTACAAAGTATAAAATATAGGGTTGCAAAACACTTATATGATGCAAAATATGTGGAGACATTTCAATACAATAAAGTGAACCGTTTATGATTCACAAATCAAGCGATATGTTACTTAGCTTTTCAAAATAAGAACCTTCTTCTAGTAGGTGGATAAATCTATAAGTGGATGTGGGTGAACATTAGGGCATGTGTTACGTTACTTTTTGAAATCAAGCGATTCTACAGTAATTAGCAACTACCTTAACTAAAAACACTAATCTAAATCATTTTTTTATTCTCAAATTATACCAACTTAACAAGTTCAATAAATACGTGTTAAACCGTCCTATATAAAAATTACCTTCAGTACACGGAATATATCCTTCACCATATTTATAAATTCTCTGAAATGCAATCATTAAACCGCTTGTAAAAGACTATTAAATTCGTTAAACCAAGCAAGCATTTGCTTCTCCTATCACTTGTTACGGTATTCCGTGCAAACACCAAAGAAAACAGGGACAGAATGGTAGAATTTGGGCTAGCTCAAAAACGTCGTAGAGGAACGTGGGTGAAACAGGAAGAACACATTAGAAACCTCTGTGAAACTATATTTTCAACTTACAATCTCGAAAGACTATTTACAAAAACAAAGAATCCAATAATTTGCGTAATCGTTTGTTACAGCGTGATGGTAAACAAAGCGTCATAACATAAAATATAAAATTGACAGGCAAATATAACATATTATAATCTAGATGCTTAATGATTCAACTTAAATATATACAAAAGAAAATAAAACATAAACTATACAGTACTTCTAGGAAAACAAATATACATAATATATATATACATGCTGCATTGTGAAGTGTACCTCCTCAAGAAATATTGTAACATTAAACTTATACACCCTAACTTAAACTAATCAAGTGTCAACTACTTTTAAATTTATAAGTAAGTTGTTTATGTTAAAAAGACAAAAGAAACAGTTAAAAACGGACTCTAACATAAACTTTGATTAACCAATTTTTAATTTATAGAATGATTACACAGTCGCTCGTGCATTGTGAATGTGACTTCTGTAATGGGATGTTGATAATTTAATGGATTATCATAAGTAATAACAGCAAATGAAAAGTCTATTCTTCACAGCAGCATCAAAAAATTACAAAAACAGAACGATACCAATCGGCTACGTGCTGGTCTCCTCTTAGAGCTGGGAAAATGTGGCTGCATTTCTCTATGGGCTGGCTGCTGGAACCACTAATTCAACTCATACTAGTACAGAAAGCATTTTAGTAGCGAGTCTTTACATTACATGTGTTTTCCCAATGCTCCACCCGAAGGTACTACATTGGCCAGGAAGCGAGTTTTTTTACCTGGAAAATTTTGAATTTTGCCGAATCCTTGCTGTTCCAAGCAAGGTAAGGATCTTTAACGTGCGTGACAACACTCACACACGGGACCTCCATTTTACCTCTCATCCGAACGAGGGTGTATTTTTGCGAAAAATGCTCGCCTAACATTTTTCATGCGGACCGTGTCGGAATTCGAACCCGGGACCTAGGGCGTAGTAGTCACACACATACCACTACGCCACGGAGCCGCCTAGCGAGACTTTACATTACATGTGATTTTCCAATGCTCCACCCGAAGGTACTACATTGGCCAGGAAGCGAGTTTTTTTTACCTGGAGCGAGACTTTACAGCATGTATCTTCGGTAAGAAGATGCTGTATTCAATCCTGTCTTTCAAAGCACGGTCTCTACATTATAAGGACAGAATCATGTATGGAGGAAGGTATTTGGCTTTCAAAAATATCGCCAAAGAATCAAGTGTGCAAAATTCCCAGACAACAGCTGCCAAAATACAAACTGTAATAGCTTACCAACAAGCAAATAACGCAATTATCAAAGGATATTTAGACAAAGGAAAACAATCTTGTTACTTTGTAACATCTTAACGCTGCAGAATAACAGTATACTTATAGATAACAAACCCTTTGTAAGCAGATGTAGGCAGGTGGTAAGTGGTCTTATCTTTTTGTGCATTTACATGCACCTTTTAATTAAAATGTAATCACGCAGGTGGTAGGAAATATTGCAACTACTTTGTAACGTAAGATTTTCTAAGCAGCTGTTTGATTTTATAAGGCAAAATTTTATAGAACAATGACTTGAGAAATTTTATTAAATAACACTAACTTCAAATGGTAGGAAATCGTGCTTGTTGAGAAATTTTACGGTGTTTTAAATATGAATGCACAAAAAATTATTTGCAGGGTTTTGAACGTAACACACTTTAATAATTTCTCCTTCCTTGAAATACTCGTTATTTCCAATAGGTTATTCAACAAAACATGTTCAAAAACAACTGCTTTTATATAAAAGCTTCATTATATTTTCAGGCGTTTGAGTTCGCTCAAGTTTTATGGGTAATAAAATCGGTTCTTTTAATTAAAGTCATCCGTGGTATCTCTGTAGCATAGATCAATAATAATACAAACCTCTATTCTTTTCTAAAAGTAAGGCAACTGATTTTCTTGGTCATATGCCTGATTGCATAACTTGTTAGAATGTTTTAAAGTATTTTTCGCTTTCCCATGCAAACAACAAAATTTCATGGAAATAATTATTATATTTTGCCTTCTGTATTGCTTGCATTCATTCCACGAATGTTTCGCCGTTGTTGTCTGGAATATATATATATATATTTTTGCTTGCTTTCGTAGAATATTTAACATTCTATTGCTGGGAATAGTCTTATGTTGCTTACCTGTCATTTTCAAGCTGTATAAATAAAAGTTCAACTTTTGAAAGGCCTTCTTACTTATTTCGTCCTCTTACTATTCGACTCTTCTGTATACGATTTTAAAATGTGTTTAGTACATAGTGTGCTAGTATAAGTTGTTGGTTCCAGCACTCAGCCATAGACAAATGCATCATGCATTTCCTCCTTCTAAAATGGTACCAGAAAGAAGCTGATACCTCAAGGTATAATGAATTTTTCTGTTTGCTTTATTTGTGTTGCTGTTTTGGAAAATAGACAGACACTTCTTCGTGGTTGATTCCGCAATAAATTGGAGACAGTATATTACCAAATGCATGGTCACAACACGAATGATTATGTACATTATTCTTAAAGCTTGCGTTAGAGCACTTTCTACTGTTTACTTTTCTGTGTAAATTAATGTTAACGTCAACAACTTGCCGTTTATAATTTAATGTTACGTTCTTAAAGTTTACGAGGCACACTTCCCAAAAGCAGATGTTACTGTATTATTTCTTTATATCCTGTACATATTTAGAGCTGAAGCATGTTGAAATATTCTTGCATGTATATATATATATATATATATATATATATATATTACTCAAGTTTATTCTTGGAAGTTGGTCAGGTCAGTTAAATAAGTCGAGAAATAATGAATCGTAGTAGTAAAAAATCAATATATTTTACTATGACGCGTTTCGGTCAACAAGACCATTATCAAATAGATTATCAGAAATTTTAACTTCTGTCCACTTTTGTATCTGATATCGCTAACATTGTTATATTGTTCTCGATTTTTATTTTTATAACTACGTTGTTTATATTTCAACCCTTGTTAGTGACTATTCCTTATGATACATACAAAATACTACCTGTTGTTATAGTGATATTGTAAATTAACAAGTTAAAATTTCTGATAATCTATTTGATAATGGTCTTGTTGACCGAAACGCGTCATAGTAAAATATATTGATTTTTTACTACTACGATTCATTATTTCTCGACTTATTTAACTGACCTGACCAACTTCCAAGAATAAACTTGAGTAATATTTATTTTTATGGTCAAGAATAATTTCCTGTTATATATATATATATATATATATATATATATATATATATACCTATTATATGGATAATGAGATTTTATTCTCGATACTTTAAAAGTTTAGGTTTATACTGTATTATGTGTAAATTGCTATTTTGAATGAACCTGCACCTTAAAGAAGTTCTAGATTACTAGAAAGGGTGGAATGGCTTGTGTTACAGTGATCAAAAGAGCCAACCTACAGATCCAACCAAAATAGTAGGGTCATTAGCAAGGCACCAGACTGAGGCAAATCCCCGAAAGAAGGCAGCAATTTATTCGCTGGCAGAGACCATAGGGGTCAGTATGGCATTCCAAGACAGATTACTGCAATGTGGAAGGCAATGCAAAACCACTACATTACCTCCCAAGTAAACAGTGTACCTAAATTGTTTTAAAATGATGGCATCCTCTGAGGTAAAAGATGAAGGAGTTAAAACAGTCCCTCCTTCAGATATTAGGGAGGGAACTATTTGGGAAGATGTGATTCAAAAGTTTAAAGGAAGAGCAGGGAAGATTGTGCGAGTCTGAGCACGGAATGTCAGAATTATGAAGCAAGTAGGTTATTATAGTCTAAGGTCACTGTTATAGTTCCGCACAACTGTCATGAGCCACTACGACAGTTGGCAACACATACTAACCACATACACAATATTGCGCAACAAAATATTATGTCTTAATTGCATCTCAAATTGTATCACATGCCAAAAATGTTTACAGTGATACAAGATGCGCCTTAAAGAAAAAGATAAAAAGTACTCACTAAAAATGTGGAACTCTTCATGACTTTGCGGTTATCCTTGCAGCAGGGGTCATACTCATCTTCATTCTGGATGTGGATAGGGTTGTGCCCTTGTCAAAACCAGATTAATTTGCCTTCCCTCTTGTCTGTAGCAGTACGATAGGAATAAGGTAGGGAACGATAGAAGGTAGAGATACGATAGGGGAACCTACATTCCAAGAGAAAAGACAAAAAAGACGACACAGATTTACCTCACTGTTCGACGTCTGGTTGGCTAATAATCGTCGTGTCGGAAACCATGCACTTACTTCATCGCTCCACGTCTGCGCATTCTCTTGTGCCAACGCAATGCCAATTTTTGACATGTAACAAGGTGATCTAGAGAACTTGAAAATTGAAATGGATAGGTTCGCACTGGACATAGTAGAGATCAGCGAAGCTCGCAGGCCAGAGGCAAGAGATTTTTGGAGTGGAGACTAAGATAATTCATACAGGATCAGAAAAAGGAAATTCGAGGGTGTGGATAATTTTTTGAATAAACTGTGTAGAAAACTACTCACAAAAGAAGGAAAGAGTACTCATGGTTAGATTAGAATCTAAACAGAAAAACGGTAGAAGCCATTTGGAATGTTGAAACATGTCATTTTACCTATGGTAAATGCCACGTTTCAGCTTGATTTATCTCTCCCTTTAAACCTCAGATTTTACTTTAAAAAGTCCATTGAACCTTAATATACACTTTTACTTTAATAGATTTATTATAATCTCAGAATATAAGAAGGTTATAGTACTTTATAAAGTACCGTGTTTGTTTTTCTAATATTCATACTTGGTTGTAAAGTTGCCTACAATCCAGTATTCTTGGTATTTAATTTCACACTTACTTTGCAGAAGAGCTCTATAGTTTTCTTTCCTTACAAATCCTAAATACCCCGCTCTGATATTTGAGACAGATTGTTTGCCTGTCAAAACGTTCTGACAAAAGTTTTATTTCTTGTCTTGACTTGTGCACAACAGGTCGCTTTTGAGTTCAAGGTGATAAAAATTGACCATGAGGTCGTATCAAGTATGTATTATTTTGTTAAATAAAAGATGTGTAATCATTTAAATAATATTACAGCTATCTTGTCTGGCGTTTCCTTCCCTTCATGGGCTGCGAATCCCACCGGATTGCTTTTCCGATGGGTCGTTCTATACCCTCAGTTTTCCTATATTTGCACCTTACGCTCCGTAAAGAAGCAAATGTGTTTTGCTGTCGTTTGACCATGAGATGACGATGGCGTTGTACATTTAAATTAAGCTACCGCAACATACATTTTTAGTTTTATTAATTACTCTCTTAAATTTTGGTTTAATATGGATCTATGAAGTTAACACAGAATAATGTTTTTCAACTTGTTTGTATGCTAGCGAATTCTACCTCACCATTTGTTTAATTTTGATGTTACCTGGGACTCCTGCAGTTTCTACACATGTGATTTGGATTTCTACAGATGTTCCGTTCAAGAATATCAGGGTAACAAAAAAATATGTTATTCAATGCACATGTCAGGTATGACAAACTAAAATACTATTTATCTACTCAAAATTTAATGAACTGATTTATACAATATTAAATTTTCTCTTTATGTTACACTTGTAAAACATATAAATCTTACAGATAATTTATCTGGTGTTCACAAATAGTAATTTCTTTTTATACATAGTCTTACTGGACGATACTGTCCAAATGTAAGCCACACGTTTCATGAAACTTATGGTAGTAAAGTACATTTATTAATTTCGTTACGCATTTAAAAGCACAAGATACTTTTCTTTGTATTTTTGAACGTTTAGTTCACGTTAAATATTTTATTGACTTTTATATGTTACATTCACATATTTAAAAACTCTCTTAGACTTAAGTACCTACATTGACTAGTTGCAAAAAAAAGGAAACATGTATCATAATCTTTACTGATCCTTTCATTTTATATGACTTCATAGAATATTTATGTTTTTGTTCAAAAATTTATTTTCTATAAAATTTAATAAACACACTATATAACTTTTCATAGTTCCTCACAGTTGTTTAATTTACAGTTATTAATTCACAAATTTTCTCCCCTTCGAGATTTTAGGTCTCTTGCAGCCTCTGCAACCTCAACGGTCGATGCTAGCTGTGCCAGAGTGTAATTTTTTTTATGCTCTGTCGTGCGCCTATCCTTTTTAAAACACCTGGAAAAAGGGTAGGGTGCAATGTTGTGCTTCAGATGAATAAGGATGATAGCATGGACAGACAAAGTTAATAACAGACAAAGTTAATAACAAAAAGGTTATAGAAATAGTAAAAGAATAAAGATATTTGTGAGAAAAAAAGAGAAATAGAACAGGATACGTTCTAAGGCATTTTTGGGGAATAGTGTGGGATATATTCCAAGCAGAGATAGGAAAAAAAGAGGTAGAAGTAGACCTCGATCAGACTATTGCATGCAGATAATGAAAGATGCAGACTTTGGAAATTCCAGAGAAATGTCTAGGTTAACTCAGCATACAAAACAATGAGGCATGAGTCTAACCAGTTCCAGGACTGAAGACCTAATGATGATGATATGTAAATTGATGCTTTGTTTACATCACGTTGTAACAAATGATTACGTAAATGTGTGGTTTTGGTTTGTAAATATTCTTTTGGGACTGCATGTTTTACTTACAGGTTGTAACCTAGCTTTTTACCAAGGTTTCTAATTTTTTGTTTGTTGATCCGATTGTACATACTGCTTGTACCCGTTTCGATGCTATTTTAGAGCTAGGCGCTTGGTTTGTTAGTTGATACGGTTTAAATACAGTACAAAAGTGCATAGAATACAAGAAATGAAAAGAGAAATAATCACTTACCCTCAGTTAGTCCGTGTTGATGGTGAAAATAAAGCAATATTAAGAAAGGGAAAGGAGGAAGTATTGCTTGCACTAATCACGTCATACAGATGTTACCCGAGCAGGTTTTTTTTACCAAATATAAGTGATAGACTTTAACAACTTTATTATTAGAGTTGAAATAGTACGATCACAAAAGACATTCGTTGTCATACTAGCGGGCAGTTAACGATGCAAAGCTGATAATCGGGAATTAATACGAAACGATTAAAATGTGCGAACACCGCTATTTGTAAATAAAGTTTCGTACCATACAATTGTTCTTGAAAAATCAAAATCTTCTTCCAACTGACGACTAAACCAATTACAAAATTCTAATTTTCTTTTATTGTCGTTTGGATGAAAGTTGGCACAGGTTTAAATTCAAAATCATAATTTTGCTTTTTCAAAATTTCTTGAATGCTAAATTTAGACAAATTACACTCTGGTGTAATATTTCTCTAAGAATTTTCAGGATTAATGTGTGCTCGAAGTAACCATTTATGTCATTCATGGATTCTCTAGTTACTCTAGTATTAAAGGTTTGCAAAGAGTTTAGTTGCTGATTAAACGTTTTACTAAACGTCCAAAAACACAAGCATTATGTTGTCGTCTTTTTGGATAAAATTCAAAGCAGTTCTTGAATTGCGACCATTTCTTTTGTAAATGTTGTACATAAGATATTATTCTGCCAGAAAGTGTGGCATTATGCAGTCAATAATATTAGAATCTTTTTTTTTAATTCGTTCAAGCCTTTATTATTATAATATCAACAACGCTCGAAAAAAAACTACTTTTGTTAATAATAACTAATATTTTGACACACTGTGAAACAGCTTTATTGTTTTCTTTTTTGGCATAGCCGACTTAATGTATCAATCGTCAATGAATCCGGCATTCATAAGCATGGCAACTTGATATTAACTAATAAATACAAAAATTACGTTTTAACAGAGGTCATTGAAATTTTAAATCCAATGTGTGATACATCAGTGAAATCATAAATCCATTTAATGGTATACAAATCCAACATGGCGTCCATAAGAAAATTAAAAGTGAACATTGCAAAATAATATTTTGAGTCAGCCTACAAATTTCTGACAACTTCATTAAAAAGCCAGTGATCAATAATGCAAAAGTGGTAAGTTTCAAGATTTTTAAAAATAAATAAAAAGTTATAGAAGAAGAAAATTACAAATTTCAGCACCTTTGTGATAAAACTCAAAAACACGATATAACTTAGGTCCTCTTTTCAAATTCTTTAAAGGCATAAAAAACACAACTTTTCTCTAATTTAACCCATGTTGTATCTCTTACCGTTTTAGATATCCCAATGCTATGCACTGTAAGAGTGACCACCATCGTGTAAATATAAAATATCTAACATAAATCAGTTACAGATATTAACCTGTAAGAGAGAAATTTTGCACCACATTAAACGCACTGTAAAGATGCCAATAAAACCAGAAAAAATTAGAAGGTAAAAGTTTCATTTAAATAGAAATGTTTGTATAAGTTTGATTTTTGAATCGAGAACTGATTTCACACATCAGCATAGGCAGACATTATGTTGTAGTTAAAATCATATACTGTAAAGCTAATGTTGGTCGGTTTTTACAAGTATAGCGAGATTTCGATATAGGGCATAAATAGTGTATACATTACATAAGCATGTCCATGTTTGACAGAACCTACAAATGTGGAAAAACAAATTAGAGGATGTTACATGCCAAAAATTGGCAATGTAAATTGTTAAATATGTGAGTAAATTCCCGCCATTATTTTAAAATAGACCGCCATCCCGGACAGTTGCGTTTGTGCAAAAGACTGCGCAGGCGCGGAGTGAATGGGGCAAGTGCGTGGTTTGCAACATGACATCATCATTAGCAACAAGACGTCAAGCTGGTAACGTCTACCTGTGTCGTGTTTTTTGTCTTTTCTCTTTTTAGGATGTAGGTTCCCTTTTACCTGTATCTTCAAGTACCTTTACCTTTATCCCTTTGCCCTACCTACGAACGACGAAAGAGGAGGGACGAATAAATCTGGATTAACAATGACGTGGTGTGACCCACAAGGAGATGGCCCTAAGATTTAACTGCAAGGCACGTTTTAAGTGAGTACTTTGCTTTATTTAAACTTTAAAATAAGAATTGTATCATTGTAAACGCGTTTGGTATTTGATACAATTTGCCATGTAATTATGTCATAATATATACTATTGTGAAACGTGGACCGTGGCAGTGGTGCCAAATGTATCAGTGATGCCCATACGTGTGTTGAAAATTCGTCTTCACCTCTAATCTATCTTGTAAGATGTTAGTTTTGAATATATATTTGTAGAAAATTAGCTTTTCACTCAAACATCAAATAATAATTTTTGAAAATTTTTAATGGCTTTTGGATAGAAAAAAAATCCAATCTAGTTATATTTTTTTATCTTGTGTTGGTTCCATTGGAGGAAGCATAAATCTTAATATAACAAGTTGAAACTGTCACTTACATTAATTATTTGTTTACAATTTTTAAGTTAATTAACTATGCAGTTTTAATGTACTGTAACTTATGCATCCTTTTCAAAAATAGTGTTATATATATTTCATTATAAAAATAGTGTTGAGTACCTTTGGAATGGGTTTAACAAACTATCTTAACCTCACTTGTGAATAAAAATGTGCTTTGGATTAAATAATTCTTCTGTAAGTATTCTTAGTCATAGTAAAAAGCTTTATTTACCATCCATTATGATTAAAAAATTCCTTAAAATGACACTAAATCTGGTTAAATAATTATTTTGAACCTCAAATTCCTCTAGTTTATTGAAAGCTGTTTTTAGTTTAAATTTCAGATAACTCCTATATTATCTTTGTTTGCCATAATCTTAAACCGTTTTCTTATAACCATACTATAGGTTATAGCTTCCTAAAAAAATTTTGTCCTTGACATAACTATCGTAATCCTTTGAAACTTGATTTCGGTATATCTACTTTCTCAAACACTATAATAAACTGGATTTCGCTATATCTGCTTTCTTAAACACCATAGTATAATGAATCCCATACACAAAGCGTTTGAAACGATTTTTGAATTGGAGTCGCGTAGTATGCAAGCGGCAACCAATCAAAATGATAGGCGATTGCAGCTAAAAGCTATATTAGCTCAAGAAGCGAAAAGTCAATCTATTCCACGTGTAATGCCCTCTAATCTACCTCAAAATATTTTTGAAATTAAACAATCTCTTGACGACATTAGTAATATACTTCAAAAAACTGACCCCACACCAAACAACACCCCCAACAAGGACCCTGAGATCCAACTGCATGTCACGTTTAAGTGAGTACTTTTGCTTTACTTTTGTGTAAATATAAACTTGTATCATTGTAAACGTATTTGGTATGTGATACAATTTGACACGTAATTATGAGTAATATCATTCTTGTGTAATATTCCGACGTGTATCGTATCTGTGTTGTCAACTATGATAGTGGCGCTGAAAACGACGCCGGGGTTATAACAAATAGCATCTTTATATGCCCCAGCAGCACTAATATACTGGTAGACTTGGGCAGAGATGTAAGTATAAAAAATTTTCAATTTATCAGGGTTTTCTTTTTCAGATGAAAAAATTAAGAAATTTTGTATACCAGTGTTCCCACTCCAGAGTCGCATTTATAGAGTTCGGGACGATGTCGAATTATTCCGGAGCCAGAAAACGATCCATTTCTATTGAGTAACTGTTTATTATATTGTAATGAAATGGAGAACCTCTTTTAAGGTTTTAATAAACAGTTAATTAGAGTAAAAATAAACACATTAAAGCTAATGACAGATAGGAAAGTAAATGTCTATAAACAACATCAGGCAACTAGATCATAATTATATCACAAACAGTAACCTAACCTGGAATACTCTATCGCATATGTTTGTTTACGAGGTTGTGGGAGTACATTTTTATTTCATCATGGATATACTCAATAAAAACATCTTTAGCAATTACTTTACTTGCTGTTGGATCGTCCGCTTTTGATTTGCTGCTTAGAAAAAATTGATTCAAATAGCATCTTAAAGTACAATTTCGATTGCTATAGTTCATTCGTTTCAACTTTAAGACGACGTCACAACTGGATAAAATACAACATTGCCAGTGTTAGTTTAAATTCTATTGGCAAGAGGAATTAGTGGCAATACCGTACAGAACAACCAACCTTTATTGTGTTAAATGACAGTATTCTTCAAGCGTAATTCTACGTATTCATTTGCATACTGTTGCCGACACTTCATTACTACATTTGACGTTGTCCTAAAGTTAAATTAAATGAACTATTGTTACGTGCCGAAAATTTCGGCACTAGACACTCTTAATTAAGTTTTAATATGTGCGAATTTCGCGTCATAAATTTAAAAGAACGGGTGCGTATTTCCGTCATTTCAGATAGTGCGTTGAGCGAGATTCACGCCAACGCGTGTGGACGGAGGATAGTGGGGGATTTTCGGGAGAGGCGAAAAAACTAGCCTCCGACATGTCAAGAGGGGTGTAGTTGGTCTGGTATCTTATCGTATCTTTTTGTTATGTAGATCCCTTTTGCCCTTATCGTTAATTATCGTTCCTTATAAACCAGTTTCCCGTCGTTCTCTCTACATAGGAAGAAGACAATCAAATTTAGATGCAACCTGGCTCAAGAATTCCCACGCCCGAAAGATTAGCGAAGTAACTGACGCCCGGAAGACTAGCGAAGCCACGGCCGACCATCATGGAGTGATCCTGAAGGAAGCCTACAAGTTCACGTGAGTGCCCCGTAGGAGTTTTTCTTTAAAATTTGTGTAATTATGTTGCAATAAATTGCATATTGTGTGACGTCATCATAATTTGCGCGTCAATTTTTACATTATCCAATATTGTTACCAACTGACATAGTCTCACGAACCGCGTTTACGGGGTTATAACAGTGACGCATTCAACGTGGTTAGGTTGTGGAAAATTTTTTTTTCTTTTGTTTTTATACCTTATAATGTATTAATTAACTATATTTCTAGCTTTTTCATTTAAAAAAATATAATTATGAACATTTTTAATATCTATTAACTCATAAAAATTTAGGGTGGTAGCTCTGAAAGTTACTGTATAATTACCTCAAATGACATGACAGCTGTTATGCTAATTTAACATTAATAGCCATTTTGACTATTGATTTTCCTGGTATTTTTTATAACGTATTGTTAGTTCAATTAATTCTCTTGTAACTTTAAAATTGTGTGCTTTCTTACTTGAATTCTCTTAAATAAGTACCTGGTTTGTTTGGAATAAAATTAAAAGTGACTTTCTTTTATGAATGTTTATTATATAACATAACCTCACTTACACCCATGTTTGGATCATATAATTTTGAATGTAAGTACTTTGAATTATAAGTAAATAGCTTATTTTATATCCACTATGAAAACGAAGAAGAAACAATCTTTCAAAATTGCTGTAAAATATAGTTAGAATAATCCCTTTACTTTTGAAATTTTTTTTAGCCTATTTTAACTTGATTCTGATATCAATTTTTAAAGCTACCGTTTAAATAACATATATAATGCATCTTTCTATAATTTTGAGTGTCTTTTTATAACCTAAATAATCAATTGTAAATTACAATTACCTACATAAAGAAAATTCCATCTCCAAATATAGATTTTGTAATTAACTGAGCTTTTAGCAAATCTTATTTATTTAATTTAATTAGCCCAATGCTATTAGCAGTATACATAAATGAATTAAAAAAAACAATTTAATTTAAGAACTAAAGAAAAGAAAATGTAAAGTGTTCACTTCTATAAATAAGTCAGATCCTTAACTAAATACAATCGTCTTGCAGATACACCACTACCATTACATAATTTCATATTTCCCTTTTATATGAGTCCTAACTTTCTTAGAAAACAGTTTCATGTCTTGAATATCTTTAATGTCAGATGGAAGATTGTTAAATAAACAAAATCCCTTATATATAATTGTTTTCATCGTCAAACTTCTGTTCACTCTACTCACATTAATATAATCTTTGGTTCTGATGTTATAGTTGACATATGCTGATCTATAATGTATATATTGCAAAAGATATTCCGGTGCCTGATTGTATTTAATCCTGTGGACTAAAACCATAACAGCATGTTCAACTTGTGCTTCTAGAGGCAACCAGTTCAATTGCCGTAACATACTGTTAATTGGAGTCATAATGTTACATTTTAGTATTACACGCATTCCCTTGTTCATCAGAATTTGCAGTCTTTGTACGTCCTTTCTTTTGCACATAAAGAGCACAGTCTGGCAGTAGTTGAAATGTGGCAAAATTATTACATTATAGACAACACACCTAGCCCATAGTGTTAAATGGGTTGAGAGTCTAGTTAAAAAGCCAATTTTCTTGCCCATCTTCTTACATAATTCATCAACATGCCCAGTAAACTTAAGTTCTGAGTCAATATAAATTCCCAAGTATTTGATTGACTTTACAATCTCAATATTACTACCATTTATAGAAATATGAAGGCCACTATCTACAAAATCGTATTTTTTTGTGGAACCAATGAGCATGCCTTTTGTCTTATTCACATTCAGTTTCAATTTATTTATACATAACCATTTATAAAACTTTTCTAGCTGATTATTAAATACTGTTATTAGATCCTGCATGTTATAACCAGATACTGACAAAAGTGTATCATCTGCAAACGTATTCACAAAACACTGGTCCACACTCAAGTACATATCATTCATGTAAATTATAAAAAGTAACGGCCCAAGAACACTGCCCTGTGGCACTCCATATACACTAGTAGTCACTTATGATAATCTGTCTCCGTACTTTACTTTATGACCTCTATCATTCAAATAGCTAACAAACCATTTTAAAGCAATTCCTGTTATACCATAATACTCCAATTTTTGTATCATAATGTCTCTGTCTATAGTTTCAAAGGCACGTTGCAGATCTACAAATACACTCAAGATTGTCATATTATTATCCATGTCCTTTTTCCATTTAATAATGGCACATTGTACAGCCATTTCACATGAATGACCTTTACGAAAACCAGATTGGTACACATACAGTAATTTATTAGTTTCACAGTATTCAAGTAGTTGTTTATGCACAACAATCTCTATTATTTTTCAACAACTGGCAAAATATTAATTGGTCGAAAGCTTTCAGGTGTAGATGCCTTAAACACTTTTGGAATAGGAATTATAGTACTTACTTTCAGTTCAGTTGGTATTTGACCTAGTCTTAATGACATATTGACTAAATTTAATAGTGGACAACCGATAATGTCAAATAAGTTTTAATAACTTTCACATTTACCAAATTAGGAGACGCCTTATGTTTAAGGTTCTTGACAATTTTAGTTAACTCACTTAGGGTAATAGCTTGAAACTGTTTGAAACATCCGATTGAACCCTGTACCCCATACTGCACCCAGTTACTATTCACTACTTCTATAGACTCAACAATACCCTTAATACTATCACAATAAAATTGATTAAATTTGGTTTCAATTGTCCCTTCCTGCTTACCAAAGTGAATATCATAGTTTAGTTCCTTCTTTGTGCCAGATATTATTGCTTTTAATGTTCTCCACATTTTCTTACTATCATGTTTACATAAATCAATGTTCCGTTCTAAAACGATCGTTTCTTCCTTCTTATTAAATTTACCACTATATTTCTCTGTATTTTATACCTATCCCAATTGTCATTTATGCGATTCCAAGTGAATCTTTTATAGGAAATATCTCTTGCTTTTGTGCATTTCTTATTTCACAGTCAAACCACTCATTTTTCTTATTAAAGAATATTTTCTCATGCTGTGGCGCTACTTGATCAATCACACTAGTAATGTTGTTATTGAAATTGTGATAAATAATATTTATATCAGCGGATTCATACAGCCAATCTTTAGTCACCAATTTTGTTTAATCTTATTCATATTAACATCTGACCAATCTCTTACAGAGTATGTTTTGTCTTATTAAAGTTTCTTGTAGTACTAGCAATAAGTGTTCCAATGATATCATGATCAGTAATTTTAGGCCATTTATGATTAGTAACTGGTTTTATTTCAAAGCAATTTGTTACAATTAAATCAATTAAAGTTTGTGACTGTTTTACTATTCTGGTAGGTTGAGAAATTATCTGTGTGTAACCAGCCGTATTTATTATATTTTTTAACTTTCTAGTATCACTATCCTGATTATTATTATAGTTAATATTAAAGTCCCTAATATAATCACTTCATTCACCGAGTAGTTATCAGAATTCAATAATGACTCAAAATAGTCCAAAAAATTTCCACATGAACTACTGGGAGATTTATATACACACCCAAGTACAAGATTTTTACCATGTATTTGCATCTGAATGGAAGTAAACCAAAAGTCATAGTCAATATTAACACTATCCTTTACTTTAAAACTATAAAATTTGCTCACATAAATGATAACTCCTCCTGTATGCCTGCTATTAGAAGTACAACAAACTATTTCATATCCAAGAATTGCTATCTCATGTAATTCAATGCATTCTGTAATATGTGTTTCAGATAAACATATAGCAGTAGGTGCAATATCCTGAATAGCCTGGGATATCTCCAAAAAGTTTGTTGTTAAACCCTGGATATTCAAGTGCAAAATTAAACCTTGGTTTTCAATTGGTAATTTCTTCTGTTCAGTCTCTAGTTGCTATATATAATTTACTTTTTTAACCTCAACATTTCTTCTTCTCTTAAAACACGCACAATCTAACGACCACACTGTATGATTAATGTCAATATCAACTCCATATCTTTGTTTGGCCTCCATACAGTTAATACATTGAGGTATTGTACTACTACACATAGACTGCTTATGTTCACCTGTACATTTTGGACATACTATTTTATTTCTACAATGCTGTGCCATATGACCATATCTAAAGCAATTAAAACACCTAATTACCGTAACCAACTCGGCAACTTTACATCTAGACCATCCTATTCTTAAAACCTCTTCCTTCATTATGTACTTGAAAGTATTTGGATCAACTGATATTATTAGGTTAAATCTACCTTTAACTTGCTTGGTTTTATGTACTAATTCCATCTCAAATGTTGGTTCAACATCATTCAATCTATTATGGTGAATAATTCTCTGAACAAGGTCTTCGCTATCATCTTCAGCCAAAACACCTAGGACCTTAATTTTGGATTTCTCTTAGTCGGTACCTTCACACAATAATTATCACCCATTTTCTGTTCAATATCATTTTTTACTATTTCCAACGATTTATGATCATCACATCTAATCAAAATACCTTTTTTCGTAGAGTGTCCCATTGTAACATGCACATCCAATGATTCTGGGTCAATAGCTTTTTTTACTTCTTTGCGAACTATATCAACATTTTTATCGCCTGCTTTGGATTCCACTATCAATACTGGTGTATTTTTAAGTACATCAGAATACTGTTTTGAAGAAGTACTAACTTTCATAGCCTTTACATCTTCTACTAATTCATGTACTGCTGTTTTTAACGCTAACACTTCTTTTAATTCAGACTGCAAAACTTCCATTCTTGGAGATAAAATTTGTTTTTCACACTGCTTTATTGCTTTATTTATTGCCATCTCAAATATACTGTTCTCGCTTTTATCGGCACCCAAAAAGTTTAAACATTTATTACAAAAAAATTTTAAAGCTCGTTCCTTTTTCAGTTGCAGTACTCTTAATTCAGAGGATGTATATTTTTTACTTGGACATTTCTCACATATTAATCTTTGACAACCATCACAAGCAAAGCATTTCTCACCAGTACATTTAACATCAATCTCTTTATAGCCACACTCATAGCATGTCATTATACTTAATTTTCTTTAAACCATTCCAATCAATGCAGAAATCCTTGATCCTGGCCTGTCTAATAGTAAGAATTATTATTTTAAATACAAACAGCTTGTTATCTAGTTAGGTGATATCTTCCCAGCTGTTGTAAAAGTTAGTGATAATAATTTATTGCTATAACAATTTACTATTACTTTAGTTAATAAATTTCCTTGTTTTTTTCAATAAATGACTCATTAAAATATATCCAGAATAAACACCACCCTTTGTTACTATACTTCTCCAATTTTCAAAATTTTTGTTTATGTATTTCACTGCAAAACACCATTTATTCACTGAGCATCACAAAACAAAACACTTTACAACATGGCCTAGACATCCATATCTTCTAAAACGTATAGTAACGTAATGTGTTATATTTGTCCCCTTAAACATTATCTTGCTTTGATACCGTTCTAGAAGTGTTTCCTTAGTAATTTAAATAGTTGTAACCTACAAATGCCTTTTTAAAGAAAATTTTTCCTTCAAATACAGTTAACGCAATTATCGAACCATATCTTTTACCTTTCAAAACGTTGTAATAAACTGAATCTCTTTATATCTGCTCCTTTAAACACTGCAATAATGAAGTTGTCGTTGACGTTTTATATTTAAGCTTATTCACGATAGTTGTTGATGATTCCGTGATATCGAAAGAATATTTTAATAATTTGGAATACTGTTTCTTTATACATCTATTGTAGAATATTTCTTTTGTATAGCGAGTATGATTTTGTTTTGATAGCATATTATTTAGATAATCGATATTCCAACGCAACATTTTAAGATCTATTAAGTGAGATTTACTGTCGAATTTGGTCGCCCAGCTGTATGTAAGTCTAGACGAGACCCATCGAAGGGCCGGTCGCTCAGCTTTATATAACTCTAGACAAGAATTTGGTTGGTAAGTTTGTCGTTTTGGCAATTTGTGAATCATTTTTTTAAGAATGATGTTGGAATTTTTCTTCATTAGTTTGGGTGGAACTCAAACGAGAGCTTCTCATCCTAGTAAATATATGTGTTACAAAATATCTTTCCGTTCTTCAACAATTTTATCACTAAATCGAGTTTTGATTACTGTTATTTCTTCACATATCGATTTAAACCACACTAGATGGCATAAAATTATCTTTAAAATCGTTCAACCCTACATACATATAAACACAAAGCAACCCAATTCACTCCGTCATTTCTTGTTTTTGAAAGATATACCCCAATTGATGGGAGTTATTATGGTTTAGTTCCTGACGATACTAACGTAATTGAATTTGACGATAAAGTACGCTGGGACAAAGACCAACAATCATTACCTTCTATCTTAAACGACGTTCGGAAAAATTTGTTAAAAGCTTACGAAAAAAGTAAGGACCATTATAATCTACGTAAACGAAATATTTCCTTCGCCTTGGGCAAACAAACTTGGAAAAAGAATTGTCTTATCAGATGCAACTAAGAAATTTTCTTCAAAATTAGCCCCCAAATTCATCCTTTGTAAGGTCATTTGTGTCGTTAGTCCACTTATCTACGAACTTCAAGATGCTGAGAGAAAATGCCAGAGAAGGTGGCATATTAAAGACCTTAAGCCATTCTCTGCTGACCCAAATGCTAGTTAAGTTTTTTCACGTTTCATTCCCTTAACGATTTACATAATATTTTTTGTTTTTACTACCAATTAGTATCTTTAATTACTTATTCCTTCTTTTATACACTTACCTTTTATACGTTTAACTTATTTACCTTAAACTTTTTGCTTGTGGTTGACTTTTTCCTTGAACTTACCGTTAGTTATATATCGTTTTATTCTCTAGATTCCCCAGTATAACTATGTCGCTTCATTTAATTAATCCTCGATCTTTTCCTACAACAGATTATTTTGTTTTTAGTGTTTATCTTACATCGTTTAATTGTGTGGTAATTGTCGTAACTTTGGTTGTAATAACTCATTGAATTTTTATGAATGGTTTGAGCTGATGTTAGAGTGGATGCTTTCTTCTTTGGCCTCACATAGGAACCGCGGCCTATACCATTGTAAGAAATAGTTCATATTCGCAGTTGCAAAAACTAGGACTTTCTATTCCATGTGTTTTTCCTCTGAATTATTACAGTCGCCCACATTATCCTATATCATTATTTGTTTCTCTTTCTACTAAATCATCATAACGTATAAACATTTTTTTCGTTGTCTTTTGTTGAACTTCGTGGTGAGCTGCTATTGCTTTCTATTGATATCTTATTAAATTCTCGGTTGTTTTAGCATATTGGGACAGTGTGTCTGTATTTAACTGCTTATAATTAGGCATCTTTGTGTGTTTAGGGCGTTACCGTTTTTAAAAATTACCTTGCAACACTTGGTTTTTTGGGTGAATGTATCTGTAGTGATACTTTTAAGTTGTTGTGTCAACTTTTGTCTGATTTTCTTATCGCAGTGGATGCACTCGTTAGGAAAATGATTGTATTAGTTCTCGTTAAGAGTCTAGTGAAATTTTTAACTTATGATATACCTTAACTCGTCGGATTAATATCGCAGGTGGTTCTTCAGACCGACCCGTGTTTAACAGGGACAACTCTCTATCTTCTCTCGGACGCTTGTCCAAAAACTCTACTTTTTCGTATCCTGTTGTCTCCGTTTCTGCCTTATCTTTCTTTCGGTAGACCTGTTCTCGTCCCAAAACACCCGTCTACCACATAAGAGTGATTTTCCCTCACTCCAGGCTACTGACTACATTGGCTGGTTGAGTAGCGCTTTGCTATCCACCTTTTCTGTCTCTTTAGCTCAATGCGAGCCCTTCCTCTATTTTTTCTACCTGGAAGTGCCTCTTATGCATTCCAAATACCCACCTCCCTCTTTCTACCGTTCCTATTTCTACTGCCTTTTCATTTCCGTCAGTCACCGTGTGGTTGCACGGGGGGGTTTTCACAGACACCTGGACCATGTCTCTGGGAATCTTTCGTGAGGTCAAGCGGTGCCGCTGTCGGCGCATGTAGTCGCTAACAGTGAATGTATGTATGAGTGTGTGAATGTGTGAGTGAATGATTATGGCAAATCTTGTCCTAATAGTTGCTATGGCAACTATTTATATTATGTCGTGGTTGATGTCTAGTTTTCTTAAGTACAATAATTATAGAGCCAAATAAATACAAGATTTACTACTGATATATTGCATTACTTATTTATTCATGCACTCTGACCAACAGGTTATGGGCCCAGGCCAGAACCAATAATGTAGTGATGTATTTTGCACATTAAGTAAAACGATTTGAATGTCAGAGTTGTATTAGTTAAAAAAATATGGCAGTAAGTTATTTAACCAGTGTACCACGATTGTTAGGCCGAGAAAATTACCAGGATTGGTCTTTCGCGGTAGAAAATGTGTTTGTTCTCGAAGGCTTATCAAATTGCCTTGTTGGAACTGAAAATGATAAGGAGCTTGTTGCAAAAGCCAAAGCAAAGCTAATTTTGACTTTGGATCCCTCCTTGTTTATGCACGTGAAAAGTGCAATAACAGCTAAGGATGTTTGGGATACCCTTAAACAATTGTATGAGGACAGTGGATTTACAAGAAAGATTGGTTTACTCAGAACTTTAATTTCTTTGAGACTGGACAATTGCGATTCGATGGAATCTTATGTAAGTCAGGTCATTGAAACAGCTCAAAAGTTAAATCGCACAGGTATTAAAATTGATGATACTTGGGTCGGTTCTCTTCTTTTAGCTGGACTTCCAGAAAGGTATATGCCGATGATTTTAGCTATTGAACATTCTGGCATTGATATAAAACCGATGAAATTAAGTCGAAATTGCTTGACATGAATCTAGATGTTGGTAGTCAGCGGTGGAAGCGCGTTTGTTACTAAACGTGGAAGAGCTTTAAAATAAAGCAATTGATAGTAGCAGCAGTTCTGTAAACCCCAATAAAGTTGACAGAAGTAATGTTATTTGTTTTCGTTGCACGAAAAAAGGCCATTTCATGAACAAATGTCCTGATTTAAATGTAAACAATGATAAATCAAAAAAGGGTAGTAACAACAGTGCTTTTAGTGCAGTCTTTTTGACTGGACAATTTAGTACTGCAGACTAGTTTATCGATTCGGGATGCAGTATGCATTTAACTGCTACGAGTGATTGGTTGACCAATACTCGAGTACAGCATGAGTTAAAAGAAATAACTGTAGCCAATAAAACGACCATGCCAGTCGAATGTGTAGGTGATGCAAATATTACTACATTTGGTGAAGAAAAATACAATATAACAATAAAAGATGTTTTGTACGTACCTGGTTTGACTACAAACCTTTTGTCTGTTGCTCAAATGATAAAAACTGGGAATGATGTTTTTAATGAAACCGGCTGTGACATCTTCAATAGTCAAGGTAAGCTCGTTGCAACAGCGGATTTACAAGATACTGTTTATCGCTTAAATTTCAAACACGAAAAGCAACGTTCAATATTAGTAGCGACAGCTATAACGAGCGAGATTTGGCATAGAAGATTTGGTCATGTAAATTATAAGGGTTTGAACCTGATGAAAAATGGTTTAGTTGAAGGGCTTGAATGTAAAGGAAGCTTTAATCGGAATGTAGTATGTGAGGTTTGTTGTGAAGGGAAGCAAACAAGGCTACCTTTCAACCACAGGTCATAGAGCTAAAACTTTTCTAGAGATCATTCATGCACACATTTGTGGACCAATGGAAGTACTGTCAATTGGTGGGTCAAAATATTTTCTCATACTTGAAGACGATTTTAGTAGAATAAATTTTGTTTATTTTTTAAAAACTAAGATGAAACCTTTGAAGGTTTTAAAAAATTTTAAAAATTTGTTGAACATCAAAAGGAATCAAAAATAAAAATTTTTCGTTCCGATGGTGGTGGTGAATTCTGCAGCAAGGAGTTTGAGTCTTATTTATCAGATCACGGTATTAGTCATCAAAAGATGAATTCGTATACACCGCAACAGAATGGTACTGCTGAGCATTTAAATCGTTCAATAGTTGAAAAAGCCAGGTGTTTGCTTTTTGATGCAAAATTAGGAAAACAATTTTGGGCTGAAGCAGTAAACACGGCTGTCTATCTAAAAAATCGTTCTATAGCAAAAGAAATTTTAAAAATGCCTGTTGAAATGTGGACTAACAAAAAACCAAATGTCAGTAATTTGCGTATTTTTGGAAGCAATGTTATGATGCACATTCCAAAAGAAAAACGCCTCAAATGGGATAAAAAATCAAAAAAAACTTTTTTGGTTGGTTTTAGTGAAAACGTAAAAGGATATAGGCTTTATGATCCAGAAACAAATAAGATCGTGATAAGCAGGGACATAATCGTAAATGAACAACATAGTGAAGTTCGTATAGATACTAACAATACAATGTAGTCATTAGATTCAGTGGGAGGTTTTACTGAAATTCTTGTTGATAGTGATCAATCGAACTTGTCTAATATTTCGGATATTTCAGTAAACAATACTGCAAGTTCAGAGAGCGATTTTATTCCGGATATCCCTGAGGTTGTTGTAACTGATGCAATTCGTAAATCGAAAAGAGTATCTACAAAACCTAAAAAGTATGAAGACTTTGTCAACTACCTATGCACAGATAATGATAATCTTAAAAGTGAACCAGTATCTGTTGAAGATGCAATGTCCAGATCTGATCGAGATCAGTGGACACAGGCCATGCGTGAGGAATTGAAGTCATTTGAAGATAATGCAGCATGGGAGTTGGTTGAGGTTTCTGATAGCGGCACAGTTGTCAAATGTAAGTGGGTGTTTAAGCGCAAAGTTGATAGTGAAGGTAATGTGCGGTATCGTGCCAGGCTTGTAGCCAAAGGTTTTTCGCAGAAAGCAGGTATCGATTTTAAGGAAACCTTTTCACCAGTGGTAAGGCACTCTAGTTTACGATTATTAATGGCTTTATCAGTTAAGTTAGGTTTAGATATCTTTCATCTGGATGTAACAACAGCTTTTTAAAATAGAGATCTTAAAGAAACTGTGTACATGATTTTGCCTGAAGGTTTGCAAGTAAATAATTGTAGCGATAAAGTGCTTAAATTAAAAAAGACCATTTATGGTCTAAAGCAAGCTTCAAGATCATGGTATGAAAAAGTTGATTTTTTTCTTAGGGATTTAGGATACAAAAAATCTGAATTAGAACCCTGTTTGTACACTAAGATGAAAGGTGATCAGAAAACTATTATTGCTTTGTATGTCGATGATTTTTTCATTTTTTCCAATAACCGAATTGAATCCGATGATTTGAAGTTTAGATTTGGTGAGGTTTTTAAAATAAAAGATTTAGGGGAAATAAAAAATTGTCTAGGCATGCGTGTAACCATTGATAAAGAGAATGGGACTATTTCTTTAGATCAAAAACAATATATTGAACAATTGCTTAAAAAATTTGGTATGTTAGAATCCAAAACTGTAGCTACACCAATGGAAATAGGTATGAACTTAGAAAAAGGTGACAATTGTGTTAAAGAAACTAAGTTTCCATATCAGCAACTTATTGGTAGCTTAATGTATTTGTGCATTTTAACAAGGCCTGATATTTGTTATTCCGTTAGTTATTTAAGTCAATTTAATAATTGTCACACTGAGGAACATTGGAAACATGCAAAACGCGTTTTGAGATATTTAAGAGGAACTTTAGATTATGGACTTAAGTTTTATAAAACAGATAGTTTTTTGGAAGGCTTTGTTGATGCCGATTAGGGTAGTAACTGTTATGACAGAAAGTCATATACTGGTTTTTGCTTTATGTTGTCCAATAGTCCAGTAGCTTGGGAAAGCAGAAGACAGAGTACTGTTGCGCTCTCTAGTACAGAAGCTGAGTATGTTGCAGTTTCTGAAGCCACTAAAGAGGCTGTACATTTAAGGAACCTATTGATAGAATTGACAAGCATAGAGGGTTGTATAACATTGTATAATGATAATTTATGTGCACAGAAATTGTCAATTAATCATGTTTCATAAACGTACAAAACACATAGATATAAGATATCATTATGTAAGGGATGTTATTGCTAGTAATCAGGTTGCTTTAAAATATTTAGAAACTGCCAATATGCCCGCAGATATGTTGACAAAAAGCTTGGGTTCAATTAAACGTAATAAGTTTATTAAAAAATTGGGAGTTGTGAATTTGAAGGAAACTAATAATTAGTTGCAGCTTTCGTATTCTTGTGCTCCAGTGGGAGTGTTGGTTGAGGACCACAAAATACCTTTAAGTATGACATAAAGGGCCTGGCAAATCTTGTCCTAATAGTTGCTATGGCAACTATTTATATTATGTTGTGGTTGATGTCTAGTTTTCTTAAGTACAATAATTATAGAGCCAAATAAATACAAGATTTACTACTGATATATCGCATTACTTATTTATTCATGCACTCTGACCAACAGTATTGATATATCGTGTGGATATCGGGTGATCATATCAATTAACACCGGGTGCAGGGACGCACCCAAATGCCTTTGCCGGTCCCTCGTGCCGTTTATTGCAAACAGGCCTGCTTCACAGGTCGCTCTTTTTAGGGGGCACGAGAAATTCCCATTTAACGGCTCCAAGGAGTCACTCTATCGCTATCCTATCTCTTGTCTTGGATAATAACTTAAGTTAATATCTTTATCTTATTTATTATCTTGGATAATGACCTTAGTTTAATATCGTTATCTTACCTATTACCGTTAATAATAACTTTAGTTTAATATCGTTATCTATCTATTGTCTCTAATAATAACTAAAGCTTAATATCGTTATCTTACCTATTACCTTTGATAATAACTTAAGCTCAATATCGTTATCTTATCTATAATCTTCGATAATGACTTGAGATCTAGTTTTATCTTTTTTAATCTTCCTAATGTTTGTATTTATGACCAGACGTGGGAATTATTTTTTTTGAATATTAAGTGAAAAAGCTAACCTGATGGTAGAAAGGTAATTTGTTAGGTTAGCAATGTAAGGATTTAGTAAGGTGATACTTTTGGTAAATTTGTTGATTCACAACCATGTCATGGACAAGTTTTGATGTGTATTGTTTATTAAACCAAAGTACCAGTAACGAAAAATTTGCTAGAGTGTAGAGTAACTCACTCTTTTGAACATTTTTAAATTTGGGCATTTTTTTGCCAACGAAGAAACAGTTTAGATGCAACGCTCATGTGCGTTTGCACTTAGGAAACTGTAATGTTAGTTTTAGGTTAGTATATAGATTAGACGACTTGTCGCATTTGTTTTAGTTTAAGTAGTGTTTCATGCTCCCCGACAAATTTTTGCTGTCGATTATAACTGCGCCACACCAAAGATTCGTGTGTGCACTTTTCCGTTCCGTGGTAATCGGGAAGACGTGTTATCGGTCGAAAAAAACAGGTGGCGCCTCAAATAAACATTTTGTAGTATTTAAGTTAGGATTTATGTAGGGTAGTTAGGATCTAGATTTTAAGATGTTACTGTGCTAACAGTCATTTTCTTTTTTTAAGTTTCTTCTTTTAAGGGTTTGTCGCGATTGTTACGTGCCAAAAATTTCAGCACTAGACACTCTTAATTAAGGTTTAATATGTGAGAATTTCGCGCCATAAATTTAAAAGGGCGGGTGCGTATTTCCATCACTTCAGATAGTGCGTTGCGCGAGATTAGCGACGACACGTGTGGATGGAGAATAGTGGGGGATTTCCGGGAGAGGCGAAAAAACTAGCCTCCAAGATGTTAAGAGGGGTGTAGTTGGTCTGGTATCTTATCGTATCTTTTTGTTATGCAGGTCCCTTTTGCCCTTATCGTTAATTATCGTTCCCTCTACATAGGAAGAAGACAACCAAATTTGGATGCAATCTGGCCTAAGAATTCCCACGCCTGGAAGATTAGCGAAGTAACCGACGCCTGGAAGACTAGCGAAGCTACGGCCGACCATCATGGAGTAATCCTGAAGGAAGCCTACATGTTCACGTATTACCATTATAACGTGTTTGCAGTAAGCTTTTCAACCTATGACATATCAAAGTGTATATTACTGCTCCTGTTAATATGTTCAGTGTCATAAATAAAAATTTTTATTTTTATTTATTATTATGCACTTAACAGAAATAACCCAATTATAGAGTAACGATACATACAGGTATCTTATAATACACATCTATAGTACTAACTAGAATATTACAACAAGTTAATTAACATGCTACTTAACTCCTTGTGGGACAGCCCAAAAATATCACATTGATTTGTTGTATTATCGTTTCTATGATAAATATTACAGCGCATATAACATACGTTGTATGATATATATCATACTGTATAGAAAAAATATGTAAATATGAACATACTTTCTTGAATATACAATGTAGTTATATTTATTTGTGGTTAGGGTCAAATATTTCTTGGGGCAATGACGAATTCTTAATTTTTTCGATGGTTTGAGGTCAGATTAATACTGTATTAAAAATGGTAATATTTGAAAAATAGTGCAAGACCTGTATTTTTTGTTTATAATTAGTTTTTAGACACTCCAGCACAATTTAAAACATCTTGCAATGGTTTTCTGATAGTGTGCTAACGTGCATCATAATCGAGTATTCAAAGCTCTATCAAGTTGTTTTTGAACAACATTAATCATAAAGAAACAGCTTTGAGATTTGATAGATTGTCAGAAAAATACAAGAACTGGTCTGTTGGTATATTATTAACCGTAATAAATTGCATTGAAAACTACATCAACTACAACTGCTAGGGGTGTTTAATTAAAGCTTGGATACACATACTCTTACTTTGCTAATGTGATTGTTAATAGATTAATGTTATATGCAAATACCTTAAAAGATTCAAAGCCTTAAACACAATAAAGTTGCAATTAGTTAGTAGTCATGGTATTATTAAACAAACGTACCTTTCAGGAGATTCTGCGGATCCACTTGTAAACATATCAAACATATCCTGTTCAATATTACTTTTGCGGCGTTTGTTTCCAGTCGGCGTTTTTATTAAATTTCTCTTACTAGTACTTGTGTCACCATTAATAAACGAACCAGATTCAGATGGGGTCTGCAATAATGTAACAAAATTTATACGTAAAACAAATTACTACAATTACTTCAGAAACAAAACTGTCCCTTTCCCTACTTCCATCTGTACCACCAGATTCAGCAATAATCATATCCATTTGCCTAATACCCTCCAGAAATAGTCGACGTTTCTGCCCTTTCGTAAATTTTTCTCTGTTCCTTAAGTAATAATATAAATCCTTTGGTTTAACAGCGCCCCTGAAGCAAATTTTCAGTTAAACTTTACTATCACTGAAAAACACAATTATGTATTAAAATTTACACTTACACTTCACCAGTGCCATAAAATTTTACATCGTAGGTGCTCTTATTCACTCCGGTTATCTACAAGTAAACCTGCTTTAAAATTTTGATACTTTAAAAATAAACTTACAAAAGCTGGCCATGCTGGGTACCCCTTCACCTTCGCAAAAACCTTATTCCCAATACTGAATTTCTTAGGTGACATTTTTAATTAATATCTGAAAATTGAAATTAATAATTATTTGATGATTTCAAATACCACAAACTTGATCAAGAAACGGAGTCTAATACAGCAGCGGGTTTGTCGAAAAATAACACCACACGAATTACAGCAAATGAACAGACGCTAACTTCGTTCACGGCAATGGCTGGTATGAGCTAAAAACACCCAATATGTAAAGATCCGTCAAGGACGCCCGTTTTAATTAACCGAATTTATATTATGAGGGGATAAGCCGTTAATGTAACAATATATTTTTTATTTTTTGAAGTTTAGAGTAGTGATTTACGGGTAAAATTAATTACTTCAGCTAGAAATCTATAACATACAACAATAAATTATTAGCGCGCAACCGTAAATAGACGGAAATATTACTGCGCAAGCGTAAAAGAATGAATTGGAATGACAAACTCCACGCATCTCGATTCACAATGATTTTTGGCCAGGGTGTAGCCACTGTAAATTGATAGGTGCGTGAAGTTAGCGGAATAATGTCGGCAGGAATAATTTTAATTGGAGTAATTGTTAGTGCTTTTTAGTGCCCAAATATGAAAGTCAGCGGACAATTCTAACAATAGTTATAAGCAGTTAAAGTTATTCCGCCAACTTCACGCCTGGCGGAAAAGTGTAGGCAGGAATAATTGTAGCAGGTGTAATGGTTAGTGCTTCGTTAGTGCTCTTTAGTGCTCAAATTAGAATGCCAGCGGACTACTCCAAAAAAAGTTATATGCAGTTAAAGTTATTCCGCCAACTTCACGCCTGGCGGAAAAGTGAAGGCAGGAATTATTGTAGCAGGTGTAATGGTTAGTGCTTCGTTAGTGCTTTTTAGTATCCAAATATAAATACCAGCGGACTACTAAAAAAATAGTTGCATGCTGTTAAAGTTATTCCGCCAACTTCACGCCTGGCGGAAAAGTGTAGGCAGAAATAATTCCAGCAGGTGTATTAGTTAGTGCTTCGTTAGTGCTCTTTAGTGCCCAAGTATGAATGCCAGCAAACTACTCAAAAAATAGTTATATACAGTTAAAGTTATTCAGCCAACTTCACGTCTAGCGGAAAAGTGAAGTGTCGGCAGGAATGATTGTAGCAGGTGTAATGATTAGTGCTTTGTTAGTGCTCTTTAGTACCGAAATATGAATGCCAGCGAACTGCTCGAAAAATAGTTATATGCAGTTATAGTTATTCCGCCTACTTGACACCTGGCGAAAAAGTGAGGGCGGGAATAATTTTAGCCGACGTAATGGTTAGTGCTATGTTAGTACAGATTATATTAAGTATATGAACGCCAGCAAATTACCCAAATGGTGTTAAAAACAATTCTCAAGGGTCTATTCAAAGACATTTTGCTTTAAACTATAAACCATATATAGTAGATGGAAGTTGTGGTAGGAACCATTGTTTAAATTATTTGTACCTATATGGTGTTTTATAGTACTTGATATCAAGCCAATTTATAGTATTAAGATCTAATTTTTTTCAATTTGCGAAGAAATTTTGCTATTTTAAGTTGAATTTATGTATATGGTTAATCATGCGATTAGATATAACACAAAATAAATAAGTTCCCACACAGCAGTTCTGTGAGTTTTAAATCTGCTATACTATATAAGAGATTTGAATTATAGAGTCACTGTTTTATTTTAGAAATCTTACAATGCAAAATTTTATCTCCACCTGCTAAACTAGAATTAACTACTATTGCTATTTTTGAATAAGGAGATGCACAATCCTAATCAACACGTAAGCGATGCCTGCCAGGTACCTAGGAACGTCATTATGTAATACAATGCCTATTGAATTCGGTGTCATTAACTGCATATAACTATTTTTTGAGTAGTCTACTGGCATTCATATTTGGGCACTAAAAAGCACTAACCAGTACACCTGCTACAATCATTCTTGCCGACACTTCACTTTTCCGCCAGGCGTGAAGTTGGCGGATTAACTTAACTGCATATAACTATTTTTTGAGTAGTCTACTGATATTCATATTTGGACACCCCTAAGCACTAATGAAAAGTACTAACAAAGCACTAAGAGATACACCGGCTACAATTATTTCCACCGACACTTTTCCGCCAAACGTGAAGTTGGCGGAATAACTTTAACTGCATATAACTGTTTTTGAGTAGTCCGCTGGCATTCATATTTGGGCACTAAAAAGTACTAATAAAGCATTAATAATTACACCTGCTACAATCATTCTTGCCAACACTTTTTTGTCAGGCGTGAAGTTGGCGGAATATCTTTAACTGCTTATAACTATTTTTTGAGTAATCCGCTGATATTCATATTTGGGCACTAAAAAGCACTAACGAAGCACTAACAGTTACTCCAATTAAAATTATTCCTGCCGACATTATTCCGCCAACTTCACACACCTTAAATTGATCGGCTGTTGGTGTGTATTAGTTTTATCTCATCTCTACAGATGGCTCTGTAGGTTTATTTTCTTGGGCGACTTTAATATATTGTTTAATATTTGCAAGGTTTTGTTGATTGTTGCTAACCAAACTTTTTAGCGTTCTTTTAGTTGCATTTTTGCAGATTGCTCTTTAATAACATTTAATAAAAAATTGAATTCATCCAAGGTGAAAAATAATGCACATCGCCAAATACTAACTACAACATCAGCAGACTTTCAAAGAAAGTACTGCAGCCAATATTGATGAAGAAGTTGGCTGTCCGAGACGTGGTCCTCTAGTTTATAGAAAATAATTTTGCCTGGAATCAGGTAAGTGTTGTACAAGTACCTATGTAGTAGACAAAAATGACCTAATTTGTTTATTGTTCTCTATATAAAACAATGAACAAATTTATTTTTATCTATTATGCTTGTAGAACGCTTACCTGATGCCAGACAGAATTATTTTTTATAATTGGAATTTTTAGTTTTATTTAAAATCTTCAGAGTCTGGTTCTCAACCTTTTGAACAGAGAAGTCGCAAACCTTGGTAACAGATTTTAACGTCGTTTAGTTTTATCACATTTCAATAGTTGGCGCTAACTTGCTAACAGTTGTTATGCAGAAAGTGCCGTATCTATTCTAACTTTATTCAACCTAAGATTTTAGGAGCGTTTCGCGGTAAAAATAACGCGCCTGTAATGACAGTTGTAAACAGATTGAGGTTACGTAATTTTTTTTGTTTACATAAATTGGATGAGGTCTGTGTTAATGTTAAATTGATTGTTTATCTCCTTATTTATATAGGAGAAGTAAAAAATGAATATTTGCCTAGATTATGGTTCTGAATCTACGTAAAATAAAACTTTGTATGGCCACTTAAGAAAATTTCATGATTTGAATATAAGAGACCAGTTTCTATAAGCAACCAACTTTAGATAAAAAAGAAGTTAAATTTACTGCAATGAAGGAAATTAACTTTACACGAATGTTATCTATATATGTTAGCTCTTGTATGTAAACAACTTGGTATTTTGTACTAACTTGTTGCTATTCTAGGTATCTTTCGTACTTGTGTCAATATGCAGTTTAAAGGTACTTTGCTGGGATTTCTTTAATTTGATTTGTAAATTATTTATTACTTGAGTGAAATGTGTTTAATAATAGTAATAGAGGCTTGAGGTTTCAATAATTATATTTATATTTTTTAAAAAGTAAACATGTTATGTACCCATATACATTCTCAATAAATACCTAAATTAATTAAGAAAGAAACTAATTTTATTTTGTCGAGAATTTTGTTTGCACTGTCAATCGAGTAAAATATGTAAAAAAACAAGGTAGAAAATTAAGATTATTTTGGTACTCCGACTAAAAGTAAAACTAAAATACTGCACTGTTAATATAAGAACACTCAATCAGACAGATTTGACAAAATTACAATAACTTACCAGCGCTTGTAACACTGATAAAACAAAATGAAAACTGAGGATTAAATTAGATTAGTCGCGTACTTGTAGGTTTCCCATCAAAATCGCTGGGATCGTAATAATTTCCAGTAATTTGTACATGTATTTCTGTGAGTGGTTTCCCCATCGGATTTTATTCCCAAACAAGAGAAAGCAGAACAAAATCTAACCTTATAAGCTTTAGTGTTAATTAAACCTACTTTCTACTGAGATAATACAGTCGTATCTTAACAAAATCAGGTGATGTATGATCAGATCTTGTATGAACATTAACATTAAAGTTTGAGTTATTAACCAAACCATCCCTAATAAAAATTTCTTCTGTTAGGGTAGGCTTTTTAAGATCATTATTCCTTGTTGATTTCCTCTTTGTTGAAAAAAGCCGCACCTGATGTTCAACTTTTTTCTTAATATTAATCTCCTCTGTAGTTTTTAGATCACTAGATTTTGCTTTATTTAATGTGTCAATGATTTTATCAAATTGCCTTATTATAGCCAGATGTACGTCGTCAGTTAACGAAGCATTCTCACATAGACCTATTATTAGCTCGGCTCTTTTTTTTAATAATATCATTTTTTGAAGATTTTGCTTTATGTAAAATATTACTGCTAAAAAGTTCATTAACGTTACTAATATGCAAAGGTGTCAAGATTCGATTTGTAAAACTGTATCGCACAAGCATGTACGTGTTTGCAAATGTTAAGCTTTATCATGTTGTCAATACACATGCATTGAAATGTATGAACACATATGCTGCACTTTGTACAACTTAGGCATGAACCTTCACAGGCCTCATCTACTCTAGTAACTTGATACTGTTGAAAAGCACAAGTGGACGACGTAACTAAAAATTCCTTATCATTTTGAAGACGTCTAATAAAATCTGATGTAATTGTTAGACTTTCTTACATTTTAAAGTTCGAATTACAATCCCGCAAGCGCGGTATACTAGACGCAACGGCAATTGGTAGCTCTAATCTTTATACAGATTTTAGCGCGCCCATCTGTCAATGACGTCACACAATATGCAAATTAAAACGCGCAATTGACGGAATATATAAATGTTAGCAATGAAGTATAAACGATAAGGTACTTACATAAATAGGTACAGCTTCCTACAGAATAAGTTAAAGATGGCGTCTGCAACGTCCATCAGGGCTGCTGGGGCCCCCTTCAAGATAATTTACGGATGGTGCGCCTAGCGTCCTTCGGGATGGCTCCGACTAGCTACGGCAGGGCTCCCTGGACTCGTTCGTTCTAGGGTCGTGGACTGCGCTCAGGTCGTATCCAAATTACGTCTTCCTTTACCTATGTAGCGGAACGATAAGGAACAGGTCTATAGGGTCGACAATCAAAGATAAACAAAGGAAATCTACATAATAAAAAAGAAGATACGATACCAGACACGACCACTGCACTCGAAGTTTCAAGGCAAAAAGCCACGTTTCCGCGTCTCTGGCAACTCGCCACTTTTTCGTTCTCCTGCCACTCGCGTCAGCGCGATCTGGCGCAAACGCCCTCTGACGTGACGGAAATACGCGCCAAGTCTTTCAAATTTAAGGCGCAAAAACTCCCGCACATCAAAACTAAACTAAAATGTTTAGTGCCAAATTTGGCACGTAACAACTTGCTTTATGACTTTGTTTAATTCTATTAATTTTGTCATTGGAAGTATTCTTTGCAAGTTTAATTATACGTTTATACAAGCTATCTCGAGCAATTTTCATTACTGCATTAATGCTTTTGTCCTAACGTTTTACTTTCCGACCTTCCAAATACACATACTTCAAAACTTTGTGCATCGATTCAATATACATGTTAGTGTTTATTCCTAAACCCAATCGATAGCAATATGCCCAAGATGTTGGACGATTTGCATAATTATTATGAAAATATTCAGCAAATGATTGTGTATCAACATCGTCATAAAGATCTTCTACTACCTGATTTAAAATGTCATTAAATTCATCAATAGATACACACTGTAATAAAACACGAAGGGATTTATATACTACTACTTTCTATTCAATCCCTCCATTGATTTTTGACAAATTCTTGCGCTAATTACGATCCACATGCCAGGTACATAGCAACTGGTGAGGTAGCTTGGCCATAACATAAGACCATGCATTATAAAATGCTGGAGCAGCATCAGACATAAAAACAGTAGTTGATATAATACCCACTCTTGATTTAATTTTTCCAAAAAACAACTTGAAAATCATTTCGTCAGCACGATTTGAAAAACAAAATGCCACTGGGCACCCTGAACCAAATTCATCCACTGTCATTAGTGTGTAGAGTTGAAAATCGTAACTATTTGTACCGTGTGTACCATCAACGCACACCTTGTCGTTCCCAAATTTAAGCAACTGTTCACGTTGAAAAGAAGTGATTATGACTAATGCAAAATCTTGAACATCTAAAATTATTTTTGAGTCATTTGGGTATCCTTCTACACGTTGGCTTTTATAATATAACACTGGGCAGTCGCTTCCTAAGTTCATCATCTCCTCTACCCAGAGCCGTACGCTAATTGCATCATTTAGGTGATATTTCACACCATACTCAATATTGAAGTCCCTAACAATATTGTGCATATCTTTTGTTTCTAACAACAAAATTCTCTGTGAATTTTCTTGTTTTAAAGCAGAATCACGAACATCATCCAATATGTTGAAATGTAATACCTTCCTTTAATTTTCCTGAAACACATCAATTGTAAAATTTCAAACTAGAACTTTATGTTCAAAAATACCTGCAATTTCTGCTTTACTCTCTTTACTTAAAAAAACTCGACCAATATCGTTGGTATGTCCAACATGAGTTGTCCAGAAGTCTACTGCAACAGATCCATCGTTCTTTATCGTCGCTTCCATTCTTGAGGGACAAACACTTCCAATTTTATTAGTGCCTGTGCTTTTTAAGCTTCTAAAACCCTTGCCTTTTGGAATGTAGTTGTACGATCGATGGCAATTATAGTACTCCTTTTTGGTGCCATCAGACAATAATTTAGCTGAAGTGTGAAGTATATACATTGCCAAAGATTGTTCCTGTTTTTGGGTTTTTTCAGTTTTTGAACTCTGTTGAACAGAATAAAATTAGTATATAATTAACACAATGCATAATAATCTTCAAACCTAATTGTGAATTAAAATGTAGTTGATCAAGTTTAGTTTCAATTTGATGTTCATTTGCCAAATGTTGTCGAAGTTTTTTATATCCCTTTAGATGTGTTGTACAATTTTCATAAAAGCACTTGATTCTTGACGAGTTGAGAATTATTGTAATACTTTTATGAACAGTTCTGCAATGACGACGTAAAGTTGCTTTACTGATCAAGGATTTGCCACATGTATCACACAAAAATTTACTAGTTAAAGTAACTGGTTTCCTATATTCAAAATTATGAATCTTTCTTAAATGGGCATACAAATTCTTCTTTTGTGTAAACTCAAAACCACAATCTTCACAAGTATTCGTTTTTACTCCTCGTTTACAAATAACACGATAAACAAAATTAATAGGTAATTTCCATGGATCTCATTCACTATATGTAAACAAAAAAATTACGTAACCTCAATCTGTTTACAACTGTCATTACAGCCGCGTTATTTCTACCGCGAGACGCTCGTTAATATTAAGCTAGCAGGACTACACCGCAGAAAATAGCAAAATAATAAAAACAAAAATATTGAAAAAGGCTAATTTTGTACCAAGTTGTACTCCCGATAAAAAGTTTATATTTTGTGCCGTTTTTAAAAATGCGTGGCGCCGCTAGCTTAATATTAAGCTAGCAAGACCACACCGCAAAAAATACGAAAACAACAAAAACAAAAATAGATATGAAAAGGGCTGATTTTGTACCTATTTGCACCCCACATAAAAAGTTTATATCTTGTGCCGTATGTTAAAAAAAATGCTTAGCGCATGCTACCTTAATATTAAGCTAGCAAGACCACACCGCAAAAAATACGAAAACGACAAAAACAAAAATAGAAATAAAAAGGGCTGATTTTGTACCTATTTGCACCCCACATAAAAAGTTTATATCTTGTGCCGTATGTTAAAAAACGCTTAGCGCATGCTACCTTAATATTAAGCTAGCATGACTACACCGCAAAAATACGAAAACATCAAAAACAAAAATAGAAATGAAATGGGCTATTTTTGTACCAAAATGTACCGCTGGTAAAAAGTTTGTACCATTAACCATTTTTAAAAATGCATGGCGCTGCTACCTTAATATATTAAGCTGGCTGGGCCACAGTGAAAAACATAACAAGGAAAACTTATAGAAAACAAGTTGAAAATGCAAGGCATTGTCGCAACGAACTTCCAAATGTAGACTTACTTTAAAACAATTTAAAGAAATTAAAATTATTATGTTGTAATAATTATAAGTATTCAGATAAAATAAAAATTAATTCCCGGGGGGGGGTCGGGTATCCGTGGTCAGATTTTGTGGGGGGTACCATATTTCGACTCAGCTATGTTAGGGGAGTCCAAATATGTATCGCACATTAATTTTGGACCTATTTGAAATTTTAATTTTTCCGACGGAATATCGCGGGGGCACGGCGTCCCCGTGGCCCGATTTCAACTGACATCAAAACTTAAGCTCAGGACACCGAGCTGAATCGATTGATGTATCACACATTGATGTCCGACCATTAGAAAGGCCTCGGACGGACAGACAGACGGACGACAAATCGATTTCATAAACGAACGAAGTTCGTTGAATATGTAGCCACAGTAGCAGACATTTACCTGTAGATTCTGTATAATATCATATATAAAACTTACATACCATTTATGTATACTTTTGTGTTTGCTTAGTTGGATACCTGTACAAATAAGTGTGTATGTCGGATTGTGTGTTCTAAGTTAAACTGTCAAGGTAATTGTTACCATAAACGCCGGAATTTTTAATATTTTGCTGTTTAGTTTACTACCAAATAATATTCTCCTCACACTTTCATACGACTTCTTCTTTTAACTAATAACCACTAAATAAATTTATTTACACTATACCAATCGCTCTTTTTGTATATGCCGTGGACGTCGCCAAAATTCGGGAACTAAGCTTTTAGTATCGAGACTTCATCTCGCCCACGTTGGGCAACATAAAATTGCCGTGGAAGTCGGGATTTAGCTTTAACATCGAACCCCACATAAAATTTAAAAAAAAATTTCAAAAATTTTAAAATTCCGTACCCTTTTATTAAGGATGCCTTAGAATTTCTTCTGTTTTCCTGGCTAGCTTAGCAACCGGCCCCTTCTTGACTACCCAATTTTACATTCATACCGCTTTCACACTCACACACCATCAAATAAAATTACCAAATAATACAACCACCATACAACCTTTTATTTACATCTATTAACAGATAAATTATATTTACACATGTGTTCAAACAGTTTGATACAATAATTACCAGCTCAATTTATGGTATGTTTTAAAGTCCTTAATTTTTATAATGATTTTAAACAAATTCGATTAGATATGAGTAGATGGGCCCCACATGTAACCCTAAATTAACTTCACACTGGAGTATTGTGAGCTCATTATAACCCAGTTTTGTTTGTATATGCCTTTTAAACCTGGCATTAATTAAAACAAATTAAAAGACCCGTTTATCCTTTACAACACAATTTATATCCTGGATAAATTTTTAATATATTCTAAATACACCCTTTTTCAACACTAAAAATTAGTAAATTGTCCTGTACCTGTATCTTTTAAAACAAGTTTTTAAAACCATAAATATGCCACCAGAAAGTTAACCACACAACACAAAAATTCCACAAATGTTTATATAACAACAGAAATTTCAAATAAATTACCTGGAGAATTCTTCATTCTTCATTCCCGTCGGAGATAGTTACCAGAAACTTTTACTATGCTGCTTGTCGGATCCACCTGCCTCTACCATCTGACATCTCTGCAAGATAGTCGCTTCGTCTCAGAGTACCATTCCATACCCATATATCACGCATACAAAATTGATTACCAGTTCTGCGTACCCGCATATATCATGCATCCATTTAATAATTTTTGTCGTAGTAGCAGGATCTTTTAATTAAATACGCACTAACTCGTACGTCACGTTAGTAGCTTGAGGTCCGCTACTACAGTTTTAGACTTTCAACTACGATATTAAATGTAATTTTACTACGCACACAAACTACTAACCAAAAGCTTTATTATTATAGTGGTCTGAATCAGTATTCAGCACTTGATCAAAGTAAAAGAGAAGGGAGTTTTAATATTTTTACTTGGGTATTTATATTCCTTTTTAAACCCCCTACTGGACCCATTTCACTCGAAAAGCTTATTTTTCAAAGCGGTTTCTAAAAATTTTAAGCATAACCGTCGCTAAATTCGGAAAATTTCTCCCGTCCTACGTGCTGCCTATATCAAATTCGTTTTCTACCTTTGCGTGTGCGTTCGTTTCGAAAACTGTTGGCAGTCAACCAATGACAAAGTTTTCTATCGTCACCAAACTCCGCCTAACCGCTATTCATTTTTATTCTATGCATGTTCGCTGTCTTCCAAACCCCACTTGAGTTACAGAAAATCAATATTGTCAACGTCCTACATCAACTCCGCGTGTATATCTTACGTGTATTTCAATCCAACACTGTTCTATATTTGTCTCTATCTGTTGTATATTACCGATTGTTCATTTCACTCTCTCCTTAAGATGTTTGTTACCCTAGCTATTTATACAAATTGACGGTTGCAAACAATTTCTATGAAATCTTATATTAACGTACGTTCAAATTCTCCGAACGTAACCTTTAACAAGCAGGTGTTCCTGTTAATTATCGACCGTTTGAAAATAACAATTGCTCGATTTTCTGCTTCTCCGTATCTGTGTAAATGCACGTTGGCTTTTAAAACGAATATATTTCCGTTTGAAGTTATTGAATTTCTTACGCAAGCACGCTCCCTTTTTGCTTATATGCGTTTGATTAAAATAAATTATGATTAATTATGCGTATCCTTGAACTTCTGTATGCTTTGAAGCTTTCTTCCTTCATGTAATTCTAACATTTCAATTATTAAATATAAAAATACCTTAATACTCGTCCGTTTTCACTAAATGAATTAAATTAATTTGACGCGTAAATAATTTGCTCTTTTCTATATACATGGTTGCTGAAAATTTTTTGTATACACCTATTTACCCCTTTGAATACACAACAATATATATATATATATATATATATATATTTTGCTGTAATTATAGTGTTCATTTAGGGGTAGGTTAAGTCATAGGGGTCGTAGAATAAACAAGAGAAACTCCCAAGTAACAAAAGCACATACTTACAGATATTAGAAGGGTAAATAGGTCATTATAAATATTATTAGTTGAGAGCACACTGTATATAGCAGTACAAACGATTAAAACAGATATCCAAGAGTAGCTATGAGCAAAGATAAGAATTTGAAAAGGTAACGAAACGCATTGAAATTAAATCAGTAAAAAAGCTGCATGAATTGGCTAGACAAATATTCAAAAAGTGCGTGGATATATCATCTTAAACGCACTTAGAAATTATGCATTATTTGAAAAGCGTACGTGATTTAAAAGTATCACATTTGCTCAAAAATCCAATTTATTAGGAAATAAACAAACACCAAATTTATTTGATTCAGATTAGAATAAGGCCAACAAACAATACGACGTGATCGATTGAATGAAGATTCCTGGGATTTCTGAAGTAAATGCATAGGTATAATAAGAATTTACGTGACAAAGTGAGCATCGCGTCTTGCTATTGAACTAGACATCTGGTAAAATTCCCAAAATAACAAGTGATAATACACTTGACCTCGCCCAGCACGTGGAGTCAACAAATCAAAAAATAAAAGGGGCCGATCCTATAAATATCATAATAATTGAATACGGAGTTAGTATACTTTTGAAACTAGGCAGTCGTTATACATAAATGTGATAAATATTTACGTGAAAAGTTAAGTGAAAATTATTTTAAAGAGTGTATAATTGTGCAAAGAGAGCCGTACTTCTAAAAAGACGTAAGTAAATAATGTTAGTGAAATTATATCATTTCTAATCATAAATAAAACAGGGCTCTGGTTAAATACGTTCTGATTAAATGCGTTCTAAAGAACTACGTTCTAAATTACAAACGAAATAACGTTACGATTCTTATTAAAACTTTTAATAACGATCCATTACGATCTTAAATACAATTTTGGATATGAAACTCTGGAAAATGCTGTCTGTTCAAACAATTTAATAATCTCTGAAAATGGTAAACATTTTATTACGGAAACAAAAACCCTTTCATTGGAATAACGATTTGGATACTAAAATTTGGTTGTATATCGACTTCAATTCTTAGGAATTCAGAGCCTACTAAACCACTTCAGGTCAGATATTTTGATATGATTTATTTTTAAAACTGTTTTATCTCAATAATAATTTAAAGTGTAAGAGATGACAAATTGGGGTTTGTTGATAAATTTTATGAAAAGTTATAGACATCTTGAAACGTTTCAATAGATCTTTAAAGGTAATAAAAAAGCTCGTTTTGCTGGCCTGATTTGCTAAAAATCTAACAGATGTAAATAAGATAAAAAGGGAGAAGATATTCATGGTCAAATTGTAAATATTTAATCATTATACTGTGTATTTAAAATTGTTTATTTAATTGAATCAGCTAGTCGAGGCAAAAGAAAATTATAAATTAACATTTTCTACAAGTGTTTGGAGCAATATGAGGGTTATATCACAACATTTATGACATACCCAAACGTGGGTGCTAGAGTATAACAACATTTATAGCACGACGCAATCGTGGGGCACGATTAACTCAACTCTTTCCGCCTCGGCTGCTCACCTAGTTAAAACTTTCATCCTCATTCGTTAAAAAAAACAAACACATTCCTACCACAAACATCAACGTTAACTTTATTTACATCAATATTCATAATACATTAAAATTTCAAAATTAAATTTCAGCATAAATTTCAGTATCATAAAATTTCAAGATTAAATTTGTCATCAGTTTTAATTTGCATCCAGAATTAAAGTCCTTGTAGGATGCCTACTAATTAATTTAACAATATTTGCAGACCTGAGTCTGAGTACAAAGGGAGCATCTCCCACCCCTTTACGTTAATCAAACAGGTTAGTCTAATTGAGCTCAAAGACAGACGCAAATTTTCATCATAATCAAGAACATAAACTGCTAAATACTCCTTTCTACTTGAACAAGAAAATTTCACCTTAAAATTACAAATTTGTTGTTTGTACAAATTCACTACTGTCCATTTTTTAGCAAACAAATTATAAAGTTATTCAAAACACACCAAAACATCAAAAATCGAACAACAAAGCATAAGTTACCTGAAGGTTAATGCACTCGTGGCTCCAATGTACATCGTCCTTTGTTAATCACACCATTTCAACTGGGTTATGTTTACGGCTTCTGATTTTGAACGCTTTTAAAATTTTCTACACCGCCATTCATCTAAAGTTGTTTCAGGGCTTCTCAGGAACTCATCTAAGTATATCAAAATCTTGTTTTGTGGATCCAATCACGATTACGAATAACATTTGATTATTAACATCCCCGAAAAATAGCAAAGAAATTCATAATTCTTTCACGCTATACCTAAAACTGCCTACTTTTGTTTATTCATTTAGCGTTACAAATTTGGATACTTGGTACAGTAATACTCGCAAATATAACTAAACTTTATTACCTTGTATCTTCTTTTCTAAGTGCACTAATGCATAATAACTTGTATCGTAGTACGTAAAGAGCAAACTGTTTTAAAGTATTCAATAATCACAAAATATAAGAGCAAACTGTTTCAAGTTTTGAATCAAAAATCTAAGAGCACTGTTTAAAGCATCGAATAATCAAAAATCTAAGAGAGCGAAACTGTTTAAAGTCCGGGTATATATAATGGCTAGCCTGTCCGTCGGTTTTGTCCCCACAACGGCCAGTTCTCTGAATTTCGCATTCTCTGTTCCCTTTTCGACAGTCGGGCACAGCTATTCTACTAAATTTGCACTCGCGCCAGTTAAATCTCAGAAATTTTCCACACGGCACGCAAAGTCTGAGAACAACTAATTAAATTTTATACAGAAATGTTATTTTTACACCTCTCATGTTTGCCTCTTATTTTCAACCAATCGTGACCCTCGTGACGCTACACAAATCACGCCTTTAATTATTAGTATCTCTGCTTGACGCATTTTCTCCTTCCTTTTCTACCTTGGTCTGAATGGTACAAATCGATATTCTGTATTATCGGTTATCTAAACTACACGTGGACTCGCGACGTGACTTACTCGAGTTAAATAACCCCACATCTAACCTTCCCGTTAATATAAGCTACGGTTTATCCAACCGTTTGCAATATACACAGAATCTGCATGTTTATCCAAACAAATTAAACTGAAATTGACTTTTAAAAATACGCAGGTGTGTGAACGTCTTAACATAATTCTCAGAGCTTTATTTCGTGCTATTTTAACCTTGGATTTTCACAGGCTTTTATGCTTATTATACCTTAATAATCGTTCAATTAACTCCAATTAAAATAATAATGAATGGCATTGACTTCTACCCTTTAATTTTTAGTGAATCCTAATTAAATATTAATTATTATTTGTACATTTTGTTTAAGACTCGTTACTTAAAACTTGAATTAATTAATATAAATTTTGCACGTAATTTCTATTTGTTTCTTTACTTGGAATAATTAAATTACATACAAGTTGAGCATTTTAATACTGCTTCTTTTTATAGAAAGCGTCTAGTGAATAATTTAAATCCCTTATTTTTAATGAAACGAATAAATTGTTATGCTACACGTTTTTTTTAATAACGCGTATTATCTAATAAACGTCTATACAAACCACACCTTATAATTGGTTTGATTTAAATCTTTACACTAGGCATTTAATTACGCGTACTTTTTCCCAAAGCTTCCTTATACCTGGTGATTAAAATTATTTGATGTAATTAATTAATTTTCTACCCTGGTATAAATTTGAGTATTTTATATATATATATATATATATATATATATATAAATTACTGTTGTTAAGCTCTAAAATCAAGTCCCACGCTTGGGCGGCATAAAATGCGGTGCAGTTTACCTGAAATCAATCCCTGGAATCAAACCCTTACAGATTGGACTGTCAACAAATTTTCCCAAAACTATAAAATTTCAATATCTTTGGCAAAGCTCCCCTAAATCAGCATACCACGGCTAGCTCTGCTTCCAGCTGCTTCAGAGATATACCTATCCTATGCTTACTTTCTCTCTCACTTAGACTACCAACTAAAAATTACCAATCAAATAATTCAACAAAACATACAACCTTTTATTCATACAAATCAAAAAATTTTACGTCATACTAGCTCAATATTTACAAAATCGAATATAAACATCTTCATAAAATTTTACTATATCAACCATTAAATCCTTTTAAATTTAATAAATTTAATTTATTTCAACTTTTTTTTTATATACAGTTCAAGTAGATGGGCCTATCTTGAAACCTTAAATTGAAATTTACTCTGATCTATGGTGAGTTCAGTATAAACCCTGTTACTCTAAATGCATAAATAAATCGCATTTTCATTTTCGACAACTCTAAAGACCCGTTTACTCTTTACATCAAATTTATACGTTATGTATTTATACCTTGAAATAATAAATTCAAATTGTCGTTCTCATATAACCTTCAAATTAGATTTTATGTTCATAAAATATACACCCAATATGTCAAATCACTCTAGCACAAAATAACAACACATCTATTACTTGCGGTTAACGTTACCGTAAGCAAGTTTTATGACAAGCGCGGAAGCATAATATTACGTTTCTGCAAACAACAGTGCTATTTTCTTCCTGTAAAAGCAGTGAATAAGCTCTTAATTTTATTCTCAAGTAGTTATGTTAGTTTACTTAATGTCTACTATAAAATTAAACCTAGCTTACTTATAACTGCTACTCTTAGGCATAAAATGTTTGTAAATAAAATTAGTTATACCTAAATACCCGAAAAATTGAAATAGTTATAAATTAATTTTTATAACATACCAATAAACATTCATAATACATTAAATATAGAATATAGATACAAATAAAGTTCTAGAACTCGCTAATTACGGAACAAAAGTTTTCGTGAATTTTGTCAACACTTTTATAATTATTACTTACGTGATTTAATCTGACATTGCAGTAATACATTGTTCTCATTTTTATCAATTGCATACGATGATACCGCTTTACATCATAATCAAACGTGATTTTTGTGCTTTCCAGTTACAGACTCTTGTACATTTTTAAAATGGTAATTGCAGACCTGGCGAAAAAGTTCTTCTGATGTGACGTATGGCTGTTTTATAAAATTCTAATTTCATTATCCGGTATGTGTGAAACATCTGGAGTGTTTTAATATTCAGTTGTAACTTACAAAGGTTTGTAGAAATAAATATTACTAAATACAATATTCTTGTTACTTTTGCTTCTTAGATATTTGATAATGTAAATCGTTATTGATATGAAACTGGTCTATTGTAACGTTCCATTTCGTATTTTACATTAAAAACGATTTGAGTTTCTACTCATTTGAATTTATAGGTTGTTGCACTTTTATGATTTTAAACCGCTTAGTTAAGCAGCCAACTGGGCTTGTCCTTTATTAAATTTGCGAGTTCGCACAATATTCTTCAATTTTTAGAATTGAGGTTTGCTTCGTTGTACCACAGAAATGTTTTTTATTAGTACAGCATATGTAGACCAAGTTGGAATAAGATATGTATAGGTCTTTCAAAATCTCATGAGATGTGAGATGCGCAATGAAGGAAGCGTGAGGTACCGTACAAAAAGAAAGAACAATACAATATAAGTAAAATCTAAAACATTAAATTTCCGAATGGGTATTCTGAATTAACTCAACTGTTATGCTATGTGGATTGCATAACCAGTAATTTATCAACATAATATAAATTATAAAAGTACAATGTTTGTATCCGGAACCTGTAACTTTTTTGGTGTATTGTTTATTGTTCTATTCGTGTGTCATGCTTCAGTGCGTGTGTGGATAAAAATAGATAGGCTAAATTTTTTAAAACTCTTGGCAGCCAATATACTGTCCTCTTACTATTTTTTAAGAATGCGTATTTCATAGAATCATAAAATTACTACCACTATCCTCAAATTGGCCCGCATTAGATTTAGCACTTCTCTTATTAATTTTCTTCCTTTTGAAATAATTCGCTCGACAGTGCTTAGTCCAACTCCAGTTGCTGTTGCTACTTGTTCTTGTAAATTATTCAAAGGAATGACAGGCATTTCATTCTTTTCTTTTCTCATAAACTTTACACACTAAAAATAATTTGTCTTCCTTGACTGTGAACTGTTTTCTTGCGGTTACTCATTGTAAAATTAAAAGCTAAGAAATAACAAAATAATCTGTAAAATCAAACATTATTCCTCTAACTAAATTGAAATCTTAATTACACCTACAAATAAAAAACTAGACAGAGTTGCAATAGTTTTGAAAAAACTGGTTGAAGAATCAAGGCTGAAATAATAATCAAAAACGATAATAGTGAACCACAAATCTTAATACGCAACAGCTGAGTTGCAAATGTTTTTAGAACACACTTTAACGTAAATAACTTAAATTGGTTTCTGTGCAACAGCTCATGAGGTTTTGAAAGACCTCTAACCATTGTAACTACCCATACTTTTCACAAGCTGCGAGAAGGAATACTATATAGTGATGAACGACAGCTGTTTATTTTACTCCCGAATGGTATGTAGTTTACCTACATTCTAGCAGTGTTAAAAGCAACACCTTAGACAAAGATTTATTAAATAGTTTGGAGTTTTAGCTTTAAATGTACTATTGTAAATATGCCGGAGTTTTTCTGTACTTATATGTTTCAGTAGCTTTAGTCGATACGACTCTGGTCTATTTTAATATAGTAAGTAAGTATTTAGATTATGTAGGTTTCTGTTGCTGTGTATATATGATTAGTGTTAATTGCTTGCTGTGTCAATACAGATTATTATTAGTTATGGTGGTTAAATTCACTTAGTTTGTTATCCTAAATTATGCCGCAATATTTAAGGCGTTGTATACTTGTATAGTTCTTTTGTCTGCAAAATATTCTTTGATTTGCTTGTTACTATAATATAATTAAAAGGAGCGGAGAATATAGGTGTTTGTCCTAGCAAGTTTATTTTGCTTTGCTATTCAAATTCTTAAAAATTATTTATTAGAGTTATGTTTTGTGTGCGCTTGTGTTTGATTAATCTTGCAGGTACAGATGTTCAAAGAAAACGGTGAATTGGTTGGGGTGTTACTATTGTTTCGTTTTTCAGACCTCTCCAATCTCCAACTGTGATTAGCGCGACATTTGTTTCCTTGCTCTTTCTCTCACTCTTCCTTTGTTATCTCGTAATGCAGGTGAACATTTCGTTCTAATATCATTATTTTTTACAGGTCGCTCGTATTACAGGTAACACTATGATAATTACAAACCACAAATACCATTTCCTACTTTAGCACAAATATTGCATCCTAGTAAAACCAATCAACATAAATTTTTTTGTGTTTTCTTGCAATTTTTTGAAACATCGACATTTTAGTTACAACGGCTGTTGGCTGAATGCAGAAGCGATGTCTGCAATGGGTAATGTGCAGTAATGCCCAAGTTCAAATACAGAAATCGCATTCGACATTGCTAAACCAGCTTGCTATATCTGAAAATTTATTATACTTGAGCTTTCAGTTATACTTTATTTATTGAAGATTATCTTAACACACGTTAATTTCCCAGCTGCATATACACACACTTTAATTCAAACTAAATGATACATAATATCTGCATAAAGTATTGCGCATAACCATTAACCAACACGCAACTCGTATCCAAAGTGAGGATGTATATAATGGTTGTAAAATATTTCAATTTTACATAATTTAACAGTTCTACATATATTTCCGTTACAGGTATTGTAGACAGAATTAGATTGCAGTTCTAGGTTAACCTTTTAATTTCTAATTTTATTATTTGTTTACCTAAACTAACTTTATGATTAATTATTGTAAAATTATTTGAAATTAATTTTTAACTAATTATATGCTAATTACTTATAAACGACACCTTTTAGGACGCCATGAATGTATCTGTAAGTTCCGCCCGACTTTTAGTTTATTTTTGTATAACTGTATTTTAGCAAAGTGCGGAGAACCAAGATGGATCTGAGGAATGGTCGCGCTTTGCAAAATATTATGATCCAATTAAAATCGGATCAATTGATGGAACGGACACTGAACCACATGATAAAGGAATTTTGCGTGCAATGCATTCTGAATACAAACCCAATCGACATGTGAAGGGACGTCCAGAATGCACTTTGTTCGTTGCAAGGTTAAACCTCAAAACAACAAAAGACACTATCAAAGAAATTTTTTCTAAGTACGGACGTCTCAAACGGTTTCGTTTAGTCAAAGATATTGTTACTGGCATACCAAAAGGATACGCTTTTATTGAATATGAAAATGAGCAAGATGCAGAAGAAGCATATAAAAAGGCAAATAAACTAGTGATAGATGGATGTGTAATATTTGTTGATTTTGAATGTGAGAGATTATTAGGTGGTTGGAAACCTAGGCGATTGGGGGGTGGATTTGGAGGTTGCAAGGAATCTGGTCAACTTCGTTTTGGAGGACGTGACAGACCATTTCGTAAACCAATTAGTGTGGAAGTAGCTGTACAAAAGAGTTCTCGGCAATTATCAAAATCTAAGAGTCAAGAAGGACATAGGGTCAGAGAGCAACGACGTTCTTCAAGCTATGATCGTCACAAAATACGACGATCACCTGATTATCGAGATAAATACGAAAAGCGAAAATGATCGAGATACCTAAAGTATTTCTGTTTTTATTCCAAATAATTTTCATATTTTTTAATATGAGTTAGAGGAGTTTTCAAATGTTTTCTCTTTATGTTTCTGAAAGGCTTTGATAAAACCTTCGGAATATGAAAGTAACTAATTTACAGTAAAATTACTTTTACCAAAAGAAAGCATAATATTGTAGTTAAATTATATTTTTTATTATAAACTATAAAAGCTGTTGCAAGTTAAGCAAAGATTGTTTATAATACGAACACGTATATATTTGAGACGTTTTTGTGTTTTAACCTTGGTCTTTGTAATAACTCTATGTAATGTGGGTGCATCAAGGCCAGAAGATTTTAACATCTTGTGGTTTGGAACACCAAAATGAAGTATGAAGTTTGTTGCTAAATTTATTTTACTATTTAATGCAAGACCTGAATATCTTTTTGTTCAAATAATTATTAATTACAGAAAATTGCTGCTTGGAGTGGTTTATAAACCTCCGCAAGTTACTTTAAAAGATATTGAGGAAGCTATTTTCAAACTTTTGCTTCAATGTTCGGATGTTATTGTGGGCGATTGGAATATTAATCTACTTAAAGATACACCGGATATTCGTTGGTTTTGTGCCATGGTAACTGCCAACAATTTAAATATTCTGCATCTTCTGCCGACACACCATGGACCACACGCATCGTCCACTATAGATCACATCATTACTACAAATAAGAATAATGTTTTGTATGCTGGTCAGATATCGCTTGTTACGTTAAATGTCACCCGACAGAATATTTTCCTTCAATTTCCAACTTTCTCAAATTTCTCCGACACTTTCTATAACTACCTGTTATGAGTGGCGCTTCTGGTCAAGTATTATAATTTTGTAATTCACTTTGTGCATTTTATTTTAAGTCTACAATAGTTCGTAGTCAACCAACCTTACACCTACCTTTATATCAGTATATTATCATAACGTCCTAATTCATTCGAGTATTGTTATCAACACATACTGCACGGTTTGGATAGTCTAGAAGTTTTCTATCATATTTGGTTGTTAATTTGGGCCCTGTAGAGCTAGTCTGTGCATTTATATTTCTAATGCTCCACCAGAAGGTACTACATTGGCCAGGAGGCGAGTTTTTTGTTGCCTGCAAATTTAGAATTTTGCCGAGCCCTTGCCGTTCCAGGCAAGGTAGGGATCTTTAACGTGCGTGACAACACACACACGGGACCTCCATTTAACCTCTCATCCGAACGAGGGCGTAATTTTTGTGAAAAATGCTCACCTGTCATTTTTCAAGCAGTCGGCCGTGTCGGGATTTGAACCCAGGACCTTGGGATCCGTAGTCTTACGCTTACTACATTGATCCAGTGCGACGCCTTGTAGAGCTAGTCCCCCCCATCTTGCAAAATTAAAAAATCTAATAGCACATATTAATGAGCTATTTATGAGCTTTCATATTCAGCCAATAAAGATTTTTGAGCTTGTCGTACTGAGTATGAATTTAATTTTTCCTGGAGGGGGACTGAGTCGATGTCGACTCAGCCCCCCCCCCCCCACCATTTAATAATCGGGATACCGAATCAATCGTGGCAGAATTAGGAGCTATTTAAGAGCTTTTAAAGTGGCATAGTTTTGATTTTTGAGCTCACACCCTTAACTCTCAAACAATCCCTTAATTGACACGAACCGAGAGAAATATTAAAAAAAACTAAATATTCATCCTATTGGGTAGGTAGCAGAAAAGAATTCCAAAAATGGACTTTAATAAACATAGACTCATTTAGAACATTTACTAAGAAGTTGTCCTGTAACTAAATTAATTAATTACTCCCTAAAATAAGATATTACAATATGGAAGGAAATGACCATCATACTTGTATTAATTGTACAAATGAACTAGAGACAGATGAGGAATACTATCGATGTGATTGTTGCTTATCTTTTATGCATAAAATATGTACTGGCCTTAATCCCTCAGAGATAAAAGTTCATCATCATCATTAGGTCTTCAGTCCTGGAACTGGCTAGACGCACACCATCATTGTTTCCTATTCTGAACTAACCTACAGATTTCCCTGAAATTTGCACAGTCTGTATCTATCACTATCTGATCTAGGTCTACATCTATCTCTTTTTTCCTATCTCTTCTTGTAATATATGCCATACTATTCCCCAAAAATCCCTTAGAACGTAGAACGTATTCTGCCCTTCTATTTCTCTTATCTTTTTCTCCAGATATCCTTGTTCCCCTACTATTTCTATAACCTATTTGTTATTGTCTTTGTCTGTCCATACTATCGTCCTCATACGTCTGAAGCACAGCATTTCAAAAGGCTGCTACCGTTTTTCTGTCTGCGTTTCAGACTGCCCGTATTTCATAGGCTACTGTGCTGTGCTCGACACATATGCTTTCAACAACTTTCTTCTTGTTCTATGTTTGTTGTCTTTTCTCATAGGCGTTGTTCTTTATTGTTAGATGCAGTTCGGTCACCTTCTATTGTTTTACAATTATATACCCTATTTCTCCGACCTTCAGTGGTCGTGAAGGGAAGGCGTCGCCGTGGATCAATGTAGTAAGCGTAAGACTACGGATCCCAAGGTCCCGGGTTCAAATCCCGACTCGGCCGACTGCTTGAAAAATGGCAGGTGAGCATTTTTCACAAATATTACGCCCTCGTTCGGATGAGAGGTTAAATGGAGGTCCCGTGTGTGAGTGTTGTCACACACGTTAAAGATCCCTACCTTGCCTGGAACGGCAAGGGTTCGGCAAAATTCTAAATTTTCAGGCAACAAAAAACTCGCCTCCTGGCCAATGTAGTACCTTCGGGTGGAGCATTGGAAATGTAAATGAACGGTTGTGAAGGGAGGTAAGCAGCATGTGACTGCCAAGTTCCCCCAACACTTAACCATTTACCGATTTAATATATTTTGCAATATATATTTTCAAAGTCCTCATTAGTTGCAGATATTTTGCAACCAACAACTAGTTGTTTATACTAATCATCAGATCTCATCATCATTAGGTCTTCAGTCCTAGAACTGGTTAGACGCGTACCATCATTGTTTCCTATTCTGAACTAACCTACAGATTTCCCTGAAATTTGCACAGTTTGCATCTATAACTATCTCATCTAGGTCTACATCTACCTCATTTTTCCTATCTCTGCTTGTAATATATCCCATACTATTCCCCAAAATGTCTTAGAACATATTCCGCCCTTCTATTTCTCTTTTTCCCCAGATATCCTTGTTTCCCTACTATTTCTATAACTTATTTGTTATTATCTTTGTGTGTCCATGCTATCGTCCTCATACATCTGAAGCACAGCATTTCAAAAGGCTGCTACCGTTTGTCTGTCTGCGTTTCAGACTGCCCGTATTTCATAGGCATATTGTGGTTTGCTCCACACATATGCTTTTAACAATTTTCTTCTTGTTCTATGTTTGTTGCCTTTCCTCATAGGCGCTGTTCTTTCTTGTTAGATGCAGTTCGATCACCTTCTATTGTTTTAGTTATACGCCCTATTTCTCCGACCTTTAGTGGTTGTGAAGGGAGGTAAGCAACCTGTGGCTGCCAAGTTCCCCCAACACTTAACCATTTAACGATTTAATATATTTTCCAATTTATCTTTTCGCACAGACAACATTAGTTGGAGATATTTCGCAACCAACAACTAGTTGTTTATACTAATCATCAGATTTATCTGCGCTTATTTTTTCGTCATTAGGTTTTTCGTCTCAAAACTGGTTGGACACGTGCCTGCACTTATTTATATTCTGAGCTAACCTACATAGTTCTCTGAAATTCTTACACAGCATGTGTATTCAGCTTGTTCCCCTTCTATTGTTTTCTTATTTTATGCTCTATTTTACCGGGATTCAGTGAAGGAGGTTAAGCAACCTGTGGCTACCAAGATCCCCCAACACTTAGACATTTGCCGAAATAATAGTTTTCCAGTAAATCTTTTCACACACTTAACATTATTCGAGAATATTGCCCAACCAATTCTTGTAGTTACTTATAATAATCATCATGTTTAAGCACAGTTATCTTTTCGTCATTAGTTTATCCATCTTGGGATTGGTTGGATGCGTACCTCCATTGATTTCTATTCTGGGCTAGCCTACACATCTCCCTGAAACTCCTACAGCCTACATCTTTTACTATCTGTGTGCAGTAGTCTAACCTAGGTCTGCCTCTTCTTCTCTTTTTTCCTATCTCTGCTTCTAATATATTCCGCACTATTCCCTCATGCCGTAGTATGTGGCCTATCATCCTGTCTCTCCTATTTTTTACCGTTTTCCACATATTTCTTTCTTCCCCTACCATATTTAGTACCTCTTCGTTCTTAACTTTGTCTGTCCATGATATCTTCATCATACGTCTGTAGCACCACATTTCAAAGGCTTTTACCTTTTTCTTGTCCGCTTCTCCTACTGTCCAGGTTTCACAAGCATACAGTGCTGTGCTACACACATATGTTTTAAGCAATCTTTTGAAATAATGTGTTTGTGATGATTAAATTGTTCTTGTCGCAAAATTCTACCAGCCTATTTCCCCTGTCATTTCTCGTGCCTAAACCAAATAAACCTACTACCGCTCCTTCTCTACCCTCACCTACCACGGCATTAAAATCCCCCGTAATTATTAAATTTTCATGTCCTTTTACGTGTCTTAATATGTCTTCGATATCTTTGTAGATCGCTTCTACCTCTTCGTCACTGTAGCTAGAGGTGGGCATGTATACTTCAATTATTACTGTGTTTACCGGTTTAGATTCTAATCTAACCATGAGTACTCTTTCATTCTTTTGTAAGTAATTTTCTACACAGTATCCTATCTTTTTCCGCATAACTATCCCCACACCCAAATTTCCTTCCTCTGCTCCTGTATGAATTACCCTAAAGTCTCCACTCCAAAAATCCCCCGCCTCTCGCCACCGAACTTCGCTGATCCCTACTATGTCTAGTGATAACCTATTCATTTCGATTTTTAGGTTCTCTAGCTTACCTACTTGCTTCATACTTCTAACATTCCACGCTCCGACTCGCAGAATGTTCCCGACTCTTATTTTTAACTTTCTAATCGCATCCTCCGAAGTAGTCCCCTCCCGGAGATCCGAATGGGGGACTATTTTTTAACTCCGGAATCTTTTACCCCAGAGAATGCCATCATGTTTGTAACAATTTAAGTAAGCTGTGTACTTGGGAGAGATAATGTGGTGGTTTCCCGTTGCCTTCCACATCGCGGTAGTATGTCTTAGACTGCCATACCGACCCCTACGGTCTCTGCCAATCTAAGTACCGAAAGAGCCGCTGCCCTCTTTCGGGGACCTGTCTTAGTCTGGTTCCTCACTAACGACCCTACTACTTTGGTTGGACCTGTAGTTTGGCTCTTTAGCTCATTAGAACACGCAAGCCATTTCACCTGTTCTAGTAATTTAGAACTTCGGCAAGGTGCAGGTTCATTCGAAATGGCATCAGATCTATCTGCGCTTATTTTTTCGTTATTAAGTTTTCCGTCTCAAAACTGGTTGGACACGCACCTGCACTTATTTACATTCTGAGCTAGTCTACATAGTTCCCTGAAATTCTCACACAGCATGTGTATACAGCTCGTTCCCCTTCTATTGTTTTCTAATTTTATGCCCTATTTCACCAAGATTCAGTGAAGGGGGTTAAGCAACCTGTGGCTACCAAGATCCCCCAACACTTAGACAATTGCCGAAATAATGGTTTTTCAGTAAATCCTTTCACACACTTATAACATTATTCGAGAATATTGCCCAACCAATTCTTGTAGTTACTTATAATACTCATCATGTTTAAGCACAGTTATTTTTTTTGTCATTAGTTTATCCATAACCCTCACAGCCTACATCTTTTACTACCTGTGTGCAGTAGCCTAACCTAGGTCTGCCTCTTCTCTTATTTCCTATCTCTGCTTCTAATATATTCCGCACTATTTCCTCATGCCGTAGTATGTGGCCTATCATCCTATCTCCCCTCTTTTTTACCGTTTTTCATATATTTCTTTCTTCCCCTACCATTTTTAGTACCTCTTCGTTCTTAACTTTGTCTGTCCATGATATCTTCATCATACGTCTGTAGCACCACATTTCAAAGGCTTCTACGTTTTTCTTGTCCGCTTCTCCTACTGTCCAGGTTTCACAAGCATACAGTGCTGTGCTACACACATATGTTTTAAGCAATCTTTTCCTTGTTTCTATGTTTGTGGTCTTTGACCACAGTAGTTGCCTTTTCTTGTTAAATGTAGCACGACCTTGTGCTAATCTTTGTTTTATATCTTTTGTGCTTTTCCCATCTTGCATTATTTGGCTTCCTAGGTAGCAGAAATCCTTAACCTCTTGTAGGTTCGTGTTACATACTTGTATTTTTGTTTTTGATTTATTTTCCCCACCTTTGCATACTAGAACTTTAGTTTTAGTTTTGTTAATTTTCATACCGTATCTCTCTGTTAGAACCGTTTCCATTTCATTAAGAGCAGCTTCTAACTCTTCCTTGCCAGACGCTAATACCGCTATATCATCTGCCAATCTAAGCATATCAATTTTTTGTCCCTGCATAGTAATTCCAAATGTCTTCCTGCATTTGACAGTATTTATTGCTTCTTGTATGTACAAGTTAAAAATCAATGGGGATAGGCCACATCTCTGTCTCACCCCTTTCCTAATGTTTACGTCTCTACGTTCCTGCTCTAATTCTATTACTGCTGTTTGCTCTTTGTATAAGCTATGTACTATTCGTCTATCCCTATAACTCATTCCAATCTTTTTGAGTATTTCAAACATTTTTTTCCATTTTACATTGTCGAATGCTTTTTCCAGATCTACAAACGCTATATACACGCTTTCCCCTCTTTCTATTGTTTTCTCCATTATCACTCTCAGAGCTAAAATAGCCTCCCGTGTTCTCCTGTTTCGCCTAAACCCAAATTGGTCTTCTCCTAGTATTTCTTCTGCCCGTTTTTCCATTCGGCTTTGCACAAATCTAGTTAATATTTTTGACACGTGTGCTGTCAAACTTATTGTTCGAAAATTTTCACATCTATCCGCGCCTTTCTTTTTTGGTATAGTTAGTATGATGCTACGTTTGAAATCTTTGGGTATCTCGCCTGTCTCATACATATAGCTTACAAGTTGGAAGAGACGTCCCGTTACTGCTTGTCCAGCGGCTTTTAGAGTTTCTACTTGCACCTTATCTGTACCCGGCGCCTTACCATTTTTTATACCCTTTAATGCTAATTAAAACTCATCTCTAAGTATAGGATATCCCAAGTCATCATTTTTAATGTCTGATTCCTGTTCTAATGCAGTTAGTTCCTCTCCTGCATATAAATTTCCTATATATTCTTGCCATCTACCCACATTCTCTACGTTTTCTATGATGACGTTTCCTTGTGTGTCCCTTATATTTTTGCTATACGGTTTTATATCCCTAAAATTCATTCTAATTAATTTGTATGCTTCGTCAGTCTTTCCTATTTCCATCTTCGTTTGTACCTCTTTGCACTTTTCATCAATCCATTGATCTTTCCTGCATTTTCGAATACTTTCCCATTTTATGGTTTTGTATCTCTGTTTTCCTGTTTCGTCTGATTTATTTTTGTATTTTCGTCTTTCTTCTATTAAATTCAGGATATCCTTTGCTATCCATGGTTTCTTATTTTCTTTTTGTGTATACCCTAGAATATCTCTGGCCGCCATGTCTAGGCTGGATTTAATGTTATTCCATTCTGTTTCTACTTGCTTAGTATCAGATATTTTCCCGATATCTTTGAGCAATTCATTTGACTTTTTTTCGAATCTTTCTTGAATATCTTTATCTTTTAGTTTCTCTAAGTCCAAGTGCCTATTTCCGTTTCTTTTTTTCACATTCTTAAATTTAAGTGCGGCCTTCATAATTACGATGTTGTGGTCAGTTTCTATATATGCTTCTGGGTAGCTTCTACAGTCTTTTACTTGATTCCTATACCGTTGTCTAACAAGAATGTAATCATGTGTTTGTGATGATTAAATTGTTCTTGTCGCAAAATTCTACCAGCCTATTTCCCCTGTCGCTTCTCGTGCCTAAACCAAATAAACCTACTACCGCTCCTTCCCTACCCTCACCTACCACGGCATTAAAATCCTCCGTAATTATTAAATTTTCATATCCTTTTACGTATCTTAATATGTCTTCGATATATTTGTAGATGGCTTCTACCTCTTCGTCACTATATCTAGAGGTGAAAGTGAAAGTGATTGGTTTTGTTAACAAAGTGTTAATGTGCTCCTTAAAGTATATTAAAATTAACTGATAAAAAGTGCTACTTATATATCAAATTTGGTATCATCTTAGAGCTAACTACACAGGCTTTCAAACTACTAAACTTTTTTTATAAAAAGTGCATCACAACTATGATATCAACAGATAACTAACATTTTAAATTGGTAGTATACAAACTTTTGGTTATTATCAACAGTTATCTTCATAATAACTAGCTCTTATCTCTGCAATTACAAGTGCCACATCGTTTTGTTATTGTACAGGACTGAATCCAGCAAATTGATAGAAAGTTGTTTTGGAAAATATGCAAACATATTTTTGGTAAAAGTATTAATAATAAGGGTATAATATGCAAGTTTGTTGGGAATGTAATCTAAATATAGAAGATGACAAATGTTGTGAGTGTGATGGGTGTACAAAAATAGTACATTTTGACTGTACAGACTTATCAAGTTCTGAAATAAGATGTATGCAGTTAAAAAAAGGAAGAGTTTTAAAATTTTATTGTTCAAAGTGTGAAAAGCAAGTGACTGAGACGAAATATGTACTTGGGGAAGTTATGCAAAATTACAATCCCTGGAAAGAACTCATGAGGAATTTTTAAAAAGTTTGATGAACAGGGTAAAGACTTGGTAGAAATAAAAATAAATTATTCGAACAAAAGTGTCCAGAGGCAGAACTCAATGTTAATAAATTGTACAGTGCAGTCACTAAACGGAATGTATCTCAACCTCCTATAGTAATAATAGATAAAATTGGTGGAAAAACAGACTCTAAGGAAATCCTTAAAAATTGAAAGATAATATTGACCCTGTTAGTTTAGAAATTGGAGTAAGTGTAGGAAAACTACAAAAATGGTGGTATTGTTATTGAATGTGAAAATAATAGGGCAGTAGAGGTGATGAAGAAAACTATATCACAAAAATGGGAGAAGAATATACAGTAAAGACTCCATTAAAAGACTTCCAATGATAAAAATTATAGGAGTAGATGAAAGTGACAAAGAAGGCATTTACAAAAAAATAATAAATCAAAATAAGTTAGATGAGCATAAACAAAATTTTCAAATGAATATTAAGTATGAAACCAAAATTGTTAAAGGGTTATTCAACATTATTGTAGAAGTGGATACAGATACATTTAAATACATTATGAGAGAAGAACTATTGAGAATAGGATAGAGGAGATGTAAGGTATTAGAGCATGTGGCAATAAAAAGATGTTATAAGTGTTGTAAGTTTGGGCATATTGCCAAAGAATGCAAAGGGAGTGTAGTGTGTCCAGGGTGTGCACAATCTCATAATGAAGCAGATTGTCAAGAAAGTCAATTTAAGTGTATTAACTGTGTGGAAGCAAAAAGTCGTTTAAATATAGAATTAGATGAACAGCATACAGTATAGGACTATAATTGTACATGTTTTAAAAGGATTATTGAATTACAAAAGCGTAAAATAAACTACATATAGCAATTACCTTCTAGATGTTTAAATATAACAGCAGACTATAAGTCAATAATTTTATGCTTAAATACACAAGGCTTAACTACACATTTTGACGAAATACAACAGCTAATCAATAGAGAAAAACCAAAATTGGTATGTTTAACAGAAACACATCTGACAAATTGTATTGAAAGTAATGAAATAGGCATTAAAGGATACAGTTTAGGTAGGGTTGATTCTAGTTCACGACACACAGGAGGTGTCATAATTTACTATCAGTCATTTCTACAGTTTGAAATATTAAAAGATTATAGCCTCCATTTAGAATATTGGGGTATTGTTGGTAATATTAAGTTGAATAGTAGAAGTATAAGTATAGCTGTGTTTTACCGTTCACCAAGTGGAAGTTGTGCAAATTTTCTAAACCTGTTGGAAAATTTGTTAGAAGAACTAGTAGAATCACGTGGTAGTGAAGATATAATTCTGATTGGGGATTATAATATTGATTGGAATAAAATAAATGATTTCTATACAATTAAGTTAAAAACTATTGTAAAGGACTGTGGATTTGTACAACTAATTTCTGAGAGTACAAGAATTACTAAGGAATCTGAAACATTAATAGATTTAGTGATAACTAATAATAATGGATTAAAAAGTACAGTATGGCACACTCCAAAAGTTACAGATCATAGTATTGTTGTTGCAGACATTAGTCACATCACACAAAAACTCCAAGTTGATGCAGAAAGCAAAATAAAGAAAATTCTTAACTATGAGGCCATAAAGAACGAGTTAATATTGGCAGATTGGAAGTATGAAATAACCAACATCGATAAACTTTATAAAACATTTTACACAAACATTAAAATGCAATTGACCATAATTCATATGACAAGGAGGTGTCACAAAATAGTTCAAAATTATGGTTTAATGGAGAAATACAAAGAGTAATTAATATACGAAATAAATTTTATAAAAAATTTACATTCACAAGAAGTATGGAAGATTGGAAAGCATACAAAGAATGCAGAAATAATGTGATATTCATGATCCGTAGAGCTAAGATTAAATATTATGAAAAGAAAATAGATGAAAATAAAGGTAACCCAGTAAAATGTGGAAGACTTTAAAACTTGTATTAAAAACCGAACGTATTCAAAATAGTAAGCACATTATATTTGAGAATACACTAGAAACTAATGACAAGACTATTGCTGAAAACTTCAATACTTACTTCATAAATAGTATAACAGAAATTACATCATCAATTGGTATTGAAAAGTTTGAGTTTCACGACCAAATACGTACAAGCCTGAAGGAATTAAGTACTTTTAAATTATTAAAAATACATGAACTAAAAGAATTGGATAAGCAAGCAAATAAAAGCAGCCCGGATGGTGTAAACAGTAGAGTTCTTAAAGAACTTTTTGATATTATTGGTTATCCGCTACTAAACATAATAAATATGTCTCTTATGCATGGTATTGTGCCCAAGGACTTAAAGATATCAACAATTACACCAATTCAAAAAGCAGTATCAACAAAGAAATGCGAAGAGTACAGGCCTATAAATATGTTGGCCACAATTGAAAAGGTATTAGAAACAGTAATATATAAGCAACTGAAGCAATTCTTGGATCAGACTAATATATTAACCACCTATCAGTCTGGTTTTCGAACGAAACACTCGTGTGAAACAGCGATTCAGCTAATTATAAATGACTGGAAAGAATCAATGGATAAAGGAAAGGCAGTGTGTGCAGTCTTTATAGATTACAAAAGAGCATTTGAGACTATAAGTAGAAATATTCTCATTCAAAAATTGGAAAAATATGGGGTTAAAGACAATGCGTTAGAGTGGTTTAAAGACTACCTACAAAACAGGGAGCAAAAAACGAGATGGCAATGGGAAACATCTAATAAAGCAGAAATTGAGTGGGGTGTTCCACAAGGAAGTATTTTGGGACCATTGCTTTTTATAATTTACATAAACGATATAGTGAATGTAGTGAAGATAACAAAGATGCATATATTTGCTGATGACACTTTAATATATGCTGAAGGTGCAAATGTAATAAACCTGATTCAATCTGTAAATAGTGACTTAATAAGAATTAGCAAATATTTAGTTGGAAATAAGCTGAAGATAAATGTTGATAAAACAAAATGGATGTTGTTAACGAATGATAGAAGTTATCAAATGATCAAAACAGAAAATAGGAATGTACAAATAGATGGGTCTGATATTGAACTGGTAGAGAACATTAAATACCTTGGCGTAATAATCGACCGAAAATTAACTTTTAAAATGCATCTACAGATGGTTATAAATAAAGTAAGCAAAAGGTTGGATTTCTGAGAAGAATTAGTGCAAAGTTATCAAGTTTTGCTCGAATAACTTTATATAGAGCAATAGTTTATCCACACCTAACATATTGCAGCACCATTTTATTTGTCTCAAACCAAGGTGATTTGGAAAGATTGCAAAAGATACAAAATCGTGCAATGAGATGTTTATTAAAATGTAGCAGATTTGCCAAAGTCCGTAAAATGTTAGAATGCCTTAATTTTTAAATGTTCAGGAACAAATGAAATATAATAGTATGGTTTTTATATATAAAATTATAAATGGTTTGCTGCCTTCGTACTTGGTTAGCAACTTAATTAAAGTGTCAGATATACATAACTACAGCACAAGACAAGCAGACAATTACTATATATACAAGAAGAATAAAACGATAACCACAAAAAATGTATTTCATTATGGCGTTAAGACATATAATACATTACCAAAATCAGTTACAATTCAGCCTTCTCAAAGAAAATTCAAGAGTAATTTAAAAATTTATATTTTAAGTTGTAGAAATGAAAACTAATTATATTATTAACTGTATTTTAATAATTTGCTGTATAGTATAATATTTTGTTTTATACTTTATTAACCTATATTGAGTTATGCAATAAATCTACTTACTTACTAGGTGGGCATGTATACTTGTATTATTACTGTGTTTACCGGTTTAGATTCTAATCTAACCATGAGTACTCTTTCGTTCTTTTGTAAGTAATTTTCTACACAGTATCCTATCTTTTTCCGCATAACTATCCCCACACACAAATTTCCTTCCTCTGCTCCTGTATGAATTACCCTGAAGTCTCCACTCCAAAAATCCCCCGCCTCTGGCCACCGAACTTCACTGATCCCTACTATGTCTAGTGATAACCTATTCATTTCGATTTTTAGGTTCTCTAGCTTACCTACTTGCTTCATACTTCTAACATTCCACGCCCCGACTCGCAGAATGTTCCCGACTCTTATTTTTAACTTTCCGATCGCATCCTCCAAAGTAGTCCCCTCCCGGAGATCCGAATGGGGGACTATTTTAACTCCGGAATCTTTTACCCCAGAGAATGCCATCATTTTATTATAATTTAGGTACGCTGTGTACTTGGGAGATAATGTGGTGGTTTCCGTTGCCTTCCACATCGCGGTAGTGTGTCTTAGACTGCCATACCGACCCCTATGGTCTCTGCCAATCTAAGTACCGAAAGAGCCGCTGCCCTCTTCCGGGGACCTGTCTTAGTCTGGTTCCTCACTAACGACCCTACTACTTTGGTTGGACCTGTAGTTCGGCTCTTTAGCTCATTAGAACACGCAAGCCATTTCACCTGTTCTAGTAATTTAGAACTTCGGCAAGGTGCAGGTCCATTCGAAATGGAGATAAAAGTTATACCTATGCAAAAACGTATTTTGCGACTGATGTGCAAAAATTGCGTCCATATATTGGGAAGACTACCTAATCTCCAGTTGTTGATGGAAGAAATGAAATATGTGGTCTCAAAGCTATTTTACAAGTAGCGAGTGCAGCTACGTCAAGTTATGCCTCAGTACTAAAAAATCCTGATCCAGCAATAATTATAAAACCCAAAGATGCTAAACAACATTTAGATACTAGGCAAGAAATAAAACACTCATTTAATCCAACAGAAATAGCTGTGAATTAGATGAGAAATGTAAAAAATGGCGGGGTAGTTCTTGAATGCAAGAATAAAGAGGCGGTAGAAAACTAAAGACAGAGGCTATAGAGAAGTTGGGACATAAATATGAAGTAGTGGAACCAAGAAAGCACTTACCTAGAATCAAAATCATGGAGATAAGTGAAGAGCTAACATCTGATGTAATTAGTCAGAAAATGTATGCCCAAAATGAGGAGTGTGTTGTAAAAACTCGCATATCAAGGTTGCTCACGTGGGAAAAACTAGATATCATAAATATTTTGCTTATGTTGAAGAAGATGGTAATGTCTACAAGAAGACTATGGAACGTGGCAAAATTAATATAGGTTGGGATAGGTGTCAGGTCTACGATGCAGTGGAAAAAACAAGGTATTTTCAACGTTTGGGATTCAATCACAAAGCAAAGGAATGCAGAAACAAAATTGTATGCTCAAAATGTGGAGGTCCTCACAAAATGGATGTTTGTACTGTTGAACTCAACACGTCACAACTGCAAATTTGCTTCAACCACATTGAAATTAAAAATTGATTATAAACATGAAGCATTAAGTAAAGAGTGTCCAACTTACCTCAAAAGGCTGGAAAGAAAGAGGGATTTAATAGATTTTTTATAAATTCGCCTTCTGTATCCAAATATTCTACGAATTATACTATGTTAACTGTTATTCACTTCAATTTAAGGTCCCTATACTCAAAGTTCTTTACCTTTAGAAACATAGTTCTGGCATTTGATTATGACATTATATGCATTAGTGAAACATGGCTTAATTTGAATATTTCAGATGCAGACATAAGCATTCCTGGATATGATATTTTTCGAATCGGCAGAATGGTGGTGGAGTTGCCATATATGCAAAGAAAGAGCTTCGAGTTAAAATTATAAATATTATAAAACGTAACAGTGAAATAGAACAAATATGGATTGAGGTGGGAGTGGAAAAAATTTAAATTTTTATTGGAAGTGTCTATATTCCAAGAGAATTGCCAGTTAAAAAACATGATTTATTACAAGAAATGTTCTCGGAACTCTTGCCATTGTTTGACCATGTATTATGCTCAGGTGACTTCAATATAAATGTATTAAGTAAGGGTGATACAATAGCTAAAAGTTATTTACAAACACTTCATACATGTGACTTGGAACAGTGTATAACAGAGCTCACTCGCATAACAGAACAATCTAGCACCTTAATTGTTCATCTAATAACTAATATTAAGCATACAATGAAAAATGTAGGGACAAAAGTTTGCAGAACTTCATACTGACCACTTGGCTATTTATTGCAAAAATAAAATAAATAGACCATCCTCGGTAATTGGTAAAGGGAAGATCATGCTATTAAATATGATTAACATAGACCATCTATACAAAGATGCAGAAGCAGCACTATGGAATGAGATTTATTATATATAAAACATTAATGATAAAATCCAGTTGTTTAATGAAATCATAATTACACTATTTGACACACATGCACCACTGACTACAATAAAAAGTAAAAAACAATATCTACCTTATATTACATATGCCATTAAGTGTTTAATTAAACAAAGAGAGCTAGCAAAAGCAAAATACTTAAATAACAGAACTAATGAGACTAAATCATTCTATAATAGCATGCATAAAACAGTTTGTGAATCAATAGATAGAGAAAGAGATGCTTATTTTAAACCCAGATTAAAAGCTCCTTCTGATATCTGAAATGAAGCAAAAAATTTGGATTTTGGTCGCAACTTAATGGACAAATTCCATTACATTTAGCGGATCCTAATGAGATTAATACATTCTTCCAGACATCGATCACATAAGTACCTATAAAACAAACTCTAGTTAATCAGTTTTATGCAAAATATACACATACCACCTTTGATTTTACCAAAACTACACCTCAGGAGGTAGAAAAAATTCCTTATCGTATAAAATCAAACTCAATTGGAGCTGATAATATTTCTAAACATATGCTACAACTTTTATTACCATGCTGCCTCTTACCACTGACTCATATAATTAATATCTCATTGGAAACTGGTAATATACCAAGCATTTGGAAAACCACTATAATTCAGCCCATTCCAAAGATTTCAAATCCATCTGCACTAAAAGATCTGAGACCGATATCTATCTTACCAATTTGTTCCAAAATATTAGAGAAAGTTGTATATGTGCAAATCATTAAGAACATTCAGTTACATAACGTGCTACCTTCATTGCAATCAGGCTTTCTTTGCAAATATAGCACAGCTACTGCACTTTCAGCTATCACTGATGATATTGTTTGTGAGAAAGACTAGAAACCTCACAATATTAGTGCTCCTAGATATGTCAAAAGCATTTGATTTCGTATACTTCTGCTTGCAAAATTATACAGCTATGGTTTTGGTAATATATCGCACCAATGGTTTCGAAACTACTTAGAAGGGAGGACATGCACCACTAGAGTGTGCATAGAAGGAAAAAAAGTGTTATTCAAATGCAGTAGAATTACTATTGGGGTTTCGCAAGGTTCAATACTTGGGCCAGAGTTGTTCAATATATATACATCAGATATTCCAAGCTCAATAACAAAAGGTAAGCTATATATGTATGCCGATGCTATGCAATACATGTACTCATTTCCATACATCAGCATTTACAATAATTAATAAAGAAGTGAATATGCTTGTTCAGTGGTGTATAGAGAATGGACTAACAGTTAATCCATCTAAAACTAAAGTAATAGCATTTGGGCCAAAAATAGAAGTCGCAAAAGTAAAAGAACAAGTGGTAATAGCACATGTTGGTGTGCCCTACTCTGAGTGTGTCAATAACCTGGGACTTTATATGGATGAACAACTTACTTGTGATTATCACATTAGGCTGAAATTTAGGACTGCCTTCTTAAAGCTGAAATAGCTATATCAATTCAAGACTATATTAACTACTACTGCAAGAATATTGTTTGCCGATACTTTAGTGCTTCCTCTATTTAACTATTGCGACTGTGTGTTTTCATCGTTTATTACAGAACGTAATAAAAAGATGATACAACGGGTTCAAAATGCATGTGCTCGCTACTGCTTAGGGCTCCAGCGTATAGAGCGAACAAACGCACCCATTAAGAGCATTGGATGGTTGCGTATGCATGAGAGAATGGAGTTACACATTATATGCTATGTATTCAATATATTTAAAACTCAAACACCTAATTACCTATACCAACGGATTACACATGCAAAAGACATTCACTGCACGCAATTACAGATCGCTCAACATAATACAAGTTTATATAAAAGTACATTTTCCTACATAGCACCAAAAATTATAAATGCGTACCCAGAAATCATGAACATTACTACTGATACATTCAAAAAGATAGTAAAGGTGAAACTACAAGAAAATGCCCGTCAATTTTATATTACCCCTCGTGTGGAATGCTGCCTTATGTTTGCTGCATTGTATGTCTGTACTCAGAGGAAATCTGAAAATCATCCAGTGGATGAGATTTTCCTTTTTACTGCTACTACAAGTTTTGGTATAATGGTTAGTCAAACTTTCTACAAAATTTAATTTTTCTTTTGTTGTATATATATATATATATATATATATATATATATATATATATATATATATATATATATATAGTATCTTACTCGGTAATTTAGTGTAGTAAATAAAAAATAAAATAAATAAATAAATAAATAAAATAAGCCATTTTTAATTATTGCACAGTCACCCTTTATAAGAAAACTACCCCACATATCCCCGCTACAAGAGAGAACTGTACTTAAATCGAAGGACAGCAATCGTTTTGCAACTAAATATTGTTAATCGATTTATGAGCTCGCAAAATTTATGCATTTGGGTTGAGCCTTAATTTTTTATTATATTTCTCTTATATAACAACAATGTGTATCATAGTTATGAAATAATGTAAATTTAAATTTTATTAAAATTTGTTTTTTGGTAAACAAAACAATGCAACTCAATAACTTTTTTATGTCTTGCAAACTACTATCTAATGAAATAGGATAAATTAATTGCTTACATCTTTATTTTATGTATTTTGACTATATTTCGTTTACTTTTAAATTTATGACATCTAAGGATATTAGGCGACGTCGATGCCGCGTGTTTTTTTCGGACTCGCGGATCGTCTTGACCGATGACGCAGACACTCCACGAGTTCAATGGAATATTTTGATCTATTCCTATATAAAATGGATTTCCACAATCTCAGGAATCAGTTGATTGAAAATTTACTTCGAGAAGAGTTATATCTGAGTCTTACATTTCATTTAGTAAAAATCCCACTAAACGTACAATTGTTCATTACGTTATGGGACCTCAACGGGGAAGACCACATGTATTGAACGAAGAAGTCATCAGTCGTACTATTTCCCAGTATGCACAATAAATTGTAACAAGCCAAGGTAAAATTGTATCCAAGCATAACGAGATATAGACAACTATTTCCAAAGAAATAGAGCAAATGATAATTATAATTCATGTTTAAATTAAGATTTATGTTTGTTTGAGTGGTGCTGGGAGCTTATATCATTTGTTACGTGCCAATCAAATTGGCCCCTAAACATTGTATGTTTAGGTTAATTTTGATGTGCGGAAGTTTCGCGCCACAATTTCAAAAGACTCGGGGCGCGCATTTCCGATACGTTACAGTGCGTCTGCGCCAGATCGCGCGACGCGAGAGGGTTGGACGAATAACTTCGCGCCGACGTGTAAAAGACAAAAAAGTGGGAGCAAGTTTCCGTTAGACGCTTGAAAGTGGCTTTTTCGCCCGAACCTTCGAGTAGAGTGGACGCTTTGAGGTATCGTATCGTGCTTATCTTATCTATGTAGATTTCCTTTGCTTAATTGTCTTTGTTTGTTGCCTTATACCTGGTATTCCTGCCCATTCCCTACATAGGTAGGTCACAATTTGCAGCCACCTAGGGCGAACCGTACTGCACGACCCTGGATGACGAGCTCATGATTGCCTGAGTGCTGGTCCGAACGCTTTGGAAGAGCGTCGGGCGTATCATCTTTAACTACCTCAACAGGGCTTCCGTAGCCTGATGGACTTGGAATAGAAGCCAACTTTAACCCAGAGACATATTCATGTGAGTAATTGCATTAGAATATATTGCCTTAACTTTATATATTTTTCCGATAATTGCGTCGTTGATATTTGCACATTTCCAGTTAATATTTTTGACACGTGTGCTGTAAAACTTATTGTTCAAAAATTTTCTCATCTATCCGCGCTTTTCTTTTTTGGTATAGTTACTATGATGCTACGTTTGAAATCTTTGGGTATCTCGTCTGTCTCATACATATAGCTTATAAGTTGGAAGAGACGTTCTGTTACTGCTTGTCCAGGAGCTTTTAGAGTTTCTGCTTGTACCTAATCTGTACCCGGCGCCTTACCATTTTTCAGACTCTTTAATGCTGATTCAAACTCATCTCTAAGTATAGGATATCTCAAGTCATCATTTTCAATGTCTGATTCCTGTTCTAATGCAGTTAGTTCCTCTCCTGCATATAAATTTCCTATATATTCTTGCCATCTACCCACTTTCTCTACGTTTTCTATGATGACGTTTCCTTGTGCATCCCTTATATTTTTGCTATACGGTTTTATATCCCTAAAATTCATTCTAATTAACTTGTATGCTTCGTCTGTCTTTCCTATTTTCATCTTCGTTTGTACCTCTTTGCACTTTTCATCAATCCATTGTTCTTTAGCTTTCCTGCATTTTCGAATAATTTCCCATTTTACGGCTTTGTATCTCCGTTTTTCTGTTTCGTCTGATTTATTTTTGTATTTTCGTCTTTCTTCTATTAAATTCAGGATATCCTTTGTTATCCATGGTTTCCTATTTTCTTTTTGTGTAGACCCCAGAATATCTCTGGCCGTCATGTCTAGGCTGAATTTTATGTTATTCCATTCTGTTTCTACTTCCTTAGTATCAGATATTTTCCCGATATCTTTGAGCAATTCATTTTACTTTTTTTCGAATCTTTCTTGAATATCTTTATTTTTTAGTTTTTCTAAGTCCAAGTGCCTTTCTCCGTTACATTTTTTCACATTCTTAAATTTAAGTGCGACCTTCATAATTACGATGTTGTGGTCAGTATCTACATCTGCTTCTGGGTAGCATCTACAGTCTTTTACTTGATTCCTAAACCGTTGTCTAACAAGAATGTAATCTATTTGATATCTTCCTATATCTCCTGGCATCTTCCACGTATATCGTCTTCTAGCATGATGTTGAAATAATGTGTTTGTGATGATTAAATTGTTCTTGTCGCAAAATTCTACCAGCCTATTTCCTCTGACGTTTCTCGTGCCTAAACCAAATAAACCTACTACCGCTCCTTCCCTATTCTCACCTACCACTGCATTAAAACCCTCCGTAATTATTAAATTTTCATGTCCTTTTACGTATCTTAATATATCTTCGATATCTTTGTATATGGCTTCTACCTCTTCGTCACTGTAGCTAGAAGTGGGCATGTATACTTGGATTATTACTGTGTTTACCGGTTCTTTTGTAAGTAATTTTCTACACAGTATCCTATCTTTTTCCGCATAACTATCCCCACACCCAAATTTCCTTCCTCTGCTCTTGTATGAATTACCCTGAAGTGTCCACTCCAAAAATCCCCCGCCTCTGGCCACCTAACTTCGTTGAACCCTACTATGTCTAGTGATAACCTATTCATTTCGATTTTTAGGTTCTCTAGCTTACCTAATTGCTTCATACTTCTAACATTCCACGCTCCGACTCCCAGAATGTTCCCGACTTTTATTTTTAACTTTACGATCGCATGCTCCGAAGTAGTCCCTTCCCGGAGATCCGAATGGGGGACCATTTTAACTCCGGTATCTTTTACCCTAGAGAATGTCATCATGTTTGTTACAATTTAAGTACGCTGTGTACATGGGAGGTGGTTTCCCGTTGCCTTCCACATCGCGGTAATGTGTCTTAGACTGCCATACCGACCCTTATGATCTCTACCAAAATAGCCGCGCCCTCTTTCGGGAACCTGTCTTAGTCTGGTTCCTCACTAACGACCCCACTACTTTGGTTGGACCTGTAGTTGGCTTTTTAGCTCATTAGAACACGCAAGCCATATCACCTGTTCTAGTAATTTGGAACTTCGGCAAGGTGCAGGTTCATTCGAAATGGATTCAACATATACATAGATAAAAAAAATTGCGCACGATTTTAGAAGGGGTATTTTGGTATGTTTCATAAAAGGTATCCACTTAACCCAAGCTTACCCTACCCAGTGATCCCATTCAATGATCACGTTCGGGGAATAATTATTTACATGAAATCGTTCAGGAGCAAGAAGTTTGTCCACCTGATTTGTGTTTAATAAATTGGGGTGATACAGAATTAGGCTTTATTAAACACAATTGAACTATCATTTAACACACATACTTGACAGTTTGATAGTAGACAATCAAAGGTAATTAAGATGAAAGATGAGAAACAATACAATTTTATATCACATTTACACTTTTATTTTGATTTTTAGTGAACGGCACTTCAAAGAATATGTTAATTATCTAGCTGTGCGTGCGAAGTGCTTTTGAAGTTTTCATTTTAATGAAACCAAGCGTAGATTTTATTATATTGTACATGGTATGAAGTAGGTACATACTTGCACAGATTTAAGTATGTTAATATGCATCCACAGATTGTAGAAGAATAAAAATGAAAATGTAAGATTACAGGAAATTGCAATAATAATATTAATAACCACCAATCTTTACGCAACTGGTAAACTAATCAAGTTGTAAAAATAATATCAACATTGAGACGTGTAAATTTATTGTGCCTAGTCTGTGGTTAAAGAACCATAACCTACAAGTAATGTAAAATCGTAATTTTTGAGGTTAAGTTTATGTTTGTAAATAGTCGAGCTTTTTGTAGTGAATTTCTAGGTATCTAAAATAAGAATATATACAAAATGAATCCTTTAACGTAAGTTAATATTAGTTACATTAAAATTACTAGTATTTACATACCTTGGTCGATTTGGTGGTGTAACCATGATTATTGCTTTCCCTTGTTTAGTACTAACTTCTTTTCTTCAAATACTCAACTACTCTGTATTGAAATTGATTAAATGGGAGCTCAATCTGTATAAGATGTTTTGTTGAACTTCATATATCTGCCGTAGGTATTTTGATTCTGTGATACCGTCCTCATGTTTTTATACAGTTTATGCACCAAATAAAAGTTAAAACTTGGTAATATTGGTTAATAACAATTGGTTCTAAGTCAAAGATACTGACTAAACTGTTTAAAAAAAACTACTTGCAATAGCCTTGTAAAAGCAAGAAATATGTACTAAATTAAAGTAAATTTTGTATGTAGTTCCAGAACTTTGTGCTGGAGTGTTCTTTATGAAAATTTGGATGATGTTCAAAATTTGAAAATAAATGTAATTTTTATTAGCTCGAGAATACCATTAAGTGATGATTTATTTATGTTGTTCAATGACAAATTAGTGTTATATAGCTATTTGAGTATATTATGTAATAGTGATATCGATTTTAATGCACATCGACTTATACTGTGTGCATTTGCTGTTGACTGGTGGTTTTAAAAGCTGGAGCATGCAACAGGTCCAAATGTGAAAAGCTACTATTGATAAATTTCTGAAAATATGGGGGGCAAATGCCCACTTTTGCTTGGTTTTGGTCGCATTATACGGCAGCAACACTGTAGCGTAATTGGCATGCATGTGACTACTATGTATCGGGTTCGAATTTCGACACGGTCCTCTTGAAAAACGTTAAGCGAGCATTTTTCATAAAAAAATCCTCATTCAGTTAAGAGATAAAATATTGGACCCGTGTGTGAGTGTTGTTACGTACGTTAAAGATTTCTACGTTTCTTGAAACAGCAAATGTTCGGCAAAATTAATTTCCAGATAAAAAAATCTCGCTTCTTGACCAATGTAGTAACTTCGGGTGGAGCATTGGAAAATGAATGTAGTGCATTATACTGCCACTGGCTGCATTCACACATACCACTTAACCTTATCTGAATTTGCCTTGAAACTCACATTGACAGAAAGCGATATCGCCAGAGACAAATTTTCCAGAATTTTTTGCTAAAGGGGTCTAATATAGTTTTAAAAAAGGCTTTTTGAAATATAAACCACACAACACAACTGAATAAAAATTGTACACATAAAAGAGACTTGAGTGTAGTAGAAATTTATTACATGCTGTGAATTCACTGCTCAACCTGCAGAGCCTGAAGATTGCAGATTAGTGATGAGTTGCTAAATAGCAGTTTGCTATTTTTTAGCTGCTATTTATCATTTAGCAGTTTAACAGTTAGCATATTCCCAAAATTAGCAGCTTTTTAGCAGATGAGTTTTTAAATATGCTCTTGCATTTACGTTGGCAGAACGAGTGAATAATAATATTTTAAGATAATTTAAAAAATTGGGAAATAATTTAATTTTTAAGTATATTATCAATAATATAAAAAGAATATAAACAAATATAAAAATACCTATTCTAATACTATTAAAATGCTTGCATAAAACAATTTACAACGTTCCGTTTATATTTAAAAACATAATTTTTTTCACTTTTTCTAAACTTAATCGATTACGTTTTTCACAAAGTAGTTTTAGAACAGATTTGTTTGCACGAAACCGACGTTGCTACAATGCCAAACTTTTGCCTTACTACTTCAGAAAGCATAGGAAAATTAATTTTTGTCTCTCCACCATTTTAATGGATCACTTTTGCGACTCAATAGAGGTTCCTCAATGTATCGTTGAACTTCTATTTTAGCACGAGTTCGTGAATTTTGAGGCGTCAAAGACCGTGATGATGCAAATGTTTTCTGATGAATATTTTTCCATATGGAAATTTTTTGTTGTTGGAATGTGATTTTTCAGCGGATTTTTCTACATCAGCATCTAAATTGGCACTGGCAACCTGCTCGTCATTAATTTGTTGAATGACAAAGTTTGTTAACAACCATTTGGCTTTTTCAGCAGAAAAGCAAGATCTTTAAATCGTGGATCCAATAATGTTGAAACAATTAATGTGTTGCTATTTTCTAAATTTTTAAATCTTTTATTAATACCATTTCTTGTTTCATCAATTACACTTCTACTAAGTTTGCTAAACTTTTCATCTGCACTCATTTCGGTATATGCATCAACTAATCTTTTCGACATAATAATAATTAAAGTTGCAGTAACATATTTTTCACCAGAAATTTCTTTCAAGGTCTTTAAAACCTCTACAAGCTCTTTCATGAATTGCCATTCCTCGTTTGAAAGTACTGGCATTCTCTCAAAATTAATCAAGGCAAGAGTACTTCGAATTGCTTCTTCCAATTCAACAAATTGGGAAAGCATTAAATAGGTTGAGTTCCCCCTGGTAACAATATTCTTATTAGTTTTTTAGGTTCTTTACCCTGCTGCTTTTGAATTTCGTTTAGTTTTGCCAGTGATTTGGCACAGTTTAAAATGTTTGACAATTAGTTGTACATTAGCGATAGTTGCTTCAATTAATTTTAAGGCATTGCCACAAATAAGATTTATTGTGTGAGCAAAACATCCAAAATGTTTCCATTTTAATTTTTCCATAATGGCATTTTTTTATGTTAGCAGCATTATCAGAAATTGCTAAAAAAATTTACTGTTTGGAATTCCTCAGTGTGACAAAATATTTTTGAACGCTCTTGCCAAGCTCTTGCCTGTGTGGTCCTTTTCAAAGCCCTACATAATATAATAATAAAATGGATATCGGTTCAAATTTGTCATTGATAAAATGAATTGTCACTGCAATCATACTTTCTGTGTTTCTTGAAGTTGAGCAATCTGTGGTTAAAGATACCGATTCGGCTTCATTTAAAGCAGTTGCTACTTTTGTTTGCTCTTCTTCATAAGCTGCCTCTAAAAAAACATTACTTAAAGTTTTCCGGCTAGGCAATTGATATCCAGAATTGAACACCCTAACAAAATTTGTAAACCCCTCATCTTCGACTGTGGAAAAAGGCTCAAAATCCTTTGCTACCATGTATTTAGAACAAACTGCCGAGTTTTTCTGCATTGTCATTGAAATTTTTTTAGTTGAGTATTGTGCAATTGTCTGCTGGTGAAATGTTGATGATTGATTAAATTTAGTCGTTGGAGTTATCCTTGGTAGATTTGATTTTGATGTGCTAGCAACATTTTCATGTTTTTTCGACACCGATGATGGTACTAAAACTGGCGCTGAAGAAGTATCTGACCCCCTCTGGCACGTCAGATTCGGAATGGAAGCGTGTCCGCTTTGCAGCAGGGCCATCTTCTTTCCCACTAGCATAAACACAGCACTTAATTAACCCTATGGTTACAGTGAGATGTCTTCGTCCTAGATGTGATTTTAGGTTTGTGATTGAAGTTTTATAAGATATTATTGTTTGGTACAAGTTGCCTTATTGCTGCCTTCGGCGGTAAAATAATTCCAAACAACAGACGTCTTTCTTTTCATCGTGCTTAATATTTTAAATAAAATTATTATTAAACACTATTAATAAACACGACACAGCAGGCATTACAAACAATTTAAATGTTTATGTGCTATTATCAGTTTGAAAATAATTCTCGGAACACTATGGGGAACCGACAACTGCTATTTGTAATACTGCTCGTTGATATTTAAAAAGAATTATATACAACAGCAACCACCAATTAATAGTGACCCAAAATTTGTTTTGTGTTAAAGATAGCATATCAAAACCCAAAGAATAACCACAAACTATATTGGGGTAATAAATAAAACAAGACCAATATAATAAGGGACACCAGCCCCAGACGTTGCTCTGTTACACTATAATATTATAATAAGACATAAAATATAGCATCATAAGAATTTAGTTCCCAAGGCAATTGATAACCATTTCAATTCCCAGTAATTTGTCACATATTTTTGAAAGCCAGTTGCTTTAGGATGCAGTACATCGCAATTAATATTTTGCAATTGACTATTTTGATCTTTTACTACCACAAACTAACCCTTAAGCCCAATGTGGTGCTTCAAAGCATATGCTATATAGAGGGGCTCATACGTTTCTTCTAAAAGCAACTCACGTGACTGAGGAAACGGAAATCGTCGAGGGATGCTTCGAGAATTAAAAGTCGATATAACAAACTTATTAACCAATTAAACCTAATAATATTAGTATTATAAACAGATATAAAACTTATTTTAACAGTTACTATAAATTTCAAATTCAGCCAACCGAAAGAAGCATAATAGCAAATCTGTAATACACTAATATAACATGTCTAATGAACTTTTGTTATAAACGGCAAACTGCTAAAAATATAACAGTCATTTTTTAACTGCTAATTAGAAGAAGCAGTAGCAACTTTAGCAATTAAATAAAAATAGCACTATATCCCATCATTGTGACAGATGTGATTTTGCCGAAACGTCACCAAATTGACAGAGGTTCACTTCAGAACCACCCAGCTTTGCGGAAAAATACCTGGAAAATTAACGAAGCATACAATGTCCGCAGAAACATTATATATATATATATATATATATATATATATATATTGCTATGCTACTGGAATTATCGTGCCCCTACTTTGGGCTGTTATATTATTTATGCTATGCTCCTCTAAATTATTCGCGCTCCATCATTTGGGCGACCATATCAATATTACTACGTATAAACAAGATTGTAATTATCTCCGACGTTGGGCCGTCTTATTAATGTTGCTATAAATTCCCTCCAGAAACTTAACTGGATTTTATCTTGAACCAACCTTGTCAACCAATAACAAAATTCGATATGTTACCGCCTTACTTGTTATCAATTTCCTATTCAACTCGTAGCTCCTCCTTGAACTATTTAAATTATCAAATTACTCCCATTGACTTTATCTTATGACCTCGGCTAGCATTTATTTGGAATTATGAAATTCAGTTAATTTCGATTTTATATAATGAAACCAATATTATGTACAGCTTTTGTAAATTATTTGAAATACACTTTTCAATAAGTTAATGTTATAAATCTCATTTATTAACAATCATATACTATTTATTCAAAACCCAAAGTCACCAAAAAAACCTATTATCCTTATCAACGAAGTGTAGAACGTTCTAAACCTGTTATCATATTACTCACTTTATACGTATGCAATTTCTTTTGTTGACTTTTTTACATTCATATTATATTAAGCAAATTCAATGTTCAAAATAAAAAAATATATAGAAAAATAAAATGTCTTATAACTAAAAAATCTGAACTGGTCTATTTTCTTCACATCGACGCTTCCATTTGAATAAAAATTATCTTCCCCCAATTCAGGAATACATTTAAATTATTGCCATTACCCTATGGACTACCATTAACTTATGCACCCCAATTTATTGTCGTTTCATATCAGACTTATTACTTCTTATCAATCAATTTCCTCAAACTTAGAATAGAATTCTTATTATCATTGTCCTCTGACTTTAAATCGTAGTTTATTTTCCCCCTTGACTTAGAAATTGTATTACTCTTCCCCCAGACTTAGAAATTGTAGTTTGTTTCCCCCCCCCCGTACTTCGAAATTGTCGTTTGTTTCCCCCGGACATAGAAGCCCTATTATTTTTATGTTTTAGTTTAAAATAAATTCATCAAAATGTACTTGCGTTTAATCGGCAATTATAGTTTTCATCTTGGTACTTATTTTATCTTTCACTTTTAAAATTATTACGTATTACTTTATTTCATAGCGACGCACTTCGGCCTTTGTTGAGTTGTAAAACTGACTTTGTTATCACTGTACCTGCTAATATATTATTCAGTTCCCACTCCGTCAGTGGTTATGGTCTAGAACTCGTCGCTTATTTATAACCAATCAAATAATTACATTCAAAGCAGTTTCTGATGTAATTCTCAACGCTTCCCAATAATTGAAACCTGCTTGCAGCTGTCTTCGTTATCAACATGCTGTGTTTTGATAGATCTAATTGCTTTTCCATAAACAACTGATGCAATTCGACTTTTAATTTTCATATTTACATGTTATTCACGCAATTTTTATTCTGCTTTCTTATCAAAAATGGTTAGCTATTTGCACGTATTTACCTATGCTACCTGAAGCTCTATTTCTATCCCCGTATTAATCTAATTGTTTGGAACTCTTTTGAATGCGTGTCTAATTACACTTTATCATTTACTTATAAATATACGCGTGCTTCCACTGAAAAATATCATTACTTGCTTTACCTAAATTAATTAAAACTATATCTACAGGGTATTAAATATTTACTATTTACCTAATGCATGTCTTCCTTGTTTCTACGCTACTTATGCGTCTTCCTATGTTTATTTGCGTCGCCTAAAACTATTTATACTTTATATACAGGGTGTTGACTGCTTACTATTTACAAACTATCTCCATTTCTCAATTCTTCACTAAATAAGTGCAGTTTTCTGCTGCCTATGGTAATTTCTCATTTCTAAAAGACCTTTCCTATAAAGTGCACCCTTAAACAACCCCATATCACAGCATAATATATATATATATATATATATATTACTGTGAGGTTAACCTGAAATCATGCCCCACTAATTGGGTGCCAAATAAAATGCTGCGTATTTACGCTCAAATTTTGCCTTGGCTGCTCCTGAATCGTCCTCTTAATTCGATTTTTCCCATATATTACATACACCTACCTGTTACATCAAAAAAACTTTCTCTCATTGTCACCAGAGAAACCTAAATAGAAATCCACATCGATCATGCACTCAAAAATAACTCAATTAACCAAAATATCACACTATTTATCTGAAATCCAAATTACATTTTTTTTCAAATTTAAAATACCATCGCTTTATATACATTCAGTGTTCACTAAATTTTATAACAGTCATTTTGCATATTGATAACCCTTTCAACACAACTTTTTATTAAAGTAAGAGGGCATTCCTCATACCTTATGTTACCCTTCGTCTTAGCATGAGCTCATCTTAAAACTTTATAGATGTGCATATAAATTCTCTGCACGACCAAATATCAAAAAGCCCTCTATACCTCTTTACAACTTTTGGTTATCTGCAAATTAATGAATAATGCTCAAAAATCAATTTCGTTTTAACAGTCCTGTAAATGTCTGTTCAAATAAAAATCAAGTCAAATAATAATAAAACACATCAAAACACCACAAACACTATGAAAACATTCAACATGAAATGTCTTATTCTATCTCCTACCTTGTAGTCATTGTCTTCATACTGCGGTCCACCAACTAGCCTCTTTTAGATGTTGCCGTCTAGTAGGTCCTCCGTCTATCCATTAATTCCATGGTCAAATTCCCATGTGTACCATACATGCCTCTAATCCAAAGAACTCTTCTTTTATAACTTCCAATCAAAATATCCAATCTCCAAATTTTGTTCTTTTTATTGCAAATAAATTCTACTAACCAAACGTCGCTTTTATCCTCATGCAAACTATTTTCAAATTCCACTACTTCTTGTGCATCCAAACAAAAATCTTTGTACTTACATCTCAACGTCACTATTTAATAATAACGCTTTATCAGCTTTTACATAAACTTTATTTAATTAGACTGCACTAATTCACTTGGAAGTAAACTAACTGTTTCACAGATGGAATAAAAGAGAGCTCTGTTACTGATTATATAATGCAAACTGTCCCCCCCCCCTGTTTATAAAATAGCACGTATACTTGTTTAACCGATATTTTATTTTCTCTGAAAATCTCTAACGACCGTTGATTTCTCGTAATTTTTAATAATACAACACAACAGTATCTGGTAATCCACTTAAAACCGTCAAATGTCGTTTCAAATTCTCCGGATTAGCTTCTACTCCTCGCTTAATACACGCTTTCAACTTCAAGCAAACATTATTTAACTTCCTTGTACATATTGCTTTATCGCACACATATGCCTCTATCACCTGAATTTTTAGCCCTTCTCGTTTAATTTTCACCAATCATCTCGCTTGGCTCCATTTCCCACCTTTTTGAGCGACACGTGCATGCTTACAACTATCCTTGAAATTATCGATTTTTGATTCCCTTCTTCTGAATATACTTTATGTTTCTCTCTTGTACTTATGGCTTTTTATTCAATCTTGGTCTCTTCATTGCTCCTTGCCACTCTATATCTAAGATTAAAAATCAATATTTTAACTAACGTATACTGTGTTTACATCAATTTTGTGTGGTTTTGTTTACGTCTTTGGCTGCTTTAATTCCAACGGCTGTTCTTTCCAATAAGCTATTAAGTTTGTTTGTAGCAACTCTACTAAGAAATATATCTCTCCCCTTGTTATTTGAAACGTGTTGGTTTTGACGTTTGAAACCTAGAAATCGTTAATAATCTATAGGAACACTGTGGCACAATTTGAATAAAATGAAAAACCCTTACAAACCCTTACAAAAATATTTAAAATACCAGATACGTATTTCGACCACTATGTGGTCATCATCAGTAGTAGGAAATCTGTAATTAAATAATAATTAGCTGTTGTTCTGGAACACTTCAGAGGATATTCTCCTCACCACTTAGGCTGAAGTGAACCTTTCCAACATATAATTTACTATATTGTTGCTTTAAACACTATCGAGGATATTCTCCTCACCCGCAGGCTGGTGTTATCCACAACAAACAAGTGAAATCACTTGTTGGGAAGGTTCACTTCAGCCTAAGTGGTGAGGAGAATATCCTCTGAAGTGTTCCAGAACAACAGCTAATTATTATTTAATTACAGATTTCCTACTGATGATGACCACATAGTGGTCGAAATACGTATCTGGTATTTTAAATATTTTTTGTGGTAAGGGCTTTTCATTTTACTCTAGAAATCGTTATTTTTAACATGCTCAACGCTTTTAAAACTGTTCCATAGTACTTCATTATCAATCCAATATGCTATAATTTTGCCCCAAATTATTATTTCTTATTCTCTTTATTTACATACATGCTATAATACATAGTCCCTAACTAAATCTAATTAAGATAAATTATTCCTACATTAATCATGCGTTAAACTAAATCGATATTCCCCTGTTATCCACTATTTAAGATAAAAAATAATTGCTGAAAATCTTTTAACTAAATAAATTTATATTACTGTATCCAATCGCTCTCAACCCCATGAGTTCACTTATGTCCTTATGTATTTTATTGACCCTTTTAATTACATGATAATATATATGTATATATATATATATATATATATATATATATATATATATATATATATATATATAAGTAAAACTTTCTCTGCTATCTGCAGTTAAAATTAAACCAATTACATGAGATGTATCTGTAAATACATATTGTATTTACCTATACTAATCGAACTGGTATTTGCTTAGGTATTACAAAACAATTACTTGATCGTTTTATAGAGGGAAAAACATCCATTGACCAGGCTTCGACCTCATTTGGGTCTCGTCTGAATGGACTAGTTTTAACGCTAACAAAACATAAAACAACCTCAATATATATGCATGAAGAAACCTCGTTGGCAAAAGGAAAATTGAGCACCATCATTAGGTTAAAACCAGCACTATGGCTACTGCTTCCTGTTATTTAGTAAGGAGTACTGAAGGTATTGCATTCTACTAAGAGTGCGTAATAATATTAAAAAGAGCTGAAGCATATATTCTTGGAGGTGGTGTATATTTTTAACAACTTATCTGATTTTTGTGTTATTTATTAACACAAAGTTGTTATTACTTTGTTAACCGTCAGTTGATATTTTAAGATCCTGCTATTAGTTTAGAGGCACAGATGATTGTTCCTTATTTTTTTACTGAAAACAGTTCAAGATATGAAAAAAAGTCAAGAGATCTATTTTATTACAAAATGAAGCCCCATTAAGAAAATAATTTTTGTTTATGAAGAAAGCAATAATGTATCATTTTTTTTTCATTCACAATATTCATGGTCATATTAATTGGAACACCACTGGTTACAACTAAGAATTCATTTTTTACATGAAAGATGTGTCTCTACATCTAATCTACAGCCACCGAGTTTTATAAAAATAAAAGCATTGAAATACTTGAGTACAACAAAGTTTGTTTATAAATTAAATGTTTATATCAAACAAATTAAGTTTTGTCCTGTAAATTATAAACAAGACATAAATAAATAAATACATTGAGTCAACTACATGGGCTGACTCAGAGAACCAAAATACCAATACCCAGAAAAGAAACACATATATACATTGGTACGGTTCAAGCAATTTAAAATCCAATATGCATTATCAATATTTATGATGTCATGCAGAAGTACCATTGCCGCTATAAAAATATTAAAATGTTGTGACTACAAGCACGATCAGCGGTTACATAATATTATCGATTTTTATTGGAATTATTCAGAGTGGTATGATTGATTAATAAAAAGTTCTCGTGTTTCAAACTGTGTTATTATATCAGAAGAAAGTAAAAATTAAAAGTTATTTATTAAAGAAGTAATATTATCATGACCATTTGCAAATATGTGTGTGTGGAAATTTTCAAAACTATATCGAAGAACTTACACGGAGCAAAATTTAAAAAAAAAATGTTTAGGATTACTTAACCTAAATGTTAAAATTTTTTACATAAAAAACCCCACGCAAATGTTATCGATTTAGCAATAACAATAATAAACTTGAATTTAAATGTTCGTAAATCAAGACTTTGATATTCCCGATTTTAGAATAACTTTTCTCTCCCTATTAACGGTGGCTTTCAATTATATTCAATTATATTATCAATTATATATGTTGTTAGAAATGCACTTGTTAAAACAATATGTACATTTTATTAGCCAGACATTTACAGTAAAGACATGTAACACAATATGGAATACATGAAATATTTAAGCAATGTCTTCACAGTCCCATCTGCTGCTTTGGTCTCCACTGTCAACATATTCAACGTTTATAATGAGAGGTGCAACGTCTTCAGTATCATATTTTACTGCTCTACCCCAACATTCAGTAACTAATTTGTCACAATGGACTATAGCATTATTCCAAATTTGTGGTGTTACCGTCGATAATGCTTCCTGCCACATAGACAAACAAGATTGTTTGACAGCTCTTAAAGTAAACACAGAAACTATGCTAAAAATTGTATAATGATAAAATTAAAAAAGAGAGACACTAACTTAGGTATTGCAAAACTTTTTTTCAGTAAATGCAACATACATTTTATCATATGTAAGTGATAATTTAGATGTTCCAGACTGCATCGGCAATAAAAAAGTTCGTTTTGCTCCTCTTATCTTAACATGAAAAATTAAAAAGAATGCAATATAAATTAAAAAAAAGCAGATCTCGTTGAGCAATGAACCCCAGACCTAGATCATGGAAAGCGGGATACTTAACGAAGCTGAAACGGATGGCAATTTAGCACGAAAGGCAGCTATCAAGATTTGAATATCCCTATTTTAATTGAACACTAATTTGTTAGAGTAGTCGGCAATGTTGAATTTTTGACCAACTTAACGCGTGAAATTTATTGAAGATAGAAAAGGACAAAAATATTGGTTTATGTTGGTATGCCTATTAATCACATCTATGACATAAATCGGATTTTAGATTGCTTGAACTATAACATCATGCCTTCAAAAGATACTCTTCCAGACGTCATGTCTTTGTCCCTAGAAGATTCTACGACACTGGAACCATCTTCAAAGGAATTCAATAAAACCAACAACGCCTTCACCATATAGTCACCCAAATTCTGCCATATGTTTCAACCATGATAGACGATGTTAGGAAACTGTTGCTTCTAAAAGAATTCCGATCCACAAACTTAGGGCTTCATTTGGTTGACAAAACCTCGCCGATGGGAATCCCACAATAAACGACCGACATCTTCTCACCATGCTTTTCTAAAAAAAGCTCTACGAACGGCCTCAAATTCTTCCATAACAAAGGTGCCTTCCAATTATAATTTCATCGAAGCACTAAGAAAATTAAAGATCCTTTTTTGTAGATCTGGAAAAAGCATTCGACAATGTAAAATGGAAAAAAATGTTTGAAATACTCAAAAACATTGGAATGAGCTATAGGGATAGACGAATAGTACATAGCTTATACAAAGAGCAAACAGCAGTAATAGAATTAGAGCAGGAACGTAGAGAAGTAGACATTCGGAAAGGGGTGAGACAGGGATGTGCCCTATCCCCATTGATTTTTAACTTGTACATAGAAGACGCAATGAATACTGTCAAATGCAGGAAGACATTTGGAATTACTATGCAGGGACAAAAAATTGATATGCTTAGATTTGCAGATGATATAGCGGTATTAGCGGCTAGTAAGGAAGAGTTAGAAGCTGCTCTTAATGAAATGGAAACGGTTCTAACAGAGAGATACGGTATGAAAATTAACAAAACTAAAACTAAAGTTCTAGTATGCAAAGGTGGGGAAAATAAATCAAAAACAAGAATACAAGTATGTAACATGAACTTACAAGAGGTTAAGGATTTCTGCTACCTAGGAAGCCAAATAACGCAAGATGGGAAAAACACAAAAGATATAAAACAAAGATTAGCACAAGGCCGTGCTACATTTAACAAGAAAAAGCAACTACTGTGCTCAAAGACCACAAACATAGAAACAAGGAAAAGATTGCTTAAAACATATGTGTGTAGCACAGCACTGTATGGCTGTGAAACCTGGAAAGTAGGAGAAGCGGACAAGAAAAACGTAGAAGCCTTTGAAATGTGGTGCTACAGACGTATGATGAAGATATCATGGACAGAAAAAGTTAAGAACGAAGAGGTACTAAAAATGGGAGGGGAAGAAAGAAATATGTGGAAAACGGTAAAAAAGAGGAGAGATAAGATGATAGGCCACATACTACGGCATGAGGGAATAGTGCGGAATATATTAGAAGCAGAGATAGGAAAAAAGAGAAGAAGAGACAGACCTAGATTAGACTACTGCACACAGATAGTAAACGATGTAGGCTGTAGAGGTTTCAGGGAGATGTGTAGGCTAGCCCAGAATAGAAATCAATGGAGGTACGCATCCAACCAATCCCAAGATGGATAAACTAATGACGAAAAGATAACTGTGCTTAAACATGATGATTATTATAAGTAACTACAAGAATTGGTTGGGCAATATTCTCGAATAATGTTAAGTGTGTGAAAGGACTTACTGGAAAACCATTATTTCGGCAAATGTCTAAGTGTTGGGGGATCTTGGTAGCCTCAGGTTGCTTAACCTCCTTCACTGAATCGCGGTAAAATAGGGTATAAAATTAGAAAACAATAGAAAGGGAACGAGCTGAATACACGCTGTGTGAGAATTTCAGGGAAAACTTAATGACGAAAAAATAAGCGCAGATAAATCTGATGATTAGTATAAACAACTAGTTGTTGGTTGCGAAATACCTGCAACTAATGTTGACTGTGCGAAAAGATATATTGGAAAATATATTAAATCGCCAAATGGTTAAGTGTTGGGGTAACTTGGCAGCCACAGGCTGCGTACCTCTCTTCACAACCATTGAAGGTCGGAGAAACAGGGCATATAACTGTAAAACAATAGAAAGTGATTGAACTGCATCTAACAAGAAAGAACAGCGCCTATGAGGAAAGACAACAAACATAGAATAAGAAGAAAATTGTTGAAAGCATATGTGTGGAACACAGCACAGTATGCGTATGAAATACGGGCAGTCTGAAACGCAGACAGAAAAACGCTAGCAGCCTTTTAAATTGTGTGCTTCAGATGTATGAGGACAATAGCATGGACAGACAAAGATAATAACAAATAAGTTACAGAAATAGTAGGGGAACAAGGATATCTGGGGAAAAAGAGAAATAGTATGGCGGAATACGTTCTAAGGCATTTTTAGGGAATAGTATGTGATATATTACAAGCAGAGATAGGAAAAAAGAGGTAGATGTAGACCTAGATCAGACAGTTATAGATGCAAACTGTGTATATTTCAGGGAAATCTGTAGGTTAGTTCAGAATAGGGAACAATGATGGTACGCGTCTAACCAGTTCTAGGACTGAAGACCTAATGATGATGATTTAGCATAAGAATTACCTACCAATTCTAATCTCACCGTTAACAGATGTCGAGGACAGGTAACCATGTTGTCACTACACACAGTGTTCCGGTCGCCTGGCCGGAACCCGGAGAAACTTTACATCTCGGGCCCCCTCCAAAACGACTATGAACCTTCTGCCGACCTAAATTGCAATTCTAAGGCACCAACTGGCACGTAAAAGTGGCAACATCTTCTCATCTACCCGCTTCGTTAACGCTGTATTCGAGCAAGATGGCCGAGTTGTTCTTGGATACCCTTGTAGTCAACTTTTATTTCTTTTTGTACAACCGGCAACCCTGGCAGGTGGTACTACTGAATACATTTTAGTGATGTTAACTTTATGAGAGAGTATTGTGATTATTATGAATTATTATGGTGGCTTATGAAATAAATAGAAGTTTTTTACAAGTTATCTTTATTATTTATGCCAATCTGACAATTTAAGACTATAATCTCAGGTGTGGGGTTGATAAAAGGGTGTTTACTGATTTTGGTGTATGTATTTTTTGAATTAAGTTGTAAATAGTAAACATAACCTAAAACCACGTTTTATTTCATTTTGGGAAATCGATGAAATTAATCCAGAAGAATTCGAATCGTTTGTAAAAAGAACTATGAGTACTAATGAAGACAGTTCTCAAACTAGTCTGAAAGTCTGCACGGATCATGATGGCTGTGTAAAAGTAAGCAATTATACGTCCCATGAGATCGCCACATTAATGGAAAGTGTTTCAATGCTTATCAAACAGAATGCTCAGATGGTCGATATAATCCAAGCAAATCAACTGCAAAATGTTGGTTCAAACTTAGGTGCATCTAATGCAAATACTGAAATGCAAAACTTCAATATTATGCCCGACTTAACGAAGACTATTGAAAGTTTTGAGGGACAAAAGTGATTTGGAACGTGCAGGTAGTTGGCTGCAAAACTTAAAAAGAACAGCCACTTTACATTCGTGGCCTGATGCCTTTATTTTCCAAACCGCACAAAGCCATTTATTTGGTGCGGCGAAACAATGGTTACATGGACGTTCAAGTGAAATCACAAACTCGGAATCCTTTGAAGTAGCGTTCACAAAAACTTTTGTGTTTGAAGAAAACAAAACAGATCTATGGATAAAAATGCAGCGTCGCAAACTACAATCTAATGAAAATTTAAGTACCTATTTTCACGACAAAGTTTGTTTGTGCAAGATGTTAAAGCTCGAGTTTCGCGAAATAAAAGAACAAGTAGCTATTGGTTTAACTTTTGATGAAGTAGCATCGTTTATTTTATCCAAATATCATGTAGATGAGGATGACCTTTTTAAGGATATTGTCAATTACGAGCGAATCAACAAAGTCCGCCATAGTAAATTTATGACTGAAGACAAAAATAGAGTGAAAGTTCAAACTTTTAGTAAGAAAGAAAATCCTAGTTTCCAGTCTCGCAAGTTTAATAACAGCAGTCCTAGTATTCGGTGTTATAATTGCAACAAACCGGGACATTTGCTTTCAGAATGTCAAGAACCAAAGCGTGTAAAAGGTTCTTGTTATGATTGCGGTAGTACAGAGCATATGGTTAACAATTGTCAAAGGAGAGGCTCATCCAATTATGATGGGAGTAGACGTGGGACTTCAAGCCCAGCTGCAAGTAGTAAAACAAGGCAGGCTCCTTATGATGACGGGTATTCACAGAAGACTTTATTGCTAAATAAGGTAGAATCACAGCCGTATTTTGTACCTGTTTATCTAGAAAATGGTAATGATTTTAAACTATGTTTGAATTCAATACTAGATTCAGGAAGTCCTATTTCGATTATTCGTTATAAATTAGTTAGAAACATTAACTTTGATGGTATTGACTGTTTAGATAACTTTGAGGGTATTAACAAAACCTCTCTTAAGCACGTCCTTTTAATTGACATTAATTTTTATTTTGTTTTGAATTCATTTATTTAAGTTCTATATTAATAATGATGAAGTTAGTTAATGAAATGTTATTATTATAGTAGAGTTTACATACTTTTCCGATCGGGGACGATCGCCAGTCAGGATGGACGAGTTGTAGTCAACTTTTATTTCTTTTTGTACAACCGGCAACCCTGGCAGGTGGTACTACTGAATACATTTTAGTGATGTTAACTTTATGAGAGAGTATTATGATTATTATGAATTATTATGGTGGCTTATGAAATAAATATAAGTTTTTTACGAGTTATCTTTATTATTTATGCCAATCTGACAATTTAAAACTACACCCTCCACTTCAAGAACAGTTGATCTGTTTTAAGCATCACCTCGTGACACTCTGCGCAAGCGCTATATTAACTTAGTAATTTTAAAAGTGGATGCAATCCGCCTACGAATTAGGCAACACAAGTGACTTGTTCATAACGTTTTTTAAAGGCGATTTGTTCTTAGGACAATTTCAAAGTATTTGTTACTATTGAATGTATTCTGATGATAAATCTAAAGCTGTGACGGATGGTGGGTGGTGTATTCCGTTGTTAGGGTTTTTTTAATGAGGTTAGAAGTAAAACATAGAGATTTATGCAATACAAATGAGTAAACATTTAATAATAAAACCAAAATAAGCACACAATATATTATATCGGTTTCGATACAGGTTCGCGAGCTCTACGATGTACACACTACGGCGCTATGGACAACTGATAGTGCCAGGAGGACGTGGTAACGAGATGAGGCACACAACACTGAATGACGGCTTTACAAAGCTAATTAAATGATAATAACGTTCTCTTCTAGTATGAAATTGTTTCTTCTGATATTATTATGTGAAATAAAAAGGATCAGATACCACAGAGCTGAAACAAATAGAAGTGGCTACAAAAGCTAGTAGCACAGGATATATTTGTTACAATATGAGTGGAACAACAATTAAGAGTGATTTATAAATTTATTTTGTAAACCAAAATTTCTCATTAGTTATCCACATCGGACTTGATAACGCGAATCGAAAGTTAAAAGTATGTAGTAGAGTAAGTAACGAAAATAAAATCGCCAAGTACAAAGTACTTGCTATCAACCATTACAATATTGATGTATGTAGAATCCGGTTCCTAATCTAGACATAACTTTACAAGATATTAGGAATTTAAAATATTAACCAGAAGAACAGAAAACCATATCCACGTGTTATACCTGCATGAATTAGAGCTACCATCTATAATAAATAGCTGAATAGAATCATACAAGGTGGGGCAAAATAACTAACAGGGTTATTTAAATTTTAAAAGAGGTCAGAATGGTTGCAAAATAAATAAATGACCATAAATGAGTTAGGGGACGTTGCAGTTCATTCTAAGGAATGCAGAATCGGTTTGAAAACAAACACGGAACGTAACAAACCTTGTATATTAAAACCTATTATATTGTTTCAACAAGTGAAGTACAATCGATAATGGAAAAATCTTGTTAACATCTGTCAATAGAACCAGTCTCAGCTCTTTTAAAACAATATGAGAGTTCATCATACTCATGGGGGTATTAAGTACCCATAGGATGTTGCATAACATTTCGCATAAAGTTACAGAAATTTAACATAAACCAATGCATAATTTATCTTTAATACGGTGTGAAGATAGCGAAGTGGAAATGTTTAATGGAACGAAATCTGTGTTCGCAAACAACCTAGTAGAAAACACGACATACCTCAAGTAATATTTCTGAAAACAAATGTTCTGATAATCGAATATCACATTTAAACGCTATGCCAAAATAAAATGGATTGAAGCATTTTTAAATTACTGCATATCCTAATAAAATCATACAGGGTAATGAATAACTTGAGAAGGCCATTGAAATTGTTAATGAATACTCAAATGACGGTGAAAAGAGAGTAAGACATGTAAAATTTCATCACGAAGAATGAAAATATTTGCCTGCAGGAACTGCACTAACAATGTAAATAAGTGGATAGTAGTTAAACAAGACACAAACTATTTGTAATAATTATCAGTACCTTTTCCAACATATAATTTCTAGAAAGTTACAATTACTATTAAAACGGTACAGTCAAAATCAGTATTATCTTGCCAATGATCCAAGCATAAAGATTTGTCTTTAGTTGGTTCATAATGTCCTTAATTATATCGATGTGCATTAAAACAAAGACATGAACAAATACAAGCAATGCTTTGTATGACTTGGAGAACCAAACGTAGCTCCTCTTTTTAGGACAGTCAAACATAGAAAGCGTTGCAACTAGTTTAAGTGTTTAGCACTTTGGCGTGACATATGTATTTGAAACATTATGACAATACTAAATTGAAATAAATCACTATGAAAGGATTTATAATTAATAAAAGTAGACAAATTAGTTGTAAAGTAAATGTCTTTATGTTATAATTTATTATTAAACTTCTTAAATTTACCTCTTTTTTTTTGGGTCTTTGTTTTTATGACTCTTGTTCCGTAGTACTCTGGCTTTCCATAATTTATAGCTTGTTTAATAATTGTATTTTGAATATTTTTCACTTTCTTGGTGCATCTGATGTATGTTTTATGGCAAATTGAGTAGTCGGAGACTTAGATAATCCCATATTACTTAAAATACACTCAGAGATGACTATTAATACTTATATATTTGATTTTTAGTAACATGAAAAATGTTAAGAAATTAGGCGAACAAGAACTACAAAGAAGTCATAAGACATCATGGCATGATCAGTACCGAGCCAGTGCATGGATTTTTATTGGAGGTTTGCCGTATGATCTCACCGAAGGAGATATTATTGCAGTTTTTTCTCAGTGAGTATTTTTTACTTTACGAGGGATGCTCGATATATATCGGCAACTGACTACACTAGTGTTGCTGGGTACGATCTGACGTTTCTAACCTAAAGTTTGACATAGTATACATACTTATAACATTTTGCCATATGAACACTATTTGTCTTGTTGTAATTAAATTGAAAATTTCGTTTCGGCCTAAAAATAGAATTAACTCATTAACATTTTCGTACGATGATTTTTTACTATTTCCGACGTGGATTATCTCCACAACAGTGCCTGAATCAACTTATTTCGACTTTTGGGAAAGAAGCTCCAACTAAAACCACTGTATATCGTTGGTATAGTGAATTCAATCGTGCTCAATGTTTGCTAGCAGATGAATTTAAAGAAGGTCGTCCAAAATCGGCTGTTGTGCCAGAAAACATCGATGCTGTGTGCGAATTGATAATGCAAGATCGTCATGTGACTTACTGTGAGATTTAGGCATCCCTAGGCATTAGTATTATAAATATACATTCGATATTACATGAGCATTTAGCTGTGTCAAGCGTTGAATCCCACATAATTTGACAATTGCTCAACAAAGACTTGTGTCGATTGGTGCAAAGAAATGCTCAAAAAAATACGATTGTGGTGCATCAAACGCAGTGTATAACATATACACAGGTGACGAATCTTTGATTTATTCGAATGAACCCGAAAGTAAACAGTAGTTGGCTGTATGGGTCTTCCAAGATGAACGAAATCCAAAAAAAGTTGTCCGCGCACGAAGCACTTCGAAGAAAATGAATTCCTGTTTTTTTGGAATAAATGGACATGTCACGACCTCTGCTTTAGAGCATCGTAGAACAGCTAATTTTGCTTGGTATACAACCATTTGTTTGTCACAAGTTTTCGGAGAAATAAAAAAAATAAACGGACTATGCCGAATCATTCTCCATCCTGACAATGCGAGCTCTCACACATCGACTCAAACAAGTAACTATTTGAGCACTCAAAAGATCGAATTGATGGGTCACCCGCCGTTTAGTCTCGATTTGGCACCTAATGATTTCTTTTTGTTCTCACAAGTGAAGAACAAACTGCGTGGACAATGATTTTCGACACCAGAAGAGGCGGTTAATGCGTTCAAAAACCATGTTTTGGAGATATCTCAATTGGAATGGAAAAAACCCTAAGAAAATTGGTTCCAACGTATGGAAAAGTGTCAATCACTATGGAGAATATTTTGAAAGACAGTAAAAGAAATTTTCACACCTTAACTTTTGTTTTCGTTACTTATTCCTGATACATATCAAGCACCCCTCGTATTGATTGTAATTTCGGGTAATTTAGAATAAAATAAATAATGAAAGGTATGGGTTACTTCATTTTGATCATGATTAACTGCAACTTTGTACTAGAGCGATTCTTTTTTACTTTTTGAACATATACTGTCATCACCTTAATCAGTTTTTGCTATTTGTAGTGAATGTAGGTGAGTAAATTTGTATGGCACTGTTGATTGAGGTCAAATTAGGTAGATGTCTCGTAGACTGCTGTTGCAAAAACAGAGATTTTTGAGCAGATTGGTCATTGGGTTTTGTAACACCCAAGAACATTTTTAAATTAATCCAAATTTCAAATAATATTTTCGGCCAATCACAAATAATTCTATATAAAATGTAGCCTATCACTGACCTGAATTAAGATAGTTATCCAATCCTAGTTTGATGTTGGGGTGACAATTGACACTTTAAATGAACATAACCTATCAACTGAGATGTAACATCCTGTGAAGTTTAGAAGATTTTAAATTTAGGCGCCAAAGGAAATGCTAATTTGTTCTAGAAAAGTCAAAACCGGAAGTACGTAATAAAATGTAATTTTTCGTGATATCTATAAAAATATTAACAGGAAATACTTTAGAATATTGCAGAATAACTTAAATTTAATGATAGGTTAGGTTAGAAGCTGTGACGTTCAGGGTTAGTTAGGAGGTTTCGTGTGTGTTTGTGTAAGTGGAATTGTGGGGAACACGAACGTGAGTAAAAAAACAATCTTTATCGCTGCTTGCCTGCTTGCATATTAATTATTTAATCCTTTAACCTGTTTTCCTACACATACATATAGGGTAAAAGTATATCTTGTTAACGGAGACTGAGGCCCCGGTGGCCCCCAGGATCATCCGCCAGAACGACTAAAAATTATGTACGATTGCTACGATACTGCACCGTATACAATCATTGTGGAGAGTAAAGACAAAAACATTGGGAATGTGCACCCGACGGTAGTGGGTAGAATCCTGAAAAGGAGCGATATAATGGCAATAAGTAAAATTACTAGAAAGGGACGTAACCGTATAGGGATTGATTTTAAAACATCGAAAGCCGCTAATGAATTTATTAACCACCAGATTAATATAGATAACCAGTGGGAAGCATTTGTACCAACATCCTTAATTACGGTGAAAGGTATTGTCAGAGGCATTGACGTTAATACACCGATAGAGGAAATTGTTAAAGAAGGCACAGCTGCCAGACTAATTGTATCAGCAAGAAGGCTTAACAGACGTGTAGAACTTAATGAATAGATTACATATATTCCTACAGAGTCAGTGGTGGTAACTTTTAAAGGGAAGAGGCTTCCAGAATACATTCATATAAATTACTATGAAGCAAAAGTGGAAGTATATATTGACCCTGACCTGCAATGCACAAACTGCCTGAGATACGGGCACACCAAAAAGAACTGTCGCAGTAAAAAGCGATGCGCTAACTGTGCAGAAGAGCACGAGGAGAATTACGTGTAAATCAAGGTTAAGATACAACACCAACCAGGCCAACTGGCCGATTTACACACAAACACTAACAGAAAGCACACAAACAGAAGAATATGGAACATGGACTGAGAACATAAGAAATGCTGCGGCACTAGCAATTCCACAAACAAAGGGGGACAGAAAAGGTAAATATCCCAAGAAACCAACGTGGTGGAATGAAAGTGTAATGTAGCATGCAAACGTAGAAGTGCAGCTCTAAAGAGATATAAAAACGATGCTTCTGAAGAAAATTTCCTTAAATATAGATCAATAGCAGCCCAAACTCGTAGAGCACTAAGACAGAGGAAAAAATGGGATTTAAAGAATTTACAGAAAGCTTAAATCGAAATACTTCTATTAGCCAAATTTGGAAGGTAATTAGAAAATTTGCAGACGCACAGCAAGCAAAGGATAAAATACATAGGACAAAAAAGAAGAATGGATCCAAAGATTATTAGATAAAATGACTCCCCCGCTGATACCTAATAGTGCGGAAGTAGATATGGATAAGGGGTTTGGAAAAGTTCCAACAAATAAAATTACCATACATGAGCTGGAACTGCAACTTAAAGGAAAGAAAGACACTACACCAGGCGAAGATCAGTTCACGTACTCAATGATAAGGCATACCCCATTAAACATTAAAGAGCAGCTGGTAAACATGTTCAATCAAATATTAGAGGGCAAAAGCGGCATCCCGGAAGACTGAAAAAAACAAACAATAATTCCAATTCTAAAAATAGGAAAAGACCCGATGGAGTATGATAGCTACAGACCGATCATTCTGGAATCATGTATCGGCAAAATATTCGAAGGCATATTCAAAACCCGGCTAGAATATTATCTAGAGCACAACAACATGTATCCGGAATTACAAAATGGATTCAGAAAAGGGAGAGGCACAATGGATAACATTGTATATTTATCAACAGCAATATACAAAGCCTTCACCAGGAACTGGGTAACTATATGTGCATTTATCGACATTAAAGGAACATGTCAACGTAAACATTAATATATTACAACAGGAATGCAAAAAGATAGGAGTAGACACAGACATAGCCCAGCTAGCCCACAAAGGACTGGCACAAGGCTCTCCACTAAGTCCAATCTTATTTAATATTTACACTTTAACATTGAGATCGTGCGTCAAGCAAAATATCCAAGTTTTACAATATGCAGATGACATTGCTTTGATATATTCGCACCCAGATCCAACCAAGGCAGTAATAGAAATGGACTCAGCCCTGTCGGATATAGGCGAGTGGATGGATATGCACGAATTAAGCATATCAACAGAAAAACTAAAGCTATCCTATTCACAAAAAGAGACAAAAAAACAAAATTTCCTGAAGTCACATACAAATACCAAAAAGTAGAGTGGGTTACAAGCTACAAATATTTAGATGTGATTTTTGACAAAAACATGAAATGGACTGAACATACCATTAATTGCAAAAAGAAAGCGGAAAGAGGAATTAACATAATGAGAGCAGTTGCTAGGACATGGTGGGGAGTAGACTCTAAAATACTGCTAAACATTTATAAAGGAATTGTAAGAACACATCTAGAATATGGATCACAAGCAATATATAAGAACTCGAAGATTAACTGGAGTAAATTAGATAGAATACAATTCCAAGCTTTAAGAGTCGTAACAGGATGCATGAGATCTACTCCAACAAATGCTCTACTAGCAGAAGTAGGGGAGACCCCGCTAGCAACTAGGAGGATCTGGCTTTGTGCCAAATATTGTTTAAAACAATTAGCAAAAACTAAAACTGAGATTGGCAATCTACTGATAGACATGTATGCAAATATAATGAAAAGCCAATATATTGGAGAGGCAAACCAACACCAGCTTTAATGGACGGCATAGACCTAGCACTAGAGTTTAACAACACCATAGAAAAAACTCAGAAGCAAAATATGATAGTCAAGTTCTACCAATCGAAGCGATCTACACTACAATAAGCAAAAATTACCAAGCCAATATAGAATTTAAAGAATTTTGCTGCTCCCACACTAATTATATGCAATACTACACCGATGCATCGAAAGTACCAGGGGATAATAAATGTGGCATCGGAATATATAGTCCTAAAAACAACTACTGCTACTCAACTAAGCTATTCAATGAAACATCCATATGTGAAGCAGAAATTAATGCCATTAAAGTTGCTATAGATTTGGCTACTCTGACCGAGGAAGAAGATAACATACTAATTATTACAGACTCCGAGAGTGCAATGCAAAAGATAGCTAGGAACAGCTTGGTAAAGGACAACAACAAAACCATACTTGAGATACGTGAAGCTATCATAAAGGCTAAGGGGCAAAACATAAACATTAAATTGGTATGGGTGCCTAGCCATGTTGGTATCGATGGGAATGCAATAGCAGATAGGTTAGCGAAACAGGGTGTAAAGAAGATACCATTCTTAAAAAAAGCAAATCACTATAGTGAAATAATCCCAAGGATTAAAAACCGATTATGGAAACAATAGTGTACTCAGTATAAAGAGATTGCGACTTATAAAGGGAAAATATACTTGGAAATTGTATCAGAACTAACTCTTAAACCATGGATCTATGATACATCGTTAAGGAAAAGAAGACATATGAGTATAGTGAGCAGAATGAGAACACTACACTGCTGTACACCTCAACATTTGCATAGGATAGGGGTCAAAGAAACCCCTTTATGTGATGAGTGTGGAGATATTGGGGACCTAAACCATATACTCCTAGGATGCAATAGCAAAGAAGAACAAAATATGAATCTGTACAAGAAACTCGCAATACTAAATCCAACCCCTATAGACACACATAACCTACTGGCTGACCCCAACAGTAAAGACGTGCAACTCATACTAAAATACATTGATATAAATAATCTAACACTTTAATCAAAGTTTAAAAAAAAAAGGTAATAAATTAGTAATTAACAATAAATAAATATAACTGCCAGCTTTTGCATGTGTTATTGCCACTGCTTTTAATTTAACATTAATTTAGAATGTAGTAAAAATAGTGGTTTTTTAGGCTAACATACCCACATCCTGTCTCCTGGCGCAATCCTTTGTGTTAATACTCTGATACGCCACAGAGTGAGAAGATTGTCTATATATGTCAACCCTGCTCATAATATACCCAAGCAAGCAGTGGAGGGGATGGGTATTATCCCAGGCACAGCTTAGTACCCTTCACAGTGTAATAGTGAGACTTAACGGTTTATATCTGGCTGTATGCCGCAAGGCAAGAGGCCATTGGTAACTGAAGAAGAAGAAGAAGAAGTAATTATAGGGTAATTTCAATTAGCAATGGCAATAATAAAAATGGATTTAAACCATTAACCTAAAAGCACATGTAGGGATGATATACAATTGTGAAATATGTAAGATTTTTGATTGACTAGAACAATCACGTGATCAAAGGTATTTAAATATGGGGAGTGAAAACAGACGACACACGACACACAAAGACTAAACAAGACACACAAAGACAAAAGATAGAAATGTGAAACATAACTAGCTCGGAGCTAGTGCGTGTTACGCTACAAGATCGCGTAGCGATATTGGGTATAGGCCCGTGTATATTAAATGGATGTCGTGAACAAATTTATGAATTAGTACGTTTATTACGGGACGAGTAGCGAATTTGAATAATGGATAAAGGACACAGATAAGTTTGGCTCGCTCGTAAAGGAAAAGTAAATCGTAATAAATTTAAGTACAATAAAAAAAAGAACGAAATGGTTCAGCTGTAAAGCAGTTAATGGTAGAAAATGCGGGTTTATTAGCGGCAAAGAAAATGACACTTAAACATACCTATATGGTTCATTATTGATTGATTGGAGAAAGTTTGGATTTTGGAAGTTCGACTCCAAACCATAAGTTGTTACAGCAGTAGGGAGATATCGAGTTTCGAGCACAAAATGTATCAACACCCGTGTTAAGCATTATCAACCCTGGTGAGAATAAGTTGCCTTGGAGGTATTGTAGCGATTGGAGCAACAGTTGGTATTGTATACCCGAACAGGTATTGAGTGAATCTTTGAATAAATGTTTTGAGAGAACGGACGTGTATATGCATGCATACACGTGGTGTTGTAAGTATGAACTTTTATATAATAATACATATACTTTACATGAATATGTTAAGTTGCTAGATTAAGGTGGGAATTCTTGGACTTAATTAACGTTACCGCATATTATTATGAATTTTGTGTAGAATATCAAGAGTTATTAGCTATGTTTAATTTGGAGTCAATTTGTTTTAACTGTAGAATTTGCAGTGCCTAGTACAATATTTAACAACCCGGCTTAAGCGAACTTTTAGTTAAGTAAGAGATATTGATTTTATTGCATTCAAGTATGTCAATATAGTACATGTAAATAGTTCTATCAACATATTAAAGGTTATTAAATTCAGTACTTAATACAAATGTTGAGCTATATATACATATTACAATTAAAAGGGGTTTGTTGAAATACATTTAGTTACAGATACTTTGTAAACTTTTGGGTAAGTTAACTTGCCAGTATCGGTTTCAGAATTCTAAGCCTATCCACCCTGGGACATGTCCATGTACTCTCCGCTGTGGAGTAGCCGAGGCGTTTGAAGAAAGTAGAGTAAAGACTATTGGAATAGGTAAGTGGACCCTTATATTGCAATTTTGAACCAGAAAAAGTGATATAGAGTTGGCATTCGACTATATATGTATTAGGTAACTCGGTCCTTGTTTCTTTGACTGCTACGTAGATCAGGGATGGAGAGAGAATTGTTACAGTTTAGACAGAGTAATATTAACTTTTATTTTTTATAACCAACTATAATATTTTTTAATTATTTGTAAAAATTATATTCCAATTTGGGAAAAACATTTCAAAAAATTGAAAGCTTTCGCAAAAAATATTCCAAACAAGATATCAGTTGTTAAATAACTTAAAGTCCTAGATTTAATTTCTGGTGGAAGTTTGAACCTGGGGTATTAATCTTACATGTCCAAAATTAGAAATAAACCCTAAAAAATTTTTCAATATTTGACACGCCATTTCCTATGTTATTGCTAGATTTAAGTTTTTGAACTTTTATCGTGATCTAAAATCTTCACTCCAAAATTAGAAATTGCAACACTGAAAATTTCTAAAGTATGTAATATATTATTTGTAAAAAATCTGGGCTAACTTTTATTTTTGGTGGCAGTTGTTACTTTGGATGACTCCATGGTGTAGTTGGTATGCATGTGACTACCAGGCCCAAGGTCTCAGGTTTGAATCTCGGCACATTCCACTTGAAAAATGTTAGGCGAACAAAAGCTTTTCAGATTCTTGTAGCGTAAAAATCAATAATTCTAAGGTCATAAACAAGGAAGTTGAAATATTAATTTCCAGGAATTATCGGGTGTAATAAATGTAAATATCATTAGCGGGCATATTTAATTATAGTTTATAAAATGTAATTGGTAAAACGTTAGCATTTATATAACTTTCAAAAGCTTAATTGGCCGTTACAATGTTTGTGAAACAAAGGAGGAAATACTTTCCTAGTAGTATTTGAAAAGGTGTGAAAATGTTTTGAGAGAAACAAGCTTAACGGTTACAGGTTCTAGTAAATTCGAATAAGAGGGGCAGACAAAACAACACGTGTTTGAAAGTGGTTTTTCAAGGATTTCTGTGTAGTGTTGTGTTAATTGGTAGACCAGTTAACCGTCGCTCTAGCATATAACGCGTGCAAAACAACATTTCGATTGTATGAAAAGTATTTGAGGGTTAAACAGACAATGAACGACATAAAATAAGGAAAGATTGTTTATAGCATGTATTAGAATGGGAGAAAGATAGCATGTATTAAGTGTTCATTTGACTTGGAAAGAAAACTGTGAGACAAAGAAGGATAATAGGTTGTGTATTTATAGGAATGGGACGAATGTAGTTTGTATATCATTTAGAGTGGTCGATTTCATCAAGGACAGATGAAACTAGCATATGAGCAACAGAGAAGGATTATTAGATGTCGTATATAGAAGGGAGAAGGCAATAGCTTAAGATTGTTGAGAGAGGGTAAATGTTATTTTGGGGTTTAACCAAACGTGCAAATATGGTGTAAAAAGGATAGAGGATGTAGAACATATGGTAGACTGGGATAGAGATAACTTGTTGTAGGAATATGAAATATGGAGTGGGTACGAAGTAAGAAAGAGAAAATTTTCGTATGTAGGTTAGAGTGAGACGACTTTAATACATTCATTATGATGGGCTGTAACAGTTTAAATTTTTCTGTTAACAATACTGTTGGTTAAGCAATGTATTTTACCTTGTTCTGATAGATAGACAACCATACATACATACAGACCTCGTAGGAACGTGTTTGCTTGAAAATAACATTTTTGAAGCCATCTGTGCTTAGGAGGGATATTGTTTACTTGGTTCAATACACGAATTTTGTCATCCCTTTTAATTTAAGCACTGCACGAAAATGGGTCTTCAGCTTGTAAAGTTGAGCTGGGCCTGAAAAAGCATCAAGCACGTTGGTGCTTACAAGTAGTTTCTGCACGTCGTTAAATTGTGCAAAGCCGAAAGTGGCAACTACACTTAATCTAGTAAAGTGGCAACTTAACTTAATATAGTTATGGATTCGCATGACATTAAATTATGGCTAGACTCACACAGTACAAAATTATTCCCGGAAGCACGAGGAGATAATCTCGATCATTTCTTATTTACAATGGTATCCAGAAATGGGTATTTTTCTAATAGAATATGCGCATGATGAATTTTAACCACTACGTTGCCATTCTGAACACACCCTGCAAAGCAGCATCATTTCTGAAGTTTATTATTAGCAGCTGTCAGTACAACAAATCTACCATTTAATAAGTTATTTCGCCTGGAATCCGCAAAATTACATTTTTGTGATGGAATCTTAAATTATTGAAAGTCGTTAATCGAGCAAGCTGTTCAATGGTGTTTTTGAAGCTTTTATCTGCACAGGTGTTGACCTTAGTCGATCAATCATAGGGAGTGTTGGTTGAGGCCCAACAGGTAACAACAATTATCTACTTACCACACATGCAAACAGGTATTACCACTTTTATTCTTCTTATAATAGCAAAATTTTAATTTTATGCATAGATAAAACTGACTAAAATTCATAAAACAGCACATGAAATTTTTGCTGAATTATTACTAACCTAGGGATTTCAAGTTTGTACACGTCAAACAATTAAAACGAGCTCGCTTTAAATACATGAAAATTGCTAGATGATTTTCCGTGTGTAGATTTTAATGTTCATTCTTTTTAAAGACTTCCAGAATTGTCTTTATTAATAAATGAATGCGTCACATTACTAAGAAATGTTGTAAAATTCAATTATTTCCCGTAAATGAATAAATGTTCCGATTCAAGGAACCGGCACACATTAAAAATCCTTAAAAGATAGATAACGATATTAATAGCTTTACACATTACAATAAAAAGGAGATCGTGAACTTTAACTGTGTGCATTAGAAAAGGATAGATCATACATTTTACGATAAACATAAATCATAGTTTTACACTAATTAGCTAATTAAAACGCAAGATTCGCATAAATATTATACCTGCCAGGATGACTAATATTTCTGTATAGACCCGGAAGGATCTGGAATATGACTTATTGATTTAATTTTTGTATATAAACCGGAATTGAATTGGAACAGAGGTCATTTAATTTCAAGACATGTTACATGGCGAAATCGGCATGTAAACATTCCTAATTTTAGTTTTGAATTTGTAAGTGAATTCGCGCCAATACAAGACTTGTGCGTGCATTCCCGTCACTTTAGATAGTTGCGTTGGCGCTCGAGATTGCGTAGACGCAGTGTGGAAAGAAAGTGGGGATTTCCGTCACGTGAGGACTAGTCAAGAACTCGTCGAACGGAGTGGTTATCTGTGTGCCGTTTTATTTTGTCTTCTCTTCCAGATATGTAGGTTTCCTTTGATCTCGTGCCTGTTATCGCTCCCTACCTCATTCATTTACCGTTCCGCTACAAAGAAGAAGAAGACAAATTTTAATCTGGTTCCGACAAGGGGGTAAAGGGACGACCCACGCCCACAACGGTCAACCCACGCGGAAAGCCTGACGCGAGAATAGCTGCAATATTGTGAAGAGTTCCACAGTTTACGTGAGTACCTGATGTCTTCTACTATAATCAAAATAAATATTTTTTGCATGTGATATAGTAATTTGAAACATTTATATGACGTAACACCTACATTATGTATGTATTTATTATTGTTACCAACTGTCGAAGTGGCTCTTATACAGTATGCGCCGGGACTTTAAAAGTATACCTTAGAGTAGAGAACCTAAGTATAACAGACATCGAATACGTAACTTTGAGTAATGATTATTTCTCCGAACATGTAAGTTCAAGCAACTTATAATTCATTTTATAATATGCAATAAGTAACTTTGCATAATTATGAAACATAATTATTCTTATACTATAAATTTTAACAATCTTCGACATAAATAATCCAGATACTAGAGCTACTGCTGAATGTAATTAATCACAAACCAATATTCTAAATGGAGATTTGAAATGGAAATGAGAAATTTGATAAGTGCTGTTTTGGCAAGTATAAATTATGATTCTTTGTTTGTAACTATTAAGAATATTTAAATATGTGTAAGAATAAAGTTTTTAATCTTACACAAAAAAATTTGTAATGAAGATAATTTGCAGCAAATTTGCAAGGTAATAAAACGTCGCGATTTTAGACGCTAATGAGTTTTTCTGAGACACCTTGCATCATAATGTTCCATACTGTTCTAGTAACATTCTGGGAAATAGACAATTTGTATACAAGGACGCTTTTATTAAAACAGGATTCATTCGATTCATTAGATGCAGTCGATCCTTAAATTCCATCGCGAAAGGTTATTTTAAGTCGCGAGCGGTTTCTTTGCGAAGATGATATTTGAAGTGTGCATTGAGCATACCTTAATCTAATAATTATTATGTATATAGAAGTGATGTTTTAAACGCAAATTACACAAAAAAATGGAATTTATAAATCACAACAAAGAAGGAAAATTCAACATACCGCTATTTTAAAATTTTTATTACATAATCAAAAGTAAGATTTAAGCATAATGTTTGGTAACTGCTGTTTGAAACGAGGATATTAAATATGGAAAACCTTGTAGGCTGATTTGGACAACAATTTAAAATAAGAAGATATTTAAATACGAGGATCGTTTTTGTGAATTCTACAAGTATTACGTTTGATTTATTTTTAACCGATATTGGAGTATTTGTATCTAATTTAAGGTAGAATAATAAGTATTAATCATATAATTTTTTTTTTGTAAAGGACTTTTACCAGGAAAATTTGTGTTTAGAGTTTGAAATACTCTGACCCTTTTAATAGATTATCTGTCATGGATTTTTTGGCCGAACAAATCTTACAAGTGTGGCAATAAACAAAACCAGTTAAATCATTCATAAAAAAGTTAGCCAAGAGCGAGTCGAGCTCGCACTATTAGGGTTCCATACCAATACTACAGTGAGCAATCAATAAACCAAATTAAGCCGTTTTTATTTTTTATGTATATTTAAATCTTATCCAAATTTGATTGTGATAACTGATAAATGAATATATTGTCCCACATTGTACTGGTACATTATTAGCAAATACGTTGTCTATTACCGTGTTTAAAAATTTTTCCCCCAGCAACTATTACACTGTCAAAAAAACCTGCAGTTTTCCGATAATCTATGACTCAATAGCTACTAATCAAAATTTTAGCTTTGAAAATGTAGGAGAACGGGGGGGAGGGGTGGTCATTTTTGACACATTTTGAGCTATATTATGAAGACTACTGGACAGAAAATTATAAAAAAAACTGTCCACCGTTTTACCTAGACTACTTTGAGATGTCTTTTCTAGTTAAGTATGTCGATGACATCATTTTTGTAGAGAAAATCAGGTACACATTTAGAAATAAATCTTTAAAAACTATGTAAAAAAAATAGATGTTTGGCGTTATACATACTTCATGAAACTTAAGTGTGCTGTGATTTAATATGCCATTTTTACAGATATGGAGAAATTGTCAACATAAATCTAATTCGTGATAAAGATACTGGAAAATCTAAAGGTTTTTGTTTTCTTTGTTATGAAGATCAACGATCTACAGACCTAGCTGTTGATAATTTCAACGGTGTTAAGGTAATTTCAAATTTTGTTCTCACACTGCTATCATTTTTTTTCAGATTCTAGGAAGAATTATAAGAGTGGATCATGTTAATAACTACAAAGTACCTAAAGATGGTAAGAAAACTGATGAAGTGACAAAACTACTATATAAAGAAGGATGCGCTCCAAAGCCACAGGCACCTTCTTTACCTCCACCTACTATAAAACCTTTTCAACTTAAACCTCAAGATCTTAGAGAAACCCTTTCTGATCAGGTCTCTAGTGATATAAAGTTACCTATGCGTTTACCTATTTATATTGTCAAAGACGAAGTTGGAAGTACTATTACAACAGTAACAGAAGCTGCTGAAGACACCACAGATGTAGGTTTTGCCCTGAGATGGACTTTAACTATTTTAATTTTCATTGCAGGTTATTGAGAAGAAAAGGAAGAAGCATAAAAAAGATAAGAAACACAAAAAGAAAAAGAGTCATAAGAAGAAGAAAGATATATCAGACAGTTCAGGGTCTGATAGTTCAGATAATGAACACAAACAAAATGAGAAGAAGCAAAGAACACACGATGATAGATATGGTAATTATAAGGAAGATAAGTATAAGGATTATAGAGAAGATCGAAATAATGATTATAGAAAACATCAATAAAGATACAGTTAATAAATATATTTTTATTCGTAAATCATGGAATTGCTAACAGAAACGTTAGGTTATATTCTATGCTTGAGAAACAGCAAATACTACTATTTAAGCAGCAGTGGCGGCTTATTGGGTGATGCAAGCTTCAGCGTGATTTTAAAACACGAGGTATTACTATTGCTAGATTGATTTTTTCTCTTATAAATGAATAAAAACCATCATCATAACTATCATAGAGACTAATGTAGCAAGTATAAGATACTACTACATTTGTGATAACTGTAACGAAATTGTAAACATTTAACCACAAATTTGATTTAGGTTTTGATTATATAGAGTTCATTTTTTGTAATATTTAAATCTGTTGCCAATAAAACCTGCATTTACACCTCAGCACAATGATTGCTTAGTTATGCAGCCTATATATGCCACGCTGCTGCACACTATGCCATAGTTGTTATGACAGATAATTGTAGAAGCTCGCGAATTTCTAAAGTGGTATAGTCAAAACCAGTTAAGCTGACTGATGACTCATCTTGTTAAAGCATATGCATCAATGCATCAGAACGTATTTCTAGCATTCTGGATTAGTTCAGTTGTTTATACAAAATGGCGCATGCAGTTTATATTGTGACAAATACTAGCTGAGAATGTATGTCCCAGGGCTTTTATAAATGATCCTTTAATTTCTACGAATTATAAGAAATGTTTGTTGGATATACAGTTGCCAACGGCGTTAACATAAGTATCAAATACATTTTTCTTTTATAAAAATTAAACCAAATATTTAAGGTAAATTGGAAGGGAAATAGACCAACATTTTATTTAGATGAATTGTGTTTAAATGAAGATATTAATAATATGGAAATGGACAAGCTATTTTCAGGAATGTAGATAAAATCTTAGTTTAGAAATGTACTGCAGATACTGGATATTTAGCATGGTGTCGCGATATTGTTGGTTTTTGAAAACATAAAGTGAATTTTCAAGATATTATATTGTTATTAAGTATAAAGATGCGTGTGTTCTAATTGATTCGATAATATCTGAAGACTAATAATTTCTGTTGGAATTAGACTTGTTATTCACACAATTATCAAGGAAATTGTAGTTTCGGGATTTTATTTTATTCCTGTTTTATATGGTTAACAAGCATGGTTGTACATATAAAAGTGTATTTGTAAATATTTAATCAAATTTAGTATTAAATAAACAAAACGGTATTGTATTATTTTATTGTAATATTGCTCTACTACATTAAGAAGTATAAATCTAGGACACCACTTCATTTTATATTAATCAATTATTCTGAAATTGAATCATCTTCATAAGAGTCGTTGCTGCTTGAATCCTCTAAGTTGATAATGTTTTTTTTTCAATTTGCCAATATTTGTCATATATCCTTCCAAGTGCTTCATTCTATATTAATTGTACGTGCTCGTCATTAAATCTTCCAATATTGTCGTAATAGCCTTTGCAATTACCCCAAATTAATTCTATTGGATTAAATTGGCAATGGTATGGAGGGAGCCTTAATACTTTATGGCCACTTTGTGCTGCATGTTCATCAAGTATGTATATTTTTGGTTGAACATTTTCCTTTACTAATGCAAGTAATTTTCTTTTTAACATTGAAGTGTCAGCAAATACGTTATGTCGAAGCAAATAATTAATTAATTCCTCTTTATTTGAAAAATTGTTAGGAACCTTTTTGACTAATTGCGAATGATATGAAGCATTATCTAGCACGATTAAACTTGGACCGCTTAAATTTGGTAATAAACTTTCTTGGAACCATTTTGTGAACATTTCTGTGTTCATATCACCATGATAATCTGCATATTGTGATTTTGAAGAAAACAAAGAGATGCATCATGTATAAAACCATTTTATTTCCAGCATGTATCACAATAAATTTAAAACAACATTTGGTAACTATACAAAGCACAGTGACAGCAACAAATTAACAACTAACCGTCTTCCTGTTCCAAATGGCTTCTTCTTGATGCTTTTGTGAGAATTATCATGCCAATTCTTTTGGCAGATCCCCTACTAAAAGCCAAGTCTCGTCAAGAAAACAGGTTCATATAGTTGCGTTTCCTTATTGGAATGGTAATCCTTTAAGAATTTCATTCGTGCAGCAGCTATATGTTGTTTCTCGAACAATCCTTGCCTTCCATCATCTACTTTCTAAAAAATCCTATAGTAGGTAAAAGTCTTCTTAAGCTAGTTCATTTGAAATTACATATGCAGGCAGTAACAAGCTCTTTTGGAGTGCTTGTGCAGTTACATGAAGTCCTACAAATATAAAAATTAGTTACTAATTACAATTAATTTTATATTACTTTTCGAGTGCATCTCATAAATTTTACGTTTAACTGCATGTTTTATAAAATCTTCAACTTCAAGATCTGCTTTTTGTTTGGTTGCGTTTCCTGCACGTCGAATAAATTGGAAAATTTTCCTTTAGAGCTTGTGAGCCTCCTCTTAATCCTAGTTAAAACACTAAGGCTAAACCACATATTTCAGAGGTTTGCTGAAGAAATAATTAATTGATTTGAAGGATTAAGTGTATTTATTTTTGTACCTGCATAACACTCCCAAACGAAACTAAAACACATTCATTATCACGCTCTCTTTCAAAATAATCCATGACGTTCAAAATCACCTGGTGTGTTTGGGGTTTGAGATGTTTGTTTCGAAGCATTTTGAACAACTAAAAAGTAAAGAGGTGATAGTATTTTGTGTTGTTATAGGATGGCTGTATTTACCTTTTATAATGTGTAAGAAATCCTTTTACTTTTGAAAAAAACTTTTATATTTGCGATTTGAGCTAAATGTAAAAACATAAATACAACAAAAAATCAAGAACTACGTGAAAAGACAACAAAAAGTGACAGGAAACTAAAATTATTTATAGGTTATAATAATACATAAATATTAGTTATAACAGACATACGTTTTGATGCTGCCATACCAATCCTTAAAAGACGTATTTTTTTTCTATCCATCCTGTTTTAGGGCAAATAGTTACATGTACTGACAAAGACATGCAATTTTCATTATCATTTTTAATAATGTACCGCGGTGCGTCATCGGTCAGTTTAAATGGTTTTGACTATAGTACTTTTACAGAGCGGTGAAAAAGGTTTGTTACCACCTGAATTGAGCTTGACGAAATTATTATTGTTATTGAGGAATGTCAACTTCGTAGTAAAACTAAAAAATAGCTAAAATACCTATACTACTTCTTCCAATTACAGCCAATGCATTTATGATTTTCGTTAATTTAAAAATTATTTTTTAGTTGCAGATGAGACATGTAAAAATAATTACAGGTCAGTTATATTCCAAGCTTCAGATTGCTAAAGGTGTAGATCACTTTACTCTGAATATCCTGTGATTCAAATGTATGAAAAAATGTTCCTGCAGAGTCCTTCATACACAAAGTTTTCAACCAAAAACTATTATGTGCAGGAATTTAAAAAATATTAACTTAGAGCTGCTTAATCTAGATACTGAACGTACAACTTGGCACGAGATCGACGAAGTAGTTGATGTTGATACTAAGCTGACCATATTTAATAATTTACTTGCTAAAATCTATGACATTGTAATATTCGACAGGTCTCAGTTCCCAATTAAACGCGAGTTCATTCTATACTGCTTTATTACATGTCTTTAATATGTACAAATTGTAATCACCATCTGTCAAATATATCATTCTAAAAGTAATGTGATAACAACCTAAACAAACGACTATCCTTGAATTATAACTTAATTAAATACATTACAACACCTTCCCCTATTCTGAAAATAAATAACAATCATTTGCAGTTAACAAAACTCGTCCGCATACCGTTTTGGTTTATTACGTTTGTGCTTAGACCAAACCGGTGAACTTTCATTATTTTCAGAATCTGGTAGAGATGTATACTTTGGAACTGAATCGTCTACATCTAGATTAGCTTCTGCAACAACAGAACCCGGATGCGTTCCCGTATAACGTCAACCGCACTAGGTTCCTCACTTACTTCACGTTCCAGGTTTATATCCTTGGTCACTGTATTGCACGCCTCCCCTACTCTATCACCAACGTGTCCATAATCAATAATTTGGTTTAAATGTCTACACCACTGTTTATTTAGTTCGTACAAAAACTAAGTAGGTACGAGGGCCTAATATTTTAACAATTATAGCTTTAATCCAAGAGGGTTTAATAACGCATCGGTAATCTCTAACCGCTACAATATCATTAAGGTTAAATACTCTTTATTTCCCTTTATGAAAATATTTTCTTTGATCCGCCTGTTTACGTTCAACCGTATGTCTTAAGGTTTTGTTTTCCTTGTCTGCAAAACTATACCTTTGGGGAAAAAGTAAATTTAACCGATTTTGCAGTAATCATCCAAACATTAACATGGCTGGTGCACGTTCGGTAGTACAGTGAGCCGTGTTCCGGTAATCAAATAAAAATCTATTTAATATTACATCAATGTCTGTGATATTTCTGCGGTGATGGCAAGCCTTCAAAATCGCGTATTTAACAGTTTTTACCGAATTTTCGGCTGCTCCATTGGACGCTGGGTGGTAAAAAGGTACCGTTTTAAAACAAATGCCATTTTGTTTGAAAAAAGTAACCATTTCCTGGGAAACAAAGTTTGTTGCGTTATCTGTTACTACTATTTTGGGTAACCCAAACCGAGCAAAAATTTCACGTAAAACTTTTATAATAGTTTTACTATGTAAACTGTTTATAACCAAGGCCTCGGGCCATTTGCTATAGAAATCTACTAATATCAGTAAGTGTTTCCCATACAACGGCCCCAAGATATCCATGTGAACTCACTCACAAGGATGATTCGGATATTGCCAATTAATTAATGGTGCCTTTGCGGGACTGTGACGAAATTTTAAACAGGCCTCGCAAGACTTAACTTTAGCTTCTATGTCAACACTCATTTGTGGCCACCACACAAATGATCGAGCTAAACTTTTTATTTTTACCACTCCCATGTGAGAAGTGTGTAATTCATTTAAAATATTTTCTTTCGAACAATCTAGAATAACTATTTTATAACCGAATAGTATACATCCTCTCTCCATAACCAGATGATCTTTATGTAGAAAATAAGGTTTAAATTGTAGATTGACCTTTTTTGGCCAACCTTTTTTAATAAAAGCGCTAACCTGCCTTAAAACAGGGTCTAATGCGGTTTCGTTTTTTATTTTTGTACAGTCAATAGGCATATAAGTATTTTCCTCTACATACTTAATATACGTATTTTCGAAATCGTTTTCAAAATGCTATTTAATGGCAAACGTGAAAAATAGTCGGCATTGTTTTTATTTGAGGCCACGTATTTTATATCATAATTATAAGAAGATAATAATAATGCCCATCGTTGAAGTCGGTTAGCTGCCATAATCGGTAAATTCTTTTTTGAACCGAAAATAGCCACTAGTGGTTTATGATCCATAATCAAACAAAATTTACGGCCATATAAATATTGACTGAATTTTTGAATTCTGAAAACGATAGCCAACTCCTCTCGTTCGATTTGAGAGTAAGCTTTTTGGCTTTCATTTAAGGTTTTAGAAGCATAAGCAATAGGCTTCTCTTCCCCATTTGGCATAATATGAGATATAACTGCCCCTACGCCATATTCGCAGGCGTCCACAGCCAAATTAATGGGTAGTTGATTATTATAATGTACTAATGTGCCTGCCGCACTTAAAATATTTTTAACCTGTTGATATGCGTGTTCACAATCCTCATTTCATAAAAATTTTGCATCCTTTTTTAATAAACTATAAAGAGGTTGCAATAAAATGGAACTATAAGGTATAAACCTATTGTAATAATTAATAAGTCCAAGAATGGATTTTAATTGCGTATAGTTAGTTGGATTCGGAGCGTTAAATATTGCATCCACCTTTTCTTTGGTAGTATGAAGCCCCTCACCATCTATTTGATATCCTAAATAAACAATTGAGGACTTAAAGAAACTACATTTTTCTTTCTTTATGGTTAAACCACACTCGCTTAATACGTTTAAAACTTTAATTACTTTTTGTACGTTATCATTAAAATCTAAACCACCAATAACAAAAAAGCCGCCGTGTTACTTAAACCTTCTAAAACACTTTCTATTATTTTTTGAAATTTAGATGGCGCACAAGCTACACCGAAAGGTAAGCGAGTATACGAATATAACCCTCGGTGTGTGCTAATCGTAGTGTAAAGCTGAGAATTTGCATCAAAAGGAATCTGCTGATAAGCGTTCGAAAGATCTATCTTTGAAAATATAATACAATCTTGTAAATTTGTAAAAAGCTCATCCACTCTCGAATTGAATGTTGGTCGATTTCAAGTACTGAATTAAGCGTTACTTTGTAGTCACCACATATTCTTAGAGTTCCATCCTTTTTTACTATAGGCACAATTGGCGTGCCCCATGGACTATTAGAAATAAGATAAGATAAGAATTTATTCAGCACTTTGCCTATATACAGGATGTGATAAGTCATTACACTCTTATTCATATTCTATTGTATATTAAAGTATTCCTTAATGCTATAGAACGACATCATATAGGAATGCTTTTAGTAAATGCTTATATGTTTTACGATTGATTGCTTCTTTTATATAATTTGGAATAGCATTGTATATTTTAATGCCAGCTTGTATCGACGATTTTGCATAATAAACATTGTGAAATTGTTCTTGATAAAGAAGGTGTCCTTGACGTGTTTCATGTTCATGTATAGATGACAGAGTACGAAAATTTTTAATATTTTGTCTTACATATAACGATATTTTATATATGTATATCCCAATAACTGTCAAGATTTTTTTCTTTAAAAACTAATTTACAGCTAGCTCTGGCATTTAGGTTAAATAGCAGCCTAATAATTAGTTTTTGTGATACTAGTAATCTTTTCATTTCAGTGGCTTGCCCACAGAGAATAATATTATAGCTTAGATGCGTATATACCAATGCATAATATACGTTTAAAGCTTGGGGTTCACTAAGTATTGCTTCATAGTTTTAACATATAATATGATTTGTTAATCTTTTGCATCGATTATCTATGTCTGCTTGCCAGTTCAATTTAGCATCTATGTAACTTCCCAAGAATAATACTTTTTCACATATTTCAACCTTTGATTTATTCAGCCTAATATCGATGTTGCCTAGTTGTCTTATTTTATAAAAGTAAACACATTTTGTTTTAGCTATATTAATAACTAATCTGTTTCTTGCACACCACTGCCAAAATTGTTCTATCACAATGCTTACTTTGGTCTGAAGCTCTTCTGGAGATTTAGCTTCAACCACCATTGTGGTGTCATCTGCATAAAGTATTACTTTAGCTTTGGTTATGTATTTCGGAAGGTCATTGATAAACACACTGAAAAGCAGGGGCCCCAAAACAGATCCCTGCGGTACACCTAATTCGCACACATGTTCTATTGATGTCGCATTATTGATTTTGGTTTTTATTTTTCGTTGCTGCATGAATGATATCAGCCAGTCACATAGTTTACCTCTAATGCCAACATTAAATAATTTAGGTTCCATGAGGTTAGGATTAACACAATGAAATGCACGTGTGAGATCAAAGAAAAGACCTATAACATACTTGCCTTCATCTTGTTGTTTGAGTACATAATTTAGAAATATACATGCAGCTGTTTCTGCAGAACGACCTGGTCGAAAACCATGCTGCTCATCCGTCAACTGATTATACTTCATTAGAATATTCATTATTCTTTTTACAATTAATTTTTCAAAAACTGAGAGTATGCAGACTGGTCTATAATTTTCAACGCATTCTAGATCACATTTTTTAGGAACTGGCACTATTAAACTGGTTTTCAATGCATCAGAATACCGCCCAGTTTTCATAGAGTAATTTAGTAGAAATGTTAATATAGCAGAAAAATGCTTTATTGTCTTCTTTATAAATGATTTTGGAATTTCGTCCACACCTGCTGAATTTTTATTATTCAAATTAACTATTGTATGTAATAATTCTTGCTCGGTTACATCTGTGAAATACATACTGTTCAGTATTATTTTTGGCGCTATACAGTTACTACAACTAGTGTCTTGCAGACTATTGCTTACGATATTATTAGCAACATTACTAAAGTATTCACAGAACGCATTTGAGATGTCATATTCATTATTTAAGACCTTTTCATTGTATTTTATACGAGTTACTGCAATTTTATTGTTCATTTTTCCAGTGATTTGGTGAACTATTTGCCACATCTGTTTAGTGCTGTTTAAGGATGCTAATATTTTTTCTTGAAAGTATTTTTTTTGCATTGCAAATATTTTGACTGTGTTGTTTTTTTGTACTTTGTATTCAGCTATTAATCTGCCATCATTAGTGACTTTTACCATCTGATAAAGCGTTCTTAGATGTTTTGCTTGCTGAATAATACTCTGATTTAGCCATTCCTTATTAGATATTCTGTAATTTGAGTTGTAACATTTTTTGGGACTTACTACTTCTACGCACCAATAGAAGGTGGCCCAAAATTTATTAAAGGCATCGTTTATGTCTGTTGCACCATAAATGTCATACCACCTCATTTTGGTTATTAGCTGTATAAAATTCTTAATGTGTTTATCTGTAAAGTGTCTTCGCAGTCGGATAGTCTTTTGTGATTCGTATTTTATTTTAGCCACTTGAATTGAGCATATTTGAGCAGAATGATCTGAATAGCCTGGATCAGTCACATTTATACTGCAATCGTTAGCATTTGTTAGCATATAATCAATCCCATTCTTACCTCTGGTTGAAGTATTAACATAGTTATTTAGCCGTAGTTCAGAAATATATCTTCCAACTCTCTTTTATTTAAAGAATCTTTTAAAAAGTTTATGTTCAAGTCACCACATATTAAAATTTCAGATAATTGTGACACTATAGTTAGCACTTGATCAAACTGCTTTATAAAGTTTTTAAAATTACCATCCCCACTTCGGTATATTGTTACAATACACACCCTCACACGGTTGAAGTTACATTTAATTGCACAACACTCAAAGTCCTGTTCGGTACAGTACTCAGATAAATCGACTACTTTTGTTTCTATTTTAGATTGTGCAAAGATTACCACACCACCATGTCTTTTAATAGTTCTGCAATAGACCGCTGCAATTTTATATCCATATATATTGATAGATGGTACTGCATCTTCATATATCCAAGTTTCTGTGATGTATAAGAATAATGGTTTTTGTTGATTGACAAACACATCTAGTAAATGAATTTTATTGGATATACATTGTATATTCAAATGTATCAGTTTAAGTGTATTGTAGATTATATTATCTTTAAGTGTTTCTACATTTGTTGCAGTTAGCAGTCTGTTAGTTGTTAGTTTTCTCTTTTATATCCGCTTGGGCACGGAAAAACTGCAAGTTGAATTTGCGAATTCTTATATTTTTCGGCCAAAATTCCGCATTAACAATGTTTTCATAATAGTTAAAATCAAAATCCACTTGAAAAGCTTTTAGTTTTCCAATGGTTTTTAATTCTTTGCAGTCTACTGCAATATTAAGATACTCCTCATGTACATATTCAATAATTGTGTCTGGTGTGGTTTCAGGTGAGTAGCCACCAACGTAAATCCAGGCCTTTTTAATAGGAGCTTTGAGTTTTGCTTCTTTGATATTGGTACCAATTAGTGTTTGTTTTTTGTTATTTGCTTTTTTCCTCACTCAATCCCTCATTGCTATGTGTTTTATCTTCATTTATATTAACAAGCTGATTTATTATGTGTCTTTGTTTTCTTTCTAGAGACTTTGTATTTTGGTTTCCTATTGTTCCCTTTGTTATAGTTGCATATGAAAGTTCCTTAGCATTAGGTTCTTCAATTTCAAGTTCAGATTTGTGAATTGGTTTGCCTATTGTAGTGGTATCTGCTGTAATTGCTTGCAGTACACTATCAGAACACACTTTATGATTAGGAGCAGCTGTTATACTGATGTCATCCTTATCAGCAACTTTTAAATCATAGCTTTGTTTTGAAAATTATTATTACTTAGGTTATGTTTTGCTTGTAATTTATTGAATTTAGTTTTTAAAGATTCCTTTTCATTAGATTCTTGCTGAAGTTGACTTTCTAATATACTGATTTTCTCTTTTAACAGCTTGTTATTTTCCATCTGCTCAGTTACAAGTTGCTTCAGAAACAAATATGCATCTTTAGTAAAATCAATGGTTGCATCTGCAGATAGTAATTCACAGCATTTTACACGTTTTGCACAACTATTATGCATTATAGTGTGACAGGCACTACAGGTAACACCTACCACAACATTCTTTTTGCAGTAATAACACACTTTTGCACTACCACTTTCATTAAGATTGTCACTTTCGGCCATCTTGCCTTTCAAAATCCCCTCGCTTTCTAATCGACTAATTTCAGCATCCACCTTTTCTTTTAGTGCAAAGGGTAAGGGTCGCACCTTGAAAAATTTTGGCTGAGCCCTTTTAATTTTAAAGATATAACATTATGTTTAAAAAGACGTAACTTTTCATTAAACACGTTTTTAAATTTTGCAACTAATCTTCCTACTATTACGTTTGAATCTTTGTGAACTTTGATCTCCTCGACTTTGTTAATACATAAATTAAAATCGTAGTAAAAGTCACATCCTAATAAAGCAGGACCGTTGCCCTGAATAACATACATCTTAATAACCTTTGTTAAATTTCTGAATGTTACCTCAGCGCTAACATATCCAAGAGGAACTATTTTGTTTCCATCATAGTTGTATAAAACCTTGCTACATTTGTTTAATTTCAGATGTGGAAAATGTTCGTTTTTAAATGTATCCGAAATTACACTACACCCTGCTCCAGTGTCCAGCTCAAACTTAAATATTTTGTTATTTATTTACACATCCAAAACTATGGGTTGCTTTCTACTGTTACTCGCACTAGTATACAGCGTATCTGAATCTAAAATCTGTTCTGTCTTATCTGCAATGTCGAGTGCAAATAAGGTGTTTAAATTAGGAAATACTTCAATAGTATCTTCCTGCTCGAGTGTAAATAAAGTATCTAGATCTAAAAACTCACCAGATGTTTCCTCTAGATAATGATGCTGATTACCTTGCTTTTTTCTACATACCGTAGCCAAATGACCTTTCTTATGACAACAATAACATACGCTAGTTTTGAATTTACATGCCTTCCCATGGTGACCCATTTTTCCACACACATAACATTTTCCATTGATTGCTTTATCTCCCTTTTCCGGGACAGGAGCTCGGCTATTTCCTGCTTGTTGCCTGTTTAAATTTGAAACACCCCCACTATAATTTCCGTAACCACCGGCGCGAAAGTTTGCAGAACTCGAATGAACCTTTCCCGTTTTTCGATATTGTTGTAATTGAAATATGTTGGTAGGTTCACTTTTTATTATTGGTTTGGGTACCGTATAATTTGCACGAACTGCTTCCTTGTTGTGTGCAATTTGAATAGCATCTTCAAATTTTAGCTTCGTGGCATCTTCTTCAAATAATCTGTCCATTACTACACCAGGTTGCATACCCATGATAAATCTGTCTCGCATTAATTGCGATAGCCCAGTGTTTTTAAAACCACATTTGCTAGCTAAATGACGCACTCTTACAGCCCAATCTGCAATGCTCTCTTCTTTGTGTTTAAAAGCGTTAAAAAAATTTAAACTGTTCTGAAAAATGCGACTTTTTTTCGACTAAAATTCGTCGTAGGTTTTATCTGTAGGATTATCGGGAACGGGTAAATTAAAGATTAACTGAAAGCAGTCGTCACTTAAACTGTTTAGAAAAATTGCCCGTTTAACTTCTAGTGTTGTCACTTTATTAGCCACAAAATACTATGATAATTTTGTTTTAAAAATTATCCAGTCACCATTTAATGTAAACTCGGGAACTGAACCAACGTAACTTGTCATTTTTTACGTGGGTTTAATGGTTGTCGGAATTTGTTAAACGCTAGATTTTTCACAACCTAAATAACACCCGTTACCACACCACCTCTAAATTAATCTCTCGTCGCAATTGTAATATTCCACAGGTCTCAGTTCCCAATTAAACGAGAGTTCGTTCTATACTGCTTTATTACATGTCTAATATGTACAAATTGTAATCACCATCTGTCAAATATATCATTCTAAAAGTAATGTGATAACAACCTAAACAAACAACTATCCTTGAATTATAACTTAATTAAATACATTACAGACATACCTACATGCATGCTTTAGTTAGAAAAATTAGGGTAACTAGAGCTAAAACTTCGTGGTTTACTCCTCAAATTCAAAATACAAGACGTCTTAGGGACATGTCACTTTTCTATTACAAACAGTTTAAAACTGTTGAAAATTTTCAATGCTATAAACATTTACGTAATAAAACTAAACAATTAATCAGAAATTTAAAATTACGATTTCTTTCAACCTATCCATTAATAATGATCCGCGTAAAATTTGGTATATTTTAAAACGCTCTGGCATTGGAAAATCTCAGACACACACACCTTTTTAATGTGAATTTAGATGTCTTAAATCAACACTGCGCTAGCACATCACTAGTGATGGAACACAAAATGAACAGTTATCTTTGAAATTACATTCTGATGGTGTACAATTCTCATTTACACAAGTATCTGCTGATGCTGCTGTGGAGGCCATCCAACGTATTAAATCTAATGCAGTAGGTGTCGACAAAATATCTTGTTCTATGTTTAAGTTTATATGCTCATCTGCAATAGAAAAATTTGCTTCAATCATCAATACTTCTTTTCGGTCTGTTTGCTTTCCAACACTTAGGAAACATGCTATTGTTAGACCGTTACTAAAAACGTCAAATCCATCTGATCCCTCTGAATATCGCCATATTTCTATTTTGCCAACACTATCCAAAGCAACAGAATACATAGCACTGAAACAAATATGACTTCTCGAAAACAAATAATTTATTTGACGTATATCAATCAGGGTTTCGTGCAACACATAACACCTGCACAGCTTTATTGCAAGTTCTTGATGATTCGCGTCAAGCCATGGACACTCAACAATTGACCGTTCTTATACTTTTAGATTTTTCTACCTTTTCATCCTTATGTTAAAATATAAATAAGCACTTCCATAAAGACCTCCAACAATTGTTAGGTAAGATTTAATCCAGTCTAGTGTCTCGTCAGAAAAGTTATTCTAATACTTAAGTTTACTTAAAAGAATATCATAACCAACATTGTTAAAAGCTGAACTAAAATCTATTTATTGACAGTACTACAAAAAATCAACAACATGTAAAAACAAAAACCATCACAACATTCACAGTAACTGGATTATATAGTTCCTAAAGAAGTAAGTGCACAAGTACTAACTTCAACAACAATCGAAAGCAGCAAGTAGCCAATGAATCCGGACGATTCTGATTTGCCACTACTTTATTTGCAGGAGTTCCCCAGGGAAGTGTACTGGGTCCATTTCTCTTTAGTCTCTATATATATAAGATGTGTCAGCTAGCTTGAAGTTTTGTTGATATTATTGTTATACTGACGATTTGCAAATTTATTTTCAGACCCACTAACGTAATTCAAGCATTCACTAATGTAAATGCAGACCTAGCAAAAATTCATCAGTGGAGTGACGACACCCTCCTTTCGATTAATCCTGATCAATGTCAAGCAATCGTTATAGGTGCTCAAAATATGCTGAGCAAAATTTCTTATACCAAGTTACCTTCATTATTTGTAGGAACATCTATTATACCATTGTCTCGTACAGTCAAAAATTTAGGCGTACTAATAGACTCTACTTTATCAAGAAAGAACAAGTTTCAACCATTTGCAGAAAACAACCTACTCTTAAACGTCTCAAGCAGTTCCTACCTGTGAAACTTACACTAACATTAGTCCAGTCTTTAATCTTCCAGTATTTCGACTACTGTGATTCAATATATACAAACTTATCGGCTACACTTCAAAAACACTTACAGCGAGCACAAAACAACTGCAGCCGTTATATTTATAATTTGAAATATTCTGATGGGGTATCGCCTTATTATATGCACCTAGAATGACTTAAGTTGGATAAGAGGCGTAAGTTATGGTTAGCATGCCTAGTCTTTAAATTAGTAAAGAATCGGTCCCCATGCTATTTTTGGCTTCTAATTTCCTACCTCTATCAAACCGCCAGTATAATACAAGGCACATTAATCTATTATCGATACCTATGCATCATACTCAAACATTCCATTCATCCTTCATTGTTCTAAGTACACTTCTTTAATTCTATACCCCTGAACATCAGAAAAGTGCCTTCAATTTCTAGGTTTCATAAACTTTGTCAAGAGTAGCTACTAAAATAATAAATAACAAAATACCAACAACCATCACGCAAGTAGAGTGATTCTGTAATTTTCCATTTTTTAACCCATCGTACTGACAAGTATGCGGGTGGATGTGTATGCGTGCATGTGGGTGAGTGTGTACGTGTATGCGATATTTATATATATATTGAAGTGATAAGGGGTCACGAGAGGTCATTGAAACCCTAATTCTAAAAATAAATCCCACCAAAATATAATAGAATCCGGAAAAATGGAATTTTCCATAAATTCATGGTTATGCCCTGTATAATACAAGCGTACCTTTATTCATTGATGCACAATGCAAAAATGGAAATTGCGCGTGTATAAATAATCACCCTGTATGATATAAACATATTGTAAATAAATAGCAAGTAACGTAAATTGTAAAAATTAATTAATTGTAAGATACCGTAAAGCGCATTTAAATGTGAACGTAAAAATCGATCGTTTTAAGATAAATACAAAGCCACTTATTTTTTTAATTATCAATATATTTTTGATAAAAATGCATTTGATTTGCTGTAAATAGCATAAAAGAGTACAGCTTTATGCATTTAGTTTGAGACACTACAATCAACGTGTATTTGAAAACCTCAAAATTAATCAATAATTTTGTGTATTGAAACAAAATCAAATATTTCTATAAAACGGAACCGCTTTTGCGTTAAAAACCAATTAAAGTTTAACTTAATTACCCCGTGGATTTTGCAATTTATTCTAAACATAATAAGATTAGTCATCGGTATTTAAAAATACCTCAAATTCGTATAACTCATTAACAAGTAAACATTTTATTCCCAGAAGCAGCTTAAACATTGAAAATAAACCGTATAATTCGTGGAATAACCGATAAATAATCAATTATCTTTAGCATTAGTATGCAATGCCACAATAATAGTATATGTGAAACAAGAACAGATAACACACGTCACAGATAGCTCGAACGATAAATAGGTCATAAAACTCTACGATTTTAGAAGTTAATTGGGTTTTCCAAGAATCTTACATCATAATGTTCTACATTTTTCAACTAAGCTTCTGGAAACAGATAAATTTGTATATAAAGGAAGCGTTTAGTCATATGGAGGTCATTCACTGATTAGATTTCATTCGTGCAAGCACAAAATATTATTTTGATTTAACCGCAAGCTGTTGCTATTATATTTGAGTATGTAGTAAACATACTGTAACTAACCAAGTTGCGAGGTTGTAATGAATAAAGAATCGATGTTTTAAACGTAACTTATAAAGAAAAAATGGAATTTATTAATTACGATCAAGATGCAAAATTCTCAAAATAAAGCTATTTTAATAAAATAGGAGAAAGGAAGATTTAACCAAAAATGTACTTTGGTAATTGCTGTTTTTTATGGAAAATCTTGCAAGCTGATTTGGAGATCAATTTAAAATAAGATTTTTAATTAAAAGGAGCGTTTTTGTGGATTCTGCAAGTATTTTTAACTGATATTACAGTATTTGGATCTAGTTTAAGATAGTCCTAATAATTTTTTTGTGTGCGAGGGATTTTTTTACTAGGAGTTTGTGTTCAGAGTTCGAAATACTCTGACCGTTTAATAGATTATGTCAAGGATTTTTTCTGGCCAAAACAAATCTTACAAGCGTGGAAATAATTTATAACCAGGTAAACGATCCTTAAAAGACTAAGTTTAATTCTGTAAATTTAAAATAAGGTAAGAAACAATATTTTTTTTAAGTACTTCTTAGAAATTATTTTATGTTTGAAAGAAACTATGTTGTAAATGCTTTTGTATGAAACAAAATAATTCATATTGTATAAATGCTTTGTGATATTGTGTTTGATTTTACTTTGAAATCTCCATACATTCCACTGAGCTAGCCAGTCAAAGTTAAAAACGAAGGTAAGTGAACAATCTCAAGTTTACATACCACAAGTATGTGTCACAACACTCTTTCAGTAACGCCTCTCAACGAGACCTTGTCATAGCATTCTTTCAGTGGTCCCATAAGTGTGGCGTATATATATATATATATATATATATATATATATATATATATTGTAGTGTCAGAGGGAGCTACCAAGGGTTCTAAGGGTTGTTTAGTAGAAGGTAGTGGATGCCAAGTAAAATGATCCATATATCTGATCACATAATTTAAAAATGTATGTTGGCCGTACTTTACATATGCTAAAGTATTCAAAATGGTAGTTTGAAATGTATGTGCCAAAAGGTAAATTAAATGACTTGATGACGTTGATAAAATACACAGTGCTCAAGGGTTTATACTGAGTTAGAATTTAATAGGCCATTGAACGTACATTTGCCATCCGAAAACCGGATGCGTCTATGGATGTCCACTATCAACCACGCATCCAGGTCATGTGTGAATTATTTTGGCTTTTTATTTAAATAGAATCAACTTTTGGACAAATTTGTAATTTCAAAATTATAAGTAATAGCAGTGTCAAATGTGATTGGAGAATTGTGAATTATTTAGGACAAATGATAGAATTATGTACAAACTAGAAAAGTGTAAAAGGACAACAGTGAAGGTATTTGTGACACAAAATAAGGGATAAAATGTTATTGGATATTTTTATTTATGTAATATGTGATTAAGTAGGCATGATGTTGTTGTAATAATCGCCTTGGAAAGTAAACAAGGGAATCTTTTTCGATTTAAATTTGTGTAAAGACGTATTTTTTGTAAACCTGCGCTAAAATTGTTTAAATATTTTGAAAAAGAAATAAATGTGTTTGAATTTGAAGAGTTTAATTTATTAAAATGGAGTAACGAGAAGCATCAGTGGTTAGTTAAAGAATAGCGACGACGAATTAAAGTGTAGATTGGTATTGGTGAGATAGCGAAGCGGCGAAAAATAAGATTGTTTAAGAACGGATTTGATAAAGGCAGAAGGCATCGGTGAGGAATTTGTAAGCGTGAATAAGATTTGGATTGATTTGGTTACGGATTTATGGTTAATGGGGCATTGATTGGATTGATTTGGATAGAGATTTATGTATAGCGGGTCATTGAGTGGTTTTTAAGATAAGGAACGTGAATAGATTTGGATTGAGCTGAAAGGAGAATAGGTTTGGATTGAGCTGAACGTGGAATAGATTTGGATTGAGCGGAACGAGAATAGATTTGGATTGAGCGATTGGAGAGCAGCAATTGGAAGAGTTAAAGGCTACAAAGAAAGTAATACGGAAGAATTAGCGCAGGGGAAGTAAACAAAACGGTTATTCAAAATTCTAAAATTCGGGTTATTTATTTCAGATTGGGGATCAACAAAATTATACTAAGATACCTGGAGGCGATACGAAAGTTTCCAACGATAGTGAATCCATGTAAAGACGCATACGGCGACAAAGATCTTGAGCCAGCAGTAAAAAAAGGCCAGCAACGAAGTATAATCCAGGTGAGTGCTGTGAAATATCTTAAAACGTCAAAGTCAGAAATTGTGTATTATTAATTAATTTGGCACAAGGCTACGTTGATCATTAAATTTTGGCATATACAGTAGTAAATTCATATAAAAGTAGTAAAACAAAAGATAGTGTAGTTTGGTTGGGCATTGCACATCTACTTACCACCGAACCCACGGTAAGTAGGTGGACACCCTGAGAAAAGAGTTCATATAGTTGAGGCATAGAAATAAACATTTTGATTAGATAACCAACCAAACGTTGCAGAAGTACGTGGCGTGCAATAGGTGTTTGCACATTATACAAAAAGCATTGAAATTTATAAGAAGGCGCGACACAAAAAATAAAGTAATAAAGTAAGAATTGAGGGGGTGGTATACAAAAATATATATATATATATATATATATATATATATATATAATATTTATTTTTTAAGTTTATTGTTCATTTTCATTTATAAGTAATTATTATGTTTTTCATCTTTTGGTATTTTCGTTTTATGTTAATGTATGATGTTTGTTTTTTTATTTTATCTAGGCTGCAAGTTGGGTGTAAGAAAGGGCTTTATGGCCCTAATCTCGCTTGCATGACCTAGAAACAATAAAGTTGAAATAAATAAATAAAGATTCGCAAGGGCAGAGTACTTCATTCCGATCATTGGTAGTATTACAATCTATTTATTTATTTTAAGTACATGCATTGTCACTGTGAATAACATATTGTCAAAAAAAGAATATAATACAGCTTATAGTTTAACTAGTAGAAGAATCCACAGAAAGTCTAAAGCAGTTCACTTTGCTCAAAAACTCAACAATGGATAATTAACCCCATACCTACTCCTAGACAGTCAATGAAATGGTATAACTAAATTCGTTCTACAATAGGTATTGAACATATGAAGATCACTATGCTGCATATATTGAGTTGAACGTTTTTTAAATAAATAATAAACAATTCAAATTTTTCCTTGAAACATTAGTTGTATATATAAACTCTGTTATTACTAAACTACCACAACTATACACCATACACAACAACTTGATACAATATACTATAACTAACTTATTCACTTCCATAACCTATTGAATTTATTGAACCATTAACATCAGTGTATATAATTTTCACAAGCATGGTTAGCTTTTATCTTATCAATTTAAAATTTTAGATTGCTCATTTTATGACAAACATACTTCACATCTGGTAAATCCTCATAAAGCTGATTTTTGCACATGTTTCGTAGATTTGTGAACTTTACGTGGCCTAATTCTGTATGCCATAGCTCCCTTTTTGCTATAATATTCACATCATTAGATTGAACAAAAAATTACTGTATCATTTAATTCATAAAAATTTTCCCTCTTTTGGGTAATTTTATTATAATTATTTATAATTTCTAAATAATTTTTTTTGATACAAATTTTGTTGTTATTATCAGTAATTTTAGACAGGCTCAGCATATTTTTAACCATTTCAGGAGCAAAATAATACTTAACACTTCCCAATGACAGTCTTAATTCCTTTTTTCCACTGTAAAATTAACTATGATTATCCCTATAGCAACCGCTTGTGGTAAATGAGTTACTTTAATAAATATATATATATATATATATATATATATATATATATATATATATTACTTTAATATTTAGTCCTATCTAGTTTCTTAATTACAGAGATGTGCTTACCCTTATTTACAATGTGTCCGTGCATCTGCTATCCAGAAGACAGTTATTTTGTTTCTACTTTTTTCTGCAATCATTAGTTCTTTTGTAACACCATGACACTTACAACTAATGAATTATTTCTATCTTCATCATTTGTTACTTCTATTAAGTTCCCTGCACTATTGCTTGTTTCTGTTTAATGTCGTTCTCTAAATTACCTCTGTAACTTTGTCCACTTCTAAACTGACCTATTGTATTATTTTGAATATACTTCTACAAAATTTTTGTGCATGTTTCAATGACAATCATTTTTGCTGATGTAGTTTCATTTACGATCAATTCTAGTTGTGTATTTGAAGGAAACGCCATATACAATTATGGATTCATCTTTTTCATCTGGTAAATTTTTAACTACAGTTTTAATAATTTTTACTTTACAATATTAGTATTAATCTAAATTACCACTTCGGCCAGGCTTTCCCATCGAATACATGTACCTAATACATAATCATCCCTCGTTTCTGCCATTTGCTAATATTGTATGTACAGAATCATCTATGAACTCTTTCACTTAATGCTAACTTTTTACTAATAACCACGCTTTGCTACCACGTTAAATAAATTAAATGAATTGGTTAGTCATTTATTTATAGCATTCATGTCCAAGGACAGACTCAAACCTTTTTTTGTGTAATTTTAGTAAAAAAATTAGTGACAACTGATTGACAAAAAAGGGATGCATCCTGATTTAGCAAATAATCAAAATACAGACACAGTTTGTAACGTGCCATATATGTAAACATACATTAATCTTATATTTCATAGGATTATTTAAAATATGGGCACTACGCGGTAACTGATAAATATAGGGTGCTTAGCTAGGAAGGTCAATAGGGGCGACAGGTAGTTAGTTGATGTTTAGATGTGCATGGATACAGGTGACTATGCCAGCTGTCTGTCTATGTCGAGGGTGTATCAGGTTTATTAATTATTATGTATGATAGTCGGATGTTCACATACCTCTAGTATAAAAGCTTTGATATTACTCAGTGAACATCAATTGCAGATAGTTGCTAGTTGTGTTTTAGAGGTATATCTAGTTATGTAAAGCGTTACGGGTATTGAAGATGTTTGTGTAGCGTAATTTAAGGTGTTAACGATAGTGTTGTGTAAACCGCGAGTAAAGTGAAGGATTTTTGTGGTGGAGCCATCCGGCCCACCAGCAGGTATTTATACGCTTGCACCTGCAAGGATTTTTAGAACGTAAGTGTTGACCTTTGTTTTAATCTGATAATTTGTATAAAACTGCGCGCTAGCACGTGCTGTAATTGGTTCGCATTAAGGGGTGTTTAATTGCGTGTATTATAAAACATTATAAACGTTAAGTTGGCTTTTTATTACCAGCGGTACGACGTGTGAAGAAATTTGAGTTTGTATTTCAACAGTTAATAATCAATGTTATATTGCCCTCGGCCTGTCGTTGTATATTTGCTAACCTAAATCCCGGAGAACAATTAAGAGTCTTTCTTCGTACTCGACACAGATTGACCTCTACAAGTTGTAACATACAATACAAACAGACGGCGCTTCTAAAATAATACTTTCAACACAAAAACCATTTGCATAATACATATATTTATATAAAAACCTTGAAGCAGGTTGATATAATTTCTACTTACATAGTTCTTGCATGAGTTTAGAAAAGAATTAATAATGCACTACATTTACTACACGTTATCGTATGAGGGTAGTATACTTACCACGTTCTACCTAAGTATAAAAGAAAATAACTATTTTTTAAAAGAACATCAATACTTGTATTATTTTGATCAAAAGTGCTAAAAGAAAATGGTATCATTAGATAATCGGTGAACTCAAACTAATATTTAAGGTTCTTTAACAAACGGAAAAGTTACGTATTTAAAATCTCACTATATACTTATCGAAAATTGCTAAAAAAATTCATTTATTACCTTCTTACCATAGTGCTGAGAGATTTCAGTATATACAAACAAAAAAAAAACTTTTATTTAAATGAAAGGTAACATTCTTGATATTAACATTCACAGTCGAATAGCTTCTTTTGCTATAAATTCAGAGTTAGATTGATCGTTAACAATTTCTTCTAATCGTTGATTATTAAGTAAATTTAGTATAAAATTTGACGGTCCAGGATATCTTATTACCGCACTTCCAAGACATTCATCATTTTTATATAATACTCCAAACTGCCCAGATGTCAATGCATATAAATCTTCATTCAATTTAATCACTAGACCTCGGTTTGTTTCATAGACTGAACAACTTACAAGCTTATCAACATGTTGAAATTTAAAATCACATTCCAAAATATGCCCATTTTTAAGTTCATTTGGTTGAACATCAATCCAATATGGTTTATCAGTAAACACTGTTTTACTGTATAGCATGGGATGATTTCTTCCTCCAGCCTACAAATACAATACTAGTTTACATACCTGCGACTGCGCATAAAAAACAAACTGCAGTAACTCCAAAGAGTAATTGAAATTATAGATGTACACGAATTCACAAAATAAAAAAATGTATTCTCTGGAAATTGAGGTTAAGTGAGATTGTGTTGTGGTTGCACATGCTCCTCAAAAACAATTATAGTTCTTACAATTTTTAAACCGACTTTCGTTATCGATATTTATGATGTCATATATTGGCGCTGTTGCCAATATCAAAATAGATATTCTTCCTGGTAACTGCAATGATGGTTTTGGTACAATAGAGAATGCAAATATTTAGTAATTGGTGGCGAAATGTGGATTGTTACTTTTTAAAATAATTTTTAGATTGAATTTATATTGACAAAATTGCAGTCTAAACTATTTAACTTAATAATTTGAACTAGTGCGCATATTTTAAATATAGTTGTTTATTTTTAACCTGGTCTCATTTTCTTAATTGAATAATAAGCATATTATACCAGGCACGGAATAATAACGAACAATAGTCAAGACCTCCAGAGGTTATGATCCTATCAAGTTCATTTTTAGAGTAGAATTATTATCAAATGGCGGGTGATGTCATGTGCACAGGTTCAAATAAGCTTTAAACGACAAGATTCCGTATGCTATAATACAAACTACAAATATTATGCTAGCATTATAGTTTAAATGTCATCACAAACACCCCATTTATTGTGTAAAATTGTTACGTGCTAATTGGCACTTAAACATTGTTTTAGGTTAAGTTGATGTGCGGAGGTTTCGCGCCATAAATTTCAAAAGACGCGGTGCGCGGAATTTTAAAAGACTTCCGCTACGTCATAGTGCGGTTGCGCAGATCGCGCGACGCGAGAGGGTTGGACGAATAACTTCGCGCCGACGTGTAAAAGACGAAAAAGTGGGGAGAAGTTTCCGGGGTTCTCTATAACGTGGCTTTTTTGCCTGAACTATCGAGCGGAGTGGACGCTTAGAGGTATCGTATCGTGTTTATCTTATCTATGTAGATTTCCTTTGCCTAATTGTCTTTGTTGTCGACCTTTACCCTGTTCCCGTCTTTCCCTGCATAGGTAGGTAATCTGGAGCCGTAGACGAACCGTACTCCACGACCCTGGACGACGAACTCATGATTGCCGTAGCTGGCCGGAGCGCTTGAAGGAGCGTGGCAGTAGTCACCATCTTTAATTACTGCAAAAGAGCTTGAGTAGCCTGATGGACTTTAATAGAGGCCTACCTTAGCGCGACTCCGTCGAACGCCGGATATCTTATGTGAGTATTCTATCTGCTAAATTGTTCGCTTTTATCATTTATTGTTTTAAATATGTAAATTTCCGAAGTATTGCGCAATATTAATTGTGCATCGGTGACGTCATTGGTAGATGGCCGCGCTAAAGCCTGTGTAAGCTGGAGCTACCACCCGCCCGTGACGTCGCTTATTTCGCGCTTGCGCGATGTATTATCGACTTTGTAACTGTATTTATCGACGTTTTTTTAACTGTATTTATCGAATTTTTAAATCATAAGAAAATCAAACAGTGTTTAGAAGGTTGGCGTTTATGCTGATAATATCTAGAAATACATAAATTCACGAAACAAACCCAGACCATCACATAACATCAGAGCTTTTACTTGTTTTCACTGATAAATAATTGTAGGTTCACAGCTTTGTGTTTGATAAAAATCTGAAATGGCAACAGTGTACATACTCAGCTGATCGTAATATTGTATGTAAATGTCATTTTTACTTTCGTCAACATCTTATTCAATTTTTCGTTTAATAATTTTTATCAGGTTCTAGTCATCAGAATAGTTTGATTCAGTAAGTACTTAAAAAGAATGCATTTCTAATGGTCGATTAATTTTGATGTTGTTAGAGTAATGTGAGGGAGGTGATTCATAGTCAAGCAAGACAGAATGTCGCATTGATGTTTATGATTATAAAATGTTACTGCGGGAAAAGTTATTACCAATTTGGAACGAAATTGCTTCTTTATATGTATGGATACCATTCCAATAATATATTCCAAAATTAAGGCGAATAATCCTATTAATTGGGTGTTTGTAATTGATCAGCTACTAGCAGAACATGGTAATGTAGTATTGCGTTTACCTCGCTATCATCCAGAACTAAACCCTATCGAGAAGATATTAATGTTACTTAAAAACCATGTTGTAGCAAGTAATGTAACCTTTAAAGTAGATGATGTATTGAAGTTGGCAGAAGAACATAAAATATATTGGAGTTAAAGAACGGAGTAAAGTATGGTTGTATGTTGAGAAAACTGAAAAGGCGTATGTTGAGCGAGAAACTTTTATAGACGATGGTCAAGATCTAATTACACGGGTTGATGATGAAGGTTATACTGTGGACCCATTTTAAATAATTTATGTATCACACTCCTGTCAGATAATTGAATAATAGTCTTTATTTAGCGCTTGTAAAAAATAGGTTTAATAATAGTTATTTATTATAAAAGGAAAAAGTACTAGACTAGCTCGAGAAGTGTTTGTCTCCCGATATGAAGCGGGGGGAGACAAAACACTGAGAGTTAAAATCTTACATTTTTACCCGTGTATAATACACTATTTTTTCTGTGACAGGCAAAACGATGATTTAATATTGAAAAAAATATTACAATATATTAAAGTCTGCCCCTTACTCTTTTTTCGATATTATAAAAAGAGTAATTGCACGACGAAGTATAAGGAATACTTCGGCACAGCTTGCATCGACCTTTAAGGTTGCGGAGACTGCATGAGACTTGAAATTACAGGGTAAAAGGAATGTTTAGAGAATATCTGAATGTTAAAATTTAAATATCAAGACACTTGTTTACATAACTGTAAAATAACAGAGAAACAAAAGTTAAAACACGATAAGAGAAATTTGACTAAATATGTATATGAATACTCAGTTATTACAATTCCAAAGGCATGTATAAGATATACACTTGTGTCATTAACATTTTAGACATCGCTATACATTTTAACATGATATAATTCATATATTTAATAAATGTACACGAGAAAATTTCTATAGAGAAATCAAAATAAATAATCTCTGTTTAGAAAATCAAAATTTTACTTAATGCGGGAGTAAATCAAAAAGTGATCATAATGTAATAATGTCATGTAACAAATGCACACGAAATGAAAGTTCATAGTAATACACCTTTTCACCATAAGAAGCTTCATGAAGATCCGAATGTTTACATATTTTTAGGTTATGTATTACAGAATTATATTTGAAATCATTTAAGATAAGTAAAATGTAATTAATAATCAAAACAAAATATTTGTAGTGACAAAGACAAATTTAAATAGAGGTTAGGCCTCTTTATTTTAACAGAAAAACGATAAGGTAAAAGTTTTAATCTCATACCTGTAGTATCAGTAACTGAACTAACACTAAGTTACTTAATTTATAGGAATCCTTCATATCCAGGAAACTGAGACATCCTGCATTGGTGGTACAAAACAGCATGTGGTCGACTTCAAATGTTGTCTTTAACAGACTTCTGTTCCATAAATTAAACTTGTAGATATTTTTCAATAAGGTAATAACTGAGCGACAATATGTAAAGTAGAATGAAACGAAATATATAATTCTGTCGATGAGAGTATTTATTTTACATCATCTGGTTGTGCGAATACACGAGCAACTTTTCCATGTAAAAATCTGAATGAGGGAAATACGTCGCCGTAACATCGGTAACCAAAACACAGGTAGTCGGAACATAAGTAACCCGAGGCATAGATTGCCGGAGCATAGCTAACCAGAGCACCCTAGAAAATTCAGTTGCGTTACAAAAGTGAAAATTTAACACGAGGTGCAAATGAAAATTAAATCCATTAATATCTTACCATCAGTATAAATATTTGATGGGCTTAACGAATCAACAACTTCTTTATCCATTATACAACACATCTAGAATTATATTCAAATGTTAATTTAGGATTTATGATTAAAAAATTTACATACCACGTAAGCACATTAGGCAAGGTAGAAGTTCAAATCAAAAATGGCCAACAGTGCCAGACAAGCAATCAGATATCAAAAGGGAAATGAAAATTTGACACTTCAAATAAAATATTTTTGGCCATCTTCGGGATGGACGATCTCTAGCGATTTATTCTCAATAATACAGAATTTAGAACCACACCAGTTATGCTTTTGGAATAAACACTTCAAAAATAACCAATAGGAAAATTTCATATAGATATAATTATTTGTACTATGTAACAAATTAGGAACTTGTGGATTAAAACTAATAATCCAGGATTGTGCGAGATAAATTCTTATAGAAAATATATTATATAATAAAGAGAGTAATTTTATATTTATATGTAGATATAAGCATTTATATGCTAATAGTGCCAAGCACAAATGTAACATGCTAAAATATATGCAAAAAGACATGTTACAAGTCAAAAAATCAATCGATGTTAAATTTGAAGTTTCAAACAAGTAGGCTGTTGTACTTATAAGGACAGTTAGACTTGCGTTGTTAAGTAAACTTTTAAAGTAATCAAATATCTGTCAATTTAGTTCTGCCAGTGGTTACTTATTTACACATACCTGGAAAAAAGTAAATTCATAAAAAGTGACTTTTGTTACCTGTCAAGAAACACTAAATGTCAAATTTTTTCCCGTCACAGAAAAAACACATTGTTTTGTTATATAAATTGATTTTTTTTTAAAAAAGCTCGAGACAAGGAGAAACTTCAAGTAATTATTACTTTTCGTTTTGTACCTTATCGTTTATACTGAGATGTTCAGAATTGTGCCCGGTTATATCGACAACAGGATGGAGTGAGAAATTTGCCGTCCAGCAAAGACAACTCATAATAGTAAAATAATGCACGAACAACATGTGAAGGACAAAAATGGGAAATAGTTTTTAACCATTTATTGCAAATTTAAGGATATCTCATTTTGAAATAAAAAATAAAGAAAACGTCCACTACTTCCCAAGAGTATGGATAAGGTATGTTAATTATATTTTTGCCATTACCGATACCTCAAAATCAAATGTTAATGATTTTTTAAATGAACTTAATCCACAGTTTCAAAGTATTAAATTCACATATGAGCTTGAAAATAATGAGCAGCTGCCTTTTTAGATACTTTAGTGAATAGAAAAGACTATAAACTAAAGTTTGATATCTATAGGAAAAAAAGCAATGTTAACCGGTTTACAATGTCTATATCAAACCATAGTATTAGACACAAACTTGCTAATTTTAACTTTTTAGTAAACAGACTGCTTATTTTTCCATTAAATAAAGAACGATACAGTAAGAAACTTTCCCTTATTAAATTGATAGCAGTGTACAATGGTTTTGAAGCTACAGTGATTGACAATATAGTTAGAAAATGTAAAAACAGGAAAAACACTCGTAAATCCATGACTTTACTACCTATTAATTGTTTAGAAAACAAATTTTGTTAAATTACCTTTGCTATTTGGGTTCATACATGCCTCACATTAATTCGTATGAACAGAAATAATTATTTTAGCGAGGGAACATGTGTTACTAATATTATATTCTTCAATGATTTCCTTTTTTGTGGTAATTTTATATATTTAATTGTGCTTACGATGGTAATTTAGAACTGTTGTTTTTGAAGTTGGACAATTTTACAAACAAATTTCGGGCACACCAATGGGCTCACCTCTATCCACTATTGTGGCCAATATATTCATGGAGTCTTTGGAATCCATGGCTCTAGAATCCACAGACCTTAAACCAAAAACTTGGCTCCATTATGTAGATGACACTTTTGTAATCTGGCCCCATGGACAAGAGCAATAATAGTAACCGGAAATGTAAATATTTAATACTTTAAATATATTAATGGCAAAACCGAAACTCAAGAATTTATTTATCAGGGTGTAACTCAGTGGTGTGTGTTTGTGATATAAGTAAAACAATTAAAATAACTAAGTTATACTCCTAACACATTTTTAGAAAAGGGTTAAGCAAAAATTTTTTTGGTAATACATATTCCAACCTTATATTAGTTGTATTCGAAGCAGATTAACAGAAATAACTATCCAAATATGTTTCGTCCTTTTATTATATCACAAACATAATTAAAGCAAAATTAAAATAACACCTAATCGGGTTACTTAGTTTCAGTGCGAATTTGATTTCAGAAGCAAGGAAAGTAGCGGTATTAATCACTACGATTGGCAGTGAGACTTGCAAAACCTTAAAGGATTTGTGTGATCCGAAATTGCCAAAAGATTTCACATATGTGGAATTATGCAACATCCTTCGAAAGCAATTCGCACCTCGCATTTCAGTTTTTAGGGAATGCACAGAATTTTATGAGCTTAAACAGATTTCTGGTGAGAGCATTCGTCAGTATTTTTCAAAAATAAAGAACAAGGCATCAAGATGTAAATTTGGGGCATTACTAGAAGACCATGTCAAAGACCGTTTTGTTTGTGGTATGCTAAAGGGTCCCTTTAAGGATGGAATAATGGATGAAGATTATAGTACAGTGTTGACAGAAATTGTAGAAATAGCACTAAGGAAGGAAGCAGCTCTACAATCAGCAGCATCTAGTAACGAATTTAGAGAAGTTCATAAAATGGGAAATACAAAGGGGTCCGTTAAAAAATTTAACCAAGTTAATGTTAGTAAGGAAGGTAAGGGGGATGAAGTGCAGCTAAAGAAGAGCAATAGTAGTAGATGTAAAATTTGTAAATTGCAGGGGCATTCAGCAGTAGTTTGCAAGGCGCAAACTAGTAAAGCTAATCATCTGTTAGATGAGGAAGTGCTTGATTTTACGGAAGTTTTGTATATCGAGAATAACTCAAATGTTCCACCATTAATAGTCACAGTGGATGTTGGCGATAAGGAAATAGATATGGAAGTTGATATGGGATCAGCAATATCTGTTATACCAGAAAAAACGTATGTAAAGTTATTTTTAAATAGGTATGACTTTGTAAACTCTAATGTCCGATTAAAGACATAATGGGCCAGTAACAAAACCATTGGGTGAAGTCGAAGTTCAGGTAGCATTAAATAATATAAAGGTAAAAGGTCGCTTAGTTGTGAGTTAAACATGGGTGCAGGTCATTATTAAGATGTGACTTGATTTCTGTGTTAAAGGTTAACACTTTTCCAGTTAATTCGTTAAGAACGAACGTTAAAGAAAAGGATGTAAATTTATTAATAAACAAATATTCGGATATTTTTAGTTCAGGTCTGGGAAAATTTAAATATGAGCAAATAGATCTAAAAATAACAAACGGGGTAGAACCAGTTTTTATTAAGCTGAGGCCCGTTCCATATGCCTTTAAGGAACGTTTGAATAAGGAATTAGAAAGATTGGAAAAGGATGGAGTGATTGAAAAAACAGATAATAATGCTTGAGGTACGCCTTTAATGCATGTACTAAAGGGTAAAAATCAGATACGAATTTGTTCAGACTATAAAATCATGATTAATAAGCATTTAGAGGATGCATAGTCTTTGCAATTTCTAAATAGACCTCGTCATCCGCGACGTCACACAAGTACTAACTATTTATGTAGATGTTTGTCAACTTAATACCGTACAATATTTATGTTATGGTTTTGGTTTGAATAATAGCAATTTACGATGTTTGCCAATAATTTTAAAGTCAAATATTGACGTTTAAATTTTAGGTTATATGCCATTCCTTGTTTAGTTGGTGTCAACGACCTCATGAATTTTTCCGTTTTTATATATTGATATTTGGTTGGTTTTTACTGCAAACAGTGCTATTCAGAACTCATATTGTTACGTGCCATTGCACTTAAACAGTGTTTTTAGGTTAAGTTTTTATGTATGGAAGTTTCGCGGCATAAATTCAAATACGCGGTGCGCGGGAATTTTAAATGGACTAGGCGGTACTTCCGTACGTCAGAGTAGTGAGTTTGCGTAGTGTGCTTATCCTTAGAGAGGTAGAGCAATACTAGACAAAGAGTGGGGAGAAGTGTTTCCGTGACGCTCTAAATCGAGGCTGTTTTCCTTTGATCTTCAAGTGAAGTAGTCGTGCCGGGTATCATATCTTATCTTACTATGTAGATTCCCTTGTCTTGCTTATCTTTGTTTGTCTTTCCCTAATTAACCTATTCCTGTCGTTCCACTACATTTAGGACTGATACGACCCTGGAGCAGCCCACGACCAGAGACGACCATGATGTCCATGCTCAGCTAACACCACCGGAGCCCGGAGCAATACCTTCATTATCGACCCGGAAGGATGATAGGCGTACCTGGGGAAAGCCGGATATCTTATGTGAGTAATTTGTTTGTTAAAATTATTCGATTCTATCTTTCACTGTTTAATTTTTATATTTCCGGTTATGGCGCAATGTAATTTGTATTGGTGACGTCATGGTGGATGGCCGCGCCCCAAATCTGTAAAAGGTTTGCGCTTTCCTCCGCCAGGGCGTTGCATTGCTTTTATCCATTGTGCTTGCGCGATGTATCTTATGAACTTTGGTAACTATTACCGGCTTTTAGGAACTATCTATCACCATATAAATGTTTCACCATCTAAAGTGTAATACTGTTTTACCGACCATATAAACTTTCACCAAGGGTAGTGTAATAATATTAGTATTAAACTGAACTCTAATAACCAGAGACGATGAATGAGATTCATTTAGACCCAGAACTAAGCTACTTGTTGCTAGTTTAATCACCTTTATACGCTGTGTAAAAATCGTTAGTATTCTGGATATATTATCCAGAATCGAAAATAAAAGAAGAGAATCTGCAGCATTTTTGTTTTTAGACGAAACATGGCTTTTTCAGAATGGTGCCGTAAGCCGTACCTACCAAAGGAACATAGTATTACATGCCCAAAATGTTAATGAATTACTAAATGGGACTGAAATTGATTTTTCTCGTCTTCCACAAAAAACCTAAATTACTGCAGAGAAATGAATGAGCAAAATTTGAAAATTAATTATTAAAAAAATTTGGAAAAATCATTTGCAATAATTTTAGACAACATGTCGTATTATTATACTTGTTAATAAAACATCTAACAGTTTCTAGAAAAAAAGTAACGTTATAGAGCGACTTACTAAATAAGCAATTTCTTACGGAACTAACGATTTTAAGCAAAATTTATTTAACTTGCCACGATGTAAGTCAAAATTATGTGCTTTATAACATATCAGTATTTATTAAAAATTTTAGGCATAACCGCCAAAGATTTTTAAAGCGGATTTGCTGGCCGATCAGACATAGGGTGTTAAGATTGCCACCGTATCACTGCATATACAATGCAATTGAAAATGTATGGGGTGTTAGTAAGAGCTACTACAACCGACATGCTGGAAGAGATGGGAGGTCTGTTGAAAACTGTTTACAGATGAGAAAAGAAGCATTAGAAAAAAATAACACCAAAGATTTGGGCACATTCGATAGAACATGCAGAAAAAATTATCAAAGATTGGTGGAACGTGAGATCAAATTTTATCAAGAAGATAATGCACCCCTAATTATTAACATTGGTGATAGTGATGACAGTGATTCAGATTTTCAATCAAATTGAACTAGTCAACCAATCGCATGACTACTTAGAATTTAAAAACTTTTTACACGATGTACTTCTTAATTATAACTATCTAAAACTTTATGTATAATAAACCAGTACAACCATATATATTTTATTGTTAAATTACAAGCTTTTAATACTCGTTAAACTCTTGAGCGACTTTTTTTTTAAATATGGGTTGCAAATTCATCTTCAGGATATTGGATTTTTGGTATCCTAACAGCTTCTACAGCGTTCAATTTTAATGGATGTAAGAAACACACTGGTGATGAACTGGCCAATACTAAACTAGCTTAAATTTTGGAGGTGCTAAATACAAGTAAGGTCAAAGTCTTTATATTACACCAATCTACAAAAAATGGTAAATTGTATATTGAATTATTTGTTTCAAACTACTCAATTACCTGCAACAATTATATGGTCTCGAAGAGTAATAAAGTAAATGCCTATTTTTTGGAAGATTTTTGCCCCTTCATGCTTTTGTATATTTAACAAACTGCTGTTTATATCTTTAAGAATTCCATGGAAATGATTAGTAGTCGTTGAACCTTTTGGTTATAAAGTTTTCATTTTTAGCTTACGACACCGACTGGAGATAACTTGCAATTTTGAATTTTTACTGGGAACAGTTATTCTTTTCTTGAATAATGGCATATTTCAACAACAGAATTCAAAGTTGGTTCATTTAAAGTCTTTATCCATATGTATTGTTTTAGTTGTCGGAAATGCTTTCAAAACATGCCGTATTCAATCTAGTTGCATACTAATAAACAGAAGTAAAATGATCACAAATTTTAGGGTGATTTGAAAGTGTTAAATCCTTCGTTTGCATTGCACATAACATAACTTTAGTCTTTGTAGATGGTTTCAGGGAAATCTAAAAGATTATTTTAAAGTGACATATCTTAATTATTCAAAGTTAATGAGAATTTTACTTACAAATGGAATTGTAATTTTGTTCCTTTTCTTTTTCGATTTGTGTAATCAAAACGTTTAAATTATAATTCCAATGACATAACCTCTTGAATAACTGCGGTCATTATTGCGTCTCTGGTATAATATACTAATGGCCATAAAATTAGGAGCATTAGAAATACTATATTTAAAATATGCTAAGTGGTAAAAATATAGAAGTAAATAAAATATATTGTTAATTAATGACTTTAATCTTAATATTGTCGATAAAAGTTTATCCTAAAAAGTACTTTTTTAAAAACTAACAAATCACATTCATCATCTGCTATTAAATATTTTCAATCTCTGTATTCTACCGATGGTGCTATTATAGTCATGTGGCAATAGGATTTTGGTAGTGGCATCGTCGCTACAATTTGACGCCACAAACGGTAATGACGCAGGTCTATTTAGAAATTGCAAAGACTATAAAACATTCATTGTCGAGAGTGGAAGAATTATTCAATGCGTTGCAAGGAGGGATGTTTTTACCAAGTTAGATTTTTCAAGAGCTTATAATCAGTTAGTATTAACGGAAGACGCTCGTAAGTTAGTTGCATGGAGCACACAAGGGTATTTATATTTTAAATAGATTACCATTTGGTACAAAACCCGCGTGTTCAATTTTTCAGCAGTTAGTTGAAAAGACATTACAAGGAATAAATGGTATTATTAATTTCTTAAATGACATTATAGTAACTGGCATAAATAAAAGGGGGCATTTAAATAATTTTGAGGCTGTTTTTCAAAGGTTAAAAGTTGCAGGATTTAAATTAAATGGTGAAAAGTGTCAATACTTTGTACCTGAAATTAAATACTTGGGACACATTATAAACAAAAAAGGATTATTTAAAAATCCTGAAAAAATTAAGGCAATAGTACAAGCTCCTAAACCAAATAATTCATCAGAACTTAAGGCATTCTTAGGAATCATAAACTATTATGGAAAGATTTAGCCAGTATACTGGAACCCTTATATCGGTTATTTAAAAAAACAAAGTTAAATTTAATTGGAGTAATCATTGTGAACAGGCGTTTACAAAAATAAAAAGTTTAATGGAACATAATCAAAATTTATCACATTTTAATAATGAAATAACTATTAAGTTAGTATGTGATGCTTCGAATGTATGTATAGGGGCAGTCCTGCTGCATGTATACGTAGCTGGTTTTGAAAAGCCAATTTATTTTGCCTCAAGAGTATTAAATGAGGTAGATCGTAAGTACTTTGTAATACATAGGGAGGCATTGGTTATATATTGGTCAGTTAAAAAGTTTTACCAGTATTTAATGGGGAAAAAATTCATTCTTTGTTCTGACCACAAGTCGTTGTTGGCATTGTTTGGCGAAAATAAAGGAATTCCATCCATGGCAGCTGGAAGGCTCCAGCGTTGGGCTTTATTTTAACCGAATTCAATTATACCTTTGAATACATTTAAGCTAAAGTAAATGAAGTAGCGGACGGGTTGTCCCGAGTATCTATCAGGGTAAATTATGTAAGTATACAGGAAGACAATTTCAATTTTTTGGTAGAGGATAATATTCCAATAAATGAAGCTGAAATAATAAGGGGCACTAAGAGGGACATATTGCTGAGTAAGGCGGTATTATACGCTAGAGACGGGTGGCCTAAACAATGCGAGGAGGAATTAAAGTCTTATTTTTATAGGAAAGATGAAATTTTTGTAGATAAAGGAATTTTAATGTGGGGATATAGAGTAATATTACCAAAAGAGCTTAGAGGGAGAATGTTAAAAGAGTTACATGCAACCCATATTGGAATAGTTAGGATGCAGGCAGTAGTATGTCAATATGTGTGGTGGCCAAATTTAGATAAGGAGTTGGAAGTCTTATGTAGAAGTTGCGAGGCTTGTTTAACAAACTCTAGAAATCCTAATAAGGCTACATTAGTTAAATTTAAAGAAGCAAAAAGTGTTTTTGACAGAATTCATTTGGATTTTTTGGGACCGTTTCAAATAAATCATTTTTTAATCATAGATTCATTTTCAAAGTGGCCTGAATTCTACCAAATGAATAGTTTGACAACAAAGGAAACCTTAAGTAAATTAAGAGACTGTTTTGCGCGCTTTGGATTGCCAAACAAAATTATTTCCGATAATGGTGGGCAATTAGTGTCTGATGCGTTTAACCAATTTTGAAGTAACAATGGTATTGTGCACATCACTTTTGCACCTTATCATCCATCTACAAATGGGGCGGCTGAAATAAGGTTAAAACTTTTAGAGAAGGGTTAAAAAGGGCTTTATGCGATAAGGTAATAGAGAAATATCGTTAAATACGTTAATTAGTAGATATTTGTTTACTTATTGCAACACACCACATTGTACAATGGGTGAAAATCCATCACAAATTATGTTTGGAAGGAAAATAAAAACAAGGTTAGATTTTACGAGAAAGGAGTTGTGCGAATTTCAGGTGAAAAATCAAATAAAGCGCTATAAAGGAAAACGAGAGGTTTTATTTGAGGAAGGTGAGCTATGTCTTGTAAAAGATTATAGAGCAGTTAATAATTCATGGGTGAAGGCAATTGTAATTGAAGTATTAGGAGTAAGGAATTACTTATGTAAGTTAGTAGGGGATAGCAATGTAGTTTGGAAACAACACGTTGATCAAATGTTAAAGAGTGGAGGTGAAAATAATAAATTAGAAGAAGGTATAAAGCAACCTAGTACAGGGTGGCGCAATAGAACGTGCATATTGCATCATCTTTTTTGCGGGGTAGAAGGGGCGTGGGCGGGGGGAGTCCGATATCGTTGGATAGCGCGGTTCATAAAGTTTTAGTCACTATGAGTAACTTCGACGGAAGCGTCGCGCATTTTGCGTGCGCGCATTTTACGAAAACTCTCGTTCGTGCAGTGGTTGTCAGGCGACTATTTTGTTCTGAGTATGGTGTACGGCAAATTAGGGAGGCTCCGAAAAGTGCTAATTTAATTAAAATCTGGATAAAGCGTTTTGAAGAGACTGGATTGACGTTTAAACCACACGCGAAAGGTCGTCCACGCACATCTAGAACCGAAGACAATATTGAGAGTGTTAAGCAGTCGGCAGAGAAGATCCACAAATGTCTACTCGCAAGAGATCGTCTGTCCTAAACATATCGCGACGAAGTTTGCAACGAATTTTAAACTTGGATCTTAAATTGCATCCATACAAGCTGCAATTAACCCAAGAATTGAAAGACTCTGACTTCATAGCACGGCTCACATTTGCTAATGAAATGCTCAATCGGTTTTCAAATTTTGAAAACATCCTTTTCTCTGATGAGGCACATTTTCATATGAATGGGTTCGTAAATCGCCAAAATTGTCGTTATTGGAATAGTGAAAATCCCAGACTCAAACATCAAAACCGTTACATAGCCCTAAAGTGACAGTTTGGGCAATCTCTGCCAAAGGAATAATTGGTCCTTATTTTTTGAAAACGCACGGGGCAAAACATCACTGTTAATACCGAACGCTATGTTGCGATGTTGGAAGGTTTTTTGGCCCCAGAACCTGAAAATTCAAGAATAAAGAACTCTAGGACTTGGTTCCAACAAGACGGAGCTACCAGTCACACATCAAATGACTCCATGGCGGTTGTGAAGCAGATGTTCCTGGCAAACTGATTTCGAAAAGAGGTGATATCCCATGGCCTCCGCGCAGTCCAGACTTGACGCCTCCTGACTTTTTTGTGGGGATACCTTAAACACAAAGTCTACACCAATAATCCAAGAAACATCAGTCAGCTCAAGGAGAATATTCGTGATGAAATGGCAGCAATCACACCAGCACTACTTAAGAAAGTTTTCGCTAATTTCAGTTTGCGGTTAGAGGAGTGCCAACGTAGAGAGGGTCATCATTTAGATGATGTTATTTTTAAAAAATAAACTTCAGTTATCACTTAATAATTGCTTAGTTTTATTTTAATTATACCTTTTGTATTTATTTTTTAATAATTATTTTTAAAATGCACGTTCTATTGCGCCACCCTGTATTTCAACGTGGCAAATTCCGGAGCAAAATGATACAGATGTTAAGGATATGTTAGTGTCTCTTAGTAATAGTAATGAAATCGGTGAATCTCAGGATACTGTAGTTGCACCTGCAATTGTGATTAGAATACCAGATGTTCCACACCATGTAATGGAGACGGTGGTGGAATAAAAGTACGGATAGAGTAAGTGATAGACCCAGGCATCAAATTAAATCCGCCTAACCATTTAAATTTGTAAGTTGGCTAGGACTTGTTGTATTGTACAGATATCTCTTTTAGTGTAGTTAAACTTAAGGGGGAGGACTGTAATGTATTAGAGACACAGCCAATATAAGGTTGTATGATTTATGTCAAATGTCAATACGTATTCTCTATGGCATACTGTAATGTAATATAACGTGTTTTGTATTACCGCTTTTTATCTGAATATATCCAGTAAGTTTGAGGTCATCTTGTCTTTATATATTACAGCAACTGTTACTGCAGCTTTGTAAAATGTAGAAATAACGAGTTATCAGTTTACTTTTCAAGTATAGAAGACACATGTAACAAAACTTACCACATAAATGTTATTTGTTGCAACATTTTTCTTTGCTGTAAACATAGCAATAGATAACCCCTCAATCTTTGTTCGTTGTCCGAGTGTCCAATGGTGTATGCCTTGATGTTGTCCAATAATTTTACCACTGTCAACATTTATAAAGTTTCCTGGTTTATTTTCTACATACTAAAAACAAATATTAAGCTATTCATATACAATCATTTTACCTCACTTATAAAATCAGAAAAATCCCTTTTACCAATGAAACAAATTCCCATACTTTCTTTTTTATTAGCTATTTGTTCTAAACCATTGTTTGATGCTATCATTTTAACTTCTGGTTTAGTTAATGTTCCTAATGGAAACATTGTATATCGTAACACCTCTTGCTTTACCTGACAAAGAAATAAGGTCTGATCTTTTATTTTATCTTTTGGTCTAAATAGTTTAACATCTATAATGGACAATATTCAGAATGTTGCAATAAATAAACCTTTACTATTACTCTTGTTATTATCAAAATGTTCTAAGTATGGGCCAAAACTAGTGGCAGCATAATGACCTGTTGCAATTACGTCTGCATTAAATTCTTTTTTAACAAAACGATAGAATGAGTCAAACTTTATAAAGCGATTGCATAATACATCGGGGTTCGGAGTAGAACCGCTTTGATACTGTTTCAAAAGATCACTACAATAAATATATAAAAAAACGCATACTAAAATAAGTTTAAATTTTTTTATACCTAAATACATAATTCCAATAGTCTTTAACAAAATTAACACGATTTATTGGTATGTCGAGTATATTGCATACAAACTCTGCATCTTTGAAATCTTCTTCGGCCTTACAAACGCCGGTTTCATCTCTTATATCCCAATTTTGCATAAAAACCCCATGAACTTGGAATCCTAAAGAAACCATTAAATTTAAAGTAATACAATAAAAACAAACCTTTTCTTTTTAATAAAAGAGCAGTAACCGCACTATCAACGCCTCCGGAAATACCCACAATAACTTTTCGAAATGGTAGCATTTTACAGGGACAACAAAATCATAATACAAACGATTTGAACTTATACACTTAGCTACACAGATCGGGCATATACAGGAAGGTTGTATTTATCTATTGATGTCCACTGTGATCTATTGCTACACACCACAAGTTTGAGGTTATGAAAGATGCTAATACAACGATAACGATAAGGTACTAGTAGGGATACTGTGGCAAGTTACACAGGCTCTAAAGCCTCAGTAGATGGCGGTGTGTATAAAATTTATGATGGAAGTGAAGGAAACTGCAATTATTTTAGATGTTTGAAACCTTGAATGTCAATTTGTGTGTTGGATATCATTAGCTAGATATAGTCATTTTGTTAGATTTTCCTTATTAATACGTTTTATTATCGTAAGTATAGTATTTCAAAAAGTACCACGTAAATTACACTTGTTGTTATGATTGTATTGTATTTAATAAGCCTAAATTAACGGGTCTTTTTATTACACTGTTGGGACTTTGCCAGACTCTACTGCCTTTATCGTATGTTTTGTTTATGCATGGATTAGGTTTGTATTTCTAGCGAAAAGCAGACCTTCACATTTATCATGTATACTATTACTAAGTCTGTCAAATATAGTTTGTTCGACTGCAGGGTGTAGTCACTTTAAGCACAGCATTGTTATCGATTTTAATGGTAACACAGTCCGTTCAGATGGCGCCGTTTTAAATCTAGGGTCCCTAAGTAATTTTAAATACCCTAGATCTAAATTTAGACGCCACGCCAGGCTACAGGTATCTAAAACATTGCTACATGTTTTATATTTATTTGTTAAAAATTTCTCTATTTGGTCTGTTGTTTTTACGCTTTCGTAATTATTTCAACTGTATTTGTGTGTGAAAAGGTATGTATTTTTTGTTAAAATTAATTAAATATATTTTACCATTCCTATAATTACAGTGAAAACGATTTTCAAATTTTTAGTAAGACTTGTTGGTTTAAACTTATACCTTAGATAATTTAAACTTTTTTTTAATTATATCTTTAATAGTATTGATTTTGATGTTTTTGTAGCTTCGTCATGGGTGGTGGATATGTTCCTTGTTGCGTGCCTACTTGTGTTAATAGAACTGTCATTAGACACCGTTTTCCAAATCCTACTAAGGATATACAACGGTTCAATGTTTACTACAGCAGTGTTCCATTGGTAGTTATTTTACATGTTTAATATGAAATCAGTGATTACTATTATTTTCATTTAGCTAAATAATTTAAATAACAATTTAGAAATTTGTAGTTAATCCTAGGGTATGGCATCTCAAATGCCTATCACGATATTTAAAAAGTTAGATTTATATGTGTATTTTAAAATTGTTGTTCTGCTTGTGAATAAATAAACTTTTTAAAAACACCTTTGTAGCTATACTACCATCTTACAATAAACTACTACAGGTAGTCTTGTTTTATCACTAATGTTAAGTATGTATAAATTACAGAGGTAAACTGTATTAAGCCTTATGTATTAAATTTTGAAGAACTTAAAATGAAGAAAGGAAATTGTAATTGCTTGTATTTTTATTTTGTTGTATCCATGTTAAACAATTACTCTAACTTCTTAAGCATAGATACCACTATATAAAGATACAAGCAATTATAACGATTTCCTTTCTATAGTTTGAGCTTCTACAAAAGTCAGTATTATATGAATCATATCATATTTCCTAGTACGGTTTTTAACCATTTTTTAGCATGGATGCAAACCTTAGTCAAGATACATGGTAGTGGGTAACACAATCCAACAGATGGCGCATCAATAAAAAACAAAACTTGTACGGAAATGGCTTATCTATAGTAACCAGGGTGTAGTCGCTTTAAAAACAGCAATGTTATATGATTTTAATGGTAACACAATCCGTTCAGATGGCGCTGTTTTAAATCTATGGTCCCTAAGTAATTTTAGATACCCTAGATCTAAATTTAGACGCCACGCCAGGCTACAGGTATAGGCAAATCACTTTAAGAAGAACCCAACGTCATCATGCGCACGAAGCAAAAATTGGTTAGGAACAGTTCATTATATGTAATTAGGGATGGCAGTATTCAGGTTTTAGTGGCGTAGAGTTTTATGATCAACCAATAGGAAATTACCTTGTAAAAGTTTTAGATTTCATTACTATTTATTTTTACTTGATACACAGACGGACAGTTTTAAACCGCCATCTAATTAATATAAAATATCTTGTATATAAAAATTAACATTAATAAAACAATAAGTTACTCAACAGATGTGTTTGCAGAACACTAGAATGAGATAGAAACCACTTAAGTAGGCCTTGGTATTCAATCATTTACTTTATCGGATTTTACAAAATAACCTTGCTATAGCAGTATTTTTTAGGGATATTGATGCACACAACTCATATGGCGATATTATATTAAAAATTTTAAAATATAATTTAATTGGTTGTTTATATTTTTACTATTTAACGCCATATCTTCCGTTTATAATGTAATAACTAAACTACGCCACTGTTATTACATTTCTGCGCAAAGCAGATGACTCTATTGGCCCTTTATCGGTGTTTAAGAGGGGTCCTTTATGTTTAACAATTTTAATTGATTCATAGGCATTTAAGGAGGAAAACGTTGGTACCGCTTTTAACAATTTAACATTTTCTAGTTTAACGGGGTGGCTGGTTTCAAATATATGTTTGGCGACCTGGGACCTTTCATATTTACCATATTTGAAGTGAGCAATGTGTTCTTTAAATCTTATTGTTATATTCCTCTTGGTCTGACCAATATATTTTTGAAAACACCCTGGCCCTGCACAACTAATTTCATAAATCCCCGACTTTTGCAATTTTTCCACCTTGTCTTTTGGATTACCTAGCAAATCTTTAATTTTATTAGTATTAGTGAAAGCAATTAAAAATATCACATTAGAAGAGAACGAAATCTTAATTTCATTTGATGTCAGTTCATTATTCCCTAGTGTTCCAATACCACGTACTTTAACATATTTAAAGGATGTTCTTATAGATAGTGATATTGATGATGATAAAGTTGAGGACTATATCAAGCTTGTTTCGCATTGCATGTCCCAGAACTGTTTTCAATTCAACAACAAGTTGGACGAACAACATGAAGGCACAGCAATGGGAAATAGCTTATCACCTTTCATAGCAAATTTATTTATGTCTCGTTTTGAAACCGAGTTAAAAGAAAACTCCAAATACTTCCCAAGAATATGGTTAAGGTACGTGGATGATATTTTTGCAGTTTTTGACACCTCTAAATCTAATGTTGATGATTTTCTTAAAGATATGAATTCAAAATTTCAAAGCATAAAATTTACGTATGAACTAGAGAATAATGGACAATTACCCTTTTTAGATACATTAGTAATTAGAAATGGTAATAAATTAGAATTTGACATTTATAGAAAAGAAATCAATGTAAATCGCTTTATTTTGTCTTCCTCTAATCATAGCATACAACATAAGTTGGCTTCATTTAACTTTTTAATTAATAGATTATTGATTTTCCCTTTAAATAAAAACAGATTTAATAAGGAATTTGCTCTTATTAAACAAATAGCGAATTACAATGGTTTCTCTTCTGATATTATAGATAATATTTTTAGAAAGTGTAAAAATAGGATAAACATCCGTAAATCAACGACTTTGCAATCAACCACCTCTAACGATAATGGTAAATATGTTAAACTTCCGTTTCACAAAACCACAAAGGGTCTTGATAAAATATTCAAACAGTATAATTTCAAAATTGCTTTCACTAGATTTGCTAGGTAATCCAAAAGACAAGGTGGAAAAATTGCAAAAGTCGGGGATTTATGAAATTAGTTGTGCAGGGCCAGGGTGTTTTCAAAAATATATTGGTCAGACCAAGAGGAATATAACAATAAGATTTAAAGAACACATTGCTCACTTCAAATATGGTAAATATGAAAGGTCTCAGGTCGCCAAACATATATTTGAAACCAGCCACCCCGTTAAACTAGAAAATGTTAAATTGTTAAAAGCGGTACCAACGTTTTCCTCCTTAAATGCCTATGAATCAATTAAAATTGTTAAACATAAAGGACCCCTCTTAAACACCGATAAAAGGTCAATAGAGTCATCTGCTTTGCTTTCCCTATTGGTCAAAAACCAATGAGAAAACAAGATTAGTTGGTTCCGCTTCAGTAGATTTAGAATTAGTATAAATTAAGTAGATTTAAGTTATAATGTCACAATTCACTTGTTTGTTGTTGAGAACACTAGCCTGCGGGTGAGGAGAATATCCTCGATAGTGTTTAAAGCAACAATATAGTAAATTATAGGTTGGAAAGATTCACTTCAGCCTAAGTGGTGAGGAGAATATCCTCTTAAGTGTTCCAGAACAACAGCTAATATTTTTTTTTTTTTTTTACTGATGATGACCACATAGTGGTCGAAATACGTATCTAGTAATTTAAATATTTTTTGTGGTTAAGGGTTTTTATTTAATTTTATTTAAATCGTGCCACAGTGTTCCTATAGATTATTAAATGAATAATTACACAATAATTGAAAAATATACAATTAGGCTGTTACTACTTATCCAAAATATGCGCCCTGATTTGAACCTTGAATGCAGTAAAAGTAAAAAAGATTTTTATATCCATCTGGAATTGCATTATAAGTAGAAACAGCATTATAGATGAATCTTTTCTGAAACATAGCAGTCAGTTTCTTGGGAATTGTTAAAGTTTTAGTGTGTCTAATATTGATGCAATGCACTTTGGAGCGTGTCATTAATATTTTAGTAATATCCTCTAAAGTCATTTATAATTATTTTATGAACGAAACATAACAAATGATGTTTCCTGCAGTTGTCTATATTTAACCAGTGCAACTCTTTTATCTTATGCAATACATGATCAAATTTTTTTAGTCCAAAAACTAAATGACAAGTATTTTGAATCCTTTGTATTTGTGTCATAGAAGTGCTATCAAGGTTTGGACCATATATAAAATCACAATAGTTAAATAATGACAAAACTAGCTTCCGACAACAGATTTTTCAATTGTAAGGTTAGTATAGACCGACAAGCATATAGTTGTTTAAGTGCTTTATACGACCTTTTTATTAACCTTGCAACATGTGACTTAAAGCGTAGATCATCGTCAAGTATTAAACAGAAATTTCTTGAAGAACTAACTAATGGAAGAGGTATTGTTAATTATGACTTTTATCTTATCCTTAACACAATCCCTAATTTTCTCTGTGATCCGAAACAATATCATCATCAATGGTACCTGCACGAACAAATAATTCATCACTTGATAAATATATGGAATCAATAAAGAGTACTGCTGTTATTTACTATGCGCGTAGGTTCGTTTATTACTTGGATGAATCCATAAGAATCAATGCAGTGTGTGATAATATTACTTAAATTGAAAAGATTCACATTGACATCACCTAAACATATTATATTATCCATCACATTGGTGCTATATAAGATAATATATTATCTAGTTCATCAACACAACTAAGCAGATTAGAGTTTGGGGATCTGTATACTGTGCCTACAGTAAAAGTTTTGCGATTTAATTTAAACATTATCCAAAATATATTCAAGTATACGAGTCAATTGCAAACCAACAAAATAACCTGACATTTAAGTTCCTTCCTTACGTACACACCACCCCCACCCCCTGGGCCTTCCTTGTGGTAGCCAACACACTTGGCCGATTTAAAGTGTCACATTGGTGGTATTGATGTAATGATTGTATCCTTTTTTAACTTTTGAAAGCAAACAAGTTTTCTGTAAACGAGTCGATATAAATTTATTGCACAAATAATAATGACAATGAAACTTAAATCTAAATTTCTTGTATAAAAACTTTAGCAGGTCATGAATGGTTAAACATCAATCGCTAAACATTAATAATTTGTTAACATACATATTGCACAATAAATAATGCAATTTGGTGACCGTTACCATATACTTGTGTATTGTGTTTGTGTTGGTCTCGTGCTAACAAAACCAACTAAAATTACCGTGTAGGTAATACTGGTTATTCTGATCAGTATCACAGCCACTGCTATCACTATTTGTATCACCCACTTTGATAATTAAAGGTTCGACAACATCAAACTGCTGTACTATAGCTCACCATTCCATCATACATTTTTCTGCATGTGTGATACATTTTTGCCAATATGACCCATCTATTCTTTGCAAAGATTCTTGCCATATCAAGTTGACATTTGTGTCATTTTAAAGTTGGTTAAGCCGTCCAACATTTTTTATTGTAATATTGTTTACAGTTTGCCCATACCAACTGTATAGGATTAAACTCGCAGTGATACGGAGGTAGCCGCTAAACTTTGTGTCCCTACATTTCTGCTAAGGTATCTATTTCATAAATTTTTGGTTGTGGATGTTTTTTAATTAATGATAATAGTTCCCTTTTTAACGTGTGACTGCCGCAACTAACATTGTGTTTAATCAAGTAATCAATGATATTTAGCATTGTCTAGAATAATTACACTGGGTTTGCTTAAATTAGGAATTAAACGTTCCTCAAACCATTTTGTAAATAATGCTGCATTCATGTCTCCATGATAGTCAGCACTTGGAGATTTTGTAGAATGCAAAAGTGCTGCATTGGGGATGAATCCAGTTTTGTTGCCTGCATGTACGACTATGAACCTGTAATAAAAAATATTTCTATTAAATGTAATTTTAACTTTAAAAAACTAACCGTTTTCCTTCTCCAGGAGGTTTTCTCTTTACACTGAGCTTGAATCATTATGCCAACTCTTCTTAACAGAACCTCGACTAAAAATCCACGTCTCATCCAAGAAAACAGGATCATAAAGTTACAATTGTTTGTACATTTCATATGCTCTTAAAAACTTCACTCGTGCAGCAGCCATATGTTCCTGTTCAAGCGCAGCCCTTCTACCATCGTCCAATTTAAAAGAAAAACCAATTGTTGATAGAAGTCTCGTCAGACTAGACTGGCTGAAGTTAAAAATTTAAGCGGTTACAATTTCTTGTAAAGATTTAACAGTTACATGGAGCCCTACAAGCATAATACTAAAAAACACCAAATAAAATTGTTATGAAAACTATATTACATTTGGAATACATTTCGTAAATTTTTCGTTTAATCGCATCTATTACAAAACCATCTACATCAGACGATTTAGACTTGTTGAATTTTCGGTGCTTGCTCGGTGACTCAGGAACTTTATTTTCTTTTCGGGCTTCTAAAACTCTCTTTTTTTAATGGAACGAAGGGAACTCAGTCCTATCCCACAAGCCTCAGATGTTCGCTAACAATAAGCAACAGTTAAAACACAACATATCACTTGAAAATTTGATTATACCTGCAATACTGACTCAAATGGGGCCAAGGTTCCATGATTATCACGTTCTCTTTCAAAAAATGTTAGAACATTCATCACCAACAACTGAGCTTGAAAGTTCAAATGTTTGTTACGAAGCGTGTTCATTTTTATAAGTGTTGACCAAACACTATTCAATGTGTAGAAGGTTCTTAGTTTAAAAAAAACTGTTTGTTGTATATCAGAATTATCTTTAAAAGAAAAATAGAAAATCGCAAGTGAAATAACAAAGCACAAATTCTAACCTAACCTTAAAAATGTTTGACAATTAATTACAAACGGAAATATTTTATGCACATACGTTCAGAGTGGTTGCATTGAATTATACAGCCGACGAATATTTTTCTAGCTATCCTTTTTAGATGGGGAAGAGCCAGGTAATAGAGTAACATAACAATATTGTGTCTGTGTTTTATTCATATGCGCAACGATGAGTCATGCTTGACTTTATTTGATTTCAACTATATCTAACGCTTTGCTTACTGTTCAACAACTTCGAAATTGCTGAAGGTCATTTACGATGCATAGTTACAGAAATGGAGAAAAACCAGCTTCCTACCGTATCCTAGCAACCGTTATTTGCCTAACTTGGAAACGAACCACTAAACTACTAAAGTTAAAATAAAGTAGTTCCCTCGATCATGCGAAAGTCATACCACAAAGGCCGCTATTTTAAAATTAGTTCGTGTTATGAAAATAGAGGGATGCTATCGCGCCCTTAAGCATGGACACCACTATATAAAAATACAAGCAATTATAACGATTTTCTTTCTTTAGTTGAGCTTTTACAAAAGTCAATATTACAGGAATAAACATCTTATTTCCTAGTAAGGTTTTTAACCATTTTGTTAGCATAGATGCAAACCTTAGTCAAGATACATGGTAGTGGGTAACACAATCCAACAGATGGCGCATTAATAAAAAAACAAACCTTAGAATGGAAGTGGCTTATCTATAGTAACTTATCTAACGTATGTTCGACTGGATGTCTGACTCAAGATATTCTTGTTTATCCTATTATAGACTCCAATAATATATAAACAAGTACATTTCAGAATGTGTTTTCTTTGTACTAATATGTTATGTTGCTATATAATAAATGGTTATTATGCATTGGTGTTTTTAACATACGTATTACTTGGTTTTATTTACATCAGTGTTCGCATTAATAATATTTGGAACACCACTTAACCTTTTCGATGTGTCAACTGTACCTATGCATAATTATAGAACGTATATATCAGTATATTTAAATCAATTTTCTGAAATTTTAATCTCAATTCTTAATTTTCATGGACGTAGATGTTGCATGTAGTTAATGTATACTGACTATTGCTCTTGCTACCTGATTCATTCACATTGGAATTTTTTGTCATGTAAATACTCTAGAAATACTACCTACAAAAGCATAACTTGCATACAGCATTTGTGTTAAAAGGAAAAGGTCTAGAAATAAATTTATATGTAAATACAATTCAAATAATTTTGAAATTCCCGCCAGGGACGCATTTAAACAATTTTGAACTTCCTGCCACCGGATACATGTCAATAATTTTAAAATTCCCTCCACCGGATGCATGTTGAAATGAGGTTAAAACGCTCGCTGGATGGCGCGGTGTTGTCAACAAAAGTTAACTCTGAAGTTTACCCATATTAACTTATCTAACCTATGACAGCGAGTTTGTACAAGAACAACTTCAAAATCTTAGATTAATAAAAAGAAATCCTATAGTCGAAATCACGAAAGAAACCGATGACGTCATCAATTGTATTCGTCTAAAATAATATAAATTTTCAAAGTCAATCGACCAGCCACCTACATTAATTAAATAGTGCTATAAGAAAAAGCAATATTGCCAATACATATTTATTTTCAAACTCGTTTTAATTATTGTAGAATTTAGGGCTTATAAGTAACCTACTTTAATTTAATAAGTTATTCATAAATTAATAATTATTGCAGTATATAACACGTTTAAAACGCAATCTGTGTTCCAAAAGAAATATATACACATATATGGTAAATACTTGCAAGGATGTTCTAAATATGTAGTTTATCTGTGTTTTACTTCTATTAAATGGAACATATGGCAACTGCGTAACTTCAAAACATTTCAGCATACTTGTCAATTACAAAATTCACAATTTTAATCATCTTATATCAACAAATGTTATTAAACTGGTACTAAACAAATTCAGCTCCTTCATATTGTGCAGATAATAAAGATAATACCGTTATATTTCAAATCATTTTAATTGAAATGCGCCGTAATAGAATGTGAGGTTAGTTTACATAACACCCACTTTATAAACGAGCGTCTCGCGGCAGAAATGACGCGGCTGCATGGCAGTTGTAGACAGATTGAGGTTACTTAATTTTTTTGTTTACATATAGTGAATAAGATCTATGAAAATAACCTATTAATTTTGTTTATCGTTTTATTTGTAAACGAGGAGTAAAAAATGAATACTTGCCAAGATTGTGGTTTTGAGTTTACGCAAAAAAAGAATTTGTATGCCCATTTAAGAAAGATTCATGATTTTGAATATAGGAAACCAGTTACTTTAACTGGTAAGTTTTTGTGTGATACATGTGGCAAATCCTTTACCAGTAAATTAACTTAAGTCGTCATTGCAGAACTCTTCATAAAAGTATTCCAATAATTCTCAACTTGTCAAGAAAGTATGAACACATAAATTCAGTCAACTGTGTGCTGCTGCTTGTTACGTTTGATGCTTGCTGTCTGTTATTATAATGTTACTTCAGGTTAAGTGGAAGAACAGTCTGTGACTGAACTTCGCCTGCACGATTTTGTATGTTTTTTTTTCTCATTCACTTTGTATATGTTAGTTTAGATAAATAAAGACGATAAATAAATAAATAAATAAATAAGAACAAGTGGTTTTATGAAAATTGTACAACACATCTAAAGGGATATAAAAAACTTCGACAACATTTGGCAAATGAACATCAAATTGAAACTAAACTTGATCAACTACATTTTAATTCACAATTAGGTTTGAAGATTATTATGCAAAGTGTTAATTATATACTAATTTTATTCTGTTTAACAGAGTTCAAAAACTGGAAAGACCAAGAACAGGAAAAATCTTTGACAATGTATATACTTCACACTTCAGCTAAATTATTGTCTGATGGCACCAAAAGGAGTACTATAATTGCCATCGATTGTACAACTACATTCCAAAAGGCAAGGGTTTTAGACGCTTAAAAAGCACAGGCACTAATAAAATTGGAAGTGTTTGTCCCTCAAGAATGGAAGCGACGATAAAGAACGATGGGTCTGTTGCAGTAGACTTCTGGACAACTCATGTTGGACATACCAACGATATTGGTCGAGTTTTTAAAGTAAAGAGAGTAATTGCAGAAATTGCAGGTATTTTTGAACATAAAGTTCTAGTTTAAAATTTTACAGTTGATGTGTTTCAGGAAAATTAAAGGAAGGTGTTACATTTCAACATATATTGGATGATGTTCGTGATTCTGCTTTAAAACAAGAAAATTTGCTGAATATTTTCATAATAATTATGCAAATCGTCCAACATCTTGGGCATATTGCTATCGATTGGGTTTAGGAATAAACACTAACATGTATCTTGAATCGATGCCCAAAGTTTTGAAGTATGTGTATTTGGAAGGTTGGAAAGTAAAACGTTTGGACAAAAGCATTAATGCAGTAATGAAAATTGCTCGAGATAGCTTGTTTAAACGTATAATTAAACTTGCAAAGAATACTTCCATGGACAAAAATAATAGAATTAAACAAAGTCATAAAGCAAGTCTAACAATTACATCAAATTTTATTAGACGTCTGGAAAATGATAAGGAATTTTTAGTTACGTCGTCCACTTGTGCTTTTCAACAGTATCAAGTTACTAGAGTAGATGAGGCCTGTGAAGGTTCATGCCTAAGTTGTACAAATTGCAGCATATGTGTTCATACATTTCAATGCACCTGTATTGACAACATGATAAAGCTTAACATTTGCAAACACGTACATGCTTATACGATACAGTTTTCCAAATCGAATCTTAACATTGCCACACCTTTGCATATTAGTAACATCAATGAACTTTGCAGCAGTAATATTTTACATGAAGCAAAATCTTCAAAAAATGATATTATTAAAAAAAAAGCTGAGCTAATAATAGGCCTAGGTGAGAATGCTTCGTTAACTGACAACGAACATCTGGGTATAATGATGCAATTTGATAAAATCATTGACACATTAAATAAAGAAAAAATCTATTGATCTAAAAACTACAGAGGAGATTAATATTAATAAAAAAGTTGAACATCAGGTGTGGCTTTTTTCAACAAAGAAGAAATCAACAAGGAATAATGATCTTAAAAAGCCTACCCTAACAGAAGAAATTTTTATTAGCGATGGTTTGGTTAATAACTCAAACATTAATGTTAATGTTCATACAAGATCCGATCATACATCACCTGATTTTATGTTAAGATAAGACAGTGTATTACCTCAGTAGAAAGATGGGTTATTTAACGCTAAAGCTTATAAGGTTGGATTTTGTTCTTCTTTCTTTTGTTTGGGAATAAAATCCGATGGGGAAACCACTCGCAGAAATACATGTACAAATTACTGGAAATTATTACAATCCCTGCGATTTTGATGGGAAACCTACAAGTACGCGACTAATCTAATTTAATCCTCAGTTTTCACTTTGTTTTATCAGTGTTACAAGCGCTGGTAAGTTATTGTAATTTCGTCAATTCTGTCGGATTGAGTGTTCTTAAACTTACAGTGCAGTGTTTTAGTTTTACATATTTTAGTCGACTGACGGTGCAAACAAAATTCTCGACAAAATAAAATTAGTTTCTTTCTTAATTAATTTAGATATTTATTGAGAATGTATATGGGTACATAACGTGTTCACTTTTTAAAAAATAAAAATACAATTTTTGAAACCTCAAGCCTCTATTACTATTATTAAACACATTTCAATCAAGTAATTAATAATTTACAAATCAAATTAAAGAAATACTAGCAAACTACCTTTGAACTGCATATTGACACAAGTACGAAAGATACCTAGAATAGCAACAAGTTAGTACAAAATACCAAGTTGTTTACATACAAGAGCTAACATATATAGATAACATTCGTGTAAAGTTAGTTTCCTTCATTGCACTGAATTTAACTTTTTTTTTATCCATAGTTGGTTGTTGATAGAAACTGGTCTCTTATATTCAAATCATGAAATTTTCTTAAGTGGCCATACAAAGTTTTATTTTACCTGAATTCAGAACCATAATCTTGGCAAATATTCATTTTTTACTCCTCCTATATAAATAACGATATAAACAATCAATTTAACATTAACACCGACTTCGTCCAATTTATGCAAACAAAAAAAATTACGTAACCTCAATCTGTCTACAACTGTCATTGCAGCCGCGTCATTACAACCGCGAGACGCTCGTTTGGAAACTAATATACATAATTTGAGCATTAAGTTTTAGGCAACCAAATATACAACTGAAGTATGGAGTTTAAACACTGGATAAAAGTAGTGCTGTAATCTTCAAAACGATCGTCTCGTTCTGTTTGACCATTTGTATTGTAGTAGGTGCCCAGACGCCAAGATAGTTAAAGGTTTTCCTATGTTAAACTTAATTACTATAGTATAATTTTTTGTTTTATTGATTTTTAATTTTGTACAGTTATCGTTGGATTAGTCGATTATTTTCAGAAATAAAAACTTATAGAGTGCGAAATAAAAAAAATGTGTTGTGTTAGGGTGCAATGACACCGCGAACAAGAGACATTATTTTCCTAAAAATGATGGAGAACTGTTTAGGTTATGGATTACAAATGTAAACAACCCCTTGTTATTAAATAAAACAATTAGCCATACATGCAGTAGTTATGTCGTATGCAATGAACATTTTTCAAAAAAATTTCTAGTTGAAGGTGCAAAACGTGGCTTACGAAGAGATGCTTATCCTAATATCAATTTATAACTACTACAAACTTTATATTTTTATCATATTGGTGGGAAAACAAATAAATATTTATCTATCTATCTGCCGCTGTTATTTCAGTTTTATGGTGCTCTTCGCGAATATTTAATTTAATTCAAAATTTAAATTAAGTAACTAAAAATACACACGTTACTTTCTTGCAGTGTTCTAACTCCGAACTTCAGTGTATTGTTGGTTGCATAAAACTTAATGCTAAATTTTAACATGGCAGTTACCATTATAAAGTGGGTATTATGTGGGTTAGGTGAATATTTGCATATTTTTATTTTAGGCCATAAATATCTAAAACGGAAATAATTATAATTTCTAACACGACTTTTACACAAGAATGAGCTCGCGTAAACGACACCAGAACTATAAATCCTTGTGATGGATTTCAAAGCAATTGGATTAATAAATGAATTATGATTCAAGATGTATGTTTACATGACAAGTTGCTTTTTATTACAAAATAAAATTTGTCAATACATTGTAGTAGATTTTTAATTGTTGTCGCTGTCTGTTGAAGAATCGTCGCCTTCGAGAAATATAAACATCTAAAGAAAAATGAGTAAGCATGTTAAATAGGACGTAATTAGGATTAGGGTATAATGACAGAAATGAGGCTAAAATATTATTACCGTCAAATTTTAAATACCACTAATCAGTTAAATGTCTGTATGAATACGAAACAAGTTCAGACATAAGATACAAGAATTGCTTTATTTGTATTCAGTACGAATCAATTACGTATGAAAATTATTACGGCGGATGTAGGACACATTCCCCTTACTTGCTATCTTTATTACACTCGTAATAAATTCGAAACATCTTGAATGTAAATGCGTATTTTCTACATTCAAGCAATAGCTAAAAATTTGGTAGATAAACTAATTAATACCGTGGAGCCATATTTGCCTGAACCATCAATAAAATCTGCTCTAGATGTACAATCAAAAGTATGTGCAGGTAGTTTATCTAATATTCTCAGTTGCTATGTATAGTAGAAAATCGAATTAATATTTTGGTATTGTAGGTCTTTACAGCAATTAATTTTTTGGGATATGGCAATTACCGATTCAATATTGCACAAAACATTAACGGTAACATAATCGTCAGTCAGCAGGGCACTATCTGAACTAACAAACATTAGCCATGCCTAAAATTATGAATAATTATGTTTATTTTCCCACACATATTTTTGAATTACAAGAAACTCGCACAAAGTAAAATATAAATATTGGTTATTATAAATATTTCAAATATGAAACATTTTAGGTTTTACAACCAGCAACAGTTTCCCTGTATTACTGCGTGTATTGATTTTGCACGAATGTTGCTATCTATCCACCACCAAGAAACAATCCACTTTATCCTCGACGTATTTACAAAGATCACCCACCTCTTACAGATATGAATGCTAGCATTTCCCGCTTAAATATTTTTCTGTACCCATGATCCAAACAAGTGGTTTTCCAATCAACCTAAAATTTTACGAACCGTCTCACGCCAGAAATGCCGTGGCTGCAATGACAGGTTAGGTTACTGTTAGAAATAGATATTATTATTAAAAAACACAAATCACTTAACACGCATATCAGAACGGTTGTTGCTAAAACTATTGCAGACTGTTCTGACATGCCTGTTAGGTGATTTGTGTTTTTTAATAATAATATCTATTTCTAACAGTAACCTAACCTGTGATTGCAGCCATGGCATTTCTAAGGTGAGACGGTTGTGTTTTCTTTTAGGTGCGTCAAGGGTATATTCCATCAACGGTTGGTGTAGTTACGTGACAAGAAACGTAACATTGTAGAAATATTATTTGTTGCTGCAATCCGATATTATCACTCTACATGTGCGATGTACTATTTTTAAAGATGCGTGACAAAAGAAAGCACATGTTTATTCGCTTTATTAATTAGCTACTTTACAAAAATTATTAGGTAAAAATTTAAAAACACTTGACAAAAGCTCTCACAGTTCTTATTTGATACTAATTAATTTCATTTTGTGTAAATACAAGATGCGCACTTCTAGCTAAATTTCTAAATTGTCCGTATAATATAATTGTTGGCTGTAAAATAGTAACGCTTAATTTATTTTCCCTTTGCTTGTTTGTACAGAATCCTTTATTTATTATTATGTGTTAATAGATAATCGTGGACGATGTACTGTATTTTTTTTGTTTTCTTGGTATGCAGGTGAATCCCCCCACTCTCCGTGTCTGGTAGTTAGCCTGGTATTTACTTTTCTTCCGGCTACGTCTAGGTACGTAACATGCTCTTCATAACTTTTCTTTTATGACAATTAAGGAGTTGCGTCTACATGGGCGACAACTGTATATGTATCATTGCTTGTAAACCTAAATTTATGCAGTTAAAATGCATGTCCATTTACACAATTTAAAAAGAAGATAATTCTGATATAACGTGTTGTCATTTTTGATTCCTTTAAATTTTATAGACTGTAAGGGATTTTAATTTTATTTCCTGTAGGGTGATGGTAATCAGTTGCAAAACCAACTAAAAGATTTCTTTTCGTGCCTAGAAGTATCAGGAGCCTATAAGGGATATTATTAGTCCTCTTTCTTATAGGTTAAAATTGGTCAATTACAAAATTATCTAAAAAGAATTTCTTTTCCTACTAAAATGTATCAGAAGCATATAAGGGATGCCAGACTTCTTTTAGAAGAGTAATGGTGATTGACTGCAAAATCAACTAAACGATTTCTTTTCCTGCTGAAAGGTATCAGAAAATCATATGGAATATTAGTCCTCTTTCTTTCTACTGCAAAGCAAACTAATGAATTTCTGTTCCTGCCGAAACGTATGAGGAGCCTATAAGGGAAGTTAGTTTTCTTTCTTGTAGGGAGAGGATGATCGATTGTGAAGTCACATAATTCCTTTCCTGCCAAAAGAAATGCTTGTAAGAAGTTTTCGTTCTTGTAGGGCAAAGGTGGTTGATTGCAACACAATAAAACGGATTTCTTTTCTTGCCGAAAGGTATCGAGATTATAAAAAATATTAGTCCTCTTTCGTGTAGGGCAAAACCATCTAAAAGATTTCTTTTACTGCGAAGAAGTATCAACAGATCATATGGGATACTAGTCTTCTCTCTTGTACAACAATGATGACCTGCCAAAAAGTATTTGGTGATGCTAGTTTTATTTCTTGTAGAGCGATGTTATTCGAATGCAACATCATCTGAAGAATTTATTTCCTACCAAAAGATATCAAGAGTTCTGCAGAGCTAGTTTAGCAAAATATTACTTTCCGATTGTTGTGTTTTATGTTTTTCCTTCCTAACACTAATTCTTCTGTTTGTTTGTCCAATGCACTATAAATGTTATATATTAATTCGTACAAATATAAAGGATGAATCGTGGTTGACTTTATTTGATTTCAACAATATTAGCCATTTGTCCTAGTCTTTCATTCTGAAATAAACTTGAATTCAAAATTGTTTTCCCAATTGGTCTGGAACCTTTTGTTTTCAGTTGTCGTTAATAACTGATGTGTTCTATAGATGCGTAGTTTTTTGTTTCAGCTGAGAACAATGGCCGTCTTTTTTGACAAGGGTTAGTCTTTCGATGGCTAGTTCCAATAGAATGTTTGGTGTCAATAATTATATACCCATTCAATCTATCTCCCTATCTGGTCATTCGGACTATGGAATTTGGAAAGCCGCTTTACCGCAGCCTGCTTGCTCGAAGCAAAAATTTCCAACCAGACAAGTAATGTATAGTATGCAAGAATAATTTATGTAGGTTGTTTAGGAAGTTAGAAAGGGAGAGGCATTCTTAATTATACAATATTTGCAATTGTAAAAGTAACGAGGGAAAAGTAATAATTGTTTAAAAGTGAAAAATTAATAAGCTTGTAAGCTAATAGAGTTTTGTATCAGAAATGAAATAATTGCATTTAATACAATGTTAAAAAATCATAAACGTAGGTTGTACATGAGGAAAATATCTGGTAACACGGGCAGTTTAAGATAAATTATATATCAGTTAAGGATAGATTCAAAATTCAGGTAAAAAATTGTAAAAGTTGTCCAAGTTGAAACATAGATAGTAACAACTATTTAAGTAGCAAAATATTATTAAAGGTTAAAGGAAATGGTAAAAGGTTGCCTAAGTATAAATCACATAAACCAAATGACGCCAAAATTAGGTGATATATAAAAATGAGACAGATAATAAAGTGGGTCAACAAGAACATGAAGATAATTACTAGTTCCTTAGAAAATAGTATATCCAGTACGTACACATGCGTTATATTAGGAGCCAAAAATATGTAGTTAGCAAAGAATGGATGTCAGGAAATTTTTCGTTTTCAGAAGGAAATATAAAAGTGTGGGAACTAACGAAGGTAAGCAAAATATAGATAATGTACGAACAAGAAAAATGGATTGTCCGCAAGTTAAACAACAATGGATACAGAGCAAGTGAAATGATAGACCACACATAACTCATTGACAAATTAAAACTTCTGTAAAAGAGTTAGTAACAGAACTAGGGTAACAAAAATGAGGAGAACATGAGTGTGTTCATAATAGTAAAATATATAGTAGGCAGATGGAAATGATTACAGAAAATCTTTTTATGAACAGAATTTGGTTATGGAAGGCTAAGGTGAGGTAAAAGAATAGGAAGTAGGATGCACAACGCATAGGAGAAATTTCAAAAAACAACTGTAACTAAGAAATGCCGAAGAAAAATGTCTCCCAATACATATGGAAATGAGAAAGTACAAGATATGTTGCCTAAGCTAGTAACTAGATATATTTAAAAATTACTCATACATTTTGTAAGGGTGTTACACTACGTCTAAAGTCAAAGGTATACATTTTAAAGTCCCGACGGCAATGTATGAGAGCCACTACGACCGTTGGTAAAAATGATAAATAATTGCCCATATTGTGCAATAAACGGTTACGTCATACATTTGCTCAAATTATTATCACATACAAAAAATGTTTATTTTAATGATAAGGAAAAACAAAAGGTACTCACTTAAACTGTAGGACTTCTCACAGCATTACGGCTATTTTGGCAGCAGCTGGTGTCGGGGAGCATTGAGGGCATGGGTCATCCTTCTGCCCCCGGTTGTATTCGGATTCAAATTAATTTGTCTTCTTTCTTGTGTAGAGGTACGGTAAAGGAATACATACAAGTAGGAACGATAACAGGTACAAGGCAGGAAACCTACATATAAAAAAAAGAAAACAAGATACGGCACAAAGATAACTACACTCGTCGACGTCTGGCTGACTAGTCCCAACGTATCGGAAAATTCACCACTTTCTTTTACACTCCGCGTCGGTGCAATCCTTTGCGCAAACGCCACTATTTAAAGTGACGGAAATACACCCATGTCTTTTTAAATTATTGGCACGAAGTCACTTTCAAATTAAAACTAAAATTGGGAATGTTTACAGGCCGATTTTTTGGCATGTAACAAGGGTTGGAGAAAATTTTGAGAGTTAGTTTGCTGAGCTATAATTGTTTAAAGTTATTAACTAAGATACAAAAATTGAGAAATAAGCAAAGGATGTATAGATTTTGAAAGAACGGTGAAACAAGAAGCAAATCTAACATTAAAATTAGTTTTAAAGAAAAACTAATAGTAAAAGACATGGTAAGGGTGTAAGACACATATGTGCTTTATTATTTATCTCCTTTAATTTGTAAATGTAACAATCAATAAATAAAATGTGTCTATACTTAAAGCAAAAAAAGAAACAAATTCTGTGGTATATGTGGATGATCATAATATTAGCAGAAATAGTAAAGAAGTTAGGGATAGGATTAAACAAAATAAAAGAAATACAGGGTGGCGCAATAGAACGTGCATTTTAAAAATAATTATTAAAAAATAAATACAAAAGGTATAATTAAAATAAAACTAAGCAATTATTAAGTGATAACTGAAGTTTATTTTTTAAAAATAACATCATCTAAATGATGACCCTCTCTACGTTGGCACTCCTCTAACCGCAAACTGAAATTAGCGAAAACTTTCTTAAGTAGTGCTGGTGTGATTGCTGCCATTTCATCACGAATATTCTCCTTGAGCTGACTGATGTTTCTTGGATTATTGGTGTAGACTTTGTGTTTAAGGTATCCCCACAAAAAAAGTCAGGAGGCGTCAAGTCTGGACTGCGCGGAGGCCATGGGATATCACCTCTTTTCGAAATCAGTTTGCCAGGGAACATCTGCTTCACAACCGCCATGGAGTCATTTGATGTGTGACTGGTAGCTCCGTCTTGTTGGAACCAAGTCCTAGAGTTCTTTATTCTTGAATTTTCAAGTTCTGGGGCCAAAAAACCTTCCAACATCGCAACATAGCGTTCGGTATTAACAGTGATGTTTTGCCCCCGTGCGTTTTCAAAAAAATAAGGACCAATTATTCCTTTGGCAGAGATTGCGGCCCAAACTGTCACTTTAGGGCTATGTAACGGGTTTTGATGTTTGAGTCTGGGATTATCACTATTCCAATAACGACAATTTTGGCGGTTTACGAACCCATTCATATGAAAATGTGCCTCATCAGAGAAAAGGATGTTTTCAAAATTTGAAAACCGATTGAGCATTTCATTAGCAAATGTGAGCCGTGCTATGAAGTCAGAGTCTTTCAATTCTTGGGTTAATTGCAGCTTGTATGGATGCAATTTAAGATCCAAGTTTAAAATTCGTTGCAAACTTCGTCGCGATATGTTTAGGACAGACGATCTCTTGCGAGTAGACATTTGTGGATCTTCTCGTACCGACTGCTTAACACTCTCAATATTGTCTTCGGTTCTAGATGTGCGTGGACGACCTTTCGCGTGTGGTTTAAACGTCAATCCAGTCTCTTCAAAACGCTTTATCCAGATTTTAATTAAATTAGCACTCGGAGCCTCCCTAATTTGCCGTACACCATACTCAGAACAAAATAGTCGCCTGACAACTACGTACGAACGAGAGTTTTCGTAAAATGCGCGCACGCAAAATGCGCGACGCTTCCCGTCGAAGTTACTCATAGTGACTAAAACTTTATGAACCGCGCTATCCAACGATATCGGACTCCCCCCGCCCACGCCCCTTCTACCCCGCAAAAAAAGATGATGCAATATGCACGTTCTATTGCGCCACCCTGTATTAAACAGGGATTTAGACATGAACATACACAGTACCCAACAAAGTTCACAAGGACGAGAAAACTGGATAGCAATTTCAAGGTAAGTAAATCTAGATTGCAAAGGTTGCAAATAAAGTTCTGATACACAGAGAGTTAGATTAGAAATCACAATAGAAGTAAAACATAGTATATAGTTCAAAGAAAGAAACCTTTGGACCCTAAACACAATATTCGAATCTAGGAATAAGATGAACTCGATGTTTGGATCGTTATCACGATAGTTGTAAAATATCGTATGTCAAAAAATAAATTTCAAAGTTAAGAGGCATTCGATTTGTAGTGCTACAGAAAGTATCAGCTGGAGAGATATGTTAATGATGATTGAATCTTAGAGATGACTTAAAAATATAAGAAATGTACTATAGTTAAAAGTAAGCATGATAGTGATGGTCGTAGAGGAATACAAGTATATAACCTAGATTAAGATGGTTATATGACAATAAAGTTACTAGCTAATGGAAATAGCATCAAGGCATTAAAATACACACAAAAGATTGAGATTATACAGAAAAAATATTCATTAGAACATCTTTTAATAAAATATATTATTTAATTTACACGAGGTGGAACAACAAAAAAAGCAAGTCTAAAAATTAAAAACGTATTATTCCTATGAAACAGAATATAAAATTGAAGTATAAACATTCTCTCAAATTAGGCTATTTAGCAATGAGATAACACTACTGTTTACAGAAAAATGACAAGTATCAACAACATAAAGCTATAGTAACAACGTAACACTTCATTAGTAGTGAAATAGCAGGAGCCTAGAAAGGTAATTAAATTCACAACATCTCCCACTCTTAAAAACTTACTAATCACAAATACTTCGGTTCCTCACACGAGCGACATTGTATAAAAGTTCAGGATGCAATGAGCTCACTCAGGTCATTGTTTCTTTTATGTTTGATGATAAAACGTGCAATTAAAATAAAAAATGATAAAATCATGAGATGGCAACTGGAATTCTCCAATTATAAATGATATTATTTACAGACCTGGTGACAAGAACGTAGTTGCCAGTGCCTTTTCAAGAGCATGCTTCTTAAACTTAACAGGTAATGAAAAAATTGATGGTCACTTCATAATTCACTGAGGTCCTGGAATTGCAAAGATGTATTGTTGGATCTGCAGCAAAAATTTACCTTACACTGTTTATGATTGCGACCTGTGCAGAGTGTTGTGAAATTAAACCTCGGTTGGCAAAATTTAAGAGTACACTAATTAAAATCACCTCTAATTTTGAGCGGCTGAGCATGGATTTTTAAGGACCTATACCATCTTAACACCCAAGAACATTTTTAAATTAATCCAAATTTCAAATAATATTTTCGGCCAATCATAAACAATTCTATCTAAAATATAACCTATCACTGACCTGAATTAAGATAGTTATCCAATCCTAGTTTGCTTTTGGGTGGCAATTGACACTTTAAATGAACATAACCTATCAACTGATATCTAACATCCCGTGAAATGTAGAAGATTTTAAATTTAGGCGCCAAAGGAAATGCCAGTTTGTTCTAGAAAATTCAAAACAGGAAGTACGTAATAAAATATAATTTTTCGTGATATCTATAGAAATATTAACAGGAAATAGTTCAGAATATTGCAGAATAACTGAAAATGGATTTAAACCATTAACCTAAAAGCACATGTAAGGGATGATATACAATTGTGAAATATGTAAGATTTTGATTGGCTAGGCCAGTCACGTGATCAAAGGTATTTAAATATGGGGAGTGGAAGAATTCAAACACGACAACACCCGACACACAAAGACTCAACAAGACACATAAAGACAAAAGATAGAGAAGGTACGAAATGTGAAACTTAACTAGCCCGTAGCTAGTGCGTGTTACACTACAAAATCGCGTAGCGATATTGGTTATAGGCTCGTGTATATTAAATGGATGTGTCGTGAACAAATTTATGAATTAGTACATTTATTACGGGACAAGTAGTGAATTTAAATAATGGATAAAGGACACAGATAAGTTTGGCTCTTAAAAGAGAATTAAATAGTAATAAATTTAAGTGTAATTAGACGACAAAATGGTTAAGTTGTAGGGCGGTTAATGGTTGGAGGCGCCGGTTTATTAACGGCAGAAAAGATGATAACTAACCACACCTATACGGTTCATTATTGATTGATTGTGAAAGTTTGGATTTCGGAAGCCCGATTCCAAACCAAGTTGTTACAGCAGTAGGGGAATATCAAGAGTTTCGAGCATAAAATTTATCAACACTCGAGTTAAACATTTTCAACCCTGGTGAGAATAAGTTACCTCTGCGCCATTGTAGAGAATGGAGCAACAGTGGGTATTACATACCCGACACAGGTATTGATTGAATCTTTGCATACATGGTTCGCGAAAACGGACGTGTATTTGCATGCATACACGGGGGTTTGCAAGTATGAATTTTATATAGTTATATATATATATATATATATATATATATATATATAAAGGTTCTTGATAATTCTTGAGCGTAAGCAATATCATTATAGTTAGTATATTTTTTTGGATTAAAAGTGTATAGGTATGAGTAAACTGTATGTAAATTATTGATGTCTTCTTTATGATTGATGGAATTTTGTTCTTGGTTTATATGAAATTCCATCAATCATAAAGAAGACATCAATAATTACATACATTACTCATCTCTACACTTTTAATCCATAAAAATATACTAACTATAATGATATTGCTTACACACAGAATTCTATTTAATTTAAGTCAAAAGTCAACCTGTTTACTACACCTGTAAAAAAATATATGATTTTAAAATCTAACTATTTTTATGCAACCCACCATACAAAAAATTTTTTTACAAATGAACCACATACTGCTGTTTGAATGGGGGATGTGGGCAGATAGTGTCATAATTTGTTGATTGATGTCATCCTTGATTCTACATTTTTGTCAAATAAGTGAACTGACATTTCGTTCAAAATTTAAAATTAATTTTAATTCTTAATCAGTAATATTACAAGCTTCCTTCTGTTACTTTTATTATGGGTGAATACATAAAATAATTTTATCAAGTAATAAGTAAGTTAAACATATATTACCTGTTATATGAATTACCTATTTATATACTTTTCATGTAGATCGATGATTAAGGTGTAAATTATCACCGAAACGTACGATTTAATACAAATGATACACATTTAATGTTTTGTGTTTAATTTTATGAGCGACTTTATCCCAAGAACCAAAAACAAAATCTTTCTATATATATATATATATATATATATATATATATATATATATATATATATGCTTTTACATGAATATGTTAAGTTGCTAGATTAAGATTGGAATTCTTGGACTTTATTAACATTACCGCTTATTATTATGAATTTTGTGTAGAATATCAAGAGTTATTGGCTATGATTAAGTTGGAAGCCAATTTGTTTTAACGGTAGAATTTGCAGGGCTTAGTACAATATTTAACAACCCGGCTTAAAGTAACTTTAGTTAAATAAGAGATATTGCTTTTATTGCATTCACATATGTCGATATAGTAAATGTAAATAGTTATATCACCATATTAAAGGTGATTAAATTCATTACTTGATAATGTTGGGATAAATAATTAAGAAGGGTTGGTTGAAATACATTTAGGTACAGATACTTTGTAAACTTTTGGGTAAGTTAACTCACCAGTATCGGTTTCAGGATTCTAGGCTTATCCACCCTGGGATATGTCCATGTACTCTCCGCTGTAGAGTAGCCGAGGCGTTTGAGGAAAGTAGAGTAAAGACTATTGGAATAGGTAAGTGGACCCTTATATTACAATTTTGAACCCTAAAAAGTGATATAGAGTTGGCATTCGATTATATATGTATTAGGTAACTCGGCCCTTGTTTCTTTGAAAGCTACGTAGGTCAGGGAAGGGGAGTGAAGAGTTACACATCGTATACTGCCAATAGATATATACTGACCATCATAGATGAGTTTTCCTTTGTTTTTGCTGATGTATCTTCGCGAAAAATAATTAAATGCTTACAGTTAGTGTTTTCTGAATTCGGGATGCCTTTGTCATCCACTTTGGTCCTAGTGCCAACTTCATCTCAAACAAGATGAAATTATACTTGACTTCCTGTGGTATTGCTGCCAGTAAGACGACTTTGTACAATCTGCAGGATAATGTACAAGAAGAGCGCTATAATATGGCATAACATGGAAAAGTATTTTGCTTGCACTGAAATAAAAAACAGAATGAAGTTGTTGTATTGTTCTGCCATGAATGCAACTCCACACAAACGAATGTTTAATCATCATTTGAACTGATGTATCTCAACCAAACACACTTTATATGTATTTTTATGGAAAAATAATAGGTGTTACAAATGGAGTTTAACACTGAATATGTGACTTTTCTAAGAAACCATTAGAATTTTGGGTTACGATCTAAGATGGGACCTTAAGGCCTAACCCCGACAGGCTTAACCTTTTATTAAAGCTTGCAGTGTCAGAAAATGTGTGTCTCTGAAAAGGGCTATTGGTATGTCGTACTACTCAAAATGAGTATCGAGATTTAAAAAAATAAAACTGCTTATTCAAAGCAAAAGTTTTCCTATGGCACCGAGTGCAATCGAAGCCTTTGAAGGTGTTAAAATGGATGTAACAAATGCTGTGTTAAATCCATTAATGATAATGGTCTATTTATAGTGGAAACAGATACCTCTGATTTTGCTATTGCTGCAATTCCGTCGCAAGACGAGCGACCGGTGGCATTTTTCTCTAGATTCCCCACTGATGTAGAGGAAAAGCAATCAGTTGTTGAGAATGAGGCTAGTGCTATTGTGGAAGCCCTTTGGAAATGGAGGCATTTTTTAAAATCCTGGATTGCAAACATACGTAAAATTTATGTATAGTTAAAGTTTATGTACATGCCGTTTTTTTAACTAGAAATTTCCGACCCTTCCGCGTCTAGCAGTGTTACCCCCCCACTTCAACTAGTAATTAATCAGCTTACTAATTGAACAGACGTAATCATACTTTGTGACTGGTAAGTTTTACAGATTGTCTACACGTAAAATTTAGGTATCGTTGTTATTAAAAGAATAAATCTTACATATAGGCGTTACAGTCTTTGGTATACAAGACTATACTTTTGTTGCCGTTGTGTCCCATATTAGGTATGTTTTATTAATTGTTTTTTTTCTTACTTTATTTAATTAACTCGATAGGTTCTTATAACTATAATGTCTGCAAAAGAGACTCTAAAATGTTGGAAATCATGCTTTGACCGATGCTGAAATGGATATTGTTATAAATGCGAGATTTTAATGAAATATACGATGCTAAGTTGGAAATTTTGATTGCACGAGAGACGTCCAAGAGTCCGAAAGCAATAATGATTGTGAATACAATCAGGATCACTTGAATGAAGATGAGTGAGCAATCGTTGAAAGACACTTGGACTAGCACTAAATTTATGGGACTGTGAATACTGAACAAGGGCAAAAGAAGAAAAACAATTACAAAATCATCAACCTCTCAAACATTGTGGTTGCATCGAACTAATGATGCAGAAAAAAATGGAAATGGTGATGATAACAAAATTGCGTCGGTACTCCTATGTTATCTGGAAAAAAGTTACATTTGGAATACAACTCCTGTTAACAACGAATTAAGCAAAATTTCTTCTAGAAATGTTATACACGTTATGCCTGGGCCAACAGCAAATGCTAAAAATGTTTTAGAACGTATAGAAGCATTCTGAGTTTTTGTTTCTGATGAAATATTAGAGCAACTTCTCCATACCAATAAAAAAATATCGGTCTTATGGAGTAAATATATAGTGCAAATAAAACCACCCCTGATACAACACTACTCGAGTTAAAATCATTATTAGGACTTCTAATAAAATCCACTGCTTTACAAAACAACCACCTTACTGCCGAAATCAAACATTCTGGAAATTGATAAAAAAACAATACTGAATAGAAGCAGGTTTAATTTTTTGTTGAACGCTTTGCCTTTTGATGACAATATCACATCAAAAACAGAGAAAGAATTAGTTTTTGCTCCAATTGCCGACATTTGGAATGCCCTTATAAGAAATTGTAATGAGTGTTTTAAGCCAGGATCCTTCGTCACTATAGCTGAGCAGTTAGTAGTCTTCATAGGGAAGTGCAGGTTTCAGATATACATCCTCAGCAAACCCAAAAAAGTATGGGCAACAAGTAGAATCACCAGGTGATATTGTCACTAAATATGTAACGTCAGTCAGCCCATATCTTGGAAAATTAACGAATACCAATGGCATACTATTAGCTGAGTATTTTGTAAAAACCTTACCAAACCAATTTGGGGTAGTTGGAAAAATGTAACTGTGGACAATTGGTTTACAAGCATTTCTCTAACACACGAATTACTGGATAGCCCATATAAGGTGGCTGTAATAGATAGTGCAAAAAAATAAGCAACAAATTCCTCCCGAGTTACTAACTATGAAGCCTCGACCATGTGACACTTTGTTTGTTTTCAATAAAAACATGTCTTTGGTCTCGTACAAACAAAAGAAAATAAAATTGCGCTAGTTGTGTCATCCAGGCATTTTACAAAAGGTGTGAATCAGGAAACATTAAAACCTGAAATGATACATAACTGTAACAACACAAAAGGAAGTGTTGATAAATTTCATCAAACGGCTCAAAATGTGCAGCAACACAAAAACTAGATGTTGACATCTTTGCATTTTTATTACATGGTGAACATAGCTACAGTCAATGCATCAGTTGTTTATAATTACAACCATCCTCCCAGAAATGTAAAACCAATGAGTAGAATTACGTTTATATTGAAATTTCACACACGTCTTACAAAGCCCCAGCAACAACATCGGCTTCTCCATAATTCCACTTTGTCAGTCTAAAGAAAATGATTGAAGATGTGACAACAGCAACCCCTCAACTAATCACTTCTAAAGAAGAGCAGATACAAAAACGAAAAAGATGTTATTATAGCCTGTGTCCTTCAGTAAAAAAACAAACATTACCACTACTTATTGTAACAGATGTTCCGAAGCATTATGTGGTGAACACCGAATAAAAATATGCAAATATTGTAACGAAAGCTAGAATACCAATTACCAATTGTTTAATTTAGTTTTTAAGATTTGTTTAATTTTGCACATTGATGTTGAAATTTACATTTATTTTGATAAAAGTAGTCTGTTATTAAAAATCTTTTGGAGTTCATATTTATAGTATTTTTCGTCGACCCTTTTTTAATGTCAATATTAACAAATGATTTTGTTTTAAAAAGGATGCATTAATGGACGTCATTAATGCACTCTTTTTCATTAAGTAACTCTTTTTGTGACTTTGGCGTTTTGATGTTTTAATAGAGGTATAACCTCAACCAGACATACGGATACGCATCTTTGTTGTTAAATTCGCATGTCATATATTTCAGTGGTGACTAGTTTTCCTTTAGCAAAAGTGAAGTTTATGTAAAAGCAAAAATGTATGAAGTTGACATTATTGTATTCTGACGGTCTTTGTGGAAAAGTAAATTTTATCGTACTCGCGGTCGATGAAAAAATGTTGTAATCAACTCGTTTGTTAATAGGCGATTAATAATCTCAACTATTAAAGCTATTAAACAGTTCAATTATTAATCGCCTTCATTAACCAACTAGTTGATTAAATAACTATTATTATCTTGGTATGTTTTGATTTGTAATTGATTAATCTTGTATCTAGTTGTACTGCAATGTCTTGTTGAAATGTACAAACAGCAATAATTGTGTTCATATTTATAAGTTTGAAATTTAAGCCAAGATTCTACAAGAATGACAATGACCATCTTATCAAAGCTACAAATCCTCTAGAAAGACTCAGCATCGATTTTAAAAGACCTTTGCCAAGTTCGACAAATAACAAATATATATTAACTATTGTGGAAGAGTACTCTAGATTACCATTTGCATTTCCTTGTCCAAATCTTAGTTCATCAACTGTTATTAAATACATAGACAAGCTATTCTGCCTTCTGGGTTTACCATCTTATATTCATTCGGATAGAAGAAGCTCTTTCATGTCTACCAATTTGACCTCGTACTTACATACGCAAGAGATAGCCACTAGTAGGAATGCACATTACAACCCTGAAGGAAATGGCCAGGTAGAAAAATATAATGGTACTATTTGGAAAGCTGTTAGTCTTGCTCTGAGAACTCGAAATCTGAAAGAATCTCAATAGGAGATAGTTCTTTCAGACGATTTACATTCAATTCGTAGTTTGCTTTGTACTGCTACTAACTGCACTCCCCACGAAAGGCTGTTCAAGTATGAACAGAGATCTTGTTCCGACACTTCTATTCCTTCGTAATTAACACCTCCACAGAAGATATTCTTAAAGAAAAGCTTTAGTAGAAGCAAATATGGCCCCTTAGTGGAAAAGGTTGAACTTATCCAGGCCAACCCTGAATACGCTTTTATTCGACATGAAGATGGCAAAGAATCTAGTTTCCTTGAAACATCCAGCCCCTCGAGAGGACACCAGTCTTTTAAATAGACATTAAATAAATTACTCCAAGGAAAGAAATATTCCCACGCCAAAGAATAGTCTCGAGTGGAGACTAGAAATTCACGAGACTCCTACGTTTGAGATTATTCCGTATCCAGAAACTAGCAATAGAGTGGAAACCCCGATCTTTGGAAACTCTTCTAACAAAAAAATAAAACATGTCTTAATGGATCTCCTAAAATTCCCCGACTTTTCTGATGGTACTTTAGAAAGGTCTTCTAGAAGTATAAAGATTCCCCCTAAAGTTAAGTGATTACGTAATGTAAGAATTAACTAGAAGGGAAAAATGTAGTATTTATTATCTTAGTATGTTTTGATCTGTAATTGATTCATCTTGTATTTAGTTGTACTGCAATGTCTTGTTGACATATGTACAAATAGCAATAATTGTGTTCATATTTATAAGTTTGAAATTTAAGCTGATTAAAGCCTTAATTCTTCAATAGATATATTTCACTACAATATTTTAACGAAATACCACTATTTCATCATTTATAAATATGTAAAATTTATATATAGTTCGCAATAATGTAATAAATAAAAACGTTGGCAATCTAGGGTTAATAAACATACATTTCTAAAGGGCTTCCACATTAACACTAACCTTGAAATGTAATTATCATATCAAACATTGTTGTAAAAGTTTAACTAGAAAAAATCATATGCAAACGTTAGCAAATAAGCAACAAATGAATCAATTTCCACAATAAGGCAAATTTATTGTATCGATTGGTTTTATGTAACTTAAAAAGATTCCTTTTTCAGAATGGTGTACCTTTCTATGATAATCAATACTCTAACTTATCACAATAATTTTGCAGGATTATAAAATGTTTGTAGGTAATAAGATTTTCTTGTATGTGCATTTCTTTGATTTTAGTTTAACAACTAAATCATAGTTATCAGTTTTACTACTCCTTAAATTTGATTTTCCAATGCTCCACCCAAAGATACTACATTGGCCAGAAAGCAAGTTTTTTTTTTACCTAGAAAATTTGGAATTTTGCCGAATCCTTGCTGTTCCAAGCAAGGTAGGGATTTTTACCGTGCGTGACAACAAACACACACACACAGGACCTCCATTTTACCTCTCATCCGAACGAAGGTGCATTTTTGTGAAAAATGCTCGCCTAACATTCTTCAAGCAGACCGTGTCAGGATTCGAACCCGGGAGTTTTACTACTCCACCAACATTACTTCTTCTGTACATTGTATGTATATTTAAATGGTTTTTCAGAAAGAAATGCACTATATTTTTAGTAGTATATATGACTCAAACCTTGAATCGTTCAAAAACTATTTTAATTATACCAATATCTTATATCTAATCTTATAACTAAATAGTATTACATGGAATCGGTTGCTTTGAAGTGATCATTATCAATGGTAGAGTAAGCATGCCCTTCGTTTATTAAGAATTCTAAAGCTGCACTAGAAACAACATCAATTAAACAAAATTATTTTACAAAGTAAATATACATACTCAACTTCTCGGCGCTGATTAGGTGGAAATTGTTCCATAATAGCAGAACGATGCAGACCAGACTTTGTATTGACAGGTTTCAAAATACGGTAAACCTTTTCCTGGATAGTGGTAAATCCACTATTTGAAAATCCATTATCCATATCAGTGTCCATAAAGCTCATAGAATTTGCTAACTCTGCACCAGGATTATTACGCTTAATTTTTGCAAGTGCACCCTAAAATTAAATGTAATGACATACCAATACGGGTTTTATAAATTTGTACCGGTCCCTTATTTAGTGCCTCTGCTTCGAGCCGTACATGAATTACTTCAAGTAAATGCGTTGTAATTTCATTTAAATCATCAACCGCAAACATTTTCAAAACCATGAGTAATTTTTCACCCTCCTGGGCACGTAATGAACCAAATACTTTAACATAACAACCTTCTTTAACCAATGGTAAATTGGGTTTTGTATTCTAAATATACAAATACCAATATATATGTGGATATTCTTAAAATACAACTTACAGTATCGTTCTCGAGCCACCAAACAGCTTTTATTAAACCAGTATGATCTTCAATTTCATAAGTAGCCTTAGTCGATTGTACTTCATATTCCTTTAAAATGCCAACTATAACAAGCTAAAAACAAGCACTTAGAAGTTGGAATTAGATTTTTATTAAAAATTCTAAACTCACAATTTGTGTAGACATGCCAAATAATTTGAATTCTTCTTCATAGCAATCTCGTAATTGACGAATACATACTGGTGTAACATTTTGTGCTCGACGAACCTGTTAACATAATAAAGGTTATGTTTTATTCTAATATAGCTTATTACGCACGCCTTTGCCCTTTTGTGGTGTATCGACAGTGTTCGGAGCGTTATTTGCAAAGAAACCACCACCAGCAGAACTATCACCTGAAAAGTGAGGTTAGGTTATTGTAAAATAATACCAGGTTTAAGTGGTTTAACATACCAAATGCGCTGTTATTCCACATTGTTCGTAAATTCGCTTCTATATAAGTTTACCCTTCTTAAAAGAAACTAAAAACTTCTTTACTCAAACAAAAACGATTACAAATTTTATACCGCCAATATCACATTAAATTTTCTTATAGAAAATTAAAGGTTAGAAATCAACTTAGAAGCAGAAATGCACGGAATCTTAGATTTGCATATTATTTCCTAAAATAACACAAATTGTAGAATCTGTTCAGAAACTTTATATAAACCAATTTAAACTGTTAGTTGGGCTATACTATGTTAATAGGATTATAATATGTTATTATTCATTAGTTATTGTGTTCCATCAATGTCAAGTTATTAGTTAATAAAAACTTAATAAACTTTGAAAGAAAAGATAGCTTCTATTTGCACGGATCGCACCGTGTCACAATAAATAAAGAAGTTTTCGCCATGTTCGCAAACAAAACATAATATATAACTTTTTCTCCAAAATACCCTTTGTATCGTCTCGAATTGTATATAATAATTTTCAAACATAAATGTAAAACACTAAAGGTAACCAAAATTACCACAAATCCACAAAAATTATCGTTTAGTTACAAATATGCAATATTGCAACTGAATAACAGTAGTTAAAGAGTTTTTCTGCTAACTAATATAGTAATAGCAACCAAATTATTTAATATATTGCATAGTCTTTTAAGCAAAACTAGATTCAACAAGAAAACTGTAGGTAGATGCACAAATGACACGAGAACGACGTGTGTAGTAAGTTTAAAGGTTTCCAAACATTTATGAAACAGAAATATTCTCAGTGTATCTGGAATACTGAATAATTCAACAAGAAAGATTTGTTGCTAAACAAATGCTTCGGGTCTCAATTTCATGTTAACGACAGTTATAATTGTAGTAAATTTAATCAGGACGAGAAAACTGATATCAGGATCTTTTCTGCACTTTGCAAAAACAGACGCAGAATATTCAGCACATTATTTTATCGTACAATGTAATAAGATGCTTATCACGTGTTCAGCTTTTCCAATGGGTCTACGAACTAAGAGAATAAAATTCCAACAATATTAAGAAAGGAAAATTACGAGGAGGCTAAGCTATTTCGAGGTCACTTATTCTGATGAAATTAAGTTACTTAGTTAAAAAAATACAGAAATTAAATATTTAAAACTTCAAGTTAATGGAACAAGTGCATATCTCTTGGAAAAACATGTAAATGTTTAAAGATTTTATTGAATTTCTAAAAAACTATAACGCTGAAGAGGTAGACATCAAAGTTTTGTTTGCAATCTTGAAGAACCATCGAACAACCTTGACGAAAAATTTTGGAAAGTAGTGAGATAGGAATCCATCCCCTAAAAAACGGTCAAATAAGAAGACGGTAAACGTTAATACTACATTTGATTTTCCATTGCTCCACCCAAAGACACTATATTGGGAAGGAAACCAGTTTTACACGGAAATTTTGAGTTTTACCAAACTCTTGCCATTTCAAGCAATGTAAGGATCTTTAACGTGCGTGGCTACACTCACACACGGGACCTGCATGTAACCTCTAGTCAGAACGAGGGAGTATTTTTGTGAAAAATGCTTGCCTAACATATTATCAACGGACCGTGTCGGAATTCGAAACCGGGACCTTGGACATAGTAGTCACACGCATACCAACTACCCCATGGCGCTGCCAGTGAACATTAACAACAAAATTCCGCCGAAAGAAAGATCATATCCTTTTAAGGCAGTGGTCAACTTTTCTACTGTCTACTAGCTAAAAAACCCTCGAGGGAAAAGACCAATTACAAAGATCAGTAGAATCCTTTGATGTATTTTATATATCGGACATTAAAGCTGACGATGCCCAGCTAACTTGTCGGCTAGATAATCTAGATTGATAGTCTCTTTGCAGTATATTATTAACTTCAAATTTCAAAGGACAAAAATCCACATGTCAGTAGGCATTGCTCGGACGGCTACGTTTGCCTCTATAGTGATAGCAGAAGAGTCGACAACGATTGAGATGGGCGTAATTTTACAATCCAGTGTCAATGTTTGAAATATTTTGTGACGTCTTAAAAAATTGAATAGCGATTATACAGGTAACCAACCTAATTCCATTCAAATTTGCACAACTTTATATTAATAATATTTATTTGGTTCGAAACGTAGTATGGTTTCAATTTTTAAATATTCTCAAATCTATAAATGCTTTGAATAGAAGTTTCAAAAATATATGAAAAGATATTGGTTAACTATATATGGATAGGTAGAACAACAATGAAGTTCTTTTTAAAAAAAACTTGTCTGTAGCTATTAAAAATACATAAAATAATGTAGAAGTAAAATTAGAGATAACCTTTACGATAAACCTCTAAAAACAAACATAGTGTATTGCGTATTATAATATAAATTGGCATTAGTTATAGAATGGTGTGAATAGTAAAAGCGACGTGTTGTTAATTTAATTATCCTTTAATTAAGAACAGCACTCTGTAAAAGGCCATGTCTTATTTTCTTATATTTCCTTTAATTTGATAACTCTGAAGTAATATATAAGTAATCCTTGATTTTTTTAAGTATGTTTTTTAAGAGCAAACTTTTTAACTAATATAGAAGACTCATTAACGTTATACATTTTATATGTATATATATATATATATATAGGTCTTTTTAAATCTCAACGACCTGCGCAAAAATTCCAAATATTACCAACGAAACCAAAGACCAAAGTGAAAGTATAATTGTGGAATGATCGTAAAATTTCCAAGTGTTGACGTTACTGCAGTAATATTTTAAAATTGATGTTACCAACATAAATATTTTTATACATTTTTCTTACTGAAAAAGTATTTGTAAGCATCTTATAACTTGTCGAAATTTTCCGACTTCGTAAATACTAATAAGTACAGATAAACGTAAGACGAAATGTTTAATTTACATAATCAGTATAGCAGCAGTTTCTTTACGAATTCTTAACGTATCGTCTAGCCGATACTGGCGTATTATAGACACTTTTAATTTTAACATTTACGAATTCTGGCTTTGTTTTGCGTATTTTGTTTAATTTTACTTTATTAAAAGTTATTATAAAGCACTTTTTTAAGACTACGCTTCGAATACGTCTTGCTTACTATGTATTTATCATAAGTTCGGTATTTATTTACAAATTTAACTTGACTTTACATTAAGGTTATATTAGCAAATAGCGATATTTTTAGGTTAAACTGAAACACTAAGTTACGACCTTATCATAAAAGTTCTCATTTTCTCTATTGTGCATGCCAGGGTATTGTTTACATTAAGAGCGCTATGTGGTGGTAGTCTGTAGTGTTACCGACTTGAAGGCTGAACTAAACGCCCTCTATAAACGGCACACCGGGCTCCATGATCTAACATCTAGTGGCAGTGGCTCGACGTCATCTACGTTGTGTTATAATGTAATCCAAATTTACACTGGGAAGATGGCGTTAAAGCGGGAAGGTTTGAAATAAAACTACAGTATTTGTCTAACTTTACTTTTAATCAAAACAACCCCAAAAGAGGTCATTCGCATGAAAGCATAGAAAAATTGCATTTAAAGCAAACAGTGCCGTACTCAACCTGGGCGATTAGAAAAAAAGCACGGCAGAGAAAACCCCAAACTGCCCTCACACTTTCAACTGCATTTGGTACATCTTGACAACGGATAACGTACAAGTACCCAGATCACCAACACTGAATTTAACGGGATGTCAACTGTTACCCAGACATACCACACATGACAACTGAAGAAACGGTAGTGTAAATCAGCTAGTCTTTTATGGTAGTTACTGAGGTTGGATATCCAATATTACCCAACTAAAGTTGAAAGAGGGTAACACCAGTAAGGTAAAATCCGTCTTTACTACCAATGTTCCTCCTCGCACGGACATACAATGTTAGTAATATTTAACAAAGGCTCAATCACACGCGCCCACATGCATGCATTAACAGTTTCCAGCGCGTGTTACAAAATATTTTACAAAGGCTAGCCGACTTCCTATTATTTGCAAAAGTACAACTACAAGTACATTGACAAGACGACATGAATCGCTGAAATAAACTTATGGTATGATTGCGCGTAGTTAAAAAGGCGTTGGTTATTGAATAGACTATCTCCAACATAGTTATAAATGCAAACACGAAAGGCACGAGGATGGTCGGTCATACCAGAGGTTCAATTTAATTACAACACAACAATTATCACAAACGTTAAATACTAGTTAATTATATAGGAACATCGACTAGATAATAGGATAAACACACAACAATAATGAAATTAAGTTTAAACCGAGATATGAGCGGTGCAGTTGTAAATGTGATTAATATGCTAAAACAAAACAATTACACATAATAACAATGTCGTCAAATGAATTACAAATATCAAACATTATAAAACATGAAGGCAGCAAATACATACGAAAATTTTACACAATAAATACCCGCCCAGATTCGAACGCTAAATCTTTATATAAATGTATGTTAGTTAAATATATTAAATAAGCATTAAAAAAGCAAACGTTAAAAATTATTCATTGTTGCATTGGTTAAAACGTACCTTTTAAAAATTAATCACATCCTGGCATTACAAATTACAAACAAAAAAATATACACAATTTTGTGGTTAATTCAATAAAACCCAAAACAAATAGAACATTAAAATATAATACTGTTCGTATTCAAACTTGCCTAATAATTTGATTTAATATATTTAAGGAATGATGTGTTGGTACTAATTGCTCGTAAAATCACAGTATGGGTACATTCACTATAGGTTCTGCAACAAGTGTAATGCAATTGGAATTACAACTCTGTATTAAACACTAAATAAACATTATTTCCAATAAACAAATATCATTTTTCCTCTGATTAGATACTAAATAAACAATTCAGATAAATAAATACCTATTAGTGTTCGGTCTCTTTGTCGCACGTTCGCGTGGTTAATTTTAAGTTATTTTAATTTTGTAGTTGTAAATCAAATAGTCAAACTGTCATCCCTTGTTTCCTTATATCCTGTCGTAAGAATTCCTGGTGCATGTGTAAATAAGTTGAAAAAGAGGTAGTGACAAAACACTCTCTCATCGATATCGAAGCCGACAGTCGGTTTTTCGTTCGCTAACGTGAGTTTGTCAATAGTGCCGCTGACTTTATTGATAAACCCCTAAAAACACAGTGCAAGTGCAAAGTAACACGTACTATAATTTCGAATACAGTCCACTTAGCTGAAGAGTAAGGAACTACATTTTAGAACAACAAACAACCGCGGAGGTAAGTCGATATACAAATTTATAAGACCCCCCACGCTGAACACACGGTTTTACAATAAGTACAAACATCACATTCAAAACAACGCGCTAATTACAAGATGTAATCAGATAACCTTAAATAACCACCACATTATAAACTTAAAAACATTACCTTTAATAAAAAAAAACCGCCAAGTGAAGTGTTTCAGCCATAGAGTAACCTTCAGAGTGTTATCTTAGCAGGAAAATTTGTCCGGACGCTATAAAAATTCATCTCATTTCATTATATAGATTGAGGGATGATACTATGTTTATCCATCAATATGTAAAGTGTACTGAGAGGGCGCAAAACGCAATCATAAATTTTACAGATTTCTACATGATTTCCGGCGCGCAACCGTCAGTGTTTAGAAAGTTAAACCCATAGACAAACAAGTAGATATATATCTTTAATAGGATGACCTTGGCTCATGTTTTAGTTTCTTCCCACTGACAAGAGGCGCCCTAGTCAATATAATTTTAACATGATGTGTACATTATTTATTTTAAATTTCTGTTTTCCGTATGTCTTATTTGGATGCAATTATTATAATGTTCATAACATTGATGCAGTTACTGTTTTTATTAAATAAATTTGTCGACAGACTAAAATTACAAAATAAAGCATAAATGAGATTGATCATCGGTAGTGAAAATGTAATAATTTATTTAAACAATTCGGTAGAATGTTGTAAGCTTCAGGGCTCATCCGATCACTGAAGTTAAGCAAGGTCCGGCGTGATCAGTACTTGGATGAGTGACCGCTTGAAAAACGCCTGCGTGTTAGGCTTTTTTTGTTTTTATTGTATAATAGTTTCTTCCTTGACGCAGGGATAGCGCTTATACTTCTAAGAATCTTATTATTCAGTTTGTTTCTACTTGTTTTTGTCTATGGTTAAACCAGCTTATAAACAAAATGGTTCCTGCTGTTTATTACGTTTTTGTGTTTATATTTAACGTTTATGTTAATTTTTTCGTTTATATTTATGTTATTGTTTCGTTTATGTTTATGTTATTCTTTAGTGTAGTTTGTTGTATTGAACTAAATAACAGCGCCTTAATATTTTTCCCTAGAAAGGTTCGTTTAAATTTAACTGCAAGTTGTTATATTATTGATCCTTCAAAATTTTATATGAACTAACAACGTATTATCATTATAGTTGAATTGGTAAGTATATATTATCATTGATTTTACATCACTATTAAAAAATTTGTAACCCTTTACTAAATTTGGAATTTTTGGTGAACGGTTAGACACCTAAACCATATAATGTTATTCATTCTAACTATTGCTTGTTTTTAAATATAAATTTGTCAAATATGCTATAATTTTTAAAATATGTATATGTATTTACAGATTAATTTTATATAATGGTTTTCTGTTTGGTGTGTCGAAATTCTTACAATTTAATTTGTGATAGTTCTTACCATTTAAAAGTCGATAAAACAGTTTACGAAGTCGGTAATACAGTTTAAGAGTTCATAAACACATCGCGCAAGCGCAATGAATAAGAAAGCGAGCAACGCCCATGGCGGATGTAAGCGCGAACCTTATTACAGATTCCGGGGTGCCAACTACCAATGACGTCACCCTGCCAAATTACATTGCGTAATAATCGGAAATATAAAAATTTAAACAAAAGTTCATATCAGTGAACAAATTAAACACTGTATTACTTACCCCGGAAATCCGAACGTTCTGCGGGGTTGAACTAAAGTTGGCCTCTATCAAGGTCCATCAGGGCTCCCTCCCGGAGTAATTAAAGTTGGTGACTCGTCATCTCGGGTTGTGCAGTACGGTACGCCTCGGTGGCTTCAAATTTATCTACCTATGCAGGGAATGGGCAGGAATACTAGGTAAAGGCAACAGACAAAGACAATTAGGCAAAGGAAGTCTACATAGATAAGATAAGCACGATACGATACCTCAAAGCGACCACTCCACTCCACTCGATAGTTTTAGGCAAACAGCCACGTTATAGAGAGAACAGGAAACTTCCCCACTCTTTTGTCTTTTTTTCCCATCGGCGCGAACTTATTCGTCCAACCCTCCCGCGTCGCGCGATCTGCGCAAACTCACTATGACGTAACGGAAGTACACGCCTAGTCTATTTAAATTCCGCGCACCGCGTCTTTTGAAATTATGGCGCGAAACCTCCCTACATCAAACTTAAACTAAAACATGTTTAAGTGCCAATTTAATTGGCACGTAACAAAATGCTGACACAGAAGTCGAGCGCATGCATAATTTCCCTCAAAATCTCGAAAAGTGAGTATTTTTGTATTTAAATCGCTATATATAAGTAGTTGAATTCTTTTGTAGATCGAAATTGTGGCAGGAAGCAGTAGGCATACACTATAATGGGGACTCATTATACACCTCCGTTATTTTAAGCCAACACTTCATAAATCCTTTATTATATCTGCAATAACAAAATCTGTCTGTCCTATTGGTATCTTGGTTCTGTACTCAACGCAATCGTTTACATCAACATGCAAAGAAAAATTCCACTGCGCTAGCAAGTAAATTAAAAAAATTCCAGAATTTGTGATTTAAACATTGAGTCATTCTGTGTCGAACTGTGCTCTTTTATTAGTTATCTATAACGCTAAAGCTAATATACATTAAGAAACGTAAGAGAGTGACTAACTGTTTCTAAGCATGTAATCTATATTATAAAATGTAGAATTATATTATATCATTCGCTGTTTTGCAAATTGTTTTTTAAAAAATAGTTTGCATTAAAATATACAATGAAGACCATGTAGAATTATTTTTTATTAAGTTTGTTCAACGCTAAAGGTTTATCATTTGTAGTGTTAAAATTGACAGTAAAGTTGAAAACAACAAATTGTTGAAACGTTAGATACAACTCCAGACCAAATCATCATATGTAAAATTTTAATAATTAATATAAAAGGGAAATTAAAATTTTACATTGCATGGTGATTTGATCTTGAGTTGTATTTGAAGTTTCAAATAAATTTTTTCCTACAGCTTATTTGAAATTCCCGCCAAATTCCGCACCTAGTAATTTGAATTAAAGTGTTTTCCGCCATTTCCTCCCACCCACATATGTGGCGCCACCTCAGTACACTTTGAAACTGTAAGAAAGATAAAAGTATATAAAATCCTTGTTTATATTCTACGTATGTAGTATATAAACAAGGATAAAATTGCTATCTCTGTCTCTCTCGCAGTGGATAAAAAATTAGCATTGATTGACTCTCTGAAGGTTACTCTATGTAAAGAAAGTTTGGTTATGTTCGTTCGTGGGCTGGTGTCTACCGAAAGTGTAAACAATTAACGAAACTCAATTAAGGAGGATGTGATTTATTTATTTACCGCAAAATATTCATGGCAGCTAATAAAAAATTTTTTTATTACAGCTTATGCCATTATTGCAAAAATTTTCTTGAAACCTACCAAAGATGTGTTGCCTGCAAGTCAGTTTCCTATTGTTCACAAGCACATCAGAAACTCGATTGGAAGGTTCATCGTAAGTTATGTAAGGCTATAACATTGTCTCGAAAAAGAATAACCCTTGAGAAACAATGTAATTTTGAGGAATGGAAATCATATCGTATTCGTTGTCAGTTTTCATGGAAATTGTTTTTAAAACGTGAATTATATCCTTATGAGAATCAGATATGGATGTTTCCTAGAATGTGTGCTGTATGTTACAATGAAGATAATTTAAAGGATTGCAGCAAATGTTATAATGTTGCTTATTGTTCTGTGGAACATATGCAACAACATAAGTTGATACATAACAAGTTTTGTAGAGAGCTTAAACTGTGTGTAGATATTGATAAATATTTATCAAGTGGTAATTGCTACCCTACGATAAACATTGAATTACTAAATAAATTTTTGTGTAATGTCGAAGATATGGAGGAATTATTAAAATTATTTAACATAGAAGATGAATACAATAGTGATCACGTTGATGTCGAAACGGCACTAAAGGCACATGCCATTTCTCCAAGTGCAATCATTTACAATGCCTTGAAATATATAAAATTAGGAAGTCGTGATAAATTAGTTATTCATATAGTGGGAGCATCAGCTATGGAAGCAACCCTAGATTGGCGTCTTATATACGAAGTAATTTTTTACCATAAACCCAATTTACAAGAAATTAATTTTCTCCTAATAGGACCTGAAGCTTCTGATTTTTCAGCTAAATTGAACCTTAATTCTGTTTGCTTAGAAAATGGTAAAACAGCTAACCTAAGGGTTTTTGCAAATCTTTACCATGAAATTGTGGATATTTTAGAAGTACCTGACATAATTGTTGCGTTTAATTGTGGCCTACATGAAAACGAAAATCAAATGTACAATTCCTGGAAAAGTTCACTCCCGGCAGTAATAAAGAATAAGGAAACACCTTTTGTTTTTACATCATATACAGAAGACGAGTTAGTAAAAGATATGGAATGCTTAACAAAACTACAAGGATATAACTTGAAATTTTTGTATCACGGTAAAAATCCTTTTGCTAGTTTGAGGCCTGTAAGAGATTGGTCTACTAAAGACATTCCTGTATTCTATTCTAATGGATATATGGCAATTATAGTACAAGTAATGGATATGTCATAATATGTTGCAAGTCATATGAGGTATGGAAAGTTGTGCATTATCTATTTTGTGAAAATGGATTACCTATCGATTGAAAATGTAAAATGATTTTTTATTAATTGAGTGATAGGAGTAAAATTTTTTTCCAAAATGCAAAGTAAACTAACATTTTTGTATATGATTGATACATTATGAAACATTTGGAGTTATAGGGTTAATCGCAATTTACAATTCGAACATAATTTTAATGGCATCATAAAGAAGTTAAGGGTTTTTTTATACGTTATCTTGTTCATAGTTCGACTAATTCTGGTAAATTAAAGAACATGCGACTGATCAGTGAAAATACAAGCTTTATAAGAGTACATTGAAGAAATGAACTGTGTATAAATTTAGAAACTCATGAAATTCCTATTCATAGGTACAAACGCAGTTGATATGAAATTGTTGTGTCATTTTCTATTTTATTGTGTATATATTTTGCTTTAGCCATGAATGGCAGCACTGTGGGACAGTGACTTTGAGTAAATAAACACTGCCATTTTAGTAACCATGCATCAGTGGAACGGGCAACAGCGTGCGTTAGCCATAAAAATGTTTTATAAAAACAGTGATAGTTTGGAAGCTGCACAGAGGGGAGTTTCGATGTTTTTCAACATGGACATAATGGTGCCATCATATCAAAACATGCAATAAAAATTTAGATTAATAACTTTGAAGAGACTGAATCCGTCCTAATAAAGAAACCAATAGAATGACCAAGAAGTGCGCGTACTTCACAGAATATTTATGTTGTATGTGAGTTTGTCTTACGGAGCCCACGATGTTCAATTTATAAGCAAGCAGCTGTGGTTGAAAATTCCTGTTTGAGTGTTAAAATATATATGTTCCTATACTCAAATATTGGTTGTAGTATGTGTTAGTTTGTTTATAGTTAGACACTTATAATAGGTTGGCCTAGTCTGTCGTAATAATTTTTTATTATAAAAATAACTTTGTATGCTGTCAACATTAAATTGAAATATATCTACACTTCATGATTTCCTGTTATTTCTTGTATGCTCCCTCATACTCTAACATTGATTATTGGCCCAGCAGGGAATTCAACTGAAATATAGTAAATTTGTGGATTTATATTTAAAGAACAGTATTGACTTGTTTGTACATTATAGTGTAAGTTTGTCTAGATTCTAATACGACTCAAAACGGATAAATTGAAGCTACTGATGCTGTTCATGCTGTATCTACACCTATTATAATAAATAGTGGAAGTTCTTTAAGTAATGTTGATAAACTTGATGACGTTCACAACTATGCACCATGGAAATTTCATATGAAATTACTTTTGATTGATTCCGGTTTATGGGAATGTGTAGAGGGTAATTCTGTTACTGATTTTAATAAAGATCAGCGAACTAATGCAAAAATATGTTTGTGTGTTAAACCTTCATGTTATTCTCATGTACGCAATGCAAAAACATCCAAAGAAGCATGGAATAATTTAAAAATTGCATATGAAAACCAAGGTATTAGTAGACGTTTAGCATTAACACGTAAACTATCCCGTATTCAGTACAATGATTTTGAAACCATGGATCAGTACATTGGGGCCATTATTTCTTTAACACAAGAGCTTGCAGATATAGGTTGTCAGATTGAAGATGAAGAAATAGCTGAATTGATGTTAATTGGGCTTCCTGATGAATTCAATTAGTTGGTCATGGGAATTGAAGCTACACAAACAAAGTTGAGTAGCGAATTTATTAAATCAAGACTGATGCTGAATGTTCAGCGTAAGAATGATAATGTTGGTGCAAGTACATCTACTGCTTTTGTTGGAAAAACTAAAAAGAAAACAGTACCTTTATGCCATCAGTGTAACAAACCAGGTCATATTAACCCAAAATGTACATTGTACAGGAAGGAACAAAAAGAATGAAGAGAGATTCACATGAGTTAACTAGCTCCGAATTTAATTCTAATGGTAATCATTCTTATACTGTTAAAGATAGTAAAACTATGTTTTCTACTGAAAACATTTTTGTTAGCTGTGATGCATCGAAATCTAATGATTGGTTGCTTGATTCAGGTTGTAGAAGCCACATGACAAATCGTCATGTTTGGATTACGAATTTTTCTAATTCAAATCAAATATCTCAAATTATGGTAGCTAATAATAGTAAAATATACAGTAAGGGTGTAGGAGATGTCAATGTTCTATTAGATAATGATGAAGAAAAAATCATTACTGATGTTTTGTATGTACCTGATATTGCTGCTAATTTGCTTTCAGTACATAAAGTAATTAACAAAGATTATTATTATTTGACAACAAAAATTGTTATGCATTTGATCAGTCGAACATAAAAGTAAACGGACGCTGTCATTTTTCAGCAACAAATGTTAATGGGGTATACAAACTCAACAAAAAGAATGTTCCAAATATCAGTATGTCAAACACAAAGTTAACTGAATGGAACAAAGATGACTGTTTATTCGGTTCACCAGAGGTTTCTCTGGATATGTGGCATCAAAGATTAGGACATCTCAGTTTAAATGGTATGTTGATGCCTTGTAATAACTTAGCTCAAGGTATTAATTTTAAAAATAACACTTTGACCCCCTGCATTGAGGGGAAGCTAAAAAGGTTTGCTGTTCCAAAAGGTGTAGCAAAATGCTCAACCCCAAAAATAGAACTGATTCATTCAGATTTATGTGGATCTATGTCTGAGAATAGTTGGGGTGGAGCTCGTTATTTCATAACATTTACTGATGATTACACCCGATTCATATCTGTGTATTTTCTTAATACTAAAGATCAGGCGAGTATTGTTAATGTATTCGTTGAATTTAAAACTTTAGCAGAAAATCAAACCAATTGCAAAATAAAGCGTTTTAGGAGTGATGATGGCACAGAATATTGTAACAAAATTTTTAGAAATTATTTAGATAAATGTGGTATTATTCATGAAACAACCGTACCATAAACGCCAGAGCAAAATGGAGTTTCTGAGCGATTAAATAGAACTATTATGGAAAAGGTTAGGGCGATGCTTCACGAATCAGGTTTAAGTAAAAAGTTTTGGGCTGAAGCAGTGTCTACAGCAGTATACTTAAAAAATAGGAGTCCCACTGCAGCTATTGTAGGAGTTACACCTATGGAGATTTGGACTGGTAATAAAATTAATCTTAGTCACCTACGTGTCTTTGGATGTAGTGCATATGCTCTAAAACCTGAACATCAGCGTAAGAAACTAGACTGTGTCCAAAACATGCATTTTTGTAGGATATTGTTTATACGGTAATGGTTACAGACTAGTAGACCTACTAAAACCAGCAGATATAATAATTGCTAGGAATGCCATATTCTTGGAGGATAAGTTTATTAAAGATATATCCACCGAAGTGAACATCTCAACTTCTGTAGAAAGTACAATTATGCTACCTACTGGAATGATTTGTTATTTAAACCTTTACCCAAGTTGATGGAAGATACACATTCAAATGAAATGAATGATCCGATAGAACCTAACAGACTTGATGACTTATCCGAACACGTAAACGATAGGCCTCAAAGAGATCACCGCTTACCTGTTTGGATGAAAGATTTTGACGTGGACGAGTCTTATCTTTTGTATGCATCAAATAGTAATGAACCGCAAAATTATAATGAAGCTGTGACATCAGAATAGAGTGCTCATTGGATTCAAGCTATGGATGAAGAATATAATTCACTAATGAAGCATAATGTCTGGGAGCTAGTAGATCGACCAAAAGGTCAAAATGTCATTAAAAGTAAATGGGTCTTCAAAGAAAAGTATGATGAAAATGGAGTTATACACAAATATAAGGCTCGAATAGTAGTTCGTGGCTTTAGTCAAATATTTGGTGTTGACTACGAAGACACATTTGCGCCAGTTGTTAGGCATTCCACATTACGAATGTTGTTCACTATAGGTGTTACGTAATCATTGAACAATTTAACAGTCGTGACAATAAATACCATTAGTGCGGGTACACTACAGTTTTAGTGAAACCTTATGCAGCAGTGCGAGTGCGTGAAGTAACATGATTCGTACTCGGACGGGACAGAAAACACAGTTGAACGAGAGTCCCGAAAGCGACACCACACCAAGCGGGCGTGTTCTTGGGTGTCCGCTACCTTTTGTGTGTGACTTCTCTTGCCCAGTGTGGCACAGGCTTAAGATATTTATACTCTTGATTAAGTAGTTTATCGTATTGGTTCTGTTCATTACATAACCGCTACAATGCCATCGGTATTGCTACATAATAGCAATTGGTCCTTCCCTATCATTACCATTTCTCGATTAATCTTACCCACCACATCAACCAATAGGAGTAGAGCTAAATATGGATATTGAAGATATCGATGTTACTACCGCTTTTCTAAATGGTGAAATTAATGAAACAATTTACACGAAGCAACCTTTAGGTTATACTCATAATGGAGAACATACTGTATGCTTATTAAAAAGGGGTATTTATGGATTAAAATAAGCTAGTAGATCATGGAATTTGAAGGTACATAAAATTCTTTCTGTTATTGGTTTTAAACAGTCAGGGTGTGAAAAATGTGTTTATGTAAAAAGTGAGAATGATAAAAGGGTTATTGTTGCCCTGTATGTTGATGACTTTTCTATTTTTAGCAATGACGAAAAGCTTAAAAAGAATTTATATGAAGAATTAATTAAAAACTTTGATATTAAAATACTTGGACCTGTAAAACAATGTCTTGGTATGAAAATTATTCGGGATCGTGAAAAAGGTTTTTTGATACTGTCTCAAAAAGAATATATTAAAAATCTATTGAATAAATTTCAGATGTCTTATTGCAAGTCCGTTGCTACTCCAATGGACGTAAATTGTAAATTAGTAAAATCAGAAACTTGTGATACCAAGAATCCTTATCAACAGTTGATAGGTAGTCTTATGTTCTTCTTAATCTTCTTTGGGAATGAAACCACTCATAGTTTATAAAATCTATTTTATTTACGTTTCGATCCATGACCTAGGATCGTTGTCAAAATAATAAAAACTTCAAGTTTGACGTTTATGACATAAATTGAAGGTTACTTTGATTTATTGATGTTTGAAATATTTAGTTTGAGTTCACTAAGCAAAAATTTTTAAAGTTTAAAAGAATGATTGCCTTCAATTTGTGTTGCGACCTGGGATCGACTTTCCTATGGTAGCCAATACGCTTAACGTGAAATCAGCTGATTAATTTTTATTGGTGAATTTTATATAAATTGGGAAACATTTTTTAACATGTTTCTATTTATACAATTGAGAGATTTCTGATTTTATGTCTTATTTTCTCGGTAAAATAAGACATAAAACATCATACACTGCACAGCAATCAATGGAAGCTGTGCGAGAATTATTCCGTATCCATGTGATCTCAAAATTCGGTAATGTTCCCTGGTCCCTTGTAACGAATACAATTACCTGCTTCATAATTATACGCTTTTGTTCTAAATATTTATTTAACAAATATCCCTTACTAAACAAAAATATTAAATTCCTATTGTAGCAATGTATTACCAATTCGTACTTAGAGTTCCACCTATATCTAAGGACATGAAGTAAAATTTAAGTTTTCTTTTATCTGTATGTGTATTGATACAACATTCCCATTCTGCACGTGCTTAGATAATAAAATTGCCTCGTGGCCAAGGTTCATCATTTAACATTGGAATGTAATCAGCTAAGCAAGTGTTGAAACGTGGGCTAACAGGTTTGATAAAACATGCAGTCCCAAAGACAGGTGAAATGGTGTCGACGTATACCATGGCATCGATTAGTAGTGGAATCGACCTAGTAGGACCGTGAAATACGCATCGTCTACGGTAGGTGAATAATTTTCAAATTTGCATCCAAATCATTTTCTCGATTCTTTTCAGCGCAAGTAAAAAATGTTTATACCGTATTGAAACGCAATTAAAAATGTAGATACAATATTGAAACGCAAATTTTAAGTTGATTGCTATAGAATATCGAAGCAAGCTTTAGGTCCAATTTTGAAACGCAAATTTTATAGTATTGGAAAGCAAATTTTATGTAGGCATGTAATGTATAAAGTATAGGAGCGATAAATCTTATGTATATAATCGTTATGGAATACTGAAGCACAATTTGTTGTTAGCTGTATTGAAAGTCCAGTCTCAAATGTTGCTATGGAGTATGGTGGAATTTTCCATAAATTTTGTTTCGTTTAGAAGTCAAGCTGTAGAGTCGTGCACGTGCAAGCTGCGTGCACTATCAGGACAGTAAACTTTTAGCCCGAATTCATCATTGTACCATTCTGCTCGTGGGAGATTGTAATCTCCACATAAATACATTCGGCAGTTAGGGTGAGCTTCAAAAATATAATCCACTGTATTTAAATGGTAATCATATAAAGAAGTGTCAGATAGGGAAGGTATATATACTCCCCCTATAATTAGATTATAACTTTTGCAAGGTATTTTAACAAAAAGTTGCTCAATATTGTTATTAATGTGATTGATTATAATAGGAGATAAATTACTTCTAATTGCAATTAGTATTCCACCACCTTGAGTGTTATTTGAATCAGTCAAATCCCGATCAAATCTGAATACATCATATTCTTTCAAGCCAAGTTCATTATTTTCTATATTAGTATTCAACAAAGTTTCCACTAACACTATAATGTCATAATTTGAACACAATATTGATTGCTGCAGTAGTAATAATTTTGTTTTGAGCCCTCCCACATTTTGAAAATAAACAGAAATAGGTATTTGTGTATTATTGACTGTATAATTTTTGCTTAGTTTTTTGAAGCATGAATATAAGGTACCCCTTTAATATATTTTATAAATAAACCTTCCTCGCCCTTTCCTTTTCTTATTTCCATCTCATTATGTAAATTTTTACAATGCTGGACTTGTTGTGGTGTGAGATCTGCACTAACAAAGATATTTTCCTTTTTTAAAATGTGCTTTGGTCCCCTTATCACCTTTGTAGCATCCTCATGATTAGAAAATGTAACCCTTAATGCTCTCGATCCATTTTTATTCTTCTTTCCCATTCTATATACACCGGTTATCTTTAAATCTTCCTTAACCACTGATTTAATTATGGCCTGAGAATTAGCCATATCATTTTGTAAATCTTCAGCAAAATTATAAATCATTATATTCTTCATTCTCTTCTGCCTTTCAAAAATTTCGTTGAGCACTTTTTCATCACAACTTTTTTCTGGTACCACAATGGAGTTTTTCAACTTATTAAATTCAACAAACATTTCATCAATTTTCTTAATAAGCTTGGGAACTAATCTTACTGCAACCCTCACAGTAAAATTTTAGAGAGCGCTTTCCCTTCAGCTCCATTACTTTTATTTCTGAGGATGTAAGAACATTCTTTATGTACTGGTTTTTCACATCCATCACAAAAAATAACTGCTTAAGAATTACTGCTGTTGCATTTAATGCATTCCATAATATTCCTTATTATCCACAATTTAGAGATGTCAGCAATCAAAATCATAATGTCATTGGGACTATTACAAATCACTACGTAATTTAAAAAATGAAACAGTTAAGATCGAAAAAGGCCTATTTTAATTATTATCTCAACACAGTGATGCTAAACATCTTTGCAAGGATTATAGTCCCTGAACGTTGTAGACTCCTCATAAATTATATCATTACCTGAAAACCTAAATAATGTTATATCAAATTAATAATTTTCTGGTAGATAGTGTGCCAAATGTAATTCCTGACCATAATATCATTAACTACTACACTAATACACTGAATGTTTTTCCTTTTATGCAGTTGAAATTTCTGAAGTAAATCGTCCACTACACGGGATTAAAGTTCAAAGTATGGGTTCGGATGGTCTGAGCATTGATATGCTCAAGTTGTGTTGCCCTACTATATGCCAATATCTGACAAATATTATAAACAGCTGTATTCTATCAAATTACTTTCCAACATCTTGAAAAACAGCTATAATTATACCAATTTCTATAAATTTTAACCCGACCGAACTCTAATACCTCAACCGATTAGTATTTTATGCCTTGTCTAAAATCATAGAAAAGATGTGCAACCAAATCAAGATTTATATTGCAATTAACCATTTCATACTGGAAATACAATCGGGCTTCAGGGAAAATCACAGCTGTGTGACTGTATTTCTGCAATTAACCAACGATCTTTTGGAGTATAGAGGCAAGAATATGATATCTATTTTGGTAATTTTATACTACAGTAAAACATTTGACACCGTAGATCATGAGATACTATTCTCAAGGGAATCGAGAAATTTATTACAGTGTTATTTGGAAAAAACGTTTGCAGTGTGTCAAACTGGATGATGTGTGTTATGCACCAAGAGAGCTGGTGAAAGGTGTGCAACAAGGATCCATATTAGGACCCTTGTTGTTTATTTTATACAGTTCTAATTTCTATAAGGAAGTTCTGTAAACTCCATATATATACGCCGATGAAACCCAACAGTTGAAAATTTTGCTGATCTAGTGAGTAAAATAAATTCTTATGTCACATATTGCCAGGGTATCTAAACAACACTTTTTAATCTTAAATGCATCCAAGTCTACAGCAATGTTATTTTTTTTTAAATAGAACAGAATGCATATTACATAATATTTAAAAATTATACATTCTAATTTAATTAAAGTAGATATGTCTTCTTTTGACGTTCCATTTTGTAAAATAGGATTTATGCTTCTGTACTTACGAGTGTTTTAGGGGAAATACTGCATACCTTGGAATCGATATATATATATATATATATATATATATATATAATACTTACTGCTGATTAAATGAGGACCATACATGAAGAACTTGCATACTAAGTGAGTACCGCAACCAAGCGAGGACCAATATACGGACCTCATAAGTGAAAGTTCTAAAATTTTGTCATGAGAGGGGGAAAGCGGTTTTAAAGCCAATAGAAAAATTTCAGCAGGGCCTCACTTTATTATCAGATTGGTTAGTGTATAAATTATAGTTCAGGCTTTTGCCGGTAGTGGCGCTCTTATAAGAGTATATCTCTTGCTTCTATATACATATGATTTCATCTGACTGACTAAGTGAACCCCATACGCTTGGCAACAGCGCAGCATAGCTGTTTTGCATATTATCCGCTTTCCAACCAAAGTTTGTATTTTACATTATTGTATGATATAGCAAAAGTAAGAATGGAGTATTAATTTTATTTTCAGTAGTCAAATTTCATTTCATGAAAAACTACATTTAAGTCAAATTAAGATTTAACAAGGTAGATATTACAGAAGTTGTGGTTATAAGTAAACAGTTTAAACATGGATATACTTGTCAAAATTCGTATTGTTTTTGTTGGTGTTTATCGATTAACTGCAGTCGTATACTATATAGAAGTGGTGTATTGTCAACATAGACGTAACATTTCAAAGTATAAAAATAACAAATAGTTTAAATATTAACTAATAAACAGGTTTAGACTATTTTTAAGTAGTAATTGCAAGGATATGTAGAAGTGTAGGACTGTGACAAAGATTCGTTATATGGTTAAACTGTGATAACACATAATTTTGCCTAGCAATGACTTGAGTGTATATTAATTTCGAAAATCCGAGACCAGGAGGTCGAGGATTTTTCTAAAATTATTATACACAAAAGCATTTGCTAAAGGCAAAATTATATTGAGTACACAGTTTGACCGATTATTAGATGCAGGAGTGGTATATGTTAAGATTATTTTGAGTGTGAATAAATAAAATTAGTAGGCGCGTCATACATTTATTAGTCAAAAAGAAAAATAAAAGCAAGGTGGCTGAGTTTAACTGGTTAAATGCACTAGTGCATGTTAATCGTTTATCTACTAGTCATGTGATTGATGTACATTTGACGTTTCTGATTGATTATATTTTGTATAAATGAAATCATTACATATATTATAGTCTAAAGAATGATTGTAAAATGAGAGCCTCGGTGGATGTCTAGTGGAGTTTATTCAAGTAATATAATTCTGGTTTGAACTATGCCCGCATCGATGATCACTAAGGTTAGTGATAGAAAATTCGAGACCGAGACTAGGGCGCTCTCGATCTCGACATATAACCCAAAGGCACGTCTCTGTCACTGATTAATATTTAGTTTTGTCTAAAAACGGGCTTTAAAGTGCCGCTACTGCCTTTTGGCTTAGTATAAATAATGAACAGAAGCAGTAACTGAAAATAAAATATTTAAAATTTATGAAAAACAATTGCAGAATTCTGATTTAATCATATATTAAAGTATGTTTCATTTATCACAAAGTACAAAATGATTCATATTTTACGTAAAACTTATCACGTTAATATCTGTCTTCACCCACTTCCACTTTTTGCAGTTACTGCTTTCTGGTTTAATAGGGCAGTATAGTACCATCTTATTTTGAAACGAAGTAAAATGAAATTTATTTTTGCAAATGATATTATAGAGCGAGTTAAGTTATTAGTCTCTAACTTTATTGATTTCAGTGGTAAGTAGAATTTCTTTCGGTGTTAATAATTTTTCGGTGGAATTGTTGTCGACACTATGGGTGTGTGTTGTAATGTGTCGTAAAATTGCGAAAAATCTATTCGGTTGCATTTAAAATACAATAAATATTTTGTTAAGCACTTGTCGCTGCCATCTCTACTAGAGTAAAATTTTGACAGTGAAAGTTAGGCTGTTATATAATCTTATGCTTTTGTTTTAATGAAGAATTTTGAAATACTCTAGTTAAAAAATGTACCAAATTTACATTTCAGACATACTTAATGACAATAGTGAAACGAGTAAGCAAAATGTTTAAGAAATATTCCCAAAATGTATCATGTTATGCAATAAAAACTATTGCTAAATAAGTCTCTATTGAAAATTCTCTTAAAGTATACTATGCACTTTTTAACTCTTAGTTAAGGTTTGGTTGCATTTTGAGGTGCTGCTTCACTTGAAAATACTTCTCCACTGTTTAAACTACATAAACGTGGAGTTAGTATTATGGTTCGGGTTCCTTATAATGCACACTGCAGACCACTGTTTAAACAATTACAAATACTTACTTTTTGTGCTTTATACATTTATGAAACATTTTATTCTTCAAAAGCAGACATAAATATACTATTTCATGGTGTTTCCATTTACAAAACACGTCAGTCAGTCTGGTGATATATTCAAAGTAACTCCGATTTCTGCCCTAATAGAAAAATCTTTCATATATATGGCTCCAACTCAATAATAAGGTACCATCAAATATAAAATCCCAAAAGACAGTTCAAAATTTAAACAGATGTTACTAGCCTTGTTAAGTGAAAACTGTTGCTACTGCGTGAATGAGTTTTTACAAGATAAATTATAATAAATAGAATGCTGTATACATAAATTATTGTATTAATTTATTCACTTGCATATGCACCCTATCATAGTAGATTTTTATTTTGTAAAATGTAAGTGTTTTACGACCATCTTCTCATGGGTTCAAATAAACTATTATATTCTATATGCAAGGTTTACTAGTTAAGTAGATGAGTTGATCTTATATATCCATCTATCGGTGTACTTGATCCTAAAAGTAAATGTGTCATTGTATTTATAGTTACGATACGTAAGCACCGGGGTTATTTGAATGCATCTTTCGAGGAAGGCGAAAGGAAGTTTATTTTCAGTATGAAATTAAAGTACTTATTTAGCTCATAGCCTAAAGACTGAAATGAATTTTTAATTCGAGCTTGAAAAGATTAATCGAAATATATGTGGTGGCCTAATAAAATCTTGACACCACACAGTGGCAACCCATTTATTAAAGGCTGGGTAATACTGCAAATAAAAAATCACATTTCACAATGCTTGTATGTTATGGTGGTTTTGAAAAAGATGAAATTATTAGAGGAGTCAAGAAATTTTTTCCGATACATTAGCCAAGAGGTGCTCATGCTTTGGTCGAAAAAAGCAATTTCCCTAATCGGACTATAATAATTTTGAATGTGTTAAATGTTATGTAATATATAGGTACAGTAAGATCTAAATTACAAAAAAGTCCAATAGAGAATTAATATTAAGCAAAACAAAGGTTTTGTAAAACTCTATTATTTAATCTTATTATATGTATTAACAACAAAATCTTAATTTTTTGCCAATCTTTTATTTTGAATACATCCCTATACTTGTTTCTTAAATCCTCACATTCTCCTTTTCTAGGCGGCATCTTATGTTTAATGTTCTGAAAGTAATCAAGTGTCAATTTCTTTTGAACTTCGGTCCATGGTTCTAGTAATCGTTTCTTTTTCTTTGTAGGCGAATAACTCTGTAATAAAATATATTAGCAACCTAAGTAAAACTACATTTTATGTAGTATGACACAATTCAAAGGTCAAAAATTACAAACAAAGAAAAGTTCCAAGCTCTCACTTGAGTGAAATTGAATAGATTATTGAACTGCCTTAATCATGAAAGTGACAGATAAAGTATCAAATATAGAATTGGCCGTGTACACATAAGAGAATTAGAAACACTTTGAAAAGAATATGGTCAACGTGTATTAAATTAAAACAGAGCGCTTTCAACTATAAACTAGTAATCTTCAGTGTTGTTTCTTGTAGGAAAGAAATCTACCATGAACAATATTAAAATAGATAAATTAAAACAACACTGAAGATGACTAGTTTATAGTCGAAAGCGCTCTGTTTTTAATTTAATACACATTGACCATATTCTTTTCAAACTGTTTCTAGGTAAAGTATCGGCCACGTTTCGGACAGAAACAAAACTTGAAAAGATATATAAAGCAGCTTTCATCTGGAAAACAAATGTTACATTAACATATAACTAGATGAAGACACTTGTGAAGACAACACAAACATAAATTTTATCATTAGTAAAATTGTAATTCATAAATTTTTCTAATGATTAAACCTATATTTTAAAGTGTTGTCTTGCCTAGTATCTTGGCCACTTTAAATAATGTTTAAAGTTAAGTTGCCAGCTGAAGCATAAATATTTTATCTTTAGATAATTGGATTTAATACAAACAAAACATTTCTAAATGTAATCTATAATCATCACTTGCTAAAGATTTTTTAAGTAAAATTAAACATAATTTCTTGTCTTGCACTTGGAGTTTTAAAACATCAAGCACTCAAAAATATGCTATTTCACATGCAGTAAATTCTCTAAATAAATTAATTAATTTAGACGTTACTTACCATTAAGAGCAAGTTCCAAGATATATTTTCCTCTGTTCAGCATAATAAGTGATTCAGTTAAAACACTTATGGCACGGAAAGAAGATTAAATTCTTAAATAAATTACCTCACTAGAGGCAAATAGCACAAGCACTTTCACAAATAATCCACCCACTACGCAATATAGCATGACATGAACTACAATGCACGTACATAACCTTTCAATAATAAACAATGCGAGTTTAATGCCTACAATAAAAGAATATAGCTAAACACAAAATCTTGGCAACGCTGTTCGGTCCTCGCATTATTAGTTGTATATATAATTGGTACTCGCATGGTGCTTGCAATGGTATATAAAATATGCATTGGCTTACTCTATGCATTATATAGTATTTCCTCACTTTGTCGTCATATACAGCAAACATTAATTATTAAAATTAAGTTACTGAAAATGGTTTGCTGAGAGTATATTCGAATTTTTAGAATTAAATGGCAGGAAAGCTTCTTAAATATAGTAAATTGGCATTAATATCTTGCTGTCCTCACAAATATAGGAATATGTATGGACCTCACTTATTGCGCCAGTGGTAAATATATATATATATATATATATATATATATATATATATATATATATATAATATGATTTGATAAATTACGAACTGCTTTAAATAAACACTACTTGTTGTTGAATAGAATTATTGGGAACTATTTAGTTCGATCGAAATGCTTGTAGTAGAATGTATTTATTTATACTCTGACGTTTGAATCCTTTTTGATTCTTTTCGAAGGATATAAATTTACATCAGCATTTAACTTTAACCAGCAAAATCTTAAATAATTTAAACTTTAACAACATTAAAACTATAAAGAGAATAGCTAGATATTAACAATTAATGTACAAAATTTTGTACATTAATTGTTAATATCTAGCTTTATTCTCTTTTATAGTTTTAATGTTGTTAAAGTTTAAATTATTTAAGATTTTGCTGGTTAAAGTTAAATGCTGATGTAAATTTATATCCTTCAAAAGAATCAAAAAGGATTCAAACGTCAGGAGTATAAATAAATACATTCTACTACAAGCATTTCGTATTGAACTAAATAGTTCCCAATAATTCTATTCAACAACAAGTAGTGTTTATATATATATATATATATATATATATATATATATATATATTCGTGCTATACAAATGAGTACAGGTATCGAGAAACTTCAAAAGTTGTAGAACAGTGATTAGTGTGTACTCCGTAATGTAAATTTTAACTGCCCAGCAAAAATTTCAACAATTTTCGAATTGTTCCTTCTTAAATATTGTTGCCAGCATTCATTAGTTTTATCAGTCGCTTAATTATTCATTTAGTTCCGATAATGTGGGGATATGGTTGGAAATAGCCCGATTAATGTCTTTGTGAATACCATCTAGTAAGTATCGAGGAAATTCGTGGGAGTCTTGAGATACTACGTGCGAAGCGTTGAATCTGTGTTTTCAAGTTAACTATGTTAATTACTGTATCAGAAGTATGTTTTTGTGAAATTTCTTTTAGTGTAATAGCAGTCAGTGTTTTATTCTTTTCCACGACTCATCATTTACCTGTTGCTTAAAGACGGTGCAAGATGATCGAATGCTTTCTTTGCTGAATTCTTCTAAACTGTAAGAAACCATTTGAAGATGGAATGATCCTAATATGAATGCAGCATTTCCTCTGAATCGCTATGCCAATTCTTCGTAATAAAAATGAAGTGGCTCTTTGATCATAGGTATTATGAGATATTCGTTTGTCAATTTCTTTTATTATTTTTAAGCCATAACTTATAACTCCTAAAGTTTCAATTGCAACTGGATAGAAGATGATATATGTCTGATAAGAAAGAATACTTTTTAATTTTCATATGTTCGCCGGCATTTGCTGCTGATCCAAATTTATTTGAACAAACAGTAACATAAGAATTGGCAAGAGTGTTGATAAATGTACAATCCCACATTACTGCTTTACCATATTTTCATGGAATTAAACTAATGCCATCAAGTCTTTTGCCATATTCTCTAAATAAATGTGAAGGTTTCAGAATAGACGGCACATCGGCAGAAACCAAAGATTGTTTGATTAAATCATTAACTGCTTTGTGCCTGTCACTAAGCCTGCAACTTAATCTGTGAATACCTAACTCATCTGCGATTGAATCACAAATACACGGGGTGGTGTACATAACTAAATACCAAGTTTCAGCCCTACTGCAATTTTAAAAGATTAGTTATCTAATAATGTGCCTAAAGAAGCTTTTGGAAAAGCAAACAACCGTACGCTAGCATATTTCGAAGAAAATGAAAGAATGCGAGCCCTATGTGTACTATTGGTAGCTGATTCTAGCAATTTTCTCGAAGATATATCAGATAATGGTGTATCCTATTCTTTTTGGATGAATTGTTGTGTTTATTTTCATTTTTATTTGTTGTAGATTTCCAAAGTTCTTCGGCTTCAGAAAAGAAGTTATCAAAAAATAAGTTACATATTGAATTAGAAAAAATTGCACTAATTGTAGGTAAAGAAGAATGAAATAAGGACAGGTAAGCAGGTAGCAAAAGTAAGGTTGAAAGACATACGCCTAATCCCCCTCTGTCAATTAGAAGAGATGCTTGCAACCATTCGTAGTGGTTTAGTTTAATATTTATTATTTCCTGCAAAGTGCATCGCAAAAGTTCATCAAATGACTGAAAAGATTGTTTACAAGTCCAAGTTGGACTGCACCTGAGGATAGACATTAATTTTGGAATTGCAAAGCAATTTTTAATGAGACAAAGAGAGATGTGATTTGGAATAGAAGCTGACTTTAGACGAAAACAAATGAAAGACAACAAATCGATTTTCTTATTGATGTTTTCTGGAATTGCTTCAAGACAAAGTGGTATACCAAGTAAAGTCCAGTTATTTTTATTGGGTACCTGAATACCTGGTGCGACCACGTTGAACAGTGAAATAGTTTTGTTCATATTTTCTGAAGATGAATACAGCAGTTCGCATTTATTAAAATTGGAAAGAATTGAAAATTATTATTGGTGTTACATTCAGCAAGTAGTTCATTCTGATTTATTAATTACCCACTGTATAATCCACAGACATTTAGCAGCGAAAAGTTTATCCACAGAATTATATGAGGTTTTAGTGGAATTAGCAATATTTTGTCAGGAAGTTGGTGCCGAACATGAGCAGTTATTACTGCATACAGAAGTTCGATGGCTTTCACGGGGTAAGATTTTAACCAGGCTTTTTGAATTAAAGACGGAAGTAGAAATATTTTTAAGAGAAAAAATAATCTTTTAAGTATGCATTTCTCTGATGTAGAATGGGTTGCAAAACTAACATATTTAAGTGATATATTTTCATATATCAACGATTTAAATGTGAGTTTACAAGGAACTTCTATAAATGCGTTTCATTTATTTAATAAAATAGATGGATTTAAGAAAAAAATTAATTTTTGGGTGGATAAAGTAAATAACAATAATATTGATGTATTTAATAATTATTTTGATTTTGTTAATTTGCAACAAGATTTAAACTTATCAAAATTAAATATAATCATTGGACATCACTTACAATCTTTAAAAAATAGTTTCGAAAAATATTTCACATCTGAAGATACCACGTGTGAAAGAAATGCGTGGATAACAAACCCCATCATACTATATTGTTACGTGCCAAGGGTCACTTAAACATTGTTATTAGTTTAGTTTTGATGTATGGAAGTTTCGCGCCATAATTTCAAAAGACGCAGTGCGCGGGAATTTTAAATAGACTAGGCGTGTGCTTCCGATACGTCATAATAGTGAGTTTGCGCAGATCGCACGATGCTGGAGGGGTAGACGAATAACTTCGTGCAGATGTGAAAAAGACAAGGAGTGGGGAAGTTTTCCGGTTCTCTCTCTATAACGTGGTTTTTTCGCCAATACCTTTGAGCAGAGAGGTCGCTTTTCTGGTAACGTATCGTTAGGTTTACCTATGTAGATATCCTACCTAATTATCTTTGTTTGTCTACCCTCATACCTTATTTTCCTGCCCAATCCCTGCATAGGTAACAAATCTGCCGCACCAATCTCCACGACTGAGGATGAAGACCTCATGACTACCTTAGGCGTATCATCTCTAATCCCTCCGGGAGGAGCCCTGATTGGACTTGGTTAGAGGCCTACCCTAGCGCAACTTCGCGGGAAACTGGACCTATTATGTGAGTACTTCATAGTTTATATTGTTCGTTTTATCTTTGTTCTAAAATTAATATGTAAATTTTCGAAGTATTGCGCAATATTGAGGACATCATTGGTGGATGACCGCGCCCAAATCTGTATAAGTTTAGCGCTGCCAACCACCGATGGTGGCTAGTAAAACTCGCTTCCGGTGTTGTATTTATAGAACTTTTTAAATATAACTACGGTTGTAATGTAAGAATATGACAGTAGTAAGTTAAATTTAAGTGACAGAGAATATGAGTCCCTCCTTGAGATTAGTACAGATATTATGTTAAAAGCTAGTTTTTCAACGATGTCTATAGATATATTTTGGATTAAATTGAAAAATGAATATCCATCGCTATACAAGAAAGCAATGAAATGTTAGTCCCCTTCGCAACTACATATTTATGTTAAACGGGATTTTCATCTATGACGGTAATAAAAAATAAATTTAGAAATCGTCTTTCGGTTATTTCACCGCTCCGACTTAGCTTGACTAATTTAGAACCCACAATTGAAAAGTTGATTCAAGAAGAGCAGCCGCAATCTTCTCATTAACAAATACATGCCAACATAAAAATTATTTAATTATTAGTGTAGTATCACATGTTGGATTATTCTGTTGTGTTCATATGCAATGATTTTGTGATTATTTTTATAATTTCTGACATTTTTTTATGTAATTTTTGCCAAGGGTTTGTTATTTATTAATAATTATTATTACAAACAAACAACAAATTATATTTTTTGTAAATGCTTTTGATTTAATTTTTTGGTAATCGTAAGAATGAAATTTTTTGTTGTTCCTATGCTACGAATTTGAGATATTTTTTACAATTATCTTTACATTTAAATATTATTGTAAGTAAATGATAATAAAAATATTACAATTAACTTAAGTAGTAGTTCTTTAATACCAAGTAAAATTTTGTTGTTAAATATTTTTTACAAATTTTACTGGTCTGCAGGCCAAAAAAGGTTGAGAAACGATGAACTAGAACAACATGGAAAACTTCCATTTTTAGATCTTCTAGTTAGCAAAAACGGTATAACAATTAATACATCAGTATACAGAAAACCAACACACACAAACAGATACTTAAACTTCGATTCAAACCATCCACACTGTGTCAAACGAAGAATTATCAAAACCATGTATGATAGAGCAAAATTAATATCATCAAAGGAAGAAATTTTAAAGAACAAGAAAGACGTTATCAAATGTACACTAATTGAAAACAAGTATCCTAAAAGAATAATAGAAAAAGAAATAAATAAAGTCCCAAAAAAATATAAAAGAAGAAAACAGAAACGATACGCATCAAAAAATGCTCTCAATACCATACATAAAATACAATACCATACATAAAATCTCCGAAAAAATCAAAGAATAGGAAACAAATTCAAAATCAAAACAGTATTTAGTACCAACAATACACTAACAAAACTAACAAAAACAAAACCCAAAAATGCAATACAAAGTTCAAAAAACTGTATCTACAAAATACCGTGCGAATGTAATAAGTTTTACATGGGGGAAAGTTCCAAAGCATTTGAAGTTCGATTAAAAGAACATAAATCATATATAAAAAATAGAAAATTTGAAAAATCCATGATTTGCCAACATGCATGGGACTCCAGTCATAAAATAAAATGGGAGGGCACAAAAATTATTGACAAAGAAGAAAACCACCAAAAATGAAAAATCAAAGAAGAACCCTACAATACAGTAACTGTGTAGCAAACGAATCCTTGACTTTCAGTAAACAATAGATTCCATTACTAAAAGAAATAGCATGAAAATCAAAAGCCCCCAATATCTAGGTAGCATTGCAAGTTTTTCCTGGGTTTTCCTTGCGATATTAACATGAAATACAGCCTACATACATGATTTCTATCTATACATACAATAACTAACTACATAACAATAGGCATATTAGCTTGGCAAATGTTTGAGTGTTGGGGGATCTTGGTAGTCGCAAGACTACTTAACCCCCTTCACATACCACTAAATATCGTGACAATAGGGTAGTTTTCCTACTCAAAATAAAATAAAAAATGGCTACCTAAGCCTTATGGTAACGTAATTGCACACTTCTTTAATAACCATCCCCTCGACCATATAACTAGAAACATGTTAAAAAATGTTGTCCAATCCTCCAGCAATTGAATTTATATGAAATTTAACTATATAAAAATTAATCAGCTGATTTCACGTTAAACATATCGGCTACCTCAAAGTCGCTCCCAGGGCGCAACATTGAAGGCACTCATTCTTCTAAACTTTAAAATTTTCACCTAATGTATTCAAATCAAACATTAATAAATCAAAAATCATCTTCAATTTGTGATAAATGTCAAACATGAAATTTTTATTTTGACAACAATCCTAGGTCATGGATCAAAACAAATACACGCGATTTTAACAACTCTGAGTGGTTTAATTCCCAAAGAAGATTAAGGAAAACTTATACTTTAACGTTTAAAAAAGATAATTTTATACATTAATACTTACTTTGGAAGACAACTAAAATATGCACAATTTTAGACTTACCTTGTAATGATAAGGCACAATGCAATAGACTAATATGTATTTTTTTCCATTTATTTCAAAAGATATCCAACAGTGAGCTTATATAATTTTTATTTATAGAGGAGCCAAAAAACTACAAACAAAAATATTCCTTGATTATTTGGCATTTTTTCTCTGGCAACGCAGGTTATGCATACAACCGATGTTTTCTAGTTTCACTTTTTTATTTTGATTATTAAAATAGCCTCGCCTCGTTCAGGTTTTTCAATGACACCCGCCTTCCGATAATAATACATGTAAATTGTGCCAAAAGGTGAAGGTTGATAAGCATATCAGAGTTATGGTGAATACGATACTTTCTCACCCTGGAAGTGAGTATGTTTAGACCTAATGGGGTCCTTATTGGTATCTCGGATGGGTTTCACCTATTTATCGGCAATAGTAGATTTACTTACAAGATTTATAAAATTATATGCATTAAAGAAAATCACTGCAAATATGTCGATTAATTAACAAAAAGTCCAATTATTTAAAATTATATTGACAGATAATGAAACTCAATTCCATTTGAAGTTATGGGAATTAAAATAAAATTTATTTCTGTTTACTTTCCGAAAGGTAATAAAAGCGAACGCGTCCATAAAAAGATGAGCCGTTCGTTACACACGTATTGTTTTAATAAGCAGACAAGATGGGCTTGTTTCATCGACAAAGTGAAAGACCTAATAAATAAAGCTGTCCATAACTAGTTTTTCCCCTATATGCTACAATTGAGTGATATTCACAAGGTAGTTAAATATCCAGAGTCTAGCGAAAGTGGAGTATCATTGTGACTTTTAACGAAAGCTTCAAAAAATCAACCCGACTGTATTTGAAATTGGAAAAAAAGGTACTTGTACAGACATATTTATTGTTTTCTGCTATCAATTCAAGTATTGCTAAATTCTTTCTTATACCCTATAGTGTAGTGATTGGTTTTGTTAACAAAGTGTTAATGTGCTCCTCAAAGTATATTAAAATTAACTGATAAAAAGTGCTACTTATATATCAAATTTGGTATCATCTTAGAGCTAACTAGACAGGCTTTCAAACTACTAAACTTTTTTTTATAAAAAGTGCATCACAACTATGATATCAACAGAAAACTAACATTTTAAATTGGTAGTATACAAACTTTTGGTTATTATCAACAGTTATCTTCACAATAACTAGCTCTTATATCTGCAATTACAATTGCCACATTGTTTTGTTATTGTACAGGACTAAACCCAGCAAATTGAAAGAAAGTTGTTTTGAAAAATATGCAAACATATTTTTGGTAAAAGTATTAATAATAAGGGTATAATATGCATGTTTGTTGGGAATGTAATCTAAATATAGAAGATGACAAATGTTGTGAGTGTGATGGGTGTACAAAAATAGTACATTTTGACTGTACAGACTTATCAAGCTCTGAAATAAGATGTATGCAGTTAAAAAAGGAAGAGTTTTAAAATTTTATTGTTTAAAGTGTGAAAAGCAAGTGACTGAGACAAAATATGTACTTGGGGAAGTTATGCAAAAATTACAATCCCTGGAAAGAACTCATGAGGAACTTTTAAAAAAGTTTTATGAACAGAGTAAAGACTTGGTAGAAATAAAAAATAAATTATTCGAACAAAAGTGTCCAGAGGCAGAACTCAATGTTAATAAATTGTACAGTGCAGTCACTAAACGGAATGTATCTCAACCTCCTATAGTAATAATAGATAAAATTGGTGGAAAAACAGACTCTAAGGAAACCCTTAAAAAATTGAAAGATAATATTGACCCTGTTAGTTTAGAAATTGGAGTAAGTGTAGGAAAAACTACAAAAAATGGTGGTATTGTTATTGAATGTGAAAATAATAGGGCAGTAGAGGTGATGAAGAAAACTATATCACAAAAAATGGGAGAAGAATATACTGTAAAGATTCCATTAAAAAGACTTCCAATGATAAAAATTATAGGAGTAGATGAAAGTGACAAAGAAGGCATTTACAAAAAAATAATAAATCAAAATAAGTTAGATGAGCATAAACAAAATTTTCAAATGAATATTAAGTATGAAACCAAAATTGTTAAACGGTTATTTAACATTATTGTAGAAGTGGATACAGATACATTTAAGTACATTATGAGAGAAGAACTATTGAGAATAGGATGGAGGAGATGTAAGGTATTAGAGCATGTGGCAATAAAAAGATGTTATAAGTGTTGTAAGTTTGGGCATATTGCCAAAGAATGCAAAGGGAGTGTAGTGTGCCCACGGTGTGCACAATCTCATAATGAAGCAGATTGTCAAGAAAGTCAATTTAAGTGTATTAACTTTGTGGAAGCAAAAAGTCGTTTAAATATAGAATTAGATGAGCAGCATACAGTATGGGACTATAATTGTACATGTTTTAAAAGGATTATTGAACTACAAAAGCGTAAAATAAACTACTTATAGCAATTACCTTCTAGATGTTTAAATATAACAGCAGACTATAAGTCAATAATTTTATGCTTAAATACACAAGGCTTAATTACACATTTTGACGAGATAGAACAGCTAATCAATCGAGAAAAACCAATATTGGTATGTTTAACAGAAACACATCTGACAAATTGTATTGAAAGTAATGAAATAGGCATTAAAGGATACGGTTTAGGTAGGGTTGATTCTAGTTCACGACACACAGGAGGTGTCATAATTTACTATCAGTCATTTCTACAGTTTGAAATATTAAAAGAGTATAGCCTCCATTTAGAATATTGGGGTATTGTTGGTAATATTAAGTTGAATAGTAGAACTATAAATATAGCTGCGTTTTACTGTTCACCAAGTGGAAGTTGTGCAAATTTTCTAAACCTGTTGGAAAATTTGTTAGAAGAACTAGTAGAATCACGTGGTAGTGAAGATATCATTCTGATTGGGGATTACAATATTGATTGGAATAAAATAAATGATTTCTATACAATTAAGTTAAAAAATATTATAAAGGACTGTGGATTTGTACAACTAATTTCTGAGAGTACAAGAATTACTAAGGAATCTGAAACATTAATAGATTTAGTGATAACTAATAATAATGGATTAAAAAGTACAGTATGGCACACTCCAAAAGTTACAGATCATAGTATTGTTGTTGCAGACATTAATCACATCACACAAAAACTCCAAGTTGATGCAGAAAGCAAAATAAAGAAAATTCTTAACTATGAGGCCATAAAGAACGAGTTAATATTGGCAGATTGGAAGTATGAAATAACCGACATCGATAAACTTTATAAAACATTTTACACAAACGTTAAAAATGCAATTGACCATAATTCATATGACAAGGAGGTGTCACAAAATAGTTCAAAATTATGGTTTAATGGAGAAATACAAAGAGTAATTAATATATGAAATAAATTTTATAAAAAAATTACATTCACAAGAAGTATGGAAGATTGAAAAGCATACAAAGAATGCAGAAATAATGTGATATTCATGATCCGTAGAGCTAAGATTAAATATTATGAAAAGAAAATAGATGAAAATAAAAGTAACCCAGTAAAAATGTGGAAGACTTTAAAACTTGTATTAAAAACCGAACGTATTCAAAATAGTAAGCACATTATATTTGAGAATACACTAGAAACTAATGACAAGACTATTGCTGAAAACTTCAATACTTACTTCAGAAATAGTATAACAGAAATTACATCATCAATTGGTATTGAAAAGTTTGAGTTTCACGATCCAATACGTATAAGCCTGAAGGAATTAAGTACTTTTAAATTATTAAAAATACACGAACTAAAAGAATTGGCATATAAGCAAGCAAATAAAAGCAGCCCGGATGGTATAAACAGTAGAGTTCTTAAAGAACTTTTTGATATTATTAGTTATCCGCTACTAAACATAATAAATATGTCTCTTATGCATGGTATTGTGACCAAGGACTTAAAGATATCAACAATTACACCAATTCAAAAAGTAGTATCAACAAAGAAATGCGAAGAGTACAGGCCTATAAATATGTTGGCCACAATTGAAAAGGTATTAGAAACAGTAATATATAAGCAACTGAAGCAATTCTTGGATGAGACTAATATATTAACCACCTATCAGTCTGGTTTTCGAACGAAACACTCGTGTGAAACAGCGATTCAGCTAATTATAAATGACTGGAAAGAATCAATGGATAAAGGAAAGGCGGTGTGTGCAGTCTTTATAGATTACAAAAGAGCATTTGAGACTATAAGTAGAAATATTCTCATTCAAAAATTGGAAAAATATGGAGTTAAAGACAATGCGTTAGAGTGGTTTAAAGACTACCTACAAAACAGGGAGCAAGAAACAAGATGGCAATGGGAAACATCTAGTAAATCAGAAATTGAGTGGGGTGTTCCACAAGGAAGTATTTTGGGACCATTGCTTTTTATAATTTACATAAACGATATAGTGAATGTAGTGAAGGTAACAAAGATGCATATGTTTGCTGATGACACTTTAATATATGCTGAAGGTGCAAATGTAATAAACCTGATTCAATCTGTAAATAGTGACTTAATAAGAATTAGCAAATATTTAGTTGGAAATAAGCTGAAGATAAATGTTGATAAAACAAAATGGATGTTGTTAACGAATGATAGAAGTTATCAAATGATAAAAGCAGAAAATAGGAATGTACAAATAGATGGGCTGATATTGAACTGGTAGAGAACATTAAATACCTTGGCGTAATAATCGACCGAAAATTAACTTTTAAAATGCATATACAGATGGTTATAAATAAAGTAAGCAAAAAGGTTGGATTTCTGAGAAGAATTAGTGCAAAGCTATCAAGTTTTGCTCGAATAACTTTATATAGAGCAATAGTTTATCCACTCCTATCATATTGCAGCACCATTTTATTTGTCTCAAACCAAAGTGATTTGGAAAGATTGCAAAAGATACAAAATCGTGCAATGAGATGTTTATTAAAATGTAGCAGATTTGCCAAAGTCCGTAAAATGTTAGAATGCCTTAATTTTTTAAATGTTCAGGAACAAATGAAATATAATAGTATGGTTTTTATATATTAAAATATAAATCGTTTGCTGCCTTCGTACTTGGTTAGCATCTTAATTAAAGTGTCAGATATACATAACTACAGCATAAGACAAGCAGACAATTACTATATATACAAAAAGAATAAAACGATAACCACAAAAAATGTATTTCATTATGGCGTTAAGATATATAATACATTACCAAAATCAGTTACAAATCAGCCTTCTCAAAGAAAATTCAAGAGTAATTTAAAAAAATATATTTTAAGTTGTAGAAATGAAAACTAATTATATTATTAACTGTATTTTAATAATTTGCTTTATAGTATAATATTTTGTTTTATATTTTAATAACCTATATTGAGTTATGCAATAAATCTACTTACTTACTTACTTACCTATTCACGTTAAATATGGAATGACGTCATAAACAGTAATAAAGTGCTAGCGATTGTAAAATGTGAACGTAACTAAGAACGTAGGTTTAATGATGTTAGAATTTAGTGTGTAGCAGTTTGCACTTCTGTTCGGTGTTGCAACATTTTTCCCTTCTATTACTTTAACATTTCTCATTTTATTGACATTGTTTAGTTTTGTAGTAAATTGTTGGTGCTTTATATTTGCTAAATAAAACAGTTTCTTTCAGTACTAAAACACTTTATACATTACAAGTTTCGAGTATTTGACATTTAGAATGCCTAAACATTTGGATTCGCTTGCACAAGAAATGGTTACTCTGATCATAAAATAACATTAACTATGACAACGCAGCATTTATTTGAATTATGACGTCATCCCATATTTAACGCGAATAGGGTATATATACGATAGTCCATATATTATTAATAAAATAGTACATGCAAATTCCTAAGTTGATTGACAATCAAAGAATCCTAAAGGGCACACATAATGTGCCCTGGAAGGCAGAAAAGAAAAAACTTAATGGTGAAGTGCATTTGGTAACAATTAAGCTAATATTAAAAGTTAATGTTTAAGTTGTCAGATTACCTTTTTATCCAAGGATCTACATACATATTTAGTTCTGTTGATCAAGAGTTTAAGTGATTGTTATACATAAAAAAATTTTAAAAATGACAAAGCTGGCCATTTACAAGTATGTTTGTGCCAACAGTTCCCTATGGAAGCGAAACTTGGGTCTGGCAGAAGAAGCATGTTAGTCATATAAATGCTGCAGGGATGAGGTTCTTAAGGAAGTGTATGCAGAAAAACATTGAGAGATAAGTGCCAAACGAGTGGATCAGAGCAGAGTGTGGGGTGCAAGGGACTTTTGAGAAGTCAAGCGAGTGAAGTACGCTTAAATAGTTTGGACATGGGAAAGAATGAATGAAGATTAACTTACCAAGCGTATATATGCAAGTAAGAAGATTGGTAAAGCTGCAAGGGGCAGACCATGTAAAAGATGGTTAAATGTAGTAGAGAAGATTCTAAAAATAACGACAGGTAAGAAATCTGAGGAATAAAAGAGCATGCCAAAAGTAATGTATGAATGTTGCCGAGGCAAAGGAGGTGTGTAGGGACTGAGGGATGTGAAGAAAGATCTTGAATAGTGCTTGAGAGTAAAAGTAGTGTAGTAGTCTAGAACTTGTTACGTGCCAATTGGCACTTAAACATTGTTTAGGTTAAGTTTGATGTGCGGGGGTTTCGCGCCATGATTTCAAAAGACGCGGTGCGCGGAATTTTAAAATACTAGGCGCGTACTTTCGTTACGTCCCAGTGCGTTTGCGCAGATCGCGCGACGCTAGAGGGTTGGACGAATAACTTCGCGCCGACGTGTAAAAGACAAAAGAGTGGGGACTAGTTCCGTGACGCTCTTAAACGTGGCCTTTTTGCCAGTACCTTCGAGTAGAGTGGACGTTTTTTTGGGTAACGTATCGTTAGCTTTACCTATGTAGTTTCCTTGCTTGCTTATCTTTTGTTTGTCGTCCTTTACCTGGTTTTTCCCGTCATTCCCTGCATAGGTAGGTGCCAATCTGAAGCCACCTAGGCGAACGGTACTGCACGACCCTAGACGAGTCGGATGTCCATGTTCCGCGAAGCACCGGAGCCGTACCATCTTTAATTACCGCAAAGGGGCCTTGAGTAGCCTGATGGATTTGAAAAGAAGTCAACTTTAACGCAGGGACATATGCATGTGAGTAATTATTGTACTATCTTTTGTCTGAAATTTATGAATTTTTTTTCCGATAATTGCGTCGTAATTCGTGCATTGGTGACGTTATTGGCAGTTGGCTGCGCAAAATCTGTAATAAGATTGGCGTTGCTAACAGCCCGCGAAGTCGTTTTTTCATCACGCTTGCGCGATGTAATTATCGACTTTTTAATTGTAAGAATTATCGTATTGTATTTTTTTCCAATTGTAACAAACTATGCCTTGCATATCTCCCCCAGAAAGAGGTGCTAGGTTTGGTTACACCAAAAGGAAATACTGTGATTGGTGTTAGAGTTCTCACAGGGCATAATCAAGCAATACAACAAAAGCACAACCACAGCATTAGTATTACTGGAAAATGAGTAATACTTGTATGGGTATCTGAACAATTGAGTAATGAAATAGTAGTTAAAGCAACATGAAGAGCACCAGCATTAAATCCTGGTGATGCCATTCCAGTACGACTTGATGACATTAAACTACATATTTCAAGCTGCATGTAATAATTGATGGCAAACTGAATGAAATCAGTACAATGGACGTATATACACAACTAAAACAGACATCCGACCATGGATAAAAGACACCAACATTACTAGAAAGGAAAAGAAATGGTTCCGACTCGTTTGAGAATAGGATATACACAACTAACTTCCTCTTATTTACTATTAGGAATAAACCGACCTGTATTTGCCACTTGCCAACGATATTTAACAGTAATATTTCATTGTGTGGAATATTTCAAAATACACCAAGAATTAAATATAAGTAATGATATTGCAGAGATGCTGGGTAAGTTACTGCTGCTGTGTCAAAATGCCTGCAGTATTGTAAAACGATAAACATCTATGAAAGTTTAGAGTAGAATTAAGAATTGCACGAAATATATTATTTCGTAGTCTTACTTATTGAATGAAGATGTGTTTACTATTTATCTTTCTATTTAGATACAATTTGATAATTGTTGGTTAATGACATCAGCTGTTGAAGCAAGCCATATTAAAAGAAACGCATGTTACGAGGGTGGTTTGAAAAGTTCGCGAAATAGAGCACAGATGGCAGCATCAGTTCGAATAAAATATATGCAACTGATGGATCCAACTATCTAATGCGCAGATGTTAAATTTGACATTATTCTGTCAAGTAGTATTAATTTGGTGCTGTATGAAGTAAAGTTAGTTTTGTGAGTTTTTCAAAATGGATAAAACTGAAACGCGCCCTGTTATCAAATATTTTGTAAAAGAGAGTTGGAAAGCAACAGAAATACATAAAGATATGCAGGACACATTAGGAGACTCCGCTACATCATTTACAACTGTGCACAAGTGAGTGACAGAATTTAAACGTGGTCGTGAGAGCCTAGATGACCCGCGCAGCGGACGACCAAAAATGCCACCATGCCTGAAATCGTCCAAAAAGTTAATGATATAGTTACGCAGGGTCGTCGATTAAAGGTCTCTGAAATTGCTAAGGATGCAGGTATCTCAGATGAAAGAGCATTTCGTATCTTAACTGCGGAATTAGGTATGAAAAAGCTTTTGGCAAGATGGGTGCCGCGTATATTGACAATTGATCAAAACCTTCAGAGGAAGAGAATTTGCCAACAGAATTTAGACCGCCTTAACTCCAATAAAACCGATTTCGTCCGATGATTTGTTACGACAGATGAAACTTGGGTTCATTATTATACCCCTGAAACCAAGCAACAATCTAAACAATAGAGACATATGGGTTCTCCACCACCAAAGAAAGCAATGTCCGTGAAGTCGGCTGGAAAAGTTATGGCATCAGTTTTTTGGGATGCTAAAGGTGCCCTACTAATTGACTATCTTCCCAAGGGTGAAACAATAAAAGGTGAATATTATGCTAAACTTCTAGGCCAACTGGATAAAAATATTCGTGAAAAAGACCTGTATTGCGTAAGAAGATCATTTTCCATCAGGATAATGCACGTCTACACACAAGTGCAGTAGCAATGCATAAATTTAATGATCTGAAGTACGATCTGTTGCAACATCCACCTTATTCTCCTGATTTGGTTCCTAACTTCCACCTATTTCCGCGACTAAAAGTTTTCCTTGGGGGAAAACGATTTTCCACGGACGGACGAAGGAGTAAAAGCAGCCGTCGATGACTATTTTGGAGGTCTTGAAGAATCGCACTTTTGTGATGGCATAATGGGTTTGGAACATCGCTGGATGAAGTGTATATTCAACTTTACGGAGATTATGTTGAAAAATAAACTATATTTTAAAAACAAATTTTTTCATTTTCCCCTTCGTTTCGCGAACTTTTCAAACCACCTTCGTACGTAAATATTTGATTACTATAAATAGATAAACAAGAATTATGTACTGTACAAAAATGCTGCATTTTTCAGCATACCAAAAACACATCAGAGTTAACAACACAGATACCATCATGCACGTTTTGAGAATGTCAACACGGTAATATAATAAATCTATACGTTACCTTGAATTTAGTAATTAATAATTTTTTTCTTTTAAATATTAAAATAAAACACGTTAATTATATCAAAATTTTATACATTAAAATTAACATAAATGTTTAAAAAAAATGTAAACAATATTCAATTACTGTTATTTATCCAAGTCCTTCAGCTGAATTGATTCAATATCAGGAATGCCTAAATTTTTTAGTTTTTCTTCTAGAGTTTTCTGAACATATCCATGATCATGCTAAATATGTAAAAGAATTAAAGATACATAGTATAATAATAATAGTAATGTTGGAAAAATATTTTGCTATCTATTAAGAAATTTGAGAAATTGCACTCAGTACAGAAATATTACCAAAAACCAAAAGTTACAAATATGATTAATAAAATAACAAGTATTTACTGAAATTTCAATATATTACATTCAGTTTTAAAAAATACAAAATTTATTTAGTTGTCATGGATTTCATAATGCATCCATATTCTTACTGATATAAAATTAATACTGCTCGATTTCCAAGAACTCCAGCTGCTTCAAATGAACCATTTTGGTATGCCGCTTCCATGTTTGATTTTTGTCTTGTTATATTGAATGCTTTTCTTTAATGCATCAAACTTAGTTCTACTGTATTTCTCCAATTTTTTTTTATTCTTCGACCAAGCAATGGTTTATACTCTAGGGTGACCAAATACACTATTTATGGATATCTTTGATTGGCGAAATTTGAATACTATCAGCAAGCAGCTAACAACAAACAATATTTCTGTTTTCGAGTTAAATTTGTATTCTACTTCTTTATACCAGGTTATCATAAAGTAAGCGATATAGTTCAACTTATTATATATTGTTAACAACTCACATTAATAACAAAAAGTAAATAGAATCAAGTTGCTTGCAAAATGGGATTTTAGTGTATCTATGGAAAACAAACGAAACGTCATGACAACTATTGAGACAAACGTCAAACGAAAGTATCGTAATTTAAATAATCGTTTTAAAAATAAAACTCGCAGAAACGTAAATTGTAACTATTTGAACATGGATCTGTAAACAAGGATTGGTTTAGTACAATGTTATTATGAATGCCATAAAAATTACACTGCTGAATTACTAAGATTTCATACGAAAATGGGTTTGAGAATAGGGCCATGTCAAATGAAGGTGTACCGTAATTTAATTAGCAAATTTGAAAGAACAGGGTCTATAATTGACCTTCTAAGATCAGAAAGACCAAGGATTTAGTGATGTCCAAGTTGTAGAAGTTCTTCAGGAAAATCAAAACCTAGCCAATTTTCATCCGCTAACGATCAGTAGTATGAATATGATATCAATACAATAACAAATGCCATACACCACGGTTTGAAAAATTTTACGGACAATCCTATAAATGTATCCATATAAACTGCCACTGCTGTTTGAATTAAAGGATGCAGATTTTGCTCTCAAGTACAATTTTTCTTTACAAATATTGGCTCAGATGGAAATTGAACCCGAATGGTTATTCCCTATTTTATGGACCAATGAAGTCCAGTTCTATCTTAATGGTGGAGTTAATACTCAAAACTTTGGAATATGGCCAACAGAAAATCCACATGAAATCGTTCAACAAGATCTTCACTGCAAAAAATCACCGTTTCCAGTGGTTTCACAACTAATTTCATAATTAGTCCTTACTTTTCGAAGAAATACAGAATGAGGAGGTCGTCGTATCTGTAAATGTTACTGGGTAAACAATACCTGCAAATATTAAACGTGATTTTTAGCAGGATGGAACGAACACCTGTGCACATTTACCAACCATTTAAAGAATGGTTAACTGTGGTTTTCCAAGATCATGTTATAAGCAGACATTTTGTAAATGTATGGCCACCAAAAGCGCATGATCTTAACCCAGCGGATTGTTGACTGTGGGATTATTTAAAAAATTTGGTGTTTAGAACACAGCCAGCGACGCTGAAGGAATTAAAGGACAGTACAATGGAGCAATTTCGTGCAATTCAACTGGAAATGTTGAAGAGTGCTGTCTACAATTTCGAAGAACGGTTGGTAATTTTACAACAACAAAATGGAGGTCATATCGATCAATTGCGGTAACCAATATTTGACAGCCGAAATCCTATTATGTAAGCAACTAAATTCCTTTTATTTTTGCTAATTTAGCAAAAAGCACATGCGCGCAGACATTACGTACGATAGATAAATAACCGCGATCCGCTATTCTCGTAAAATATCGCACGCTAATATCGGACGCTCGTTGTGTTGTTTGATGTTAGTTTTGTAAATTGTAACTAAATTGTCACACATTCAAGGTTAAGTTTTTCGTACAGTAAAATACATAAGGTGCGATAACTCTAATTTGTGTTTCTACATAAAATACTTTGTTCTTAAACATCACGTGACATTTAGCTTTAATGGATTTTTAACGTTGTACTTGTGATAACTTCCTATTATTGTGCATGTTTCCATAATATTTATAACTGCGATAACTGTGACCAATCAATCAATCATTCAGAATAGTATACTTTTTAGCTCTAAAGCACTAAGGACAATGAATAACTAGCAGTTTAAAGAAAAATCGAATTGGGCATCCTAGTTTTACTATGCTAAACTGTTCAATGGCTAAGCCAAGTCTGAACTCGAACGTACTATGTTGGGATCAGATACAATCGCAATATAATTTTTTGGTGAGATTGTGTGAAATGTGTTGGTGACATTCCGATATTAAAGAATGTTATTTTCATCATTATCTTACAATCAGTGGTTATGATAAATAGTTTCCCTTCTGCTTTAGTTAATAGACTTAGTGTTGTGTATATAATAATACATACAGTCCATGCTTCGCTCGTTAGATTACTATTAGATATGGCTTCTCATGGCAACTGTAAATATTCCAAAATGTTCAAAGAATTATAGCCATTAAAGAAGATGATTCGTGCAAAGCTTTTTGTACAATTTGTAAAAAAGATATTTTCTATGCAAAACAAAGGCAAACATTATATACATCGGCATGCAGAACAAAAAATAGGTGCTTTTTTGTAGAAAGAATGAAGCACCAGAACTGCTATGGATATTCTACACAATCATTTCTTTCAAAATATGGATTGTACCACTGGGCTCATTAAAATTTTGGAGAATAAGAAATGCAGCTATGCAAGAACAAAAACTGAATACTTGTTACATTCCAAATTTAGTAATGTACATTGTTAAATATGTGAGTAAATTCCCACGAATATTTTCAAATAAACTTGTTAATTTCCGTCATTCTGGACAGTTGCGTTTGCGCAAGAGAATGCGCGGGCGTTGAGTGAATGGTGCAAGTGCGCGGTGTGTGATACAATGCCATTAGCCATTAGAGTACGAGACCCGCAGCCAAAACAGCTGCCTGTGTCATGGTGTGTCTTTTCTCTTTTTTTTAGAATGTAGGTTCTCGTATCTTATCTTGCCTTATCGTACCTCAAATAAAATCTGAAACAACGCTGGCGTAGCCGACCCACCCAGAAACAACAAGAGCCCTGAGATGTAAAAAGAAATACATGAAATAAATTAATAGAATGACTCAAAATCTCCCCATGTGTCAATTTAATAAAATAAACAAATTATTATGGTACAAAAAGTTTCGCTACATGTTTCAGGCTTATAATTCTTAGCCCATCTTCAGGCGCTTGAAAGTATCGAAGAAATATTTTTATATATGAAGTACAAAATAATCGTTATTTTGTACTTCATATATAAAAATATTTCTTCGATACTTTCAAGCGCCTGAAGATGGGCTAAGAATTATAAGCCTGAAACATGTAGTAAACTTTTGTACCATAATAATTTGTTTATTTTATTTATATTATTAAGAACCCCATTTGAGTAATAATTTCTTTTCTCACATTATGGATAAAAGAAATACACGTGAGTACTCGTTCTATTTATATTATGCTTGTACTTTAACCATTGTATCACTTTTAAACGTGTTTGGTATTTGATACAATTAGCCGCATAGTTATGTTATAATAAACGATTGTGCAATATTATGAAACGCGGGAAAACGTAAGAGTGGCGCCCAACGTGCGTTCCAAAAACTTCTACCTTTTTTCTGTCTGCTTCTCGTACCGACACCATTTTATAGTCGTACAATGCTGTGCTCCACACATATGCTTTCAACATCATAGTTAGTTTTTGTAGCATAAGACATCCCCTCAAGGAAATCCATGTGAGAGATATGTCAAAGAAGTGATTAAATATCTAAGGGTCGTAACACATAAACAGCATAAAGCATGGGCAAAACATTTAGAACAAGCGGAGAACTTTATAAACACGATGCCTAACAGTATAACTGAGGTATGTCCAATGACATTGATGCAAGGACTTATTCCAAGCAGACCATGGAGGAAGTTTGTTGCGCTTGTGTTTAATAAGGCTTCACCTTTTCATTGTACTATTTAAGTTTAGCGGAGTTTTAAACCCTGTATGGGGAAGTCCTCCATTATTATTATGTTTAATTTAAGCTTCACGTGTAAACCACACAAAGATTTGATTCTCGCATGTTAGGACGTTCCCCTACGAAGTGATATAAAGAAACGCAAATGTTGCAGTTTCCATGCCTTGAAAGTGCAGCTGCGTCTTTCTACCAACGATAGTTGGTGGAAGCCAAGCGTCGAAAAGAACAGCACTTTTATTACCAGTCTTCATCGAGTACAGATGTGCGAGTGCAGAGTTCTGAGAGATTCCCAAGTCAAGAATTTAGATCAATAACTGGAGAAAAACATGCACAGTATCAAAGCAGTCACACAGATCTGATAGGGGATAAGGGTATACTTAAAATAGAGAAGAAACTTGCAAAGTCCCTAAAAAAAAATTAATGATTACAGTTAATGCCATTTCAATCAAATTCATTTTAAACCAACAAAGCATTCATAAATTCTAAATAAATACGCATTAAGAGCATCGAAAGTTAGAAAATCACGATACGAATTCGGTTAAAATAAACACACAATAGTGCAAGGAAATAACAAAGCATCCTCGCAATAAACACACCTTTCAAAACAAATACGTTTCAGAAATGCAGGATGTAAATAAACGCATTTCAATTTAAGTCATTATAGAAATTTCACATACATGATATTTAACATGGAGTACATTCAAAATCCAAAATATTATCTTGACAAAAATAAAAGCCATAAGTTTGTCTACATGAAAGTCGAATTAAAATTTCCTACAACAAAACAAAACAAGACGGATGAAAGTACTCAGGCTATAAGGAATCCACTATATAGAACTTGAATGCTACTTGATCGACAACATCATTTCAACAAGCTATTATCAAATTCATACCGGAGAAAGCCCAAGGTATAGGCAACAACCTATAGCACGCCTTAAACTTTGACCGAAGGATGTGGATAACCAATGATGCCAGATGGAGGCGTTGTTTTAAATACCACACAAATTTGATAAACAATCAGTCTTCCTTCAATCAGAGCACGCTTCATAGCAGTTCAAATTAGAAAATTACGTAAAGTGAACATAGAAAAAATTAAATAATTATATTTCGTGGAAGTCTTGATAGAAAAGTTTTGAAACTAAAATAATAGTGAAAATATACAAGAGAAGTTTTCCGTTAACTGAAAAACGTAAGTGAAAGCTTATTAATTAAACATAATTTTAATATTTATAATTTAGGGCTCAAGGAAAAAATCTAAATTAGCACATCTAAATTGGTACATAAATCTAGATTGGTACATAAATCTAAATTTGCAAATAAATCCGAATTTAAATATACATCGATCTAAATTTGCATATAAACATTGGTTTGCATCTATGCATCGGTGCACTAAACAGAGGGTTATTCTAAGCATTGAATGGGTGTTTGGCCAAGCGGTACTATAAATTCAACAAATGAACTCAACTGAAAGCAATCCAGGGGTACTAGTCAACAGCACGCAGCAGCAGATCCCAGAATAGGAAGAACAAAAAGACACGCAAGGAGAACTACAGGTCAGAACATTATCTAATAGCATAAGGCATTATTTTCTTTTTTATTGAACATTTACATTTTTTCATTATACCGGAATATTTATGTAAAGGCTCATCAAAAATCTTTTTATACATGAAAATTTACATAAAAGGAAAGTTGAACGTTCAAAAGTATTCCCAATAGTATACAGTGTCATTTTTACTGGCTTTAAACAGACTAAAGGGAGCTATAATTTTGGGGATAAACAAATTGATATCATATTACTTTGATTAAGAGGTTTATTTTGTCGAATAGTGAATCATATTATCAAGCTGTAAAGTGTATATATTTTTTTTGTCATTATACAAATCTTAGTCAATTTCGTTTTGTCTCATTCAAGTAGGAAAGTGTTAGACAAAAAAGGGGGTAAATTCATTGCTATCAAAACATCGTGCCACTCTGTGTGGATTAGACTGAGCTAATCGGGGCAAATTTAAATTTTAGGTTATTTAGAGATGCAGAGCCAAGGCCCGTGTTATGATACCAGAAAGAGACTTGGCGACCCGAATGAGATTTCCAGAGAAGGTGGCATACATTCGGAAACACCCTGACAAGCACGTTCACCCATTGTAACCCCGCTTGATTTCTTTGTATGGGGGTTCGTTAAGAATCATGTTTATCAGCAAAATTTTTACTACAGAACAAGACCTACAGGGGTTAGTTCTGGAAGCATTTGCTGGTATTACTCCACAAAATGTTGACTAGAGTTTTAGAATCGACAGTTAGAAGGTGCTATTTAATTTTGGAAAATAATGGAAGTTTGTTCGAACATATGCTCTAAATTTAGTTGTTTTGTTCGTGTTCGTTAATTTAATTTTATTTGTTCGTTGTTTATTCTATTAAATTAGTGCATAAACTCAGCCAGTAAACTATTACTAAACACCTAAATGACTAAACTATTAATTGGTATAGCTAATTGTTTATTCTTTAAAATTAAAAACTATGCACTACAGGTCCGTAATAGGAATTTTCTTGATTAAGGCCGAAAAAAACGAAAACGCAATTAAACCATAAAGTGTAATACATCGTTGAATTCAGCATAAAAAGGGCTTTCAGAATCTGATAACAGATCACCAGGACGGTATTTAAAAAAAAAGTTGAAGATGGTTCCGCAAAGACAAAACGTCAGGTGAAAAACTGACAATGCCATGTTAAGGGACATTAAAAGTTGCTGTGGAGAAGTGCCTTCAGTTTTGGTCTAGGTGCCATATTAACGCCAGAACAAAATAATATGTAAAATAAGAAAATCCAATTTTTTTCGAAATATCTCAAAAACCAAAAACTGTTTTGGGAATTTCTAAATGCCATTTTTTTAGGCCTTTGATTACACAACTTTTCTCCCATTTAACCAAATCTGTATCTCATACCGTTTTCAAGATCCCCATAGTGGCCCTCCTTATCTCGGACACAGTCAGTGCATGTATGTATGTATGTATGTATGTATGTATGTATGTATGTATGTATGTATGTATATATATATATATATATATATATATATATATATATTGTAATGTAAAGGGGGGGGGGTACAAGGCTTCTAAGGGTAGATTTGTGTTAAAAGGGGTGTATGCCAAACAACATGATTCATATATCAGATCCATAAATTCAAAAACTATATTTTGCCGTACTTTACATATGCTAAAGTATTTAACAGTTTAGTTTGAAACGTATGTGCCAAAAGGTAAACTAAATGACTTGATGACGTTGATAAAATGCACAGTGCTCAAGGTTTTATACTAAGTTGAAATTTAATAAGCCATTGAAGGTACATTTGCCGTCTGAAAACCGGATGCGTCTACGGATGTCTACAATCAACCAAGCATCCAGGTCTTGTGTGAATTATTTTGGCTTTTCATTTAAGTAGAATCAACTTTTGGACGAATTGTAAATTCAAAATTATAAGTGAATAGCAATATCAAATATAATTGGAGAATTGTGAAGTGTTTAGGACCAATGGTAGAATTTAGGAACGTATATAAAGACAATAGTGAAGGTATTTGTGACACAAAAGAAAGGACAAATTGTTATTGGATATTTTTATGTTTTTAAAATGTAATTAAGTAAGCTAGTTTTGTTGTGCTTATTGCCTAGAGAAGTAAACAAGGGGATTCTTTTTCGACTAAATTTAGTATAAAAACGTGTTTTTACAAACCTGCGTAAAAGTTGTGATATATTTTGATAAAATAAATGTGTTTGAATTTAAAATAGTCTGATTTATTAAAGTGGAGGTACAAGAAGCATCGGTGGTATAATAGCGACGATAAAACAAGAGTATTTAGAGTGGTTATAGTGCGACGGGAAAGCAACGAATAGTTAATTAGATTTGAAACGAGATTGGAATTGGATTTGGAACGACATTGGTTTTAAGGCAGTAGGATATTCGAGTGGTTATATAAAGCGACGGCGAAGCAACGACGATACAAATAATTTTGGGAGTGATTTGGATATAGATTTGAGGCAGTAGGACATAGAGTGGACAGCGAATTTATAGCAGGGCATTGATTGATTTGGAACAGGACGGCAGGATAGATTTGGGATTGATTACGAAAAGGCGGAAGGATTAATTGGAGCACGAAGAGAGAAAATAGGAGAGCAGCAATTGCAGGGGAAGATTCAACGCAGAAACAAAGGGAACACGGAAAGATTAACGCAGGGGAAGTAAATACAACGGTTTGTCAAATTTCTAAAATTCGGGTTATTCATTTCAGATTTGGGGTCATCAAAATTGTACTAAGACACCTGGAGGCGATACGCAAGTTCAACAGTGATTGTGAGTCCTTGTAAAGACGCATACGGCGACTAAGATCGTGAGCCAGCAGCATTTAGAAAGGGCATCAGCGAAGTATAATTCAGGTGAGTACCGTGCAATATCATAAAACGTCATACAAAAGTCAGAAATTGTATACATTAATAAATTTGGCACCAAGCTACGTTGATCAGTAAAATTTGGCATATACAGTAAATAATTTCATATAAAAGTAGTGAAACAAAAGAGTGTGCAGTTTGGTTGGGCAGTGCACATCTACTCACGATTGAACCCACGGTGAGTAGGTGAACACCCTGAGATAAAGAGTTCATATAGTCGAGGCATAATAATAGTAAACAGTTTAAATAGATAACCAACCAAACTTTACTAAAGCACATCATAAAGAAGTCATTCATTGAATATTAAAAATAGAGGCGACGACAAAAGTAGTGTATAAATAATTTATATTTAAATAAATAATAAAAGTAATTATATAAAGGGGGGGGGGTGGAGCAGTAGAATATATATATATATATATATATATATATATTACTCAAATTTAGACCAGGGTAGAAAATTAATTAACGACATCAAATAATTTTAATCACCGTGTATAAGGAAGCTTTGGGAAAAAGTACGTGTAATTAAAATGCCTAGTGTGAAGATTTAAATCATTCAATTAGAATGTAAAGTTTGTATAGAATTCTATTAGATAATACGCGTTATCAAAACCGTGGAGCATAAACATTTATTCGTTTCATTAAAAATAAGGGATTTAAATTATTCACTAGACGCTTTCTATAAAAAAGAAGAATTAAAATGCTCAACTTGTATGTAATTTAATTATTCCAAGTAAAGAAACAAATAGAAATTACGTGCAAAATTTATATTAATTAATTCAATTTTTTAAGTAACAGATATTAAATAAAGTGTACAAATAATACTTAATAATTAATTTGTATTCACTAAAAATTAAAGGGTAGAAGTCAATGCCATTCATTATTATTTTAATTGGAGTTAATTGAACGATTATTAAGATATAATATGCATAAAAGCTTTTAAAAACCCAATAATATTCAAATCGTAGAAGTGTTATTTAAAGTATTACGATTGAACACCTGCGTATTTTTAAATGTCAAATTCTAATAAATTTGAATAGATAAACATAAAAATTCTGCGTATATTGCAAACGGTCGGATAAACCGTAGCTGATATTAACGGGAAGGCTAGATACGGGGTTATTTAACTCAAGTAAGTCACGTCGCGAATCCACGTGGACTGAAATAACCGATAGTAAAGAGTATCGATTTGCACCACTAGGACCAAGTTAGAAAAAGACAGATGAAACGCGCAAAGCCGAGACACGTATAATAGAAGGCGTGATTTGAGCAACGTCACTGGGTTCGCGATTGGTGGAAATAAGATGTTGATATGAGAGGTGTAAGCGTAACGATTTCTATACGAAATTAATTAGTTGTTCTCGGACGTGTTTGCGAGCCGTGTGAAAATTTCTTAGATTTAACTGGCACGAGTGCAAAAATTTTGTAGAATCGCGTGCCGGGCTGTCGAAAAGGGAACGGAGAATGCGAAATTCTAAAAACTGGCCGTCGCGAGACAAAACCGACGTGCAGGCGAGCTATTATATAAACCCGGACTTTAAACAGTTTCACTCTCTTAGATTTTCGATTTTGATTCAATACTTTAAACAGTTTGCTCTTATATTTTGTGATTATTGAATACTTTAAAACAGTTTGCTCTTTACGTGCTACGATACAAGTTATTATGCATTAGTGCACTTAGAAAAGAAGATACAAGGTAATAAAGTCTAGTTATATTTGCGAGTATTACTGTACCAATTATCCAAATTTGCAACGATAAATGAATAAACAAAAGTAGGCAGTTTTGGGTATAGCGTGAAAGAATTATGAATTTCAGTGCTATTTTTCGGGGGTGTTAATAATCAAATGTTATTCGTAAACGTGATTGGATCCACAAAACAAGATCTAGATATACATAGATGCGTTCCTGAGAAGCCCTGAAACTTTTTAAACGAATGGTGTTGTAGAGGAATTTTAAAAGGCGACCAGGAATCTGAGGACGGAAACATAACCCAGTTGGAATGGTGAAATTAGCAAGGACGATGTACATTGAAGCCACTAGTGCAGTAACCTTCAGGTAAATTATACAATTTTGTTCGAACTTTGATGTTTTGGTGTGTGTTGGATATCTTTATAATTTATTTGATAAAAAATGGACATTAGTGAATTTGTATAAACAACAAATTTTGAATTTAAGGTAAAATTTTCTTGTATAAGTAGAAAGGAGTATTTAGCAGTTTATGTTTTGATTATGATGAAAGTTTGGGTCTGTCTTTGAGCTCAATTAGACTAACCTGTTTAATTAACGTAAAGGGGTGGAAGATGCTTCCTTTTATTCAGACTTAGGTCTGCACATATTGTAACTTAATTAGTATGCATCCTACCAGGACTTTAATTCTGGATGCAAATTAAAACTGATGACAAATTTAAACTTGAAATTTTATGATACTGAAATTTATGCTGAAATTTAATTTTGAAATTTTAATGTATTATGAATATTGATGTAAATAGATTTAACGTTGATGTTTGTGGTAGGAATGTGTTTGTTTTTTTTTATGAATGAGGATGAAAGTTATCTAGGGGAGCAGCCGAGGCGGAAAGAGTACAGAGGCGATTATCAGAAGAGATTCAACAGGGCGAGAATCACAGCAAATCTTGGTGCCCAGTTTGAGAGGCTCGAATATTTTTTTTTACTCTGGTGAGGCTTTTTGTAGGTTTCACAGCAATATATATATTTTATAACAAATGAAAAAAGGAAGGGTTATAGTAGATAAAACAGATTAGACCAAAGATTGAAACAGCTCACTGTAGTTTGGAGATGCAGGGTAAGGTATGAATAAGACAGTAGTTAAAATTATATAAAAACAAAAAGGACCAATGTGTATATTGTAAAAAGGCATGGTGTATATATTTTGTAAATAAGGACTCTATATAAGGGGAAAAAAATTAAAAGTGTAGGTTCGGAGTATATAGCATTTCATAGTAACTATTGTAAAAGGATATTTTAGTTAAAGAGGTATAACTCAACAAACAATTATGTCTAATCGAATTTAAAAGCTTGATGTGTAGTATAGGAGAAAAGAAAATGTATTCAAAATTATGTAAAAGTAGTATAGTTTAGTACATTAGAAAAGCTGAATATTCTGAATAGAGTTTATAAAATATTGAAATAAGACAATCATTTTGAAAATTCATAAAAAACTAGTAGGCATATATGTGATTGAGTTGGTATCCAAGGAGATAGAAGTTTGTTATTAATTATTATGATGACAGTTTTTGAAAAAGTGCTAAAAAAATTATTATTAGCTATTTGAAATTATAATTGAGTTAACCAAAGCTATAAAAGTTATATTAATATGTGCATAGAAAACCTTGAATTGATATATGGAACTCATTGATGTAACTAAAAAATATCTGCAAAGAAATTGAATGTTTAATTTTGAATTTGAATAAATGTTATTGGCAGTCATAGAAAGTGGACGTTTTTCATTCCAGAGTTAGAGATTATTACTCTTAACAGGATTTCCATCAGAAAAGTGAAGGTAGAAGATAGACAGTATTCCATCCCAAGCCCAACACCAATAAAGCAACGACACAGAACAGGAGCCCCATCAAGGAACGTAATTTATTTTTATATATTTAATAGTTGTAGAAAGTGTGTGAAAGTATCGCTTGAGTGAGTGAATCCAGAATGGCATGTATTGTAACTGTACAATTTTTGGTTGTTGCATTTAAAAAAATTTGACGTAAAGTGATCTTAAATATTTTGGTTGACATTTCATTTGACAGGTTATTTTCTAAATCTGTTACAAAAAATTCAAAATATTCATACACCTGAAATTGCAGGGTGAAGAAAGAACAACATTACAACCATTAACCACATTCAAACAATACGCAAGCAGTGCTGAACTGGACACCATCACCGGGTGGTAAATATGAGATTCTAGTTTGATATTCAACAATTCACAAGTTTATGATTTCGGTTTTTATACCACATTTTTTGATTGATAAATTAATTCATGCGTAAAAGGTTTATAGTCAAAATTAAAAATTCAAAATCTACAGTTTGTAGATTTGAACCCACCCTGAAGGAGTCTTGTGTTAACTGACTGAACTAGTTTGTGTAACAGGTGAACATCGATTAAAGGGCGCTGACGTGATATCAACAACCGCTGTACATTTCATTTACACTTTGTGAGGGAGCGGTTTGTTGCAATATATATATATATATATATATATATATATATATATATATATATATTAAAATGTCTAAGGGAGCTACTAAGAGTTATAAGGGTTGGTTAGTACAAGGTAGTATATGCCAAACAAAAATAATCCACATATTTGATCACATAAACCTAAAAATATATGTTTGCCGTATTTTATGTATACTAAAATACCATTCAAATATAGTAGTTGAAATTAAGTGCCAAAAGGCAATTTTAAAATGACTAAGTGGCGTAGTAAGATGTGAAATGCTCAAGGGTTTATACCGAGTTGAATTTTTAAAAGCCTTTGAAAGTACATTTGCCGTCCAAAAGCCGGATGCGTCTATGAATGTTCACTATCAACATGCATCCAGGGTCAAGTGTAATTTATTTTGGTTTCATTTTCTATAGAATCAACTTTTGGACAATATTTGTAAACTCAAAATTATTAGTTAAAACATCGTAAAATGTGATTGGTTGAATGTAAAGATTTAGGACATATATTAGAATTTAATGTAATTATGAAACTGTATAAAAGACATGGACTATGGTATGTGCGACACGAACTTAGTTATTTGTTATGGACTTTAAGATGTCGTAGGCTAGTAGAGGGTTAACATGGTCGCCTTAGAGAGTAAACAAGATGATTATTTTCGAAACGATTTTGTAAAAGACGTGTTTTCAGAGATTATTTTTGAACAAATTTTGTAATAGACGTGTTTTCAGAACGGTGCTAATTTGTATTTAAATATTTAAAAAAAGAAAATAAAAGTAATTGTTTTAAATGAGTTTAATTGAAAAGTGGTAAAGAAACAAACATCGAGAGTATAAAGGGAATAGTAGTGATTGTGCGACGGAAAATTATTTGATTTGGATAGTGTTTTAAAGTTAGAAGGTCATCGGGAGTGGTTATACAGATTTGAAGTGGATATTGGAGTGTGGTTTAAAGTTAGAAGGTTATCGAGAGTGGTTATACAGAGATTTGAAGGGATATTGGAGAGCGGTTTAAAGGCAACAGGAGCAGCGAACAAAAATATACAGGAACGAGTGGATTGGGATTTAGATACGGAGAAGCGGACGGAATTATAGAAGAAACAAGGACTTGAAGTGGAGATTAGTACAAGGGAAGTTATAGCACTAATTTTTTCTAAATTCTAAATTTGGGTTAATCATTTCAGATATTGGGGAACAGTTAAAATTCGAAGACACCTGGAAACAGCACGAAAAGTTGAGAACATCATTGTAAGGACGCATACGGGATTAGGATTTTGTGCCAGGATTCACCGAGGCATCAACGGAGTATAGACCAGGTGAGTTTTTAACATCATATTTCTGTAATACGTCAAAAATTAGTCATACAAATTTTGGTTGTAATTTCATTTGGCACATAGCAACTTTGATCATTTTATAAATTTTGGCATATACAAAAGTAGAGTAGCAAATTTAGTAGAAAAACAAAAGAGTGCACTTTGGTTGGACGTAGCACATCTACTTATAACGGAATCCACTATAAGTAGTTTGAATACCCTGAGATTAAGAGTTTCAAATAGTCGAGGCATTGCAATAAGTAGTTAATACTAGAACCAACCAAACAGTGCAAATGCGGCGTGCATTAGGTGTGCACATTTTACAAAAGTATAAAATAAAGGGTATAATATAGGTGAAACACACAAAAAGTAGAGGGTGGTGTATATAATATATATATATATATATATATATATATATATATATATATATATATATATATATATATATCTTATAATATAACCCCCCCTTTTAGGATTGATAATTATAATATATGAGCAAATTAGAAATGCACCAAATTGCCCTATAATTTCCTTTCTTTAATTGATTTACGAACTTCTCTATTGGTTCTTTAAATCTGCGCCTCGACCAATGAAACTCTTATCTCAGGTTAATTTTGTGAAAAAATCTATATCTGCATACAGCGTGAATTCTGAACCATATACAGATGTATGTGACACTGCCAGTCAAATGACCTCTAGTTAATTCTACTAAAGCAATTTCTAAAAGTGACAGTGTAAACAATTACTTGAAAAATACGCACAGTAAAACAGTTTATATTAGTTAATAATTTAAGATTTCAATCGAGTATAATGGATTAAGTGTTTAAATTATGACAGTGAAAATAATAATACAACCTGAACTTCCAATGAAACGTCTTGCTACTGAACAATGAAGCTCCACTGCCTACAGTGATGATTCGAACTTGATGTGGGTTCTTAATACCTGTGGATAAGTACGTTTTAAAAATTTGTATTACTGAATTTACGCCTTTTATTTTAGGGTTTTAGGTATGCCAAAAATTCTTTAAAGACACTTATATTTATCGTCGTTGGTCTTATCGGGAAACTCAGCTCCGTGAAATCAACACCGTATTCGACACCAAAAGTTCAGCAATTCCAGCGTTCTGATAGCACCACTTTGGAACTCCTCTGTCTACACAAAAATACTCCCAGAAATCAATGGTCAATAATAAGATAATGACAAGGACTCTTGCATTTATCACTTTTTAATATCAACAGTTCCTTTATACTTTGAATATCACAATTTCTTACGTTCGCGCCGGTGGTTGTATTTACAAAGTTTGATAAATACAACACCGGTAGCGTGGTATGATAGATACTATCGGCAGTTGGCAGCACTAATTCTTATACAGATTTGGGCGCAGTCCTCTACCGATGATGTCATCAATATCACGCAATACAACGAAAATTTACTCCATTTTTAACACAAAAAATAAAGCACACAAAATAAGTAAAGGATTACTTACATCAGAAATCCTGCTTCCGCCCGAAATTGCGCTCGGGTAGGCCTCTAGCCAAGTCCAGTCGGGGCTCCTCCCGGAGGAATTAGAGATGATACGTCGACGCTATCAAATGCGTACGGAACAGCTCCGGCTAGCTAAGGTAAACATGAGGTCATCCTCGGGCGTGAAGATCGGTACTCCTAGGTGGCGGCAGATGTCTTACCTATGTAGGGATTGGACAGGAAAAGGTATGAGGCAGACAAACAAAAGATAATTAGGCAAGGAACTACATAGATAACCCTAACGATACGTTACCAGAGACAAAAACGTGTACTTAACACCACGATACCCGGTAAAAAGCCACGTTCCCCAGCGAGAACCCGGAACTCTCCCGCCCCTTGTCTAGTATTGCCCTACCCCTCTAGGGATAAGCACACTGCGCAAACTCACTACTCTGACGTATCGGAAGCACCGCCTAGTCTATTTAAAAATTCCCGCGTCTCGCGTATTTGAAAATATGGCGGGAAACTTCCGTACACCAAAAACTAACCTAAAATAATGTTTAAGTGGCAATGGCACGTAACAATCGCGACAGAGCCACAAAAGAAAAAACTTAAAAAAAGAAAAAGTCTGTTAGCACAGTAACAGCTTAAAATCTAAATCCTAACTACCCTACATAAACCCTAACTTAAAACCTACAAAATGTTTATATAAGGCGCCACCTGGTTTTTTGAGCGATAACACGTCTACCGAAGTACCAGAAACGGAAAAGGTAGCCCGATAGTCTTTGACATGAAACACTACTTAAACTAACACGGGTGCGACAAGTCGCCTAAAACTATCTAAACCTATCTAACTAAAGCTAACATAAAAGTTGTTATGTGCAGACACACATGAGTGTTGCATCAAAACTATTCTTCTTTTTGGCAAGAAGTGCCCAAATTTAAAAATGTTCATAGAGTGAGTCACTCTGCACTCTAGCAAATTTTGTTACTGGTACTTTGGTTTTCCAACGATGCACATTTAAAACTTGTCCATGACACAGTTGTGAATCAACAAATTTACCAAAAGTACCACCTACTAAATCCTTATATGCTAACCTGACAAATTACATTTCTAAATCGGGTTAGCTTTTTCACTTAAATTTCAGGAAAAAAATAATTCCGACGTCTGGTCATATATACCACACGTTAGGACGATAAAAAGATAAGATAAGATCTCAAATTGTTGTTAAAGATAGTAGATAAGATAATGATATTAAGCTTAAGTTGTTATCCTCAAAGGTAATGAATAAGGTAACGGTATTAAGCTTTAGTTGTTATTTGAGATACTAGATAAGATAACGCGATATTAAGCTAAAGTGATTACAAGAGATAGTAGGTAAAGTAACACGAATTTAAACAAAAGTTATTACTAAAGAAAACCGGTAAGATAACGCGAAATAACTCGAAGTTATTCCTAACGGTAGTCGGTAAGATAACAAGAAATTAAACCAAAATTATTACTAACGGTAATCGGTAAGATAACGATATTAAAACTAAGGTTATTACTAAAGGTAATCAGTAAGATAACGATATTAAAACTAAGGGTATTGTCAAAGATAATAAAGAAGACAAAGATATTGGCCTGGTTATTACCCAAGACAATGAATAACAACAAAATAGAGTGGCCCAGTAGAGCCGTTTAAATGGGATTGACCCGTGCCCTCTAAAAAGAGAAACCTGTGAAGCAGGTCCGTTCACAAGAACAGCACAGGAGACCGGCAAAGACATTTGGGTGCATTCCTGCACCCGGCGATAATCGATATCGGTGATACTATCACCCGATATCCACACGGTATATAAGATATATAGATATATACACATTCACTCACACATTCACACACTCATCCATACCTTCACTGCCAGAGTCCATGCACTGACAGCGGCACCGCATGACCCCACGAAAAACTCGCAGAGACATGGTCCAGGTGCCTGTGAAAACCTCCCGCGCAACCACACGGTGACTAACAGAAATGAAACGGCAGTAGAAATAGGAAAGGTAAAAAGAAGGAGGTTGGTTTTTTGGAGTGCATAAGAGGCACTTCCAGGTAGAAGAAAGTAGAGGAAGGGCTCGCATTGAGCAAAAGCGACAGAGGGAAAGGTGGATAGCAAAGCGCTACTCAACCAACCAGTGTGGTCAGTAGCTCGGAATGAGGGAACATCATTCTTATGTGGCAGACGGGTGTTCCGGGACAAGAACAGGTCCACCGAAAGAAGAATAAGGCATAGCGGAGATAGCGGGATAAGAAAAAAGTATATTTTTTGGACACGCATCCAAGAGAAGGTAGAGAGTTGTCCCTATTAAACACAGCGCAGTCTGAAGGACCACCTGCGATATTAATCCGACAAGATAAGATATATCATATGTTGACATTCACTAGGCTCCTAAGAGAACTAGTACAATCATTTTCCTAACGAGTACATTGACTACGATAAGAAAATCAGACAAAGGTAGACACGACAACTTAAAAGTATCATTACAGATACATACACACAAAAACAAACTGTTTTAAGGTAGTATTTCATAACGGTAGCACCCAAAACACACAAAAATGCCCAATCATAAGCAGTTAAATACAGATACACTGTCCCAATATGCTAAAACAACCGAGAATTTAATAAGATAACAATAAGAAGCAATAGCACCTCACCACAAAGTTCAATAAAAAACAATGAAAAAAAATGTTTATAAGTTATGTTGATTTAATAGAAAAAGAAAGAAATAATAATGTAGTATAATGTGGGCGACTGCAATAATTCAGAGGAAAAACACATGGAATAGATAGTCCTAGTTTTTGCAACTGCGAATATGAACTATTTCTTTCAATGGCATAGACTGCGCATGTTCTATGTGAGCCCAAAGAAGAAAGCATTCACTCAACATCAGCTAAAACCAATCATAAAAATTCAATGAGTTATTACAACCAAAGTTACGACAATTACCACACAAAATTAAATGACGTAAGATAAACACTAAAAACCAAATAATATGCAGTAGGAAAAGTTCGAGGGTTGATTAAATAAAACGACAGAGTTATATTTGGGGGTGTAGAGGATGAAGAGATATATAACTAACGGTATGGGCAAGGAAAAGTCAACCAGAAGCAAAGGGTTTAAGGTAAATGAGTTAAACGTATAAAACGTAAGTGTATAAGAGAAGGAATAAGTAATTAAAGATACTAATTGATGGTGAAAACAGAAAAATATTAGGTAAATCGTGAGGAGAATGGAACGTGAAAAACTTAAGTAGCATTTGGGTCGGCAGAGAATGGCTTAAGGTCTTTAATATGCCACCTGCCTTGGCGTTTTCCTTCAGCATCCCGAAGTTCGTAGATAAGGGCTAATGACACGAGTGACCTTACAAAGAATGAATTTAGGGGCTAATTTTGAAGAGAATTTCTTAGATGCATCCGATAAGACATAATTCTTTTTCCAAACTTGTTCGCCCAAGGCAAAGGAAATATTTCGTTTACGTAGATTATAGTGGTCCTTGCTCTTTTCGTAAGCTTTTAACAAATTTTTTCTAACGTCGTTAAAGATAGAAGGTAATGACTGTTGGTCCTTGTCCCAACGTACTTTATCGTCAAATTCAATTACGTTAGTATCGTCAGGCACTAAACCATAATAACTCCCATCGATTGGGGTATATCTTCCAAAAACAAGAAAAGACGGAGTGAATTGGGTTGCTTCGTGTTTAGATGTACGCAAAGATTGAGCAATTTTAAAGATATGTTCATCCCATGTAGTATGGTCTGAATCAATATAGGAAGAGATAGCGGTAATTAAGACTCGATTTACTCTTTCGGTAGGGTTTACTTGGGGATGGTATTTTGCGTTAAACCAAATTTTTTGTACTTTGTAACTTTTAACGAAACTCTGAAAATCTTTAGAGATAAATTGTGCACCATTGTCACAAAGAATAATCTGGGGGACACCAAAGATAAGAAAGACATTTTGTTCTAGGAATTTAATTATAGCTGCGGATGTAGCTTTACGTAAGGGTTGCACCATAACAAATTTAGAAAACCAATCGGTAACGACTAAAAGATATTGATTACCTCTTTTCGATCGAGGGAGAGGTCCTAATAAGTCAAGCGATATTAATTGAAAGGGATAAGATACACGTTTAAAGTTACCCATTAAACCAGGACGAGCATCTTGTGAACTCTTATGGGAACCACAAATTTTGCAGCTCTTGATGTAGCGACAAACAGATTGCTTAAGTGTGGGCCAGTAATATAATTCAGATATTTTAGCGAGAGTTTTTGTAACACCAAGGTGTGCAGCTATGGGATCATCGTGACATAATTTGAGTACCTCACTGCGGTTTGCAGTGGGCACGACCAGTTTCCATTCAGGTATATTCGATATTTTATGTGGGGACGAAGATACAAATTTATATAGTCTATTATTAGTTACACGAAAGGTAGGGAATTTGTCGGGATTATCAGAAACTTTTTTAATCATATTGAGGTACCAGGTATCCAGAATTAAATTTGGGAGGTTAAGAGAAACGACATCACGAGATAAGGCATCAGGTACGATGTTTAATTTGCCAGGCCTATGCCTAACGTCAAAAGTAAATTGAGATATACGCAAGTTCCATCTTGCCAAACGACCTGCGGGCTGTTTCAAGTTATTAAGCCAAGTGAGTGCTGCACAATCAGTGATTACGGTAAAGTGTGTACCTTCGACATATCCTCTAAATTTCTCGATGCCAAAGATAACGCCCAATAGTTCTCGTTCGGTAGCAGAGTATTTTTGTTCGGCAGAAGTTAAGGCACGGCTCGCATAGGCGATTGGATGTTCTAAACCATTGTTTACCTGGAATAGCATTGCACCTAACCCAGTAAGTGAGGCATCGGTTTGTATAAAAAACTTATCATCGAAATTTGGAGAGATTAAGATAGGTGCTGAAGTGATTAATGTTTTAATTTGTTCGAAAGCCTGTTGGGATTCTAAATTCCACTCGATAGTTTGGGATTTCTTTTTATTTTTAATTAAAGCAGTAATGGGTGCAGATATAGTTGAAAGATTGGGTAGAAAGATGCGATAATAGCTAATCATTCCAATTAAACGTTTGATTTCGGTAACGGTTTTAGGTGTTTTAAATTTAGTAATAGCATCAACTTTAGCAGGATCTGCTCGTAAGCCAGTCCCATCGATAATAAAACCAAGAAATGTAAGGGACGAACAACAAAATTGACACTTTTCCCAGTTTATCTTAAAACCTGCTGCGTTTAAGCGTTCTGCAACTTCATCTAATGTGGCGATATGTTCATCGAAAGAACTTGAGATAACTAAGATATCATCTAAAAATACAAAGGCACGTTCTTGATGTAAGATAGGACCTAACGTTTGATCCATAGTACGTTGTAAAGTTTGTGGAGCGTTACAGAGACCAAATGGCAAAAAATTATATTCGAAAAGACCTCGGCCTGGGACACAAAACGCAGTTTTTTGACGAGAAGATAAGTCGAGAGGTATCTGATAAAAAGCTTGTCTAAGGTCGATAGATGAGATAAATTTTGCGTTACGAAGCCGGCTTAAAATCAAGTCAGTTCTAGGTAGAGGGTAAGCGTCCGAAACAGTCACAGAATTCAACTTTCTGCCATCAAAACAGACACGCCATTCGTCATTCTTTTTCCGAACTAGTAATACGGGAGACGTCCACGGTGAATTTGAGGGAGAGATAACACCAGATTCTAACATTTTGTCTATTTCAGCATGCAAATGCTTTTGTAATGCAGGCGATAAGGGATATTGACGTTGCTTAAAGGGAAGGGCATCACCTGTAGAGATAACGTGTGTCGCAGTCGTAACACAACCAAGTTCGGAGGTATTAAGTTTGCGAAATTTGTCAATTGTAGCGTTAAGAGTTACATTTTGGGAGTCAGTAAGAGAAATTTTGTTAGATATTCCTGTAGATGCACAAGAGTTCGTTTTAAGAGAGGTTTGCCATGAAAAATCCTGGAAATAAAGTGACAGATTAAAAAGTTTACAGAAATCAACGCCTAGTAGAAAGGGATAAGCTAATGCAGGCACAATCAAAAATAAAACGTCACGTTCAAGAGATTCTACTCGAATTTTTAACTTAAGGGAACCGGTTACATGTATTTGATTATCGTCAGCTAAATTTATGGAAGTTTTCTCGGGAATAGTTTGAATTTTGATATTTTGTTGAGATAATTGATGTAAACCTTCGTTATTTATAAGGGAACATGAGGAACCTGTATCCAATAAAGCAATTACATTTAAGGAACCAATTGAGATAGATAAGTGTGGACGGTTATCGAAGGGTTTTTTAACAAGTTGTGAGGCAGCAGTCTTTTTATGATAAAAGGAATTGACGGTTTGTAACCACTTAGACCACTCGGCTGGAGTAGTATAGCATAATTCCTCTAATGAAGGTAAGGCATTTTGTACATTAATAGTAGCGGTATTATTGTTAGACAAGTTTAATGACGGTACAACGTTAGAAGTGGTTTTATGATTTGAGTTTATTGACGTCTGGGTCCGTTGAATGATTGGTGATGAGGGCGATTTTGGATCCTTGAGATATTCACACCCTGATTTGAAATATCTCGACGGGAGTTTCCCGATACGTTAGGATTACAATTGGTGCAGTTAGATTTGTAGATATTTGAGCGACCACAACCATAACAAAAAATATTTCTAGGGTATGTGCAGACATTATAGTTATGTCCATTTCGCTTGCAGTTCCAACAGGTAAGTGCGTTATTAGTTACGGTAGAAGGAACGTTAAGGGTAGATAGTTTATGGGAAGCTCGAGCTTGGCAAGCTAAATCAGGTTCTAGAAGACCAGATAGTTTCTCGGGCGGTGGCCGATATTTGTTAATCCTTAACTTCACTTCCTGGAGGGAACGACATAAGTCTTTAAAGTGGTCTAACGACGAGATTTGCTGCAATGCCAAACGTTCTGAGAAGTAGGGGTTTAAATTTCTAAGTAATTGATCGATAATTTCGGGTTCTGAAGGTTTTTTGTCGAGTCTGCTATATAAAGCTTCTAATGAGGTAATAAAAGAAACAACATTTTCGTCAGGACCTTGGGTTCGGTTACGTATTTCGTTCCAAAGGTCGTTAATATAGCCATAAGGTAGGAAATCTCGTTTTAAACACGCAACTAACTCCTCCCAGGTAGAAATTTGGTGTCGTATGTTTCTGTACCATATTAACGCAGAGTCTGAGAACAAGTCACCTACTGAGACAAATAGGTCCTGGTCGGTACACCCGCGAGAGATTTTGAAATCATTAATACGGTCAAGAAAAGATGATAAAGAGACCTGCGAATCAAACCCTTCGAAGGTGAGACCCCATTTGTATACAGGTATAGATTTTTCTAACGGTTTAGGTAGGGCAAGTGCGAGATTTGAAAAGGGTAACGATATATCTACGTCTGCATTAGGATTAAGTCTTTCAAGAATAGTCCCTTCAAGTAATAATACTTCGGACAACAAACTTTGTTTAGCTTGAGTCGCTTGGGCATCGTCGTATAAAGATAATAGTTCTGTACGTTGTTTGACGTGCGTTATTCTCGAAGCCAATCTCCCTAGCTCGATATCACTAGCACCAGGATCTGTTCTATTTATTATACCCGATATGTCATCTAAGGACAATTTAATTTCCGATACGTTAAGAGGCCAATCGCCAACGGGTTTCTTTAAGATAGCAATGCCTTTGGTTTCCTGGGCTAAAATGGCCATGAACTGAGATCTGTCATTTTGGTTACTAGCTGCGATAATATTCCTACACTCAAGCTCGTAAATTAGTTCCAGCGATTTTAAATGTGAAACGTTCATGGTGAATAGAATATTCGAGACACTATATATATATATAAAATATGCGATTTTGACGCAGATCAGAAGGTAGAAAAAACGTTACAGCTACTTTAAGTTAGTACGATAAGGTATTTATTTACGGGTGAAAACTTGTTAGGAACGTCACCGGTAAAGAATAATATGCAAATGTTAAAACGTTAATTAATCAACACCCTAAAGAAACACATTTAAAACTATATGCGAACAAGGTTAGTATTTAACAAGGGATATATCCCTGATAAGTTACAAGAAAGCCCTCCAAAATAGAGAAACGCATCGGTAAGGTATTATTTTAACAGATAACACGAGGCTATTAATGTAGCATCTTCAAAAGATATTCTAGAGGTCAAATCGTCACGTTAAACGTTTTTTTTTTTAAACATAAGGTTCCTTTAAAAAGGAGTTTAAATATTAGTTAACAAGTGATTGATTAAAACGCTTTTTTTATAAGCAAACTAGAGAATTTTAGATACAGTTTTTTTTTATTACAGCAAGGGTTATATTTTAACTGAGATAAGGTAAATAATTATTATAATAAACGGTATTTACGACGTGCAATTACTTAAAATATTGCATTTATTATACTTACTTGGAAAAGTGAGGTTAATATACATCCTTGTAAAAATTTGAAGTTTTATATAGACACTAACACACATTTCCAGATAACTGACACATTTTTTACGCAACTGCAGTTATGAACTTCATTTTAAAATTTCAATAAGGTAAATAGGTTAACATTTTTTAGATAAAAACTATATATCACAATGACGGTTCTTAATTACAAACGCTATCTGTCAATTCCGGAAAATTTCTGGGGAATTTTCGCAAGTTACCAACTGAAATTAAAACTTCACAGATATCTTAGTGGACATAGATAATGAATTTTATTAAAACAATTTAGATGAAAAAGCTTGTTTAAAATTAATCTATTCATTCCATAGGTATATAGGAATCATACCACCTAAATAACACACGTTGGAGCGCCAAATTCTTACGTTCGCGCCGGTGGTTGTATTTACAAAGTTTGATAAATACAACACCGGTAGCGTGGTATGATAGATACTATCGGCAGTTGGCAGCACTAATTCTTATACAGATTTGGGCGCGGTCCTCTACCGATGATGTCATCAATATCACGCAATACAACGAAAATTTACTCCATTTTTAACACAAAAAATAAAGCACACAAAATAAGTAAAGGATTACTTACATCAGAAATCCTGCTTCCGCCCGAAATTGCGCTCGGGTAGGCCTCTAGCCAAGTCCAGTCGGGCTCCTCCCGGAGGAATTAGAGATGATACGTCGACGCTATCAAATGCGTACGGAACAGCTCCGGCTAGCTAAGGTAAACATGAGGTCATCCTCGGGCGTGAAGATCGGTACTCCTAGGTGGCGGCAGATGTCTTACCTATGTAGGGATTGGACAGGAAAAGGTATGAGGCAGACAAACAAAAGATAATTAGGCAAGGAACTACATAGATAACCCTAACGATACGTTACCAGAGACAAAAACGTGTACTTAACACCACGATACCCGGTAAAAAGCCACGTTCCCCAGCGAGAACCCGGAACTCTCCCACCCCTTGTCTAGTATTGCCCTATCCCTCTAGGGATAAGCACACTGCGCAAACTCACTACTCTGACGTATCGGAAGCACCGTCTAGTCTATTTAAAAATTCCCGCGTCTCGCGTATTTGAAAATATGGCGGGAAACTTCCGTACACCAAAAACTAACCTAAAACAATGTTTACGTGGCAATGGCACGTAACAAATTACAATTTTCATATGTTGAATTTTATGTAGGAGATTACAATAATAAAAGGTATACAATTCGTAAACTGTCACCAAAAAAAGATTATACTTTTTGTTCTATAGTTTGTAAAGTTCTTTTTCAGTTCTCAGTTTTTTCTCTTAATTTTTATTTCAACAACTGCCTTTTTAATTAATTTAACAACTGTCACTTCTCTATCGAGATGCCCCTTAAAACATTAAACCAGCCTACTCTTTTACAATTCTTTTCCAACTAACATTCTATGATCCAACTTTTTATTAATCGATCTTAATACTCTTGTCAAATTCTAATTTGGAGTAAACTAATACACAAATGTCATTGGCCGAAAATTTATAAATTGATAGTTTAATCCTAACAACAAGTGAAATTCAAATGATATAATAGACTTACAACTATATAGTGAAAAGTAAATAAAATTTCTACATCTTATAACTAACATAAATCTAATAAAAACATACTACTTGACTTTTTAGGCTTTACGTACATATTCACATGGCAGTGAAGTTTCCTTTTAAATATTTTAACACAATTTTTATGATATACAAACAACAGCAGTTCACTTCATTGGCACAAACTTTTCAAAATTACTTTATGAAATCACCATCACCCAAATTGAAATCTTAAAACTTCCTTTTCTCTTAAATTATCATTTTAAATATCTTTAACAAGTAACTGCCCTCACCATCTCCTTCATCAATCATTTTACGAACTAGAAGTCAATATCTGAGTGGTACTTCAGTGCGCTAAGGTTCAAATCTCATACATATCACATAATATCACAATATATATTTTATTATTAAATATTTAAAGATTTGCCCAATATAAGAATTACCTACAAAACAGTACTCACCATTAAGAATATATTTTCTAAAACAAAAGATCGCACTCCACAATTACAGGAATCAGGTTAGGTCTATGAAGTGCCCTGTCTCGATTGTCAAAGCCGTTATGTTGGACAAACGTCTAGATGGCTTTCAGCCAGACTTACTTCACATAAAAGTGACTGTAAAAGAGGAATTAAATCTTGCATTCTTTCTTCTCACGTAATTGAGACTGGACATTCAAGGGATTATGCTAATACCAAAATTGTTTTTAGAGAAAAGCATTATCGTAAACGATTATTTTTGGAAATGGTTGCTATAACGTTAAAAACAAATTCTTTAAACAAGAAAATGGATACTCAAAATTTAAGTAACATTTATTCTTATTTATTGCACCTTATTAGAAAAGAATAACCATCAATTTCGATATTCCAGGATTTGGCACGATTCTCTTTATAGTTTTACATATTTAAATAGAAAGTACTAACTCAGGTAATTAAATTTAAGATTTTTGACCACTTCTCCCCTTAATTTACAACACTTTAGTCTAGTCAACTTGTATACCTACAATACCTACAATTATAGTTTAGTCAACTTTTACACCTTTAATTATACTACATTAGTTTAAACAACAAAATTAGGTTATGTAAACATCTGTCACTTTTGACATGTTTGTTCTTAATCTTTAATGAAGTAATGTCCAACTTCCATAGTGGTATGTATTTATAATCTCATATAAACGTAAGTAGTATTAAGTAGCAGCACACATTATTTATTTTCATATGCATTTATTAGATTCCTGAAGAAGATAATAAATTTATCGAAAGCTCGAATGATTAAAAGAGTGTTTAATAATTTGACAAGTTTGACTGCTTCCCTGATATCTATAGTAAAAGTATATATATATATATATATTCTACTGCTCCACCCCCCCTTTTTTTATATAATAATTACTTTTATTATTTATTTAAATATAAATTATTTATACACTACTTTTGTCGTCGCCCCTATTTTTAATATTCAATGAATGACTTCTTTATGATGTGCTTTAGTAAAGTTTGGTTGGTTATCTATTTAAACTGTTTACTATTATTATGCCTCGACTATATGAACTCTTTATCTCAGGGTGTTCACCTACTCACCGTGGGTTCAATCGTGAGTAGATGTGCACTGCCCAACCAAACTGCACACTCTTTTGTTTCACTACTTTTATATGAAATTATTTTCTGTATATGCCAAATTTTACTGATCAACGTAGCTTGGTGCCAAATTTATTAATGTATACAATTTCTGACTTTTGTATGACTGTTGAACTTGCGTATCGCCTCCAGGTGTTTTAATATAATTTTGATGACCCAAATCTGAAATGAATAACCCGAATTTTAGAATTTTGACAAACCGTTGTATTTACTTCCCCTGCGTTAATCCTTCCGTGTTCCCTTTGTTTCTGCGTTGAATCTTCCCCTGTAATTGCTGCTCTCCTATTTTCTCTCTTCGTGCTCCAATTAATCCTTCCGCCTTTTCGTAGTCAATCCCAAATCTATCCTGCCGTCCTGTTCCAAATCAATCAATGCCCTGCTATAACTTCGATGTCCACTCTATGTCCTACTGCCTCAAAATCTCTATCCAAATCACTCCCAAAATTATTTATATCTTCGTTGCTTCGCCGTCGCTTTATATAACCACTCGAATGTCCTTCTGCCTTTAAACCAATATCGTTCCAAATCCAATTCCAATCTCGTTTCAAATCTAATTAACTATTCGTTGCTTTCCCGTCGCACTATAACCACTCTATATACTCTTCTTTTAACGTCGCTATTATACCACCGATGCTTCTTGTACCTCCACTTTAATAAATCAGACTATTTTAAATTCAAACACATTTATTTTATCAAAATATATCACAACTATAACGCAGGTTTGTAAAAACACGTCTTTATACAATTTTTAATCGGAAAAGAATCCCCTTGTTTACTTCACTAGGCAATAAGCACAACAAAACTAGCTTACTTAATTACATTTTAAAAACATAAAAATATCCAATAACAATTTGTCCTTTCTTTTGTGTCACAAATACCTTCACTATTGTCTTTATATACATTCCTAAATTCTACCATTGGTCCTAACCACTTCACAATTCTCCAATTATATTTGATATTGCTATTCACTTATAATTTTGAATTTACAATTCGTCCAAAAGTTGATTCTACTTAAATGAAAAGCCAAAATAATTCACACAAGACCTGGATGCTTGGTTGATTGTAGACATCCGTAGACGCATCCGGTTTTCAGACGGCAAATGTACCTTCAATGGCTTATTAAATTTCAACTTAGTATAAAACCTTGAGCACTGTGCATTTTATCAACGTCATCAAGTCATTTGGTTTACCTTTTGGCACATACGTTTCAAACTAAAATGGTAAATACTTTAGCATATGTAAAGTACGGCAAAATATAGTTTTTGAATTTATGGATCTGATATATGAATCATGTTGTTTGGCATACACCCCTTTTAACACAAATCTACCCTTAGAAGCCATGTACCCCCCCCTTTACATTACAATATATATTGTGGTGATATAGTTGCAATAACTGGTGCCCCCTTTTTGTGAAATTTATATGTTAAAATTTTCTCCTTGACAGATTTTGATTTTTAATTTTGAATTGCTTCGGCTAGCTCAGTTGATAAGATGAAATAATAACTTAGACTTTTGTGCAAAGCCCAAATGATCATTTCAAATAGAGCTAGTAATTGACATATGAAAAATATAAGGTCTCGGGCAAGACTCAAACCTGTATCTTAGTCTTTCTAGGACCAGGCTGCTTTCACGGTTGATGTATTTACCAATTACACTGCCAGGACGGATGATGACAATTGGTAAATTTTACAAAACTAAATCCTGTATGTAACCATACATTAACCTAACTTTCAATTATGTTTGGTAATTTTGTCAATCATATCGCACTGACAACATACCTACCAGTTAAGAGAGGTTACTTTTAATCAAGGTGCCAAATTTAGCTAAAATTGATTAGTTTTTGGAGTTGTTGCATTTACACATTATTAAATCTTCAATTGATGTTATACAAAATTATAATTTTCAAATTATGATAGTTTAGTTTGTTACGTGCCAAATTGGCACTTAAACATTTTTTAGTTTAATTTTGATGTGCGTAAGTTTCGCGCCATAAATTCAAAAAACTTGGCGTGTATTTCCGTTACGTCAAAAGTGGGTTGGACGAATAATTTCGCGCCGACGCGTGAAAGGAGAAAAAGTGGGTTTTTTTCCGGTGCTCTCTGTAACGTGGCTGTTTGCCGGAAAACTTGGAAGAGTGTGGTGGTGTCAGGTATCGTACCGTGTCTGTATCTTTTTTATGTAGATCTCCTAGCCTTTGTCTAACTGTCGTTCCATAACCCTTCCTTATCGTTACCTCTACATAGGGAAGAAGACAATTTGTCGCAGCCTAGGGCGAACCGAGTTCACGACCCCGGGAGGAGGCCATGCTCTGCTAGCAGCCACCATCTTTAAATTGCCTTGAAGGGGGCCATCAGCAGTCCTGATAGACGTCAGCAGACGCCAACTTTAACTCAACCCCCGCAGGACGTCGGATTTCTTATGTAAGTACCTATTGTCTTAACCTGTTTGCGAATTAAATAAATATTTTCTGTCAATTGCGCATTTAATTTGTGCATTGTGTGACGTCATTGACAGATGGGCGCGCCGAAATCTGCATAAGGATTAGCGTTACCAAATGCCCGTGGTGTCTAGTATACCGCGCTTGCGGGATTGTAGCTATGAACTTTTAAGTGTAAGAATTGCCGTCCAACGTGTTTTTAGGTTGTATAATTCCTTTTATGGCAACATAGTGTTTTAACTAATATTATTTAAAGCTTTTTCATTTAAAAAAAATTAACAAAGATAATTATCTATATTCTCTAATATATCTGTTGACCTTAAATTTTAGGTTGGTACTTGTAAACTCCCCAGAGATTTTTCTGAAATGACATGTCAGCTGATTACAATGTATAACGTTTGTCCGAAAAATTGTTCATTAAAATAATTATAATTAATTTTCTAATAATTTTAAATGCAGTGTCATTTATAACTTAAATTATTTGAAATGTGTGATTAGTTTGTTTTTAGATGCAAATATAAGTTTTTAGGAAGGATCAATCCCGTAACCCTACTTCTTACACGTGAGTACACATAAATAAATAAGCATTTAAGTAATTTCATGCCTTAAACACGGTTTATTACAAAAATTATCTACTTTATATTAGATTAAAACATAAACCTTGTTTGTTTTTTCGACTTTAAAAAACTGTTTTGAAACCGTAAATCAACACTGTCTGGTGTGTTAATAGTTTGGGGGTGTCTTTTAGTAATTTACCTGTTTAATTAATAATCTATAGGTACACTGTGGCACGATTTAAAGAAAATTAAATAATAACCCTTAACCACAAAAAATATATAAATTACTAAATACGTATTTCGACCACTATGTGGCCATCATCAGTAGAAAAAAAAAAGAAAGCTGTTGTTCTGGAACACTTCAGAGGATATTCTCCTCACCACTTAGGCTGAAGTGAACCTCCCCAACCTATAATTTACTATATTGTTGCTTTAAACACTATCGAGGATATTCTCCTCACCCGCAGGCTGGTGTTCTCAACAACAAACAAGTGAATTGTACAACAAACAAGTGAATTGTACAATTCACTTGTTTGTTGTTGAGAACACCAGCCTGCGGGTGAGGAGAATATCCTCGATAGTGTTTAAAGCAACAATATAGTAAATTATAGGTTGGGAAGGTTCACTTCAGCCTAAGTGGTGAGGAGAATATCCTCTGAAGTGTTCCAGAACAACAGCTTTCTTTTTTTTTCTTTTTTTTCTTCTACTGATGATGGCCACATAGTGGTCGAAATACGTATTTAGTAATTTAAATATTTTTTGTGGTTAAGGGTTTTTATTTAATTTTATTTGTTTAATTAATGATATTCGAATTACATTTACAAGAAACTTTGTGTTTAAAAGCATATAATGTAACGATTTGAGCCTTAAAATATCTTTCTTAAAACGTTGGAGTACCGGGATTTGGTTTTGTTTGTTAAATAACACATTTTATCTACCCTTTTTATAATTTGGAGTGTCTTTTTGTAACCTAACCGTAATATGTTTTTTTTCTTAAATATTATCTTGCTTTGATATAGTTTTAAAAGTGTTCCCTTAAATGTTTTAAACAGTATAACCTATAAATGCCTTTTAAAGAGGTTTTTGCCTTTATATATAGTTAAGAAAATTATCTAACCATATCTTTTACCTTCCAAAATGTTGTAATAAACTGGATCTCTTTATATCTGCTCCTTTAAATACTGAAATAAAGAAATTGTCGTTAACGTTTTATTTATTAAACTCATTTACAATAGTTGTTGATAACTCCCGCAATATCGAAAGAACTTTTCAATAATTTGGAATACTGTCTTTTTATAAATGTATCGTGGAATTTTTCTTTTGTATAGCGAGTATGAGTTTGTCTTGATAGCATATTTTTTTAGATATCGATATTTCAACGTAGAACCTTAAGATCCATTAAACAAGATTTGTCATTCGAATTGGTCGTCCAGCTCTGCAAGTCTAGAACCAGACCCAAGGGCCGGTCGTTAAGCATTATAAGTGTAGACGAGATTTACATGGTAAGTTTGTCGTTTTAGAATTTGTGAGTCATTTTTTAAGAATGATGTTGAAATTTTTCTTTATTAGTTGGGTAGAACTCGAACGAGAGCTTCCCATCCTAGTAAATATATGTTTTACAGGATATCTTTCTGTTTTTCAACAATTTTGTTAGTGAATCGAGTCTTGATTACTCTTATCTCTTCACATATCAATTTAAATCTCATTAAATGCCTTAAAATTATCTTTAAAATCGTTCAACCCTACATACATCTAAAAGTTTTTCACGTTTACTTCTTTGACAATGTACCTAATGTTCTTAGCTTTCACTTGGCTTAATAACTAAAAACAACCCACAGGTTGTTTGGCAAGATGGAACTTGCGTATCTCTCAATTCACTTTGATGTTAGGCATAGGCCTGGCAAATTAAATATCGTACCTGATGCCTTATCTCGTGATGTTGTCTCTCTTAACATTCCAAATTTAATTCCTGATACCTGGTATCTTAATATGATTAAAAAAGTTTCTGACAATCCCGATAAATTTCCTACCTTCCGCGTAACTAATAATGGACTATATAAATTTGTATCTTCTTCCCCTCATAAAATATCCAATATTCCTGAATGGAAACTTGTCGTGCCTACCGCTAACCGTAGTGAGGTGCTTAAATTATGTCACGATGACCCCATTGCTGCGCACCTTAGTGTTACAAAAACTATCGCTAAAATATCTGAATTATATTACTGGCCCACACTAAAGCAATCTGTTTGTCGCTATATTAAGAACTGTAAAATTTGTGGTTCTCATAAGAGTTCACAAGACGCTCGCTCTGGTTTAATGGGTAACTTTAAACGTGTATCTTATCCCTTTCAATTAATATCGCTTGACTTATTAGGACCTCTCCCCCGATCGAAAAAAGGTAACCAATATCTTTTAGTTGTCACCAATTGGTTTTTTAAATTTGTTATGGTGCAACCGTTACATAAAGCTACATCTGCTGCTATAATTAAATTCCTAGAACAAAATGTATTTCTTATCTTTGGTGTCCCTCAGATTATTCTTTGTGACAATTGGGCACAATTTATCTCTAAAGATTTTCAGAATTTCGTCAAAAGTTACAAAGTACAAAAAATTTGGTTTAACGCAAAATACCATCCTCAAGTAAACCCTACCGAAAGAGTAAATAGAGTTTTAGTTACCGCTATCTCTTCCTATATTGATTCAGACCATACTACATGGGATGAACATATTTTTAAAATTGCTCAAGCTTTGCGTACATCTAAGCACGAAGCAACCCAATTCACTCCGTCATTTCTTGTTTTTGGAAGATATACCCCAATCGATGGGAGTTATTATGGTTTAGTGCCTGACGATACTAACGTAATTGAATTTGACGATAAAGTACGCTGGGACAAAGACCAACAATCATTACCTTCTATCTTTAACAACGTTAGAAAAAATTTGTTAAAAGCTTACGAAAAGAGTAAGGACCACTATAACTTACGTAAACGAAATATTTCCTTCGCCTTGGGCGAACAAGTTTGGAAAAGGAATTATGTCTTATCGGATGCATCTAAGAAATTTTCTTCAAAATTAGCCCCTAAATTCATCCTTTGTAAGGTCATTCGTGTCATTAGTCCCCTTATGTCCCCTTCAATGAGAAGTGATTGGTTTTGTTAACAAAGTGTTAATGTGCTCCTCAAAGTATATTAAAATAACTGATAAAAAGTGCTACTTATATATCAAATTTGGTATCATCTTAGAGCTAACTACACAGGCTTTCAAACTACTAAACTTTTTTATATAAAAAGTGCATCACAACTATGATATCAACAGATAACTAACATTTTAAATTGGTAGTATACAAACTTTTGGTTATTATCAACAGTTATCTTCATAATAACTAGCTCTTATCTCTGGAATTACAAGTACCACATTGTTTTGTTATTGTACAGGACTAAACCCAGCAAATTGAAAGAAAGTTATTTTGGAAAATATGCAAACATATTTTTGGTAAAAGTATTAATAATAAGGGTATAATATGCAAGTTTGTTGGGAATGTAATCTAAATATAGAAGATGACAAATGTTGTGAGTGTGATGGGTGTACAAAAATAGTACATTTTGACTGTACAGACTTATCAAGTTCTGAAATAAGATGTATGCAGTTAAAAAAAAGGAAGAGTTTTAAAATTTTATTGTTCAAAGTGTGAAAAGCAAGTGACTGAGACGAAATATGTACTTGGGGAAGTTATGCAAAAATTACAATCCCTGTAAAGAACTCATGAGGAATTTTTAAAAAAGTTTGATGAACAGGGTAAAGACTTGGTAGAAATAAAAAATAAATTATTCGAACAAAAGTGTCCAGAGGCAGAACTCAATGTTAATAAATTGTACAGTGCAGTCACTAAACGGAATGTATCTCAACCTCCTATAGTAATAATAGATAAAATTGGTGGAAAAACAGACTCTAAGGAAATCCTTAACAAATTGAAAGATAATATTGACCCTGTTAGTTTAGAAATTGGAGTAAGTGTAGGGAAAACTACAAAAAATGATGGTATTGTTATTGAATGTGAAAATAATAGGGCAGTAGAGGTGATGAAGAAAACTATATCACAAAAATGGGAGAAGAATATACAGTAAAGACTCCATTAAAAGACTTCCAATGATAAAAATTATAGGAGTAGATGAAAGTGACAAAGAAGGCATTTACAAAAATAATAAATCAAAATAAGTTAGATGAGCATAAACAAAATTTTCAAATGAATATTAAGTATGAAACCAAAATTGTTAAAGGGTTATTCAACATTATTGTAGAAGTGGATACAGATACATTTAAATACATTATGAGAGAAGAACTATTGAGAATAGGATGGAGGAGATGTAAGGTATTAGAGCATGTGGCAATAAAAAGTTGTTATAAGTGTTGTAAGTTTGGGCATATTGCCAAAGAATGCAAAGGGAGTGTAGTGTGCCCACGGTGTGCACAATCTCATAATGAAGCAGATTGTCAAGAAAGTCAATTTAAGTGTATTAACTGTGTGGAAGCAAAAAGTCGTTTAAATATAGAATTAGATGAACAGCATACAGTATGGGACTATAATTGTACATGTTTTAAAAGGATTATTGAATTACAAAAGCGTAAAACAAACTACATATAGCAATTACCTTCTAGATGTTTAAATATAACAGCAGACTATGTCAATAATTTTATGCTTAAATACACAAGGCTTAACTACACATTTTGACGAAATACAACAGCTAATCAATCGAGAAAAACCAATATTGGTATGTTTAACAGAAACACAACTGACAAATTGTATTGAAAGTAATGAAATAGGCATTAAAGGATACAGTTTAGGTAGGGTTGATTCTAGTTCACGACACACAGGAGGTGTCATAATTTATTATCAGTCATTTCTACAGTTTTAAATATTAAAAGAGTATAGCCTCCATTTAGAATATTGGGGTATTGTTGGTAATATTAAGTTGAATAGTAGAAGTATAAGTATAGCTGTGTTTTACCGTTCACCAAGTGGAAGTTGTGCAAATTTTCTAAACCTGTTGGAAAATTTGTTAGAAGAACTAGTAGAATCACGTGGTAGTGAAGATATCATTCTGATTGGGGATTATAATATTGATTGGAATAAAATAAATGATTTCTATACAATTAAGTTAAAAAATATTGTAAAGGACTGTGGATTTGTACAACTAATTTCTGAGAGTACAAGAATTACTAAGGAATCTGAAACATTAATAGATTTAGTGATAACTAATAATAATGGATTAAAAAGTACAGTATGGCACACTCCAAAAGTTACAGATCATAGTATTGTTGTTGCAGACATTATTCACATCACACAAAAACTCCAAGTTGATGCAGAAAGCAAAATAAAGAAAATTCTTAACTATGAGGCCATAAAGAACGAGTTAATATTGGCAGATTGGAAGTATGAAATAACCAACATCGATAAACTTTATAAAACATTTTACACAAACATTAAAAATGCAATTGACCATAATTCATATGACAAGGAGGTGTCACAAAATAGTTCAAAATTATGGTTTAATGGAGAAATACAGAGTAATTAATATACGAAATAAATTTTATAAAAAATTTACATTCACAAGAAGTATGGAAGATTGGAAAGCATACAAAGAATGCAGAAATAATGTGATATTCATGATCCGTAGAGCTAAGATTAAATATTATGAAAAGAAAATAGATGAAAATAAAGGTAACTCAGTAAAAATGTGGAAGACTTTAAAACTTGTATTAAAAACCGAACGTATTCAAAATAGTAAGCACATTATATTTGAGAATACACTAGAAACTAATGACAAAACTATTGCTGAAAACTTCAATACTTACTTCATAAATAATATAACAGAAATTACATCATCAATTGGTATTGAAAAGTTTGAGTTTCACGATCCAATACGTACAAGCCTGAAGGAATTAAGTACTTTTAAATTATTAAAAATACATGAACTAAAAGAATTGGTATATAAGCAAGCAAATAAAAGCAGCCCGAATGGTGTAAACAGTAGAGTTCTTAAAGAACTTTTTGATTTTGTTGGTTATCCGCTACTAAACATAATAAATATGTCTCTTATGCATGGTATTGTGCCCAAGGGCTTAAGGATATCAACAATTACACCAATTCAAAAAGTAGTATCAACAAAGAAATGCGAAGAGTACAGGCCTATAAATATGTTGGCCACAATTGAAAAGGTATTAGAAACAGTAATATATGTGCAACTGAAGCAATTCTTGGATGAGACTAATATATTAACCCCCTATCAGTCTGGTTTTCGAACGAAACACTCGTGTGAAACAGCGATTCAGCTAATTATAAATGACTGGAAAGAATCAATGGATAAAGGAAAGGCAGTGTGTGCAGTCTTTATAGATTACAAAAGAGCTTTTGAGACTATAGGTAGAAATATTCTCATTCAAAAATTGGAAAAATATGGGGTTAAAGACAATGCGTTAGAGTGGTTTAAAGACTACCTACAAAACAGGGAGCAAGAAACGAGATGGCAACGGGAAACGTCTAATAAATCAGAAATTGAGTGGGGTGTTCCACAAGGAAGTATTTTGGGACCATTGCTTTTTATAATTTACATAAATGATATAGTGAATGTAGTGAAGGTAACAAAGATGCATATGTTTGCTGATGACACTTTAATATATGCTGAAGGTGCAAATGTAATAAACCTTATTCAATCTGTAAATAGTGACTTAATAAGAATTAGCAAATATTTAGTTGGAAATAAGCTGAAGATAAATGTTGATAAAACAAAATGGATGTTGTTAACGAATGATAGAAGTTATCAAATGATCAAAACAGAAAATAGGAATGTACAAATAGATGGGTCTGATATTGAACTGGTAGAGAACATTAAATACCTTGGCGTAATAATCGACCGAAAATTAACTTTTAAAATGCATCTACAGATGGTTATAAATAAAGTAAGCAAAAAGGTTGGATTTCTGAGAAGAATTAGTGCAAAGTTATCAAGTTTTGCTCGAATAACTTTATATAGAGCAATAGTTTATCCACACTTAACATACTGCAGCACCATTTTATTTGTCTCAAACCAAGGTGATTTGGAAAGATTGCAAAAGATACAAAATCGTGCAATGAGATGTTTATTAAAATGTAGCAGATTTGCCAAAGTCCGTAAAATGTTAGAATGCCTTAATTTTTAAATGTTCAGGAACAAATGAAATATAATAGTATGGTTTTATATATAAAATTATAAATGGTTTGCTGCCTTCATACTTGGTTAGCAACTTAATTAAAGTGTCAGATATACATAACTACAGCACAAGACAAGCAGACAATTACTATATATACAAGAAGAATAAAACGATAACCACAAAAAATGTATTTCATTATGGCGTTAAGATATATAATACATTACCAAAATCAGTTACAAATCAGCCTTCTCAAAGAAAATTCAAGAGTAATTTAAAAAAATATATTTTAAGTTGTAGAAATGAAAACTAATTATATTATTAACTGTATTTTAATAATTTGCTTTATAGTATAATATTTTGTTTTATACTTTATTAACCTATATTGAGTTATGCAATAAATCTACTTACTTACTTACTATCTACGAACTTCAGGATGCTGAAAGAAAACGCCAAGGCAGGTGGCATATTAAAGACCTTAAGCCATTCTCTGCTGACCCAAATGCTAGTTAAGTTTTTCACATTCCATTTCCCTTACGATTTACCTAATATTTTTTGTTCTCACCATCAATTAGTATCTTTAATTACTTATTCCTTCTCTTATACACCTACATTTTATACATTTAACTCATTTACCTTAAACCTTTTGCTTCTGGTTGACTTTTTTTTGACCATACCTAACGGTATGTATATCATTTTATCCTCTAGACCCCCCAAGTATAACCCTGTCGTTTCATTTAATTAATCCTCGAACTTTTCCTACAGCATATTATTTAGTTTTTAGTATTTTTCTTACGTCATTTAATTTTGTGAGGTAATTGTCATAACTTTGGTTGTAATAACTCATTGAATTTTTATGATTGGTTTTAGCTTATGTTAGAGTGGATGTTTTTCTTCTTTGGGCTCACATAGGACATGCGCAGCCTATGCCATTGTTAGAAATAGTTCATATTCGCAGTTGCAAAAAACTAGGATTGCCTATTCCATGTGTTTTTCCTCTGAATTATTGCAGTCGCCCACATTATACTATATCATTATTTGTTTCTTTTCCTACTAAATCACCATAACTGAATCTCGGTGAAATAAAACATAAAATTAGAAAACAATAGAAGAGAAGCTAACTCAGAATATAAATAAGTGCAGGTACGTATCCAACCAGTTTTGAGATGAAGATCCAATGAAGATGATGATGAAGCATATTAACAACCCCTGTAAAACAGCATTGGTATCTGACAAGTATAAACCCGCAATAAGGTTACCTCACAACCATATACAATCTCCGTTAAACAGTATTGGTATGTGACAAGTGTAAACCCGCCATAGGGTCGCCTCAGATCCATATACAACCTTCATAGAACAACATTGGTATCTGACAAGTGTAAACCCACCATAAGGTTACCTCAGAACAATGTTAAAATCTACCAAAGAGGTAGCCTAAATCATAATGATTTCCCCTTCAAAATAAATATAAAAAACGACTACTTAAGCCTTTTAATAATGCAATTGCACACTTCTTTAATAACCATCCTCTAAATTGTATAAATAGAAACATGTTAAAAAATGTTTTCCAATTCCCAAGTTATTGAATTTTTACAATAAAAATTAATCAGCTGATTTCACGTTAAGCGTATTGGCTACCTAAAAAAGTCGGTCCCAGGCCGTAACACAAATTGAAGGCAATTATTCATTTAAATTTTAAAAATTTTTGCTTAGTGTACTCAAACCAAATATTTCAAACATCAATAAATCAAAGTCACCTTCAATTTATGTCATAAATGTCAAACTTGAAATTTTTATTATTTTGAAAACGATCCTAGGTTATGGATCGAAACGTTAATAAAGATAATTTTAAAAACTATGAGTGGTTTAATACCCAAAGAAGATTAAGAAGAACACCATAACTTATAAACATTTTTTTTCATTGTTTTTTGTTGAACTTTGTGGTGAGGTGCTATAGCTTCTTATTGATATCTTATTAAATTCTCGGTTGTTTTAGCATATTGGGACAGTGTACCTGTATTTAACTGCTTATAATTAGGCATCGTTGTGTGTTTAGGGTGCTACCGTTTCAAAAAACTACCTTAAAACAGTTTGTTTTTGTGTGAATGTATCTGTATTGATACTTTTAAGTTGTTGTGTCAACTTTTGTCTGATTTTCTTATCGTAGTGGATGCACTCGTTAGGAAAATGATCGTACTAGTTCTCTTAAGAGTCTAGTGAATTTTAAACGTATATACCTTATCTTGTCGGTTTAATATCGCAGGTGGTCCTTCAGACTGTGCTGTGTTTCAATAGGGACAACTCTCTACCTTCTCTCGGACGCTTGTCCAAAAACTCTACTTTTTTATATCCCGCTGTCTCCGTTTATGCTTTATTCTTCTTTCGGTGGACCTGTTCTCGTCCCGGAACACCCGTCTGCCACATAAGAGTGATGTTTCCTCACTCCGGGCTACTGGCCACATTGGCTGGTTGAGTAGCGCTTTGCTATCCACCTTTTTCTGTCTCTTTAGCTCAATGTGAGCCCTTCCTCTACTTTTTTCTACCTGGAAGTGCCTCTTATGCATTCCAAATAACCACCTCCCTCTTTCTACCGTACCTATTTCTCTGCCTTTTTCATTTCCGTCAGTCACCATGTGGTTGGTTGCGCGGGAGGTTTTCACAGACACCTGGACCCCATCTCTGGGAATCTTTCGTGAGGTCATGCGGTGCCGCTGTCAGCGCATGGGCACTGGCAGTGAAGGTATGTATGAGTGTGTGAATGTGTGAGTGGAGATATATATATATATATATATATATATATATCGTTATATATCGTGTGGGTATCGGGTGATTGTATCACCGATATCAATTAACGCCGGGTGCAGGGATGCACCCAAATGCCTTTGCCGGTCCCTCGTGCCGTTTCTTGTAAACGGGCCTGCTTCACAGGTCGCTCTTTTTAGAGGGTATGAGAAATGCCCATTTAACGGCTCCATGGAGCCACTCTATTACCTTTATCTATTGTCTTTGATAATAACTAGGCTAATATCTTTATCTTGGTTATTATCTTTGATAATACCCTTAGTTTTAATATCGTTATCTTACCGATTACCTATAATAATAATTTTAGTTAGTCTCTTATCTTACCGACTACCGTTAGTAATAATTTTGGTTTAATTTCTCGTTATCTTACCGACTACCGTTAGTAATAACTTTAGTTAATTTCGCGTTATCTTACCTATTATATTTAGTAATAACTTTTGTTTAATATCGCGTTACCTTACCTACTATCTCTAATAATAACTTTAGCTTAATATCGCGTTATCTTACCTAGTATCTCAAATAATAACTAAAGCTTAATATTGTTATCTTACCTATTACCTTTGATGATAACAATTTAAGCTTAATATCGTTATCTTATCTATTATCTTTAACAACAATTTGAGATCTTGTTTTATCTTTTTATCTTCCTAACGTTTGGTATTTATGACCAGACGTGGGAATTATTTTTCTTGAATTTAAGTGAAAAAGCTAACCTGATGTAGAAATGTAATTTGTTAGGTTAGCGATGTAAGGATTTAGTAGGGTGGTACTTTTGGTAAATTTGTTGATTCACAACCATGTCATGGACAAGTTTTGATGTGTATCGTTAGTAAACCAAGGTACCAGTAACAAAAATTTTCTAGAGTGTAGAGTGACTCACTCTGATGAACATTTTAAATTTGGGCACTTTTTGCCAACAAAGAACAGTTTTGATGCAACGCTCATGTGCGTTTGCATGTAGGAAACTTTAATGTTAGCTTTAATTTAGATAGGTTAGGCGACTTGTCGCATTTGTTTTACTTTAAGTAGTGTTTCATGCTCCCCACAAATTTGTGCTGTCGATTATTAGTGTAGTCAAAAACAATGGGACTACATTTTCCGTTTCCTGGTAATTCGGTAGACGTGTTATCGGTCAAAAAAAACAGGTGGCGCCTTATATAAACATTTTTGTAGGTTTTAAGTTAGGTTTTACGTAGGGTAACTAGGATTTAGATTTTAAGCTGTTACTGTGCTAACAGGCTTTTTCTTTTTTTAAGTTTTTTCTTTTATGGCTTTGTCGCGATTGTTACGTGCCAAATTGGCACTTAAACATTTTTTAGTTTAATTTTGATGTGCGGAAGTTTCGCGCCATAAATTCAAGACTTGGCGTGTATTTCCGTTACGTCAAAAGTGGGTTGGACGAATAATTTCGTGCCGATGCGTGAAAGGAGAAAAAGTGGTTTTTTTTCCGGTGCTCTCTGTAACGTGGCTGTTTGCCGGAAAACTTGGAAGAGTGTGGTGGTGTCAGGTATCGTACCGTGTCTGTATCTTTTTTATGTAGATCTCCTAGCCTTTGTCTAACTGTCGTTCCATAACCCTTCCTTATCGTTACCTCTACATAGGGAAGAAGACAATTTGTCGCAGCCTAGGGAGAACCGAGTTCACGACCCCAGGAGGAGGCCATGCTCTGCTAGCAGCCACCATCTTTAAATTGCCTTGAAGGGGGCCATCAGCAGTCCTGATAGCAGACGCCAACTATAACTCAACCCCGCAGGACGTCGGATTTCTTATGTAAGTACCTATTGTCTTAACCTGTTTGCGAATTAAATAAATATTTTATGTCAATTGCGCATTTAATTTGTGCATTGTGTGACGTCATTGACAGATGGGCGCGCCGAAATCTGTATAAGGATTAGCGTTACCAACTGCCCGTGGTGTCTAGTATACCGCGCTTGCGGGATTGTAACTATGAACTTTTAAGTGTAAGAAGTTAAAAGATTAAGCAATGCGGAAATAAGTATAATGGGCTAAAATTATAATCATAACTGACGAAAGCAAGTGAACCGACTATAAATAATAAATATAATCTGAGAAATATTAATAGTCAGAAATATACACATGAAATTAATAAATTATGGAAAGCAAACAGTGCTATAGTGGCAAATCTAATTAATCTGGACTGGTTTTTGCATAATAATTTTCCAACAAAATAATTCAATCCAAGTCATAAGTATAATTATTTAATACCTGTAATACATGTATTCCATGCATGGTAACTACTATCAATTCTTTGACACCATCCCCTGTCATATCGATATATTTTAAACCTAAGATGGCTGCTGGGAATTGTTTCGTTTTGTCAACAATACACCAACCATTTGTGTCATCAAATTTATATACGATAAGTTTCTACAAATACATTTTTCTTTAAATCCAATAATGTGCACAAAACATATTTACATCTTGCTTTCCTATAATAATTTCATCAATTCCGTCAAAATCGATGTCGGCACTTTCAGCACACGACTGAATTTTTACACATTCAAATCGAGGTAGTGGTCCATATTTTCTTAAACCAAATTTCAAGATATTACTAAAATAAGAATATGCTAATAAATAAACAATGCTTTACAAACTTACCTAAAAAATATAGCGGGTAAAGTAGTACCAACAACTATTAAATTTAAATCTGGGTCTTCAGGAGATACCTGATCGTTAAAATAATCTGCTTTAAGAAATGAAGGCCGCTGTATCTCACATGTAGATGGATATATATGAACTAATGAAATAGTATTTTCAAATCGTGTTGAAAAATTGAATAATATACTATTAGTTTTAACAGAAATACGGCATAGTCGAACATAACCATATTCAGAACCAAATGCAGTGATCCTTCTGCAAGAAATACAACTTCATAAACTATCCATACACATTATTCTCTATAAAATTCTTGTTACACAAACATTTTATTTTGTAAACATATTGGGTATTATGTAGAACTTTAATGTCAAATTTTTATAATTCAGTCTAATGAATATGTTGTTTCATAATCAATACAGTTTCTCTGTAGTCCAACGCTCTAAAAACTACAACTCATATGAAAGTTTCATGCCACAGCTTGTCGATGTGGTAAGAAACAGTGACACCAATAAGCTATTTATTTATTACATGGACATATTTAATGTATGAATAATTATTATTATGTAAGTTAATATATCATAAAAAAATCAGTTCTGAACATAAAAAAAGTTAGCCAAGAGCGAGTCGAGCTCGCACTATTAGGGTTCCATACCAATACACAGTGAGCAATTAATAAACCAAATTAAGCCGTTTTTATTTTTTATGTATATTTAAATCTTATCCAAATTTGATTGTGATACTGGTACACTATTAGTAAATACGTTGTCTATTCCTGCATTTAAAAAATTTTTCCCAGCAACTATTACACTGTCAAAAAAACCTGCAGTTTTCCGATAATCTATGACTCAATACCTACTATCCCTATTAGAATCAAAATTTTAGCTTTGGAAATGTTGGAGAACAGGGGGATCATTTTGGCACATTTTGAGCTATATCATGAAGACTACTGGACTGAAAATTATAAAAAAATATTTTTAGAAGCGTTTTAGAATCTTCTTTCAAATGATACCTCACACAATATATTTATTAAAACTTTTTTTCTTTTGACCAAATTAACCCCTGCTATTTTAATCTAGAAATATTTTTTTCTATTTTCCGACTGTCGATATATGTGCGCGCCATAAAGACCTAGCATTGTACCAAATTTTAAATTCCTACGTTACATAGTTTTCAAGAAAAACCTCTGTGACAGACGGACGGATGGACACGAGAGTGATTTTATAAAGGTTCCGTTATACCTTATAAGGTACGGAACCCTAAAATGGATAAATAGACAAAAAATTTTAAAAGGTCATCAAATAACAATTTTATCTCATGCAGTTTCAGTAACTCCTATTTACACGGATGTTGATCAGAATGGTTGATCTCTTCAATATACAATCTTACAATCATTAAGTACAATGACATAAATAAACTGTCTGTTAAAAATGTGCGAAGTTTAAATAAACTTCCCCATATTTTGAGTGAACACGAAAAGTAGACAATAAACCAAATTATATTATAGATTAAATTAAAAATAGTTTTAAATTACGTTTCAAATAAGAAGAAAAGAAAATTATATTTGTCTATTAAATAATTTTAAAGAACATTTTTCCTAATTGAAAGAACTAAAAATCACATTCGAGAAAAAATTTCTATGAAATCTAATTTAGATTATATTATTTGTTAAACCTTTCTTGCTGGCATATTTTGTAGAAACACATGAATAAAAGATCTTGAACAACCTTCAATAGAACCATTTATCTATTATTATAATATATATTGATGTGACAATGCCACACTGTGAGGATCGCTGAGAGAGTGTATGAAAATGCTCCGTGCTGGGAGCCACTAAAAGAGATATGAAAATGGTCTCGCGTTGGGTGCGTCTCTGAAAGAGTGCCGTGGGAAGATACTTCTGGTTTGTAAACTTGAAATTGTTCACTTACCTTCATTTTTAATTTTTCACTTTGCCTGGCTAGCTCAACGGAATTTACGGAGTTTTGAAAATGAAATAAAACGCAGCACTATCACAAAGCATTTATACAATATAAAATATCTTCTTTCATACAAAAGCATTTACAACAACGTTTCTGTCAAACAAAATAATTTCTAAGAAGTCTTTGTTACAAACAAAGTTATTGTTGCTTATCTTATTTTACCATTTACAGAATTAAACTTATTTTTTGAAGATCTTTCACCTGGTTATAAATTATTTCCATGCTGGTAAGATTTGTTTTGGCCAGAAAAAATCCTTGACATTCAATCTATTAAAGGTCAGAGTATATCAAACTTTGAACACAAACTCCTGGTAAAAAAAATCCCTCCCGCAAGAAAAAAATTATTAGGATTATCTTAAACTAGATCTAAATACTCTAATATCAGTTAAAAATAAATCTAACAGTGATACTTGCAGAATCCACAACATGCTTCTTGTAATTAAAAATCTTATTTTAAATTGATCTCCAAATAGGCAAATTAAAATTCCTGATTTCCAATAACAATTATCAAAGTACCTTTTTGGGTTAAATCTTCTTTTCAATTATTTAATACATCTTTAAAAATAACTTTATATTGAAGAATTTTGCCTTTTCTTCGTAATTAATAATTCCATTTTTGTGTTTAATTTGGGTTTAAAAACATCACTTCAATATTCATTGCAGCCTTGCAACTATCAAACTATTGCTATCTTCGCATCGCAACAGCTCACACTTTTTAATTAAAATAACATTTCATGTTCTAATGAATGAAATCGGATGAATTCCCTTCAAAACGATAAGCGCTCCTTTATATACAAATTGTATATTTTCTAGAATTTTACTAGAAAATGTTAAACATTATTATGCAAGGTTCTCGGAATACCTAATTAGTGTATAAAATTTCGACATTTTAATACCTTCTTATAGATTCCCGCTACTCGTGATGCTCGCTTTTGTCCTTGTTTATCGTATGCTATTATTGTGGTATATCGCTTCTCTCCAATAGTGAATGCGAAGATCATAAATTATTTCTTATCAGTTGTTCCAGGGATTTTACAAGTTATTTTCAATGTTTAAGCTGCTTCCATTTCTTAATGAGTTTATATGAATTTGAAGTATTCCTACATCCCAAGGACTCATCTTTTTATATTCTAGAAAGTTCTTTTATTTGGAATTGTTACAATCCACGGGTTCATTAATTTACTTTGATTGCTTTTTAATGCAAAAGGGTTTGCGTTTTATAGTAATAACACGATATTATTTATATTTATACAAAATGCGTAAAGCTCGTTTTATACTATTTGCAGCAAATTTGTATCAAAAATGTATAGATTTGCATTTGCATCGAAATGCATTTTGCGGTGTCTTACAATTTACATATCCAATTTACATTACTTGCTATTTATTTACAATATGCTTACATCATACAGGGTGATTATTTATACACACGCAATTTGCGTTTTTTTTTCATTGTACATCAATGAATAAAGGTGTGCTTGTATTATACAGGGCGTAGCCATGAATTTACTGAAAATTCCATTTTTCCCAGTTTCTATTATATTTTAGTGGGATTTATTTTTAGAATTAGGGTTTCTATGACCCCTCGTGAGCCCATAAAAATAGCCCTTATTAAATATATGACTAAATTAATTTATGACAGAGTGTGAAAAGATCATAAATTTAAAAGCCATAGTGTTAAATCAATTCTTTTCAGCCGAGTAAGGCACCTTGTACAGCTTAAAAACTAATTTCATTTTATTACCATCAAAATAAAAAGCATGTTCCCGTGTGTAAAAATATACATTCTTGTTAAAGATTCCTTAAAAAAGCGTTTTGAAATCTGTACTTCATTAGAGTACAAATCAATGATTAAGAAAGCAATTGCAATGAGTTTTTCCGTGCATTACTTAGTAAAACGAGTTTTATTTTAAAATAGGTACATTAGTTATTGGAAATGTTATTTGTTAAATAACTGAAAACTGTGCTTGTATTAGAATGCACATTAAATTTAAGATATAAATACAAAGCCAGTCATTTCAGTAACATAAAAATATTCTTGATAAAAAATAACACTTTTATTTTTAAAATATGCATCCGTACCCTGTTATAATACAAATCCATGCATATCTTATTGCATTCGCAAAGCATAAAATAATTATGTGGTTTTAAAATACTAAATTGACTCCCGTTTGTACATAACATTTAACATTTTTCTAGAATTCTCGGGCACTTTATTAATAGACAAATGCGTCGTCAATTACTAAGAAATGTTGTATAAATTAATTATTGAATAAACGCCCTATTCAAGGAACTGGTGCGGCCTTAAAATGCAATAAAAGATTAGATAAGCCAGTTTAATTGTTCTATATATTACAATGAGATAGAATGAGACGCGACCATTTACCTTGTGCATTAGACAAGGATAAACGGTACACTTTACGATTAACATAAATCATAGCTTGATACTATTTGGATCGTTAAATGTTGATATTCTCGTAAAAATTATATCACTCAAGGTGACAAATCCTTCTAAATGAATCAGGATGGATCTCGAATGTGACATATGGAATACTTCCGTTTTTAGATATTCTAGTTAGCAAACACAATACAACAATTAATACATCGGTATACAGAAAACCAACACACACAAACAGATAGCTAAACTTTGATTCAAACCACCCACAATGTGTCAAATGAGGAATTATCAAAACCATGTATGATAGAGCAAAATTAATATCATCAAACAAAGAAATTTTAAAGAAAGAGAAAGACCTAATCAGATGTACACTAATAGAAAACAAATATCCTAAAGGAATAATAAAGAAAGAAATGAATAAAAACCCTAAAAATAAAGAAAAAGAAAACAAAAACAACGATACACACCACAAAATGCTCTCAATACCATACATAAAAGGATTCTCCAAAAATCCAAAGAATAGGAAACAAATTTAGAATTACAACAGTATTTAGAACCAACAATACACTAAGAGCACAATTAACAGAAACAAAACCCAAAAACGCAATACAAAATTCAAAAAACTGCATCTACAAAATACCGTGCGAATGTAACAAGTTTTATATAGGGGAAAGTTCCAGACCATTTGAAGTTCGATTAAAAGAACATAAATCATATATAAAAAAAGAAAATTTGAAAAATCCATGATTTGCCAACATGCATGGGACTCCAGTCATAAAATAAAATGGGAGGATGCAAAAATTATCGACAAAGAAGAAAACCACCAAAAATGCAAAATCAAAGAAGCTGCTTATATAACCCTACATAAAAATAACTGCGTTGCAAACGAATCCGTGACTCTCAGTAAACAATGGATTCCATTACTAAAAGAAATAACAAATGAAAATCAAATGCCCATAATATCTAGGTAGCATTGCAAGTTTTTCCTGAGTTTTCCTTGCGATATTAACATGAAATACAGCCTACATACATGATTTCTATTTATACATACAATAACTAATTACATAACAATAAGCATATCAACATCCCCTGTAAAACAGCATTGGTATTTGACAAGTGTAAACCCACAATAGGGTTACCTTAAAACCATATACAATCTTCGTTGAACAGTATTGATATCTGACAAGTGTAAACCCGCCATAAGGTCGCCTCAGAACCATGTTAAAATCTACCAAAGAAGTAGCTTGAATCATAATGATTTTTCCCCCTCAAAATAAATATAAAAAAACAACTGCTTAAGCCTTACGGTAACGCAATCGCACACTTCTTTAATAACCATCCTCTCAATTGTATAAATAGAAACATGTTAAAAAATGTTTCCAATTCTGAAATTGTTGAATTATTTGAAATTACCAATAAAAATTAATCAGCTGATTTCACATTAAGCAAAGCAGGCAGGCTCCAACCGTAGTATATTAGTTTAGCATTAAGTAATTTATGGTTTATTAAATCGAACGTGTATGGTAGTGATTCATGGGTTAGTAATTTTTCTAGAAATTCTTCAACCAAAACTACTCAAGTGTGTACCATTACGAGTGACATAGATGTATGATTGATTTATGTTTCTCAGTTTACATGAATTGGCGTCTGAAAGTTTAGGAATTCTAATGCTATCATAATGACTAATCTAGGCCCTACATTGAAATTAGAAATAGGTTGAAGTATACAATTTTAAAAGGGTTACTTGTGTCGCCAGAACACATAAAAGACTCGGTCTCGCAAGGTATTAAAATAGTAATTAGTAGGTGGTAGATTTTGTCTGAAGGGGATTACATTATATACGGTTCAGTGAATAGATGGTAGGTTCTTGTTTTGAAACATCTTATTGGAATGTTTCCCAGAACTTTCAAATATGTTTCTATTCCTATATCAACGAAGATTAATTTAATTTACTAAAATGGTAGGTACTCGCGTGACTTTGCTGTCATTATTTGAAAATGAGCAGGTTTATATGTATTGATTTGGGATAGTTGTTACAAATTAACTTAGGAGTATGACATATTAATGGAGTTAAATTACGTTATCGTAATTATTCACAATAATGTTACATACAGAGTATTAATCAGTGTAAAATTTAGCAACTTCACCAAAGTTAAACATATTATCCATCCATTTATTATACCCCCGGCGGTACGGTACGAGAGCCACTACAGTAGTTGGTAGCAATGATAAATAATTGCAAAATGATGCGCAAATAAGATATTACATCATATAAATGTTCAAATTATTATCACATACAAAAAGGTTTATATTAATTATAAGGAAAACCAAAAGGTACTCACGTAAACTGTAGGACTTCTCACAGCATTACGCCATTATGGCGGCAGCTGGGCTTCGCTGAGCAGTTCGGGCGTGGGTAATCCGTTGGGCCCCCGGTTGAATCCAAATTAAATCTGTCTTCGTCTTTGTAGAGAGCAACAGGAATACAGGTAGGAGCGATAATTGGGTAGATAAAAGGAAACCTACATAATAAAAAAGACAAGATACGGCACAAAGATAACTACACTCGTCCACGTCTCGCTCACCAGTCCTGACGTGTCCGGAAATTACCACCCTTCTCCCACACTCCGCGTCTGCGTAATCCTTTGTGTTTATAATTAATACAAACGCGTGTGTATTGGAAATCCATTAACTTGATTTATGTAATTGTAATAATAATATCTGTTTAAATAAAAGACAACCATCTTTGTAACAAATATATTATTTTAAGAGCACACATTTAACCACCATTTTTACTCGGCGGCCATCTTACATTCAATTCAAAATTACGTATTTCTTATCAACCAATCAACTGCAGGTAAAAACAGGAAGTTATAAATCTTAAATTCAAATTTGAATGTTACGAATTTCACACTTTGCGCAAATGCACTGTCTGAAGTGACGGAAATACGCGCACAAGTCTTTTAAAATTATTGGCGCGAAATCCTTACAAATTAAAACTAAAATTGGAAATGTTTACGGCCAAGTTTCGGCACATAACACATTTCCATTTTTAAGCAACATCCCCATGGTGACGGTCGAATTTAAATCATCCTGTATATTGCAGTCAGTACGGTAATCAACCAAAGGTAGAATTATGCTTCTTCAAGTAACTAAGTAAAAAATAGAGTTTGCTATGTGGTTACCAGATGAATAATAAAATTGGTAAATTTGAAAATCACAGCTACATCCCATTTTTCAAAAATTTTCTTATTCTAGTGTAACGTACTTAAAAATTTTATATTCTAATGCACCACAACAGCCACAAGTATTAATAAACATTTTGGCACAATAAATAAACACCCATAACAAACCTGTGCTTACTCGGTAAAATCCCTATAATAATAAATGTCCATCCACATAACAATTTCTGACAGATTTAAAAACTCTGGAAAATATTCCTGACAATCGACTTCCTTATATGTGTGTGTAGCGTTACTATCTTGAAACATATGAACGCTGTTGTCACTACCAGAGAGTAGGAATACAACCTTAAAAGGTGTAATTTTGAAATAACCTTTTTAATAAGCAAACTTACTTCTTTAACAGCAGTACCATCATCGTTCCATGACAAAAGGTAAGTATACATTAACTGATACGGAATAAATTTCAATTCAATATTATTAACGCAATTTTGTGATATGCTCTCCATATTGAATTCCACACTTTCTTCCCAACCGGAGTAAATGTTTAGGTAAGTTTCAAGTGCGTTCAAATCATTACTATTCTTAAAATGCATAGAATTATATTAGAATTTATTAAAACTGTTAGTTTACCTTAATGATAGTAATTCCAATTACAAAATCATTCTTCGTCTCTGATTTGTTAAAAGCTGCTATTGAAATAATTTCTGCACCACCTGTATAACGTTTTAAATTACTACTTGGTTAACACGAGTACAAAAAGAAGAACAGACGTATTTCAGAGTTTTGCAATATTGTAGTATAGATAAATTATGAAAGAATAATTATACAGAAATATCATCTTAATAATATTTAGTAATATTTAAATGCATACTTATACGGGCAAAAGTCCAATGTCGTGCTCCTATAATATATCCAACCATTGAAAGAATATCTATTAGATATAAAGGTACATTGGCGTATTTTTCTATTATCGTGTCTATAGGAATTTAAAAAAGTTTCAGAGGCCATTAGTAATTCAGATAAGTTACCTATCAAAATGTTTTTCTGTAGCAATTGCTTCAAACGACATATTACACTAGGGTAGTAATGATTCAAGTTTGACAATGCATGTTTTATAGATGACATCTGAAATGCACGGTAAAAAATTATGATTTACTAATTTAAACAATGCATAACTAGGTTTTTGGAAAAATAAAGAACAAAAAATCAAATTCTTCATATATTCATTAGTTATTAAATAATTTTTAATGTCAACATGCATATCAAATCTGATCAAGTTTCGATTCACTCATTTTTTGGTTTAGAAGCTATGGACTTGGAAGCAAATATTAAAATACTGTAGTAGTTGGTACTCATTCGGATTTATCATGTCAATTTATCAAGTTTATGAATTTTGGCCCTTTTATTTTTATCATCTTGGTCCAGTAACAAAATTGCATTAGTCTATCACTCAATTTACTTATGAATGATTCTAGTTTATGTATTATGAATCACTAAACGAACGACCTTGGTAATATAGGTGTTTGTAAAATAAAAAATTTAGTGTCATTATTGTATGCGATTCTAACACACATCATATAATTTGGGGTAGCGCTAACATTAACCCTCGTGGTGAAACGCTACTTGAATGCATTTTGTCGAAAGGCACTTCTGAACATATTTCAAACTGGCACATGCCCTGTCATATCTCAGATCGTTGAACTTAAAGATATAGGCAGCAGACGTTCTCTGCAAAGAATACAGGAATCCTAAAGCAACCAACAGTTCGATTTATGTAGACTGGCTGAACGGCTTTTGACGCCCCAACATCAATAGGGAAGTTGCAAGAATATTTTGATTTTCTTCAGACCTCTATCACTGAATCATTTGAGTAGACAAGTCCGTTAAAAACAGCTTCCAGTTGCTCCATCACTCACTCCAAGGTGGTGTGACAAACTTCAGTTACTGAGGAAAGCTGTAGGCAACCTGTTCAACAAAGCAAAAAACACTAGAAATGTAGTCAACTGGGAAGCTTATAAAAACCACCTGAAACTATACAAAGCAGAAATCATAAGGTAGCAGAGAAAATCTTGGAAGACCTTCTGTAATTCAATAGTCAGCTAAGGACACCTCTAGAATCCACAAGACAGAAACAGCAAAAATACTCATGGACACACACTTCCCAGGAAGTGTATCTACACTACCCAGACCCAGGACAGATTTCACTTTCTCGCCTTCCAGTGGAGTTGATTGGGCAGTATCAAATCAGATGGTGGAGAAAGAGAAAATAAAATGGGTCATCGCAATCCTCCAACCCTTTAAATACCCTGGACTGAATGGTATCTATCCTGCCCTACTATAGTACTCACCAAAATTGACAAAGTCCTATGTGAGTATGGGGCAGAGAACACTCTTTGGCACTTAATCGTGCAGTTTCTATGATGCCGTTAAGTACATGTTAGTGTTCGAAACGCTTCAATAACGAGGACTGTAAGTAGATGCTGCCTTCAGGGAGAAGTTTTATCTCCACTATTATGGAATCTTGTAGACAACAGCCTTTTCCAACATCTTAATGAGGCAGGTTTCTAGGATATGCAGGCAACGTAGCCACACTAGTTGTCAACAAATTTGAGCGGTGCTGTGAAACCTAATACAAACAGCAGTAAAATTAACCTTTACAGAGGTGCATGGAAAATTACCTGATAATCAACCCAAACAAGATGGAGCTGGTGCTGTTCACAAACAAAAGGAAGCTCACGGTAACTAGATTGCCATTAATCTTTCAAACCCAACTATCCCTTTAGGAAGAGGTCAATTATCTGGGCATCATATTGTAACATGTTTAATTTGATCAATATTTATTCGCATTGAATTACGAGGATAATGCGCTAAGCGTGCCTTATTCTTTATTAAGATTCCATATAGTACAGAACGGAACGCTTCGTTTTAATAATCTTCTTATAGTAAAATATCTGTGTCACATAAAGCTATTTTGGCGAGCACCTCTATGCAATCCTGCTTCTATCGTATTTCCCCACCTCTAACGTCGCTATCGTTCGTTCCTCGCCTTGTCAAGTTAGTCGCTCCCTAGCAACCAATTTATCAAGATGTATTCTAGGCTAGAGGCATGCGACCTTCGGTTGAATTAATTGTGTGAGTGGTTCAGGTCATGCTAGACCTGGAACAATTTCATTAACTTCTACTAACGGTTTGTAATTTACACATTTTACGAACTAATTTAATTTTGTTTCATTTATTTAGCGCGCCTACGAAAAACGCCTACGAAAAACGCCTACGAAAAACGATAGAGAAGGACAAGTGAAGATTTTGGTTTTGTAAGTTGTACAAGAACATGAGGTTGCAGACATGTGTTCAGGATTGCTGTCGTCCCAAGTTTGAAATTGCTTGTAGTATTGTAGTATTGTTTGGAGCTTATGAAATTTCCGTTCAGATTTGTCTTGGAGAAACAAAGGCAGTTTGGTTCGTTATTACATTTAAGAAATTTTTGCATGTGTTTAGAATGTCGTTAGCCTTTGCTAAACATACGTGTAATTTGAATATATACCTACCGCGTGAGGGTATCCAATTAACAATAAATAATAAATGGGAAGGACCTCTAACACTATAGTACCCTCACGTTTCGGGACATTGCCTCGCAAGCTGCTGCAGTCGGTGAGAAGGGGAGGTTCATTAAACAACAACACACTAAGACAAAATTCCAATTGTTTTATTAAATGGGCTACTAACTAACTTAACCTAATTACATATGCATACAAAATTATACAGTAATTAACATTATTTACAATAGGGCGCCACCATGGGAATTAACCGGCCCATGGACCGATCGCGGTAATAGCTCTCGTCGCACTTTGTTCGTGGCGATGAACCAAGATTGCAGGACAGAAAATACGTCACTTCACAGGGGCAAATGTTATTAAGTCTCCGGCTAGCACAAACACAACTTAACTAAACAATTCTAAAGTCCTTATTTTATGAATATTAACAACAGTTCCGGGTGCAAACACCCCAATACATATAATTAATTAACGCTACCGTGGTCTACTTAACTTGCATACTGAAACGACCTTCCTTTAATCACGGGGTCATCAATAACAGGAAAAACACGACCTTCACACGGGTCAAATAGTACAGTAACGGAATTCGTGGCTTAGTTATTACAAGCCTCGGACAACGTCGAAACACAATAAAATAAGAAACCCTTCAAAAGATGCGGTCTTTAACAATAACCTAACGGGATTAAATTACTGGAACGGAGCTTTAACCCGAAGTTGTATGTTATGGAAGCCGACAGATATTGTATTTAAACAAATAAATGACTTATAATGCATAACACAGCCTTGAGTTCATAGTAATACCATATATAATAATTACTTACTCAGAGAAATAAACTGACTTTGAACATAACGGCACGCACTTGAATTCAGAGAAATAAAACACTTACTCAATCTTGCAAGTCCGCGAGCTTTAGACTCTAACGTGTCTGGAAATAAACAACCCCGATTACCACCGGCTGGCATCCTTATATACATTTAAGTTAATTGAAAAATAACCCCTTTCTTGGCTCTCATACTCGGTTTAGGATACGCCGGTCGTAAATCTTTAAGAATAATTAAACTGCCAATTGCCCTAAGATAGCCACACAAGTAGATCTCGGAACTAATTTTAGTTGAGTACTCCGCTAATTGAAAAATTGCTTCCGACCACCCTGACATAAATAGGATCCTAAAACATGATTGACATCTAATCATAGATAGCAACTAATCTGACATGTGTAGTGCCTTTGAAGTAAAGTGCCTTTAGAAAAATTGATTAGCTCTTGGATTAGATCTTCCTGGAAACTTCGCTAGGACACTACTTGGGTAGTCTTGCAACAGTTACAATTACAGACATATTTATGCTACCAGACCTTCATTCTAATAATTAGAATGCTAAAATTAAACTAGAAAATAACTATTTTTAGAAATCATAGAACTAATTAGAGCGTATTAAAACAGTATGTTACATACGATCATATAAAAAGCACAAAAGTTGTTATCATGTTTATGAACATATGATCTGTGTCATTTTCAATTATTGTTGAACTGGTTTTACAAGCCGTAGAAAGAAATTTTGTCAGGTTAGGTTTATATAATTGTAGGCTTTGTTCCATTTAAACTTCAGATAAATTTCAAGGTATATTTTCGAGGTTATAGTTTTTTGTGATGTAGCACATTTGACAGATGTTGCCGTGAAAGCAGATGTTTCGTGCAGCTTTCATAAAATTCAAATTAAACATTCTTTTTCTAAATCTACAAACGCGAAATGAGTCTTTTTATTTTTTTGTAACCTTTTTTCGATAATTATCCTAATCATTAGTATCGGTTCTCTAGTCCCTCTGTCTTCTACGAAAACCATATTGGTCTTCGCCTAAATAATTCTCAGTCAAAGCTTCTACTCTATTTTTAATTATTATTGTTAGTATTTTGAAAGCATGAGAAGTTAAACTAACCGTTCTAAAATTCTCACACCATATTGTATATTTTGATAATTTTTATTTAACTTTGCAATTGACGGTATACTTGAATAGCAGCGAAATATATTCTTTGAGAACCCTTCGTGCGAATTGAGTTACAAATTGCAAGTTACCAAGATATAAAAAAGTTACAAAGGAAACTCGGCTGAGTGAGTAGGATTATGTTATGGAGTAGACTTGTTGATCACTCTGTGGAAAGATAACAAATGTGTTCAGTTGGCATCAACATATGTAGGAGTGCTATCATTTAGAAATGAAAGAAACATCCCAAAAACATCACCAGAGGAGCATGCCCAAAAGAAAAGAATAGAAGTTGAGTGCCAAAATATCCTCCGCAAATATAATGCACACACGTCGACCAAATGAACAGTCTTTTAGACCAATTTCATATTCGCGTAAAAACGCTGAAGCGAAGAGACATTTCTTCTATCAAATTTTAGACTTTGTTATGATAAATGCATTCCTAATACATAAGAGAATAAATGGGCAATCTAAAGAACGCAACATCTTCCAATACTTAGAAAAAAGTATTTGCCATACTTTATAGAGTTCAAGCACATGAACCAAACAAGAGATCAGTTGGAAGATCCCGATTTACAAATACACAGCAATATCCCTCCTCAAAACGACTGTGCAAGAAGACATATTTACCAGCAGCAGATATCAGATTTGATGGCAAAGAACACTTTTCTCGATAGCTGGATAGACCCAGAAAGCGATAGTAATTTGTTTGGTTGCAAAAATTGTTTTACAGTATTTCATAAACATTAAAACATATTTTGTAATTTTTCAATAGCAAATAAACAAGAAGCGACAATTTGTGTTTATTATTGAATCCAATACTAAACATATTTTAACACTAACTGCCCAGATCTGCCTCAAAAGACGAACCAAATAATTGGGTCTACAGATCATTACTTCTACATCGGTCGTAAAATTTTATGCATATTTAGTTTTCAACACCTCAAATTAGCATTCTTTACAAAGAAAAACATTTGGGCATTAGAGGGCTAACTGGTAAATTTGAATTTGATTCTAATTTATTGTGAAACCATTGATAAAAGTTTAAGAGTCTTTCAAAATCGTTTGCAATCAAACCCTGACTAACATGAACTTTGTACGGTTACGTTTCATACCTTTTTAAAATTCTCCATACAGTTGTTTTAGGAATATTTCCTTCTCTTAATATTCTAGATGATATATTAGAATTTACATCAACTGTAACAAAAACATTAATTATTGTATTTTCATCATGTCTCCTGCTCGTTTGTTGAATTTTTATGCTAAACGAACCATACTGCCTCTGTGATCATTCCAATTTGCAAAATAATGTACAATCTTTCTTCTTTCTGGATACAAATGTAAATAGTTGTTTAAAGCAATTACAGAATTTCTATTACTTTTGATGTAGACAACAAACATATCAGTTTTTTCTCCATTAGTAAAATAAACGATTGTTAAGGTGTAGATATTTAACATTCATGTTACATTTACAATATTTCAAATAAATTATGACAGATAGGAAAAACAGCATGTTTTGTTTCATGACTATCTTAAGCAAAAATACTAAATCACTTTCCTATTCTTGCAAGAATTTGAAAAAATTAAAAAATATAGTCTAAAAATAACTTGAATTACGTGGTATTCAATTTCAAATAGTACCCATAAATAAAAAACAATAGACAAATGTTACTTCAAATATATCAATATTATTGCCATATACCAAATACCAAAAATTACAGAAATACCTTCATACAAGTCAAAATTATATAGAAAACACTAAGATATCAATTTTCAGTTCCCTAAATATTTCAGGTACCGTTGAAGATACTTAAATTTTGAAAACTTATTTTGAGAGAATTCAAAATGCTGCAACTTTTTTGTAATTTAACCAAAACCATATCTCGAGAGTTTACAAGATCCCAATAGTGAGTGATCTTCAGTAGGGCATACTGTAAATGTCAAGATATACAATAAAATGTATACAATAGGGGATCTATTTGGATTTAGAAAGAATGGTGGACTATAGAAATAATCGTAAGATAAGAATAATTTGAGGTGAAACAAGAGCAGAAGGTCTACATGTGTCATAGATATGAAGATTGTTGGTGATTTAAAATATTGAACAGTAACCTTTATAATAAAAAAGAAAATTTTATCAGGATCAGTGGTGTTTGCTGAATCGGTTAATGTCCCTTACATCTTATTATGCTGTGAAGTTGAAACATAGGTTACCATAATAAGCATAGGCATTTGCTTTATCAGTAAGGGTTGATTGTCAAATAGACAATTTTCATTTAGCTCTTAGGTATTCACAAAAGATTCCAAATCATATACAACTACATATGTATTGATAAATGACAACACAACATTAATAAAAGCAGAAATATTTTATTTCCAGAACAACATTTAGCGACTGTAAAGTGGGGTGTCTTGAGCCAAGGGGTCACTTGATACATCCTGCTACTTCTAAGAATGAATTTACCACCTCTGTAGAAGATGTTCTATGTGGGTGTTCTAAGGTGTCTGATCACTACTGTCGTCTGTGGTAATGCACTGGAGTTATTATTTGTTTGTTCTGTAATTATACATTGTCCGTTACAGTTAGTTTAAGATGATGGCAGGAAGCGCATGTTATTATTTCGTGTAAACTTTAATACTTCGAAGCAACACTAAAGATTTGATTTCATTGGAAGGGTAGCAAAGCCGCGTGCACTTAGGCCTCAATATGGGTCCATTGTGCTACCTTCTTATATCTGGTCCTCAATCACTCAGCCATCCTAGCTTACAGACGAACCTGAGGATATCGGTCCAGGGCGTGTTACTGATTCTGGCGGTGACTGGCCAGAAGTCACCTAACATGGATCCTCGGAGGTTGGCGAGTGCAGGGCAGGTGCACAGAATGTGCTCTGCCGTCTCCTCCTCCCGTTGACAACTGCGACAGGTTGGATTCTCTGAAAAACCCAATCTGTGCATATACTTCTTTACCTTGCAGTGCCCCGTAAAACACCTACTAAAAGTCGTAGTTTTTGCCTCGGTAAACCTATGCAAAGTTTCCCATTTTTAAACGAAGCAGACTTAATTAACATTTTTGCCTGTTGGCAATGTGTTTCCTTTGCCCACCTCTCACAGTGGCGATGGTAGGTTCTCTGTCTTATCATAGTAAATAGCATAGATGACAAAAGAGAGACCGATGGCTCAGGTCTGACAAAACTCTGAGTCGATCCTTGTTTCCCCAAAGCGTCAGCCTGCTCATTACCGTATTTACCTGAGTGACCCTTAATCCAGGCCAGCTCGAGGATATTAGAGTAAGAAGCCCGTTCAAGAGTGAGGTGGCACTGCAGTACCACCTATGAAAGGATCTTCATATTTAGGGCCATTAAAGCTGCCCTACTATCTGTGGATATGCATATAGTTTTATTTTGAATACCTCGTTCCAAAATAAAACTGGCACTTTGCGTGATCGCAGTGACTTCTGCTTGGAAAACAGTTGCCTGCGTTCCCAATGTTATGCCTTCGTGAAGGTCTAGGTCATCTGAAAAGATGCCTGCCCCTGTACCTCCCTTGTTTTTGATCCATCTGTGAAGATGAATGTATCTACTGGAATCACGTCTTCAGGGTCCACACAGACCCTGTACTGCTTCCTGAATATTAGTTTGGGTGTAATTGAACATCCAAGAGTGGCATTGTTAACAACGCCTCCCTTTAGATATCCCGGTGTCTCCCACGTCTCCCTTATTGTTCCACAATCCCTTAACTTTTAGTCTTAGTGCCGCTCTTAGAGCCACCTCCTCTACATGCAGGTGTAGCGGAGGGAGGCCCAAGATGGCTTCCAAGGCTGCAGTTGGTATGGATTTCATTGCGCCCGTGATACTAAAACAGGCTAGTCTTTGTATGTGCGTAAGCTCTATAGCTGCATTAACTTGTATGGTTCGAGGCCACCAAACAACGGCTCCATAGCATAGCATAGGTCATACTACTGCAGTATATAGCCATAGGACAGCCTTTGGTGAAAGTCCCCAAAGTTTACCTATGGCCCGTCTGCATTGCCAGAACACTTCGCTAGCTTTCGTAGCGTTTACTTGTAAGTGTTTAGCCCATTTCAGTTTCTTATCAAGTATAATACCCAAATACTTGACTTTCTCTGAGAGAATTAAGGATGTTTGAAAAAGTGATGGTAATCTGATTACCACTAATTTTCTTTTGCTGGTAAACAGGACTGAGGTCTTGTTTGGATTTATGGTCCAGGAGTTTTCCACACACCATTTTCAATTAGCTTTAATGCTGTTTGCATTAAGTTGCACAGCACTTACATTTGCCAACTACTACGGTAGCAAGGTCATCAGCATACCCCACCATGTAGAAGCCGGCCCCATTAAGACGATGTAGCAGGTTGTCCACTATTAGATTCCATAGTAGTGGTGACAATACGCCACCTGAAGGACAGCCCTTAGCTACCGCCCTGCATAAGGAAGTGGTTCCCACACATACACGTACTTCACGACAGCGTAGGTACTGTTGGATTAACTGCCTGATTGTGTTATCCACTTCGTGTTCTCTCATAATTTTATCAATACTTTTATAGGTGGTTTTAATATCTATAAACAAGCCTAACGCTGACATGTTATTCTTGAGGGATTTCTCGATCCGCCCTACCACAGCGTGTAGAGCAGACTCTGTAGACCTCCCTGATATATAGGTATGTTGGTTTGGGTGAAGAGGATGGTACTGCCCAAAACCTTCCCTGATATCAAAGTCGCACAATCTTTCCAGCGTCTTTAACAAAAAGGACGTTAGACTGATTGGACGATAGGACTTGGCCAAGGAGTAGTCCTTCTGTCCCGGTTTGGGAATGAAGAAAATTGACGTCGCCGTGGATCAATGTAGTAAGCGTAAGACTACGGATCCCAAGGTCTTGGGTTCAAATCCCCACACGACCAACTGCTTGAAAAATGGCAGGTGAGCATTTTTCACAAAAATTACGCCCTCATTCAGATGAGAGGTTAAATGGAGGTCCCGTGTGTGAGTGTTGTCATGCACGTTAAAGATCCCTACCTTGCCTGGAACGGCAAGGGTTCGGCAACATTTTAAATTTCCAGGCAACAAAAAACTCGCCTCCTGGCCAATGTAGTACTTTCAGGTGGAGCATTGGAAATGTAAATGAACGGTTTGGGAATGAAGACCACCCTGACCCTCCTCTAGCTTATAGGAATATATCCGAATGCAATACAGCCTCTGAACAGTCTCACCAAGTGAGGAAGCAGCCTCTCCAGACACACTGCAGTAGTGCTGGAAAGATGCCATCCAATCCTGGGGACTTAAAAGGTTGAAAGGTTAAGATTGCCCATTTTACTTTTTCTTCCTCCACCACCCAGTTGGCCACCTCCCGTCTCACTCCTCTGGGGCCGGCCTGGGAGCATCCATTCTGGTTTAGTTAGTTTAAGATGATGGCAGGGAGCACATGTTATTATTTTGTGTAAACTTTAATACTTGGAAGCAACACTAAGGTAAAATAATATAAACAATTGAAATAGTTGTATAGTGCAAATACCTATAGAACTAAATTCATACTCTTAACTTTTTTATTAGTTGTGTTAGGTTAGAATATAATTTTTTTCTGGATGGGGTGGCTTGACACACTGTATCAAGTCACCCCCATTAATAACGAACTTATATGTCTTATTCATATTTCTAAAAACTAAACAATATTCACTTTCATTTGTAGGTAGATATTCAGAATGCCCAGAATTTATAGCAGAGATCCAAGTGCTCAGAAATACGCTTCCAGTTGTTTCCAAAATGTGGAAAAAGCTGTTGCTGCAGTAAAGTTAGTAACTTTCAATTCGTCAAGCCGCAGAAAAATATACTCTTGATAAAATGAAAATATCGCGAACTATTAAAGGCCTGCACCAAAAACGGTATGGTGGTCAAATGGTACGGACTGGTAAAGAAGAAAAGTTGTTTGTACAATATTTTATTTTGGTGGGAAAGTGGGGTTGCCCATTAACTATATTTGACATTTGTCTCATAGTTAAGTGTTATTTTGATCGACAAGGAAAATCTGTTACACGTCTCAAAAACAACATGCCGGGCATTGAATGGTCTATATCCTTTTTAAAAAGAAATACAAATGTGTTAAGCATGTGAATGGCACAAAACATAGAACGTTGCTGGGCAAAAATTTCTCGATCTGTTATTAATGCATATTTTGATGAGTTATGTATATCCCTTGAGGGAGTAGCACCTCAAAGCATAGTAAATCACGACGAAACAAATTTAACAGATAACCCTGGCAGTAAACGGGTTGCCGTAAAACAAGGCCACAAGCAACCTGAATTAATTATGAATACAAGAAAGCATCAATTTCAATCATGATGGCTTGTACTGCTTCCTCCATTTATTGTTTACTGTTCAAAAAATATATGGGATATATGGACTCGTGACGGTACAAAACTTGTTAGATATGACAACTCCAAACCTGGGTGGTGTGATCAAAAAAATTTTGAAGAGTGGTTTATTACTATAGCTCTGCCGTACCTTAAAAAACAAGAAAAACCGAGGGCACTTATAGGCGACAATTTAATCACACATATCAGACTTTGTTATAAACGAATGCTCAAAGAATGACCTTGGTTTTATAATGCTACCAAAAAATTCCACACACATCTGTCAACCTCTTGATGTTAGTTATTTTAGACCTTTTAAGCATGTTTGAAGAAGCATGTTTGAAGAAGCGTGCTCACAAAATGGAAATATAAAGGGAAAGAGGAGCATTACCGAAAGACCAGTTTCCAGCTATGTTTAAAGCTACACTTGAGGAAATGGATGCTTCATGTCCCACAAATATAATATCAGGTTTTAGAAAATGTAGAATTTATCCTATTGATCGCAATAACGTTCTTGAACAAATACCTGATGAAAAAGTCCAGTCTGAAGACCACACCAGTTAGACCAGGATTATGGAGAAGAGTTTTGTTAATTTTATGTGAAATTTTAGATATGGTGATGAAAATGAAAACTCTATTACAACCTGACAACCTAAGCGAAAACAGAAAAGAGAAGTGAAATCAGGAAGAAACAGTGTGGGTAACTTAGAGGATGACAGTAATTTGAGTGAAACCGGCAGCTCAACCGACAGTAGCATAGAAGACATAGCGGAATCTGATGTCTTACTGGGATCAGAAAATGAAAATATCGAAGACGAATTCAGTAATGAACATCAAAAGTCTAATTTGTTGCAACACTATTCTTTTGAAAACATTCAAGTAGGTGATTTTTATTGGTTGAATTATCTGCCAAATCACGTGGAAATTGTTCTATACAGAAAAAGTATGTGTGCCAAATGTCATCTGTATCACAATCGAGCACTTCTTCATCAAAGACTGTAGAAGTAAAATTCCTAAAGCAGTTTCGTGGCAATACAGACACATTTTGATATTGATGACAATAGCATCATTTGTCCTCATGAACTTAAGTTCCGTTTGTGTAAACCACAGCATGCTAGATATGGGAAAAATGTGTTATACTTATTATACAACTGAATTGCTACAGATTGTGTTTTTTATTTATAAGTTATTGTAACTGGAGATATTCTCAAAAACATATGATTGTAACAAGTGACCCCAACCTAAGGGGTGACTTGATACAACAATATTTTTAACAGTCACATGTTAGGGATTTATGAAAAAGTGCTGATTTTCATGAAATAGTAAAATCATATTTGTCTCTTTGACAAGTCACACTTTTAATTTATTTTTAACTGTCACTTCATCTATATAATTGTATTTATATGACATGTAAATAGTTTGTTTAAGGTCAGTACTTCTTTACCATTTTAATTTTGTTCCGTATATTTTCTATTTTTAGTGTACTTGTACTTGATAATGAATACAGTGGTATTCGAAACTATAGTCGTCGAATAAAAGAATTTTAAGATTATTTTATGGGTTTGGTTTAAACTATTCTACTTTTCAATTTATGAAATAGTAAGCCTAGGACATGACTGAAATGTTACCTTTTAAATGACCCAATTATCACAACTCTCTAGTGAGTTACGCTAATGGATAGATGAAAAATGTATCGAGTCATCCCAATTTACAGTACACATAATATAGACCGATAGACAGAATATAGAAAGAATGCGAAGACTTTGTACATTAGCAATTCTTGTAAAGAATGTGGGATCAAAAATTAGAAAAATTATAAGCGTGTTTGTGTGTAGACATTATTTAAAAATAATAACTAAAATAATATATTACCGAATACAGCATACCATAAGGAGAGAATAGTAGATGTTTGTATTTAGAAAAAATACCTATGAAAAAAAGAATGAAATCCCAATACTGAGATTACGTTAGAGAAAAATGTAAGAAGGACAAGCCTTATAGTAATTGGCTTTATGGTTTACTTAAGGCTTTTAACAATATATATTAGAATGCATTGTTTAGAATTTCAAGTGTAGAGGAATATACTACAATTTGAAAACTCTGAAAATTCTAAAAAACGATAAATTTACTTGGTAAATAAGTAAAAGTAATTTCCCTTGTAGTAGGAATTAATATCCCAGAAGCATTTTCTTGATAATCCAAACAAATTACTTCCCTGCGTAGAGATGCAACTAATAATTTCTTCGTGTCATTAGCCAGGTGTAAAACAGCATATGTATACACGTTGCCCTGAGAAGATAAAGACGAACAATGAACACTTTCTAAATGATCCATTTAAACTCCATGAAATGGATGTACAAAATTTTCACTATTCAACACTAAAAATTCAAGGTATAATAAAATTTCAAAAAGGGTTTACATTTTATACCAACTCTAAAGTTTTCACTTAAATACACTTATTTAAAAAGTAACTTAAATCTATCACTTAAAACTTGTATTTTTAAAATACACTATTATTTAAAATATAAAAACAATTCCTAACCTCAAAAACCATAGGTTAAATAAAGTTAGCTCAAAAACAGAAGACGGTAGTTCTAATCAACACAACGTGATCCTTAGAACATTCTATCACAATTTTGCCAGCTAATCCTTGGAATAAACGAACAACAGAAAGAAACCCTAATATACGAACTGACCTAAAGTCAGTAGAGAAAACTATATATGCACGCAAAGCCCTATTATCAATTTCATTATAAACAATTTCCTATAATTATAAGTGTTTTACATTAAGTATTTACTAATCAAAATTATGACGTACTAAAGTTAAATTACGGCTTGATGCTTATTATACAACATCAATTTTTAACAATCTATGTTACCAAGTACCTGAACAAATAGTAAAGCTCCTTCTTTTTAAATTCATAATAACGTATCAAGATTAAAATGCCTAAATATACACAAATCCGTCTATGAAAAACTTCACAATCTACACGTATAATATAATTAAATGAATGAATGAATAATTAAATATAATTAAATAAAATAAATGAAAATACAAGTTTAAAAACGCGTAAATGAAAACATCAGATTTATATAATACAAGACACTATATACTTTTTAAGATTTATTTTCTAGTTTTCAACATTTTTTTTGTGCGAATTTGTGTATAGATCAAATTTTGTAAAGCTATTGCTTAATAGAATTAAAGTTAAGAACATTTATTTATCAATAGCCTTACTGTTATATAATTAAAAAGGATTTTGCCCAAAAATTAATGGGAATCAATTAGGGAGACTACGCATTTTAAACGACATTAATGTGGTGACATTTGAACACAGACAATAACTTATTACAACCTGTGCACATTCTTTATCTAGCATATACACAAAACATTCCATAAAATTCTAAGGTTATGCAAGTGCCAATTTCTTAATTTGAAAGTTTTACAAATTTGAAAAAGTATTAAATTAAATCCTCATTTGCGTTAACTCTAAACTAACTCAAATTCTTTGCAGATGACTGAATATAATTATTTTGACGATGACAGTCTCAACCACAATCGTACTATAATACACATTGATTTGGATTGTTTTTATGCTCAAGTTGAGATGATTAAAAATCCGTTATTGCGAACTAAACCTTTGGGTATACAGCAGAAAAATTTATTGGTAACTTGCAATTATCCTGCTCGTGAACTTGGTTTGAAGAAATGCATGCCGTTAAAGGAAGCAATACAAATTTGTCCAAGTTTAGTCGTAGTAAATGGTGAAGACTTATATGATTACAGAAAAATGTCTTATCGAGTTACTGCCTATTTGCAGCAGTATTCTGCTATGACGGAAAGGCTGGGATTAGATGAAAATTTTATTGATGTTTCAAATGTTGTAAACGATCGTTTGCGTTTTAGTGAAGATGTAGAATTAATTGGACACGTTTTTAATAATATTAACGAATTATGTCACTGCGGTTGTGAACATCGTTTAAAAATTGGTTCCGTTATTGCACAAGAAATTCGCGATGGATTAAAAAGGGAATTGGGTTTAACAAGTTGTGCCGGAATTGCACACAATAAACTTTTAGCAAAGCTTGCTGGTGCATTACATAAACCAAATCAACAGACGATAGTTTTTCCAAAAGATGCTATAGATTTAGTTGCACTGCACGATTTTTCAAAAATACCAGGTATTGGAGTCGCCACAATGGAAATATTAAATGGTATTAACATTAGAAACATAAGGGATTTGCAAAATTGTGACTACAAAACATTAGTAACTGCTTTTACACCAGAAAAAGCCAAATATCTAATTGATTTAAGTTTCGGTAAAGACTTTTTACAAATCAAAACTTCAGGTAAACCTCAAAGTATTGGACTTGAAGATAGTTGTAAATCAGTAACAATTGAAACAGAAATTGAAGAAAAGTTTATTCATTTATTAAAGCGGTTATTGTTGTTGGTTTGTGAAGATGGACGAATTCCTACCACTATCAAAGTTACTGTACGAAAGTTGGACAATGTAAACAGAAGTGGCCACAGAGAAACGCGCCAGTGTAATATAAGTCCTAACCTTTTTTCGTTCGATCATACCACAAATTCTGTACTCCTCAAAGAAAAGTATGAGAAAAAGCTTCTATCAATTATAATGAACTTATTTCATAAATTGATCTCCAACACTAAATCATTTCACATCACTCTTTTAGGTTTATCATTTACTAAATTCTACGAACGAAGTCTAGGAAAAAAATCAATTGCATCGTATTTCGTGAAAGATCTCGCTGTTCAGTCAATAACAAATATTGAAAATAAGTCTGTTTTTATCCAAAATGAACCCACAACTTCAAAAAATATTACTAATTCTCCAGAATGTTCTGAAACTGAAGCAGAGCCATTATCGAAAAAATTTAGGTGTAGTTCTCTATGGTTAGATACAAATAATGGATGTCTTAGTGATTGTGAATATTCATCACCGTCAAAACTTAGGGTTGCAGACTTACGCTTAAATTCTAGAGATGGCGAAGATGTGGACATTCATTGTCCTCCTAATGCAAACGAAGATGTTTTTTGTGAATTACCTGCAGATTTACAAAAAGAACTATGGGAAAGTTGGAAACGAGAAAGTGATCGGGATGATAACAGCATGCCTAGCAAAAAAGTAAAAACCAATACAATATTAAATTATTTTGTTAAAAATTGTTAGGGGTAGTTTTAAACTATACAATTTTTATTTTTATACTTTAATTGAATATAAGTTTTTGAACTATTAGTTAATTGTTTATTTATTTATCGATGTACTACATGACTGCTCTCTTTTTTCTTCATCCTGAATTTATAGTAGGGTTGGGTCACTACGCATAAAAAATTATGTTTTTTCAAAACTAAATTATAAAATGATGGTTATCTCTAGGTTATTTAAAATTTAAGTAATTTAATATTTTAAGTAGTCTGTGTTTTTACTTTGTCCTTGGTTGCTGCTTTATTCTTCCTGTCTAGTATATGATGTACTTCATACCGATCATACTAATATAGTTGGGTTTAGCAAGCTAAAATGACAGACCATAACAATCTCTGGGATGCTAAAATTTTTAAATTGGTGAAAGAAAAGCTAAATGTACTGCTCTTTATGCAATTTTCCCAAAAACAATAAAAACTTGATTGTAAATTGTTGGATATTTACAACTCAAGCTTGCAGATGTACCTTGCAAGTGATTCACAATTGTAAATTCATGAAGTAAACTATTTATTAAACTTGAACATAAATAGTAATAACTTTTAAAGGGAACATAACACTTTTGTAAACATGTCAAAAACAAAAAAACCGTAAACTTCATATATCATGGTCTTTTAGTTTTAATTTGAAGGCGTGAGCGTTTAGATTTTGATTTCTAACACTCGCCTTCAAAATTTAAATAATTTAAGAGTGAAAGAATCTATAGTTGCATAAGGATTCTTGTTAAGCTAGTCCTATTAAGTTTCTTATGTAATCAAGATGGTTTCTTTCCAGCGGCTTAGTAAGTCCATCAGCTGCTTGATACTCGGTCGGTATGTAGCTGATTTTCAATTGACCTTGTTGAATGTAATCACGAACTAGTAGATAGCATATCTCAATATGCTTAGTGCTTTTGTGCAGTTCGGAATTGTATATCACTTTGATTGTCGACATTGATTATTGGCATTTCGGAGTTGCCAATAACTTCGGAAAATAATCTGTTTATCCACACAGCAGGTTTGGATGCTTCATTGCATGCGACTAGTCCAGCTTCCATAGTAGACTGAGCAATGTGCGTTTGTTGTTTGTTCATCCATGAAATTGCAGCACCACCGTACTTGAATATAGCACCTGTTGTAGACTTTCGATCAGCACTACTAGCAAAAGCAGCAACATTTCTAACTGATTATGGTTACGATGGTAGATGAGTTTGAGTTCTTTTGTACCTGCTAGACAGCGTAGTATTCGCTTACGCCAGACCAATCTTTTTCTGTTGGGTTAGATGCGAATTTAACCCAGTAATTTACAGCAAACATGATGTCAGGACGGGACGAGTGAGCTAGGTACATAAGACTTCCAAAAATTTTGCGGTAAGTAGCTTGTGTAGGTTTGGAATTAGGATTTTGGCTTAAACTGCATTTTTCAATAAGGGTTAATACGAGATTGCAATTTAACATTCCAAAATTAGTTAACATTTGTTTGATGTATCCCTTTTGATCGATTGATTGAGAGACTGAGGTAGCTGGCACATTCACTTGTAGTTACTTTGAAGTTCAAGGTTGATATGACCAGGCCGTCATCAACGTAGATTGCGATGAACAATCTTTGATTTTGGAATTCAACAAATAGACACGGATCTGCATGGCTTGGTTTTAAATCGTATTTTTTCAATACTCGTGTGTATTTCTCATTCCAACAGCGAGGAGCTTACTTCAAACCATACATGCTTTTCTTCATCAAGTAGACTCTGTTGCTTTTATCATCATATCCTTCGAGTTGTTCCACGTAGACTACTTCTTGAAGATCACTGTATAGGAATGCGGCCGTTACATTCAATTGGTGCATAGTATAGCCTTGAACAGCAGCAATACTAATTAGAGAGGGAATAGTTTCAAGTCAGGCAAGGAGACTGAACGTTTGTTCGAAGTCTATTCCATATCGTTGTCTAAAGCGACAAGTCAAGCTTTATAACGTTCAATGGTTCCATCAGCTTGGTATTTAATTTAAAAAACCCACCGATTTTTAATTATTTTACGATCTTTTGAAGACTTGACTAATGACTAGGTATCGTTTTAGCAAGTGATTTCATTTCGTAGCCATTGCATGCTTCCACTGATCAGCTTCATCACCATTCATTGCTTCATTGTAGTTAGTGGGTTCAAGATTAAATAGGTACTGAACCTCGGATTCATGCACATCATCATTCGATTCATCAAGCCTATAGCAAATCGGTCGTTTAATCTTTGACCTATCGCAAAAAGACCTTTTAGTTTTGATTGGCTCTTCTTTTTTTTCCCCAGAGCTTGATTCGGGATTCGTAATCGATTCGTTATCACCAATTCTTGATTTAAAATCATCTACTTCGTTTTTGACTTGATTTGGAACAGATTTTGGATTATTTGGTAAAGTCCATTTTAAAATCGACTACCCTTGAAACTTTACATCGTTTGAAATACGAATTGACTTGCGTGTCGGTTTGTATACTCTGTATCCATCTTTATCGTTGTTGTAGCCAATAAGTATAAATTTTTCGGATTTTGGATTCCATTTCTTACACAGTTGATCGGGAATGTGAATGTATCATTCAGTTCCGAAAACTTTGAGATGCTTGAACGGCGCTTTACGATTAAACCAGAGTTCAAATGGGGTATTGTCCTTTACTTGCGTTGGACCTGTACGGTTTAATACCTAGATAGCTGTATTACATGCTTCAGCTCAGAATCGTTCAGACATATCTTTAGCTTATAGCATCGAGCGAGCGGCTTCATATATGGTTTGATATATGGTTTGATATATGGTTTTCACATTCGGCAGATCCATTTTGTTGCTGGGTATAGCTTACAAACATTCAAAATTGAATACCGTTGTTTTTGAGAAGCTCCTTATCTGTTCGTTATTGTATTCCATACCACCATCGGACACCATCGTCTTAATTACATGACCACTAGTTTTGGCAAACTGAATAAAGATTCGGGTTTTCTCAACAACCTCCGATTTATGCTTGATGAAGTATAGAGTGCGAAATTTCGAGTAGTCATCTTTGAATTCGACATAGTATCGTGATCCATTCATAGATGGCTCGGGCATTGGTCCACAAATATCAGTACTAATTATTTCACCAACCTTGGTAGCGCGTACTGATCGAGTTTTGTAACTTTTGCGATGATGTTTTCCATAAATGCTGCCTTCACAGAATTCATGATCATCTTCAACTTTGAAGCCTTCGAGATTTAGAGACTTCTTTACATGTTTCTTGCTTTGGTGTGCGAGTCGTTCGTGTCATAATTAAAGTTGCTGATCTTTGGTCAGCAGTAGGCTTTCGTATTCGGGCTTATTTTTCGAATTACCTGTCCATTCCAAGATTTGTAGAATTAGTTCGTAGATAGCGTCTCCAATCTTGCCAATCATACAAGTTTCATCATTCGTTTTGAATGCACAAAATTCTCCTTTGGAGCTAATTTCGTGTCCTCTGCGAGTTACTGCACTACCAGATAAAATATTTCGGGTAATATCTGGAACGTATCATGTATCAGTGATTGTGCGTTTTTACTTTGCAGCTAATATTAATATCACCTTTGGCAAATACGTAAATAATTTTTGAATCGCCGAGTCAAATGCATCCGGGAACGGGTAAGAGTTCCTTTGGCTCGAGATAAGATAGATAACTGAAAAAGAATTATATCAGTTTTTGATCATCTTAAGGAGACAGATGGAAGCAAAGAAATGTATTTGAGAAACAAGGATTGGTTAATGAGATTTAAATCTCGAAGTAACTGTCACAGTGTAAAATTTTGCTACAGCAGCTGATTTTCCTAAGGAATTCCAGTATTATATAGAACAACGCAACTATTCTCTAATCCTAATTTTCAACGTTGATGAGATGGCTTTATTCAAAAAAGTTACTAGCGTAAACTTTTATTTTTCATGAATAACATTCCACCTGAGGTTTCAAAGTTGTTAAAAATAGACTAACTTTTTTATTAGACGCCAATGTTCCATGAACTTTGAAACAAATCGATGTTGGTGTATCATTCACAGGTACTACATGCTGTAAAGGGGTCAAATAAAGATACATTGCCAGTTTATTGGAAATGAAATAAGAAAGCTTGGGTTGCACGAGACATTTGCACAGATTAGAACACAAGTTATATTTGCCCTAATGTGTTTCGTTTTTGTGAAAAAAATAAATTACCACTCAAGGCACTTCTTCTTTTGGAGAATACTCCAGGACTTCTTCAAAATTTATATCTACTTTAATTAAGAAAGCATGTTCTTTTTATTTTCTATTCTAATGTATTGTAATATTAGGATTACCTACTTTAAATAAATTAATTAATTAATATTTAAAAAAACTTTGACAATATTAGAATACCATTGGACATAAAGGTTGTTCATGCACTTCCCAATATATCTCTTTTGCAACCAATTAGAAGGTTATTGCAACCAGATAGCTCCATGGATTTGACAGGTTCGTGTTTGACTGCTGATCCCCGATTCGATTCCTAACAGTCGGCTTGAAAAATGTTAGGCAAGCATTTTTCACAAAAATAGACTCTTCCAGGTAAAAAACTTGCTCCCTGGTCAATGTAGAATCTTCGGATGGAGTATTGGAAAATCAAATGTAGGAGTTATTGCAATCTTCAAAGCTCTATTATCTCCATAATACATTCATGCAAATGATAAATTTTAGACACTTCGGACAGTTAAAAACTATTGGCAGCCTTTCAATATTTTAAATAGCATTAAAAACATCAACTTGGTTTGGGATGAAGTTTCAGCAAAATGCTTAAATGGAGTATGGCATAAACTTCTACCAGGATTTGTGATGATTTGCAGAAGTAATACATCAGGAGAATTTCATTGAAGATGTGCGTGAAATGGGATTGGAAAATGTAACTGAACCTTTAAAAGAGCATGATCAGCTACTCTTGAAACAAAACTTTGGATTGTAAATAGTCAGAGAAGGAATAAAACGAAGAAGACACTACAAGAATTATGAAAATGACTGATCTAAAGCGAATCCTTTCAACTAAGGAAAGTTTGGTAGATGAATTTTGTGTTAGACAATTATTGGTGCTCAAGTGCAAATGTGAAAAGGAGCATCATGACATCCATTCAACCATATTTCGAAATTGTTAATAAAAGAAAAAATTAAACAATTAAAGCTGGATATATTTTTTGAAAATTTGGTGAAGTTTTATGTATTTTTCTTAAGAATTTTTAATAGAAACATTTTACATTATTTTTATAAAAAATATTTTAAAAATTAAATTGATAATATATTTTGTATTATATTGTATTAATAAACAAATTATTTGTTTCTTTTTCACTTATGTAGTACCTAACCCTATACTGCACTGTAAATGTGAGTTCATTTTATGCCGATTTGATTTGCATCTGCCTTTGTGGAAACGGTACTGAGGCATAAATCGAGGGCTATCTTTAAATAAAATGTCATAAACTAACTTGCTAGTTATATTAATTTTGTTCTTTTTCTATTTATTAGAAATGTGTGCTGCTTTCCATCAATATCAGCACAAGAATTCTTCGGTCATGAACCTAAAATCACTTCAACACTGAAAAAAATTTGTTCCGCAGCAGCAGACACAAAAATAGTGGTAGGATTTGATCTTCTACTTCTGATGTAAAAGATACTTTAAATCTGAATCATGGAATCACATGCAGGGTTTGCTCTACTCCTTCACGCTCTTCTTCTCTACCTTGAATAAATTTATCAAATCTATATATTTTTGCAATTACCCGAGATAATGATGACTTTCTAGATAGTGATGGTGAATTTGAGTGGGCGCAAGGAAGTAAAAGGCTTGTAAAACTAACCAAGGAAAATTCAAGTTCGAATTGTTTTGTGATCAAATGTCAAAAAGGGAAAACGAGATTACTAATCGTGCTTTGGAAAAATTCGTATTTGGTTGTAACATACCTCAAGTGTTGTAGAATCTAAGCATTTAAAAAATTTAGTTAAGACTGCATCCAGTTCACAAACCTCCATTTCGAAAAATAATTGCAACCACTATTCATGATCAAGAATATGATGAGTATAGAACTTCTATTCAGTACAGTTTACATTCTGTACTTTTTACTGACGGATGGGAAAACAAGACAGCTAACACTGAAAATATAGCAGGCACGATCCAATGCAGTTAGTCAAGTGGGTTATTTGAATGCTTGAGACCTGTCGGGAGAAAGAAAAACTGGAGATGCTGTCAAGAGTGTTGTAAAAGAAGCAACTGCCAATGCAAAAATATGTACAATTCATAATTATATTTGGTTTGTTTAGATAATGCTGTAAATATGATGAAAATGGGTCAAATAATAGATCTATGACATTTCATATACTGGAAACCTCATAACAAAAGAGCTCGTTCTGCTGTAGTGACATCAAAAGTTAAACAGTGTTGAAAGCATTTGCATTGGCTAATCAAGAAGTTCGGTTTCTAGCACGTGGTGGACACCGTGTAATACTAGATTATGAGACATGGTGTAGAAACAGCGATGCCTTTGTATTTGCAAAAGAATTTACCAGCAATGAAAAAAGTTGATGAAGGAGTATCAATTGATACTGCAGCTCTTAAACTCATATTTGTTGTATGTACTTTAATTAACAAATGCCAACACACCAAATTTATTATAGCCGATGTAGCAGTGAATCTAGTTGAAGTTGCCTAGCAAATACAAACAGTTTGAAAAATTGTTCAGAAAACGCAAGAATATGCCCTCAATATGTATGCCTTAACTGCAAATTATTTACACCCTGTTTACAGAGGCATGCGTCTTACCAAATAGCAGCATGGTGAGGGAAAGGTATACTTTGATTTGCAATTGCAATTCAATGTTCTATTCAAATAAAATTTGATTCCTGTAATTTAATTAATTAATTTTTTAATTTTGTTTATTATTATATATGGAGGAATTTCTTTAGCAAAACTTTGCAAAATTTAGTAATGTTACAACTGAAGACACCATTTTCCAAACAGTAATAAGCAAAGGTGTTACAAATCCAAATGTTTTTTGGAACCTTGCATCCCACTCTAAATAACTTGCAGAGAAGTTGTTTAATATTTATGCATCATCTGCACAGCTGGAGAGAATTTAGCAATTGGTCATACGTACACAGTCGTTTAAGAAATAGATTAATATTTGAAAGATAAAAGAACTGCTACATATCTACCATACACTAAAATTTAAAAAAATGTGTCTTCTGATGAATATTAAAATTGCTTGCAATTCAAGTTTCAAAAAGAAGGAAATGTATTCTTCTTATTAAATAATAAAATTTGTTTAATTATAGCATAATGCTTAGTATTTGATCATTTTGAAATTAAACCTTGATATAATTTTTTACTGTAGAATATGTAATAAAGAATAGTTTTTCACGTGACATACTACAGTAGCATATATGTATTGCTCTGAATGAAGGACAGGGGGGGCTATATTTGGTTAATACATGGGTTACACCATGTGGGAAACAAAAATGTAAAAAAATAATTTCTTTGGCTAAATCTTCTTGGAAATTGTGGGGTGGACTATGCTTTGGACAAAATGGGACTAAAATTGCATATTTAGGCACAATTACATTGGTTCTCTTTTGTGTGAACACAAATTGCTACTTTTGGAAACATGCTAAAAATTTTGTTTACATCTGGCCTAGCTTCATAAGGGTTCTAGGGGTTTATTTATTTGTGAATACCACCATATTTTGTATTATAAGAGTTTTTGAAGGTGATGAGTGGGTTAGTTTTATTAAATAAGGGTTGGGTAATTTCTATGTTGTGTTTTTATAATTATAGTTATGACTGAGTTGTAAAAGCTTTTGAAATATATAAATATGTTAATCGTCATGGGGATATTTTAGTTGAGTTAGGTATTTTGATGAGTAAAAAATTCGAGTTTTAAAGAGTGTGTTCTGGACTAACAAAATAAGAGTAATTGAAACGGCGGTGGGTAGCTATAGTGATAAAAAACAAGTTTGTTGATTTGAATTAATTCTAATTTTGGTTTTTTAAATTGAACACTTTTATAAATTTGTCCTGTAAAAGATTATTTAAAATATTGAAATGAGAGAAATTCATTACTTCAGTGAAGAGGTTTAATTGTTGTTGAATATGTAAGTAGCTGGATATTTGGCGTGGAATTTATTGATTAGAAGAAGGATTTGGTACAGGTATAATTCAGAAAGCAGAAAATATATATTATAAAGAGGAGACAAATAATTTGGATAGCAAGGTATGGTATTGTAAAACTTATATGAGGAATGCATTTGGTATGGAATCATCATTGGTACTTTTGGTTGATTTATAAGGGGAGTTACATTTTCACGTTTAAATAGGTGGTAAACGGTATAAGTGTAAAGGACTTATAAGTATAAGGAACAAGGAACCATAAAGCATTCATTGCTAAAGCAATTTAGGTCAGTTAAAAGGATAACAATGTTTAGTTTTGGAAATTTCATTCAATTTGATAGTTATATAAATTTTAAAAGGGCAATGTGACTGACTTTTGTCAGTGGGGTTATAATAACCATTTTAAATATTTGCAACAAAGTTAATAGCATAGTAGGGCTGCGATATTTGCAGGATACATGAATTACCGGACCCTCGACGTACATATCTGAGCCATCGTTTGTTGGTGCATTTAAAAACCCTGAGGTAAAAAGCCGTAGTAGTAATCAATAAACTGGAACTCAAAACCTATGAGACATCAAACAGCTGTGTCGCTTCATCGGAGAGGAATATTTAGTGGAGTGGCTGGGTCTTATAGGATTGTTGTAGGTGGCGAATTCCAACATGGAACCTGACTGAAAATAAGAATACCACGTAAGTAGATAAGTAAAGTACGAGTGGGGTCAGTGCAGCATGAAGTGTGGGAAAAGTTGTTACAAATATAAATATGCAGATTTTTTAGTAATTCAGTGTCTGTTTCAGAAATGGCAGAAGATGAAAGAAGCCAGTTGAGATCTGGCAAAGCATGTGGACATGTAGATAAAAGTAGAAACCCGCAAGAACAGATTCATGTTGAATTAGATGTGCTCATTGTGGAGACGGAAAAGCGAGTTGAGGAATAAAATGAGAAATTTAGACAAAATCCCGATCATGCTAGGACGGATGCTAAATTGGAAGCAAACTAGGAAGAAATACGAGAAGCCATGATTCAGATGGAAACAAGAATCAAAGCCAAAGTTATAACCAAAGTGAAAGTAATGCTACAAGAAACGTTTGAGACACAAAATGAAAATCGACCAGGATGTAGACAGAACAATTTTAGACTGTGAAAACATGACAAGAACTGGAATCAATGACATTAGAAAAGAAGTAAACTAGAACGAAAACTTGTCCGTGCTCTGTGTAATTTTTTTAAAAGTTAAGTTATTAATATAAATCACGTTTGATTTATATCATACATACTGTTCCTTAAGTATTTTTTAAATAGTTAGTGTGAACAGCAAAGGAATTTTTTTATAATTTTATTCTCAAATCTAATCGAGTCTGGAGCATGGCTTAATGGAATCCCTTCTCCCACTTCTGTCTAGGCTGCGAAATTTACAAGGAACATAAATGCCACTCCAATGCAACAGTATCTGAAAACGGATACCACGGACTTAGCTGCCCCAAGAGCAAAGGTAGGTTTCCTCGTCACCAGGAACTAAATCAAATAGTTAATCGTGCCTTGAGCTCCGTTCACGTTTCAACTTCCTTGGAACCAATCAGCCTCGGCCGTGACGATGGTAAAAGACCTTATAGAATTTCTTTGGTTCCTTGGAGAAGTGGTAAGCGGTTGGTATGGGACGTGGCCTGTACTGATACTTTAGCCAAAAGTTATTTCGATAAGACAAGTAAAGAAGCCTCCATAACAGCCGAACTGGCGTGTAAAAAAAAACACGAAAAATATAGTCAAATCAAAGCATCTAACTACTTCTTTAAGGCACTAGCATTTGAAACCATGGGTCCATGGGCAGAAGAAACGAAAGATTTCTTACACAAAATTGGTGCCATGCTTATCAAAAAATCTGGAGACTCACGAGCCAAACAATACCTATACCAAAGGATATCACTCGCAATTCAATGGGGCAACGCAGCTAGCATTTTGGGAACGCTACCAGATTCGATTTCCATGGAGGAAATTTTTATTTTATAACTTTAATTTATGTATGCACTCCGAATGTTAATTCCTTATGTGTTCTTTTGTTACATGCCAAAATTGGCATTTTACAGTTTTAAATATGTGACTGAATTCGCGCCAATATTTTTAAAAATAAACTTGTGCTTTTCCGACACTTCGGGCAGTTGCGTTGGCGCAAAAGAATGCGCAGACGTGGAGTGAGGAAGTAAGTGCGCGGTTTCCGACACGACGATTATTAGCCAACGAGACGTCGAACAGTGAGGTTTATCTGTAACGTCCCTTTGTCTTTTCTTTTTCAGAATGTAGGTTTCCCTTTACCTTTATCGTCTATCGTTGCCTTCACCTTTTTCCGTCGGTCCTACCTACGAATAAAGAAGAGGGAAGACAGAAAAACTGATTTCAACGATGGCTAACCAAACCCACGCCCAACAACGTCGAGATCCAAGAAGATCAGCATGGCCCCTGCGCAAGAATGACCGCAAAATCGTGAAGTTCCACATTTTAAGTGAGTAGATTTTATCTTTTTAAGGTGCATCTTGTATCACTATAAACATATTTGTCATGTGAAGCAATTTGGCAAATTATGACCTAATATCTTGTTGTGCAATATCGTGTACATAGTTAGTATGTATTGCCAACTGTCGCAGTGGCTCCTAGTGGTCGCGCAGAACTATATCACTTTATAATTTAATACTTAGTTTAGGTTTTGTAACGAAATTTAATTCAAATTATGTTTTAAACCTTATTAGTCGGATGTCATGCCGAAAATAATAATAATAAAGTAAACCAGATGGATGTGTAACACATGGACAATTATACGAATTTAAGAGAAACTGTGCATTTGGAGCAAGAAAATAGTGAGAAAATTAAGCAGGTGAGGGTGGCAAAATTAATAGAAATGAAATTAGGACAAATGACATGGAAATCAACCTGTACACCCTGAAAACACAGGTAAGTTTTAGTTTTGATAGCATTGATGAAAATTTTCAGATCCTAAATGAAAAATTGTGTAATTTGGAGCAAGTGAGATGTGGTGGATTTGGACAGGCTAAGATTTTTAAATTTGGAGAATAAACACTACCCAAATTTGACGAATGAAGGTAGGAACAACCTATGCTGTTCTTGAACAAGTTAAACGAAGTGCTGGACAAGGAATATGAAATCTTTTAACAATAACCAGTTGTAAAACCAACACAAATCGCAATGCAAAATTTTTTATTTAGTCGGTATTCCTCGCTCAATAAAAAAAATACAGTATCAGTTGCTGTTTTCATTGATATTAGTAAAGCATTTGATTGTGTTCATCATGATATTCTTTTAAATAAATTTGAACATTATGGTGTCAGGGGTGTGGCTAATTGTTGGTTTCAATCATATTTAGTGGACCAAACTCAATCTGTTAGACTCTATTAGATGCAGAACTATCATGTCTGATAATTTATCTCTTAATCTTGGGGTGCCCCAATGATCTTTTTTGGGCCCTATATTATTTGCATTTTATATTAATGATTTTTCATCATCTATAGCCTTTGCTAATGTACTTTTGTTGCTGATGATATTACTTTGTACTGGGACTGTTCCTCACTGTCATTATTAGAAGACCATATTTCAACTAATATTGAAACTGCTCAAAATTGGTTTAAGTTAAATAAATTCTCAGTAAACTTCAAAAGAAAACGTGTTGCATTATTTTCAGGTCTCATAATGATATTGAAACTGTTAAACAATTTACTCGTTAAACTTAGTTGCTAATACTAAGTTCCTAGGTTTATGGATTGATCAGTGTTTATCACAGTCAGGTCATATATCGGCACTCGCTGCAAAATTAGCATCTGTATGTTATGCACTACGAACTGTATCCATGAAATTGTCTGAAGACACTGCACTTAAAGTATATTATGCTTTATTTGAAATCAGATTCCGCTATGGTATTTCCATTTGGGGATATACAACCTTAGATAAGATGCTTCTCATCTTTAGACTTCAAAAACGTGCAATTCGTATTATTTGCCACAAAGATATAAATGAGCATTGTAGGCCACTTTTTAAGCACTTAAAAGTGTTAACTTATTTTTCTCTGTTTATTTTTGATTTAATAATGCTTTTCCAAAAAAATTGCATAAGTACAATACCGCTACAAATGAATACAATAAACAATATTTTTTCTAACAACGAATATGTCGAATTTTGTGCCAAATAAACAGCATTTGCGAGAAATTTGTTTTCTGCTTTAACGTGAAAAAATGCAGCCGAAGCATGTCGCTTGCAGAAGGAGGCCTATTGAGAACATGCACCATCAAAACTACCCATGAAGATTGGTTTAAACGCTTTAGAAATGGCGATTTCGATACAGGACAAGGAACGCTCTGGAAGACCAAAAATGATTGAGGACACCGATTGCAAGCGTTATTGGATGAAGATGATATACGCAAATACAAGATCAATTGCAGAGGCATTAAACATGACTTGCCAAGGTATTTCCAAACGTTTACATGCAATGGGAAAAATTCAAAATGAAGGAAAATAATGGGTATCACATGAGTCGACAGATACAGATGGAAAATCGAAAAGCCACTTCTGAAATTTTACTTCTATGATATAAAAAAGTTTCCTGCATCGAATTGTTACTGGTAATGTGAAGTGAATACACACTAGCGAGCAAAAATCGAGATCAACGTATAGTTATATTTTTGCGGAATTTTCATTTTAAACTTATACTGGCCAATTGTAAATCAGAGCAGGCATTGAACCATTTGTTTTTCAAGATATGTTATCTGTCATAATGGTTATCTGGCGTGCATTATCACCGTAATTACGACTTCTTTGAAATAGCTTGCATTCTTTTCAACACGTTCGCGACGTTGTGTACCAAAGGGGGTTCATTCCGGTTATAACCATCAGCCGGCATGTACCACATTTGACGCATTATATGTGTAGTTATAATGTTTGATATAAACTCAACGGCTACATGTAGAACTTTTATATTATATTACGGCTAGAAGTAAAGATCATGTGCCACCATTGCACACCCGTTTTAAGATCGGAGTTTTTTTATGGATTACAATAGATTATTACAAACAACATTTTTCAATACAAATTTTTCTGATCAAATGAAATCATTGGAAGATAAATTGAAACCTAAATTATTGAAGTTATTCAAACTTGAAATTCGCCTTATAACTAATCAAACTAATAATAAAAAATAACAAATAGTATGAATCAAAAATAAAAACTAGATATGTTTTATACTGAAACAGTTCAAACACATTGGTGGATTGCCGTCGCAGCTGTCACAGTAGGTCATTATTCGCTTAGTGTTTGCTCTTGCTTCTCTTTCCCTTTGCATTACCTCATAGCATAAAAAGCATCTTTTACGATTTTGTGTTACGTTCCCCTCAAACCTCTTCAATTTGTGACTCATCTTTCTCCTCCCTCGTTGGTTCTCTTGTACATTTTGGTGGTTTTCTACTTCTGTGCTTTCATAATCAAGTAGTTTGTTTATAAGTTGTTCTCTGAATTGTAAAATGTCCAGCTGTTTTTTTGTTATTTTTATTATACATTACCCACGAATTAACTACACTGGTTTCGAGAATGATTTCAAAGACAGCCTTCTTATACCACTTGATAGTTTTCCGAATACAGGTGCAATATGAAGACATTTGATCCGAAACGTCTACTCCCTTTTTAGCATTATTGTAATCTATAACTGATCTCGGTTTTACTAAATCTTGACCCACTCCTGTTTTGTAAACCAGTAGGAACTAACTCATCCATATGTTGAGGCATAGTGCTTAGCATGAAGACTGATCTTTTGTCTTGCCACTTGAAAACTTGTACCCCTTTGTTATTTTCCTTCCCATATATTTCACATTTCTTGAGTTTTTTTTTACATAATTCTTTTGGATTGTCTTTCCTATTACTTCTTAAAGTGCCACATACGTAGGTATTGTTTTGTAGAAGGTATTCGGCTAATTTTACACTATTGTAAAAATTGTCAATGTACAAGATTCTCCCTTCCTTCAGCAAACCGTCCATTAGCCTTATCGTTACATCAAAGGTGTGCCCATGTCCACTGACATTTTCTTGTCCGCCGTATTTTTACCACAATATATGCTGAAATTGTATGTGTATCCTTCAGGTGTGCACATCTTATATACTTTAATCCCATACTTATGTGATTTTGCTGGAAGATATTGTCGGAAGACAAGTCGGCCTCTCCAGGATACCATGGTCTCATCGATAATCACCTCTTTGCTAGGCTTTAGAATCCTCTGATAATTGTTTATAATTCGATGTAAAATATTTATAATTTTAGTTAACCTGTCAGTATTTTGAGGAGTAGCGTTATTTGAAAAATGTATAAACTTTAGTAGCAAGTCGAATCAGTCATGTTTTATGTTTCTCGTCATTTGCATACATTTTATTTTTGGACCAATAGAGACGCATCTTAGGTAGATAATTTATGCCCATTATCATCAAAATGCCAAAAAACTTTCGAAGTTCATCCCTGTCTGTGTCTCTGCATTGACGGACAAGTGATCATCGGGAAAGATTATGACTTTGAATATATTGTAATGCGTACCTATTTGTCTCATCTGCTATTAATTTAAGGATATTATTGTCTATAACTCCCGCTAAATTTTGTATGGACTGGAAACATCAACCTGATTTATTTGTGGAGTATCAGAAAATGGAAAAACATTAAAGGTATTCCCACAAGGACCCCAAGTAGTTACGTGTTATATTCTCAACTAAATTATCACTGGAGTTCTAGTTTGATGAAATGTTTTCATCGCTAACTTCGTCATTACTATCCTGAGAATCCATAGGCCTATAGAAATCATCTGAATCTTCAAATGGATCACTCTTCTCGTCTGACGACTGAAAAAAGTGTTGTTGATTATTTATGTTTTGAGAACAAACTGTAGGTTCCTTTTGTTTTATTACTAATTTCGCTTCTGGCATTCCTGCCCCCCCTGGTGGATTCTTGTAAAACATCTAAGGTTGAAGCAAATTCATTTATTGTACTGGTCATATTTTGTTGTAACAATAAACCAGAAGGTGCACTGCTCGTTACAGACTTTCTGATTTTCTTAGCGGCAAGCAAAATTCGCTCGATTCTTGTGGCCATTTTAGCAGATACTTTTGTAGAAGGTAATTTATCTGCAATTATACCATAATAAGTACCGTATTTATTCACAGGTAATTATTATCTCACTCAAAAAATTATTTTATTGAATACATACATGAAATTCTTTATTTATGTAAAATTATATTGTAACACGCATCACCACAGGGTAGTAAAAGACTGTCATGTGCAAGAATTGTGCGAAACAAGTACTTTTGCTGTAGACAATGTATGCACCATTGGTGGCGCACAGCGGCCACAAGCTAGAAATTTCAGTTAATAGCCGTCGTGAACCACCAGTGGTGCACAACATCAACTAAAAATAGTAACGGTGTACCTGTATGTCTGCAAAAACTTCTACGTTGCGAACGTGTTAATTAAAAATTCAAATTTGTGTCATTTTTTGTAGTTTGCATTGATTTCTCTCTGTTGAACCTATCAGTCGGACAGTGTAGTTTTGTAGTAATTATTGCACTTGTAATAGTGCATTTAGATCCTATTGTTGTGGCAAGAAACGTAACATTGATACAGGATGGCCAAGGATAACATGAAACTGCAAGAGTTGTTGGTAGGAACCTTTGCGCTGTACAAAAGATGTACCGATGCTATGAGGGGACTGGCCTGATAACTAGATCAAGATCTGGGCGAAAAAGTCACTATCAAAAGAGATGAACGTTTTGTGATGTCCGCTAATTTGCCGAATAGAACAGCCAAATCAACTCCAAGAAGTTAAAGATGTAAACATTAGTGAATGGACCCTTACGGCTTCGTGCTGCTGGATTGTCTTGTAGAAAGATGCATACAGATCCACCATTGTAGTGTCAGCATCGAGTTGCAAGATCAACTTTTGCTTGGAATTACGTTGCATGAATTAGTGAGGACTGGAGCAAGATAGTGTTTTCAGATGAATTGCGTTTTTACCTAGACGACGTCGACGAGTATGGAGAAGACCTGGAGAAAGAAATGCTCAAGCTTGTATTAATAAGCGATTTCCATTTGGCGGTGGGTCTAATATGATTTGGGTAGGAATCAGTTCACAAGCACGTACAGAGTTGATTTTCATACAGAATGGTTTCTCAACAACTCACAGGTATATTGCTGAGGTGCTGGAAAATCATATTGTGCCTTTCGTGTTTTTTATGCACGATAATGCTCAGTCTCGCACAGCTAGAGTTGTTGGAGAATATCTGGACAAGGTAGGAATTACGCATTTCGATTGGACTGCCCTGTTTGAACATGAATCCAATTGAACGTATCTGGGATGAGTTGGGACATCATATTCGCAGGCATACACCAGCACCAAGAACTGTCCAAAAGCCAAGGAAGTTATTAATGCTAGAACGGAATAACATTGACCAGAGTGTAATCCTTAACTTAACTCAAGGTATGCCTTGTTGACTTCAAGCAGTCATTAATGCAAGAGGAGGGAATAAACGTTATTAGAGATCATTTTTCATTCCCGTATTGGCCCTACTTCAAATTTTGTTTAAAATGTAAATTTTTTCCTCTGGCATAATAAATCTTTAAAACAAAAAATATGCTTTGTGATTCATCCTAGAATTTTTAATTTGTCTACAAAGTATAATACAATCTTTTGCAACTGCTCAGTATAAGCTTAGAACAGACTTCCACAAAGATATCATACATATATGTTGACTTCAATTTTTACTCTGAAGTGTATTTCGAGAATCCCAAATACACAAAACTGTGGCTTTCACCTGAAAGCATCAACATCGATGGTGTCCAGTCAATTTGCTTGAGAAAGAAGACAGTGGTCTGCATTTGGTGAGACCAGAAAGGAATTGTGTACTACACACTGCTGAAACTGGGCGAAACTGTCAATGGGCATAGCTACCAATAACAAATGATTAATTTGAACTATGCATTTCTCAAAAAAGGCTAGAACGAAACTTGAGACATGAACAAGTGAAATTGCAGCACAACAGCGCTCCATGTCATCGCACTTCCATCATCAAATGCTGTGATATTGGATGTGATACGGCGCCCGTTGTATTTGCCAAACCTGGTCCCTTCCGATTATCACTTGTTCCAGTTAAAAGGGCATGGCTTGGCTAGACTACACTTAGTTAATTTCGAAGAAGTTCACAATTGGTTAGATGAATGGTTTCGATCTAAAGATGCATCATGGTATTCATGTATTGTCAGAGATGACAGAAATGTGTAGCTAGTAAGGAATTATTCTTTGAATAAACCATTTTTGTATTTCTTCTGAAATTTTCCATTCTTCATTGATAAAAAACAAGAAACTTAGTTGAGCACATCGTATATCTGAAATTTTATAATAATGTAAGGGAAGGGATAAACAATTAGTCTAGCAATGTTTTAAATTCGATATTTGCTTGCGTCACATTAAATGGAAATTAAATAAATAAAATACTTAAAGTGAATAGAAGTTTATTGTTATGAGCCGACGTGTTAATTAATACAATAGTTTATAATACTAACAAAATACTTGAAAATACATTTTTTGATGTTTAGAAGGTAAGTAGTAGTATCTCTAGTAATAAAAGATTTCTATTAATATATATTTTTTAACATAACTAAATATAGTGGGGGAAGCTCGAGGTTACTATAATATAAATGTACACCAATAAGAGATGCAACAATGTTATCACAAGTGATTACTTATAGAAATAAACACGCTACACGCTAATAAAGTCTACTTGCATTGATAAACTGACTAAATAATTTGTATTAATAAAAACTCAACTTGCGTCAAACAAAATATACATATTAAGTAAAGAAATAAAATTATTTTACATAGTAAATACAATAACGTGAAGCTTCGTAAAAAATCTCAATATGAGATTCTAAAATTAAAACTAAGTCGAGATCCAAATTAAAGCAAAGCAAATCAATTCTAAGATACAACACTAAATTCGCCAGGTAAATAAATTTTTTGTGCACGACTTATATCACCGCGACATACTGGACAACGATCACATCTAGAAGCGCAATTCGAACATGCCACAACATGTGCACAAGGTAGGAAAGCTGTGTCAATTAAATTATCCATACAAATTTTACAAGTCATTGCATCCATTAGTTTTGTTAAACGCTGCTCATGAGAATTCTGAAACAAAACTTATTATTAATCATCAAATATTATATCAAAAAATATTATGATACAGCTAAGACAAAACAATAAGGCGCTTCTAACCAACATAAACCAAATTCTACTTTACAACTATTATACAAAATAATTTCATAGAAACTTGCTAATGTTGTTTGGATAGGTTTTGGGGGTGCGTATAGTTTTGTAGACATTCCATAGAGCTGTGAGTTCTTATGGAATGCAGAAGCATATTACACTTACGATATAATAATATATTATATACCAGGCATAGAAAGTTCATATTATAGCCGAGCTCAGAATTCGCAGCCTAGGCGTCAGCTGAGGCTGCAGAACTGAGCGAGACATTTAATATGCTTTTTACACCATGTTGTATATATAATTTTTTTCAAGCGTTTTATTTAAATAAAACAATTTTAGTTTATGTGCCGTTAAACATATATCTTTTAGTTCTCTTTAACAGTATTAATAAAATTGAAAGTACAATTTAAAGTGGAATTATTAATATATAAAAAAAGCACGTGCCGTTTTGTTTAAATCGATGCTATTACAGGATGTCACGGTGCTGCTCACCAGAATTGATATGGGATCATTCGCATTGAGATTTAAAATTTTGCATGCGGTGTCTGGTTTGTTCTCTACGTAATTTGAAATGTATCCCTCCGCGACTGCACTGGATCTCCATACACCATGTCTTTTCATATCGCTTAAGTTTCCTCCATTGTCAACCAATAAAGTAGCCGAAGTCTGTCTAAAACTATGGCCCGTAATACTATGTGGCATGGGGAAGCTTTAAATATGAAGCCACTTCTTTTGGGATTGAAGATACTTTGTGCACGCCCATAACAGTACGATGGCATTTTTCACTTTGATATTTTATAAAAAATTGAAAAGTCGTCATATTATCAGGTCTTAATATAGCTTATTTCATGTATAATCCAATGTAGAAATCGCCAACAATAGTAAACAAAATGAGTCGTTTTGTTTTAGTATTACGGATGTTTACCATTATACGTGTGTTGCAAACTTCTTTGTCATTTACATTAATATGGATTCATCCGTTACAGCGACAAATCCCTGCGACTCAAAACAACATAATGACCTAAAATAGTATATTTATAAATTAATTCTATGTACTTTATACTGACATATTTAACCTTCATAGCCAGGAATTTTTCATCTGGAGCTTCTTGTAAAAACTGATCTTTTGTAAAAATGCTAGATTTCTACGGTATATCTCTCTTGCTTTTTCTCTTTAAAAATTCCTGTAGTTTAGTATATATTTTAATTTTCACAATGTCTTTTCCATATACTTTTGTGGCATTTTTATGTTCATGGGACCATTTTAAAAATCGTTGGTTGTTACATGCCGAAAATCGGCTATGTATCATTTTTGATTTTAGTTTTAAATATGTGACTGAAATCGCGCCAATATTTTAAAAAAGGACTTGTGCATTTCCGTAACTTGGGACAGTTGCGTTGGCGCCAGAGAATGCGCACACGTTGAGTGGGGAAGAAAGTGCGCGTTTTCCGACACGAGGGGATTAGCGAACTAGACGTCTAACAGTGAGGTTTCCTCTATCGTACCTATTATCGTTCCTCCTTACCTGGTTGATCCTTTATCGTACCGCTACAGAAAGAAGAGGGAAGACAAAACCAATCTGACTTCAACGAGGGCGAAGGCGGAACCACGCCCGACTAACGCCGAGATCCACGAAGAAAAGCATGGCTCCTGCTGCAAGAATAGCCACAATGTCGTGAAGAGCTCCACATTTTACGTGAGGCGCCTATGGTATTAAAATGAATATTTTTTTGTATGTAATACCATTTCAGACGCAATAATGACGTAATATCTTGTGCAATATTATGTACGTGTTTATTTTGTGTTGCCAACTGTCGTAGTGGCTCTTACCAATTACGCCTGGACTTTATACCTTAGACTATAATAGCCGCGTGAATTATAACAGTGCAGATTATACTCTACTGGACACAGCGTCTACAATCGACAAATTTGGTAAATTAAACACTTCTGAACTTGGTTGCGTTACTACTGCAACACATATTATCTCTACAGGTGATGCCCTCCCTTTTAAGCAACGTCAATATCCGCTATCGCCTGCAATAACACAAACATTTGCATTCCGAAATAGATAAAATGCTAGAATCTGGTATTATCTCTCCCTCAAATTCGCCATGGATGTCTCCCGTGTTATTAGTCCGCAAGAAAAATGATGAATGGGGCGTTTGTTTTGACGGTAGAAAGCTTAATTCTGTAACTGTGTCGGACGCCTACCCTTTACCCCGTACTGATTCAATTTTAAGTCGGCTTCGAAACGCTAAATTTATCTCATCTATCGATCTTAGACAAGCTTTTTATCAGATCCCTCTTGACTTATCTTCTCGTTCAAAAACTGCCTTTTGTGTTCCAGGTCGTCTTTTCCAATATAATTTTTTGCCATTTGGTCTCTGTAACGCACCACAAACTTTACAACGTACTATGGATCAAACATTAAGTACTATCTTACACCAGGAACGTGCCTTTGTATTTTTAGATGACATATTAGTTATCTCAAATTCCTTTGAAGATATTGTTACACTCAATGAAGTTTCTGAACGTCTAAATGCAGTAGGTTTTAAAATAAATTGGGAGAAATGTCAATTTTGCTGTTCTTCTCTTACATTTTTTGGTTTTATGTTCGATGGAACTGGTTTACGAGCAGATCCTGCTAAAGTCGACGCTATTACTGAATTTAAAACAGATCCTCCTATCTGACATTCTCTTACCCGAAGGAACAGTCCTCGACAAACTTAACTTAGATGTGGACATAAATGTACCTACAGCCTTTCGAACTTTACAATCTCACAACCTTTGTTAGAGAAATCAGTACCTGTGTATAAATGTACTGTGTATAACTTTTCAGGACTTTAACTCCCAGATCTCGCTAATGTCATTCCTGGATAGAGTAAACGATTTTAAAATCTCAAGCAATTGTACAGACCAAGATTTATTTGTTTCAGCAGGTGAATTATTTTCCGGTTCAGCCTTAATTTGGTATAGAAATATAAGAAATCAGATTTCTACTTGGGAAGAATTAGTTACTTGTTTGAAACGTGATTTTTTACCCCATGGCTATATTACCGATCACTTGAACGAAATAAGAAACCGAACCCAGGGACCCTCGTTGAAGTCAGATTGGTTTTGTCTTCCCTCTTCTTTCTGTAGCAGTACGATAAAGGATCAACCAGGTAAGGAGGAACGATAATAGGTACGATAGAGGAAACCTACATTATCTGAAAGAGAAGACAAAAAAAAGACACAGATAAACCTCACTGTTAGACGTCTAGTTCGCTAATCCCCTCGTGTCGGAAAACGCGCACTTCCTTCCCCACTCCACGTCTGCGCATTCTTTGGCGCCGACGCAACTGTCCCAAGTTACGGAAATGCACAAGTCCTTTTTTAAAATATTGGTGCGATTTCAATCACATATTTAAAACTAAAATCAAAAATGATACAAAGCCGATTTCCGGTATGTAACATGGTACGCAAACTCGTTATTTGATTTGGTTGGAATCCATATCTCCACCCGGTTGTGAGCGGTCTCTGTTAGTTCTGAAGGAGTACATTGTAACTGTTCTGGTTGTTGCAACATTTTGTGACTAACACTTTACACGTGTTTGACAGAAACAAGATAAGTTGACTTGTATGAATCATTCTACAGTGATCAGCAATTTTACAGTTATCAATGCTGGTTTCGAGTTAAATACGTTAGCTAATAGCACTCTTGTCTCAAAAATTTCGATGCATTTTCACTATTTAACGGTGGAGTATAAAATTCTAAAATTTTAACGGTGTAAAAATTTTAATTGTTTCTGTATAGACATGAATACTATTATATGAAAATTATTACACGCTTGAGAAAAAAACATTATAATGCAAGTGATTATTAGAAATAATAATTGTAAACCATAAGTGAAAGTATACAGTAGGTTGCAATAAACATAAGTTTGAAATTGAACAATAACATTGCAGTCTTCTCTTAATCAAGTTACTTAGGTGTTATGAGAATGTATTTACGGTTTTATATGTAAAATAAAGGATGTTGCAACATGACCTTTGGATTTACAATAAAATTGTGTAGCACTAATGCGTTATTTAAGCAAAGGATATGTATTGGGAAATATTTAGTAATTTCAGTTAGGGTTTATCACAAATACACCCTGAAAAATTTATAGAAACATTAGTTTACCTTAATAGCATGGCTATTTCATTCTAATATTAAATTAGCGCTGCAGAAAATCGTCTAATCTATATTAAATACAACCAGTAATAAAGATCAGGACTTTACATTCTTCGTGTTAATTTAAAAAAATACATATAGATTTCGGTAAAAAACCATCTCAAAAAAATGTATTGCTAAACATTCACACAATTCAAAGAAACGAAAACCATGGTACATGACCCCAATAGTAATAAACTGATAAATTTAGTCATAGAAAATATGTTGCGAATGTAAACAAAGGTGCCGCTTTCAAAAGTGTAAGAATAAATGGCCGGAAAACAAAACGACATTGAACTATAAGACAACTTTAGATGCACAAGTGTGAAAATGAAATTTTTAAGGAGGAAGATTGAAATACACGACTAAGTGGAAGTGGAAGTGTAGATCATAAATTGTAGGCCCCTTAGTACATGGCCAACGATGAATTATTTTTGAGTTTTGCTGGATAATTAAGTCAGAAAGCTCAAGCACACATGTTAAGCGTGGAATTTAAATTGCGTCAGTATTGCATTAATTGAAGAAATTATGTAATGGAAGGGTGATAAGCAGGTTTCACTCTGCAACTAAATGTTGGAATGGGGATCTAACCTGCCAAGGAAGTAAAAGGTAAACCAATGGAATTACGTGAAAATCCTTAAATTTAAGAATTGTGAGTACTGTTTCAGCTTTTCTTGTTTTTTTGTTTATACCTGATAAGATGTACACATGACCTGCAAATATACGTTGTAATTGGTTCGTAGAGCGACGGAATTGGTTTTGTTTATATCTAAGTTTGATATATTGGAAAAAGAATTTGAAACTTTTGTAACGTTAAGAAAAATGTGCGTGGTAATTTAAACACAAGCTTTATTTGTGGGATGTATTTGTTAGTTAATTCTTTTGTGAAAATTTAGTACTTGTAATGGGCATTGGAATGGTTCAAAGCAGAAGTTGATAATGCGCTATGTTTTTCTATGTATTGTTGTTAAAGAGGTTTCAAAAAAATTAAATTTAAAATGAGATAGAGCAATCTTGAGAATAACAGAATGGTAGTATTACTTATGGATAAATGTTTTCTAAGGAGTTCTGTTATTAAGACCTAGTCAGTTGAATGTTACATTAGGTTTGTTACTTTTTTTTAGGTTATATACCTATATTTTTAGAATTATTGTTAATAGAGCTTAAGCTAAGATGAATTTTTTTTGGCATTATTTATAAGATAGATAAAGATGATCATTGTGAAAAGATGTCCGGCTACCAGTGATGAAATCACATTTGGGACAGGCCTTTATTTTGAAAAAAAGATAATGAGTGTTTTTAAGGTATGGGTAAGAGAGGTGAAAGATGAGGTAAGAGATTTTAGAATATCGAAAGCAAAGAGACCTATTTGGAATAACCATCTTTCAGGTCGCAAACATAACGAAGGGATTGCTAGGACAGGTCAGTTTGGTGGCCCTTATTTTTACAATCAAGGTAAGTGGTACTTATAAAGTAGTTTTGTATTTCGACCATTTTTTACACATCTTATTTTTATTATGTTTATCATTTTTTCCATAGGAACACGCTCTGGCATCACTGTAATTGGCCGGTACTACCATAAAATTGTTATGGGATTCCCGCCCTTTACGGGAATATCGATATTCGTAACATAAAGTCACTTTTACCCATAACAACTGGAACCACACCTATCTTTTACACTTTATCAGTTTAATTTATGTGAGTTGGTCACTTTCTGGTAAATTATATAAAAATAATAATAGCAGATATTGATATATTTGTTTAACTGTATTATAAAATTTCAATAATATCATTGATTGCAATTGGATATCATCAAAAACAATTAACTTCTTCGATATATAATGATTGCAACTGCATTGTTATGACAAAGTTGAAACATCTTTGAGCAGTGAATATGGTGCTACAATCGGTAAAGTCAAAATGAATTTATTGACAAAAACGGAACATGTAAGTTTTCGATGAAAAAGCATTTGGAAGCGAGTGTACTGCAACAAGTGTAATTGTGTTGAAAAGTGCGCACATTGGGAAATGAACTGTAGATAACTATATTACAAGTTTAATTGGTAAAATTTAGTGCTGTTAAAGCATAAAACTTTAGTATTTTGAAACCAAAAACAAAAAATACCTATTCGGAATAATATTGAAAGGGATTACTGAGACAAAACGGTTTGCCGCCCCTTAATTAGAACTGTAGAAAAAACCTTTCCAGGTAAGTGAATATTGTAACGAATTATTTTTTGTATTTCACCCATTTCAAATGTATATTATTTTTATTATTTCTTCTATAGAAACCTACTCCCACACTACTATAATTAGCCAGAACACTCTTAAATTGTTACAGGGTCTCTGCTCCTAAATTTAAATTTATAATGTAACACTCATTTTACCAGTAACATAGTTTTTCCATAGAAGAAACCATAGTAACATAGTTTTTCCATAGAAGAATAGAGAGGAGAACTAGAGCTGATGAAAACTAAGCCTCTAAAAGGACTGGATTTTACTATCGACCATTATCGACGTGCGGGTGTGACAGTTCGAGTCAATGAAGTAATCCTTCCTTTGTTACTTTCTCCTTCTACCGAAGTAAAAAATACCTAAGCTCAATAGACAAACACTGCAGGATGCCATCAAATGAACAACTGTTTAAGAACCCTCGAGCCAATGCTTTCCACTGGGTAAGTTTATGTATTATAATCTGTGTACTTTATCCTCGTCATCCACACGACCCAATTTGAGGCATATTCCTTTTTACTTCAGATTTGCAGGTTAGATGACATGCAGGAATTTAAGCTTAGATAAAAAAAAATTACACCTAACTGCAAATTTAAAGACCTGACACTATCACCAAATTGAAATATCAAGGAAAAAATGTAAGATGTAAAAAAATGAAAAAGATTTAAAAAATAAAACAAGTAATAACAAGAAAAGTGGTTGCTACTATACAAACTTTTACGAACATCAACATTTTTACAGAGTCCTATGCCAAGATGAAGTATGAATGAAAGTTACATAGCATCCAACTGTTGCATGTCCAATTGTAATGTGTCAAAATTTTCGCGTGACTGAATATCTGCATCCTTTAGAAGTATGTTTCAAATGATAGAAGAACTTGATATCTGTACTAGGTGTTACATTGAAAACTTTTTCTATATATGATTCTAATAAAAATCCCAGCTTCCTGTAAAAAAACTTTTATATGGGAAATACCTTTCTAATAAACATAACTATTGTTTCCTTTAACAAAAAATAATTTCTTCTACCAAGTACCTCAAATTATAGTCTGGGATTTAGTTGTCATAGAGGGTTTCACTAGAGCAGAGCATGAATTTTGTGCATTAATCAATTTTGCAGTCGTAATTTGGACAAGATAAAAATGTCATAAGGGAGCAATTGAAGTGATAAGTATAATCGGTTTTGTATTTATTAAGGTTAGCGATAATTCGGTGATTCATGTGATATCAAAATTATGTTGGCCCATTCGGCACATAATGATTTAACTTTGTAATGCTGTGGTATTATGTTAAACAAAAATCTGACGTAAAAAAGAAATAATTAATCTTAAATGGACAAATTGCTTTCGAAACATCCTGTATGACATTGATTTCATGTATGATAGTGTTCAGTAAGGGTGACATTGCAATAAATTGTTAGTTCTATTCAAATCATCAACTTAAAAATCACAAATATAATCATTTTATTTCCGTTAGATACATATTGGAACAAACATGGTTATAAATTGCTTTAAATCACAAAAGTGTAAACAACATATTTATAACTGTAAACTTGCATAGTGAAATTATGCAATTTTGTTAAAGAAAGCTTTAGGATTATTAAGTAAATACAAGCAAATTCATTAACATGCATTGCAAATATACGAGAGTTTTTTTTATAAATTTCAGTTAGATAAATTACAGTCATTGTTGCACCTAAGGAAAACCCTAGACTTTAATACGATGTGAAAACCCAGGTACTGAATAACGAAAGTTACAGGTATCAGATTGCAGATGATTTAATCATTTCATACAATACATCGCAAGTATTCATTTTTATTGCTGGCAGAAGGAAAATCAAATGTTAATCTAAGTAAACCACATGATAATACAGGTACTTTCCCTGGGATTTATTCCATAAACTCTATAGGAAAACTAGACTATGACCAACAACCCCTGACAACATAAAAAGTAGAAAAGAAATTCAATGACAATAATTACATATGACGGAAATTTAATTAATTATTCATAAACTATTAATAGAACATCAATTTATAGAGATATGCGCGAATACAGAGGGTGGAGTTGGGTTGTAAAGATGAGAATATAGATAAGAGTTCGACTAAATTTATTTGAATTTAAGGCTTGCTGGAGCAAAGTATTTTCAATTCACGAACTCGTGGAATTATAGTCGTCGCAACCAATCAAAAGGGGTTAAAACCTGTAAAGTTCGCCCCTCCATTAAATTGGAATTTGGTACTGGTAAAAAAGCTGTGTTAGGTGGATAACCCACATAAGTGTCACCAGAAAGACATTCTGTTGAATAATCTAGGCAATGGTTGACAGAAAATGTTGGTGTTGGTGGATAACTTGAAATAAAACTGTGACATATTATAAGTGTGCTTATACTTCTTTATTATTTACACGTGAATTTTAAATGTAAATTGGATGGTATTCATGAAGTAGGTAATGAAACAAACATGAAAGTGATTATTTTGTTGAACGATAAATTACCAATGGAACGAGTGTTGATTAAATTTAAGTGTAATATTATCATTTTAAAATATTACAAAATATATATGTAGTAATTTTACATTATTTTGGAATGGACAATGAACAGACTACAAAAAAAGTTGGTATTTAACCGTTTTCTATCAATCAATCTTGTATTTATTTCCATTATACAATTAAATGTGTTGGATGTGTCAATATAATTATTAAATTTGGAACCAATTATCATAGCATTTTTTCTATTCCGATTGTGGTATCTCCAAAACATGGGTTTTGAATGCATCGACCACCTTTTTTGGTGTCGAAAATTGTTGTCCATGCAGTTTGTTCTTAAAAAAAAAATCACTAGGTGTCAAATCAGGACTAAACGGCGGATGACACATCAATTCAATGTTTGAGCCGAAGTATGAGAGCTTGCATTGTCATGATGCGGAATGATTCAGTGTCTTCGGTATTTTTCTTATTTCTCCAAAAACTTGTGGCAAACAAGTGGTTGTATACCAAGCAGAATTAACTGTTCTATGATCCTCTAAAGCAACGGTCGTAATATGTCTATTTATTCCAAAAAAAAACAGGCAACCATTTTCTTCGAAATGCTTCGAGCATGGTCAACTTTTGTTGGATTTCGTTCATCTCGGAAGACCCATACAATCGGTTGCTGTTTACTTTTAGGTTCATACGAATAAATCCAAGATTCGTCATCTGCGTAGATGTTATACACTGCATTTGATGCTTCGCAATCGTATTTTTTGAACATTTCATTGCATCTATTAACACGAGTCTTTTTTTGAGTGATTGTTAAATTATGTGGAATCCAACATGCACATAACTTCTTCACAGCTAAATGTTCAGTAATATCGAATATATACTTGTCATACTTACGCCTGGGGATGTCTGAATTTCACGATAAGTCACATGATGATCTTGCATTATCAATTCACACACAGCATCGATGTTTTCTGGCACAACAGCCAATTTTAGACGACCTTCTTTAAATTCATCCACTAGCGAACTACGACAATTGAATTCACTATACCGATACACAGTGGTTTTAGTTAGAGCTTCTTCCCCGAAATTTAAAATAAGTTGATTCAGGCACTGTTGTGGAGATAATCCACGTCGGAAATCTTAAAAAATCATCGCACGAAAATGTTCACGAGTTAACTGCGTTTTTTGGCCGAGATGAAATTTTCAACTCAATCAATACAAAACAAATAGTGTTCATATGGCAAAATGTTATAAGTATGTATACCGTAAAAAATGTCAAGCGTTAGATTAGAAATGTCAGATCGCACCTAGCGCCACTAGTGTTGTCAGTTCCCGATACATATCAAGCACCCCTCTTATAACATGACAAAGTTTAGTATACCGAAGCAAGGGAGATTTATGCAGAATAACCATCTTCCGTGTAGAAATAATATTAAAGAAATTGCTGTGGCAGACAGTTTGGTGCACCTCAATTATGATAGAGAAAAAGCATTTTAAGGTAAGTGATAATATACCGTAGTATTTATTATCTTAATTTTTTATTTTTTTTATTTTGAATTTTAATATTTTTGTTTATAATTTTTGCATAAGAACTTGCCCTCGCATCAATGGAGTTAGTCAACACCCTTATATTGTTATGGGGTGCTCGCCCTTTCAGGGCAAATCAAAATTTAGTCACTTAACTTTTACTTGTAACAACTCGGGGTCATATCATCATTTTTTTTGTATTTTTATTTAAACTTCGTAAACTCTAACACAGTCGTATTAATAATTTTAGCAAAGATCTATATTTAAGATCTTGACCTCCCACTAGCGACCTAGGAACTCCTATACTTATAGTTATCACTTTAACTATCAACGCCCATTGGACATATTAAAAACGTATCTAGTAATCCATTTATCTGTAATAGATAGAAATATAATTTAATTGATTATAATGGTAGCGGTTTGTCCTGTAACAAACATATTTCATTTTTTCATTTCATTTATTTATTTCCAAAAAAGTACAGTAACTGTTGTTATGTAGGAATTGTTCACAGAGAACGTAATTTCTAGATGAAGTGGTATTAATGGGGTTTATGTAGTTTCAATTTGATACTACTCAACTTTTGCTTGAAGACCTTTAAGGAGAAATGTATGATAATGCTCCATAAATAACAGATGAGTTAAATATTGGCAAAGCAAGGCTTCACATCATGTGATCATTTCCAAATTTTTAAAAATCTGCATTACTGATTTGAAAAAGTTAGAGATGCAATAAAGACACTTCAATAACGTAATATATAAGGTTATCATAAAGTAAGGGATATATTTTAAATTATGATAACTTTTTAACAAATTAAGTTAATAACAAGAAATAAATTAAATCTAATTGCTTATGAAATGGGATTTAGTATGCCCAAAACAGGTTACGGCAATTGCTCAATATGACCTCCATTTTGTTGTTGTAAGATCACCATCCTTACCTCCAAATTGTACACAGCATTTCGTAACATTTCTGGTTGAATTGTACCAATTTGCTCCGTAATACTGTCTTTTAATTCTTGTAGCGTAGTTGGTCGTCTTCTAAACACTAAACTTTTTAAATAACCCCACAGCCATTAATCCGCTGGGTTTAGATCAAGTGATCTTGGTGTCCATGAATTTACGAAATGTCTGCTTAACACGCGATCTTGAAAAACGTTGGTTAACAATTCTTTGACTGGTCGAAAAATGTGCGGGGTGCTCCATCCTGCATAAAATGATGTTTTCAATTCCGTAGTGCTCGTTTTGCAGCTGTGGAATAACATAATTTTGTAACATTTGCAAGTATCGTTCACCATTTACAGTTACAGATACGGCTTGTCCATTCTGCATTTCCTCGTGAAATACGGACCAATAATAAAATCAGCTGTAAAACCGCACCAAACGGTGACTTTCTTGTCATGAAGACCTTTTGAACGATTTGTTGCGGATTTTCTGCAGACCAGATTCTACAGTTTTGAGTATTGACTCCACCATTCAGAGTAAAATGTGCCTCATCTGTCCATAAAATACGGGATAACCATTCGGGTTCAATTTCCATCTGAGCCATTACTCGCAAAGAAAAATCGTACCTAGTAGCCAAATCTGCGTCCTTTAATTCAAACAGCATTTTCAGTTTATATGGATACATGTTTAGAATTTTGCGTAAAATTTTCCAAACCGTGGTATCGGCATTTGCAATCGCTTGGATATCGCATTTGCACTGCTGATTGCGAGTGAATTGCTTCTGGTTATGTCTTGATTTTCATGAAGAACCTCTGCAACTTGGACATCACTAATTATTGGTCTTCCTGATCTTGGTAAGTCAGTTACAGACCCTGTTCTTTCAAATTTTTGTATCAAATTGCGATGCGCTTTCATTTGACAGGGTCCCGCTCTCAAACCCATTCTCGTGCGAAATCTTCGTAATCCAGCGGTGTAATTTCTGCCGGATTCATAATAGCACTGAACTAAACCAATTCTTGTTTGTAAATCCATGTTATTACAGTTGAGTCGTTTGAACTCAACGTTTATTTGAGTTTTAATTTCAAAATAAAACTTCAAATTGAATAATTTCGTTTTGACACTAGTGTCAACAATTGTTATGCCAACGCTTTTGTTTCTCATAGATACGGTAAAATCCCATTCATTAAGCAATTAGATTTCGTTTATTTTATGTTACTAACTTAATTTATTAAAAAGTTGTAATGATTTAAAATATATCCCTTACTTTATGATAACCTAGTATAAGCAGTAGTTTTCTGGCATATTTATTAATTTGGCTTAATGCCAAATTTTATTTGTTTAAAAAATATTCGAATCCTACCAGAACATCTATGTAACATCAAAATTTGATTTTGTACTTTGAAATTTTTAATATAATTCAAAAATAGCTACAATAATATTACTAAAATGTGTTTATGTTAAAATTTAAAACAGGAATCAGCAAAACTAAAGTATATTTAAAAAACACAACAATACTGCAGAAGCTCGTATATAAAGACAAACTGAGCCAGTGGAAGCCTAAGTTACAAAAACTAAAGTGCATGAACCTGAAACAACCACATTTATATTATGAAGAACCAAAGTCGTAATTACTTTTGTTCTACAAAGACCGAAGTTAAGTTTGAAAAACAGGACTATGAAATATTCAAGCACTGCATCGTTTTAATTTAACGTTAATACTAAATAAGATAACTGTTTCTATAAAATCACATTATGACCATCAATGTCAATTTCCAGGTTAGCCAAACTTAACAAAAAAAATTGTTAAAAGTAAAAGTGACATTTCATTTCAAGATTGTGTTTCCACTATGTAAAAACAAACAACTACTCACTGAGCGCTTTTACGTTCTACATTGTCAATATAGATCAATAATTAATATTACGTTTCTAGACTAGACTGTGATTAAATTTATTTCTCCCGACTTGGAAAATAACCAATAAATATTATACAAATAAATCAAATGAACTTACTTTTGAACAATTTCCCTCCAGTTCCATTGTTTTTGGTTCAGTACCTTCCATTGTTTCGTGAAATGTCCTATCTTCTTGATATATAGCCCTCCTGGCGTTATCATAAACTTCCCTACATGTCCTTTTTATATCAAAAACATATTTTTTGCCTAATGACGAATCTTCATTAAATATAGATACAATGGTCCCTTTAAAATCCCTAATACATTGTGTAGTAACTGCACTGCGCACTGTTTCACAACTATAAAATGCATGTTTTTCCGTTATAGCACGATATAATCCATTAGCTGCTTGACTAGTTTCTAACTTAACCTCTAAATTAGCTTCAGCATTGTCTACCGAAAGAAACCCTAGTCTAAAACTGTGTTTTTGTGAAGATGCACTTTGAATGGCTGTAAAAGGTATAACTTGTTTTTCATTTATTTTTGTGTATAAAGTTATACCCTGTGGTCCAATACCAACTGCAGTATTATTTAAATTTTTAGTTCGAAACAGTTCTTCCCCAAAATTTTCAAACGTAGATATTTCCTTTAATAGCCAATATTCTGCAGTTGCCATTTTCATTGTTGCACATTTTAAGTGTTCACTTATAACCATTTGCAATAAATCTTGTGGTTTTTCTTCTGCTGTAGAGTCTAATGTTGATATTGTAGATAGCTGATTATATAAATGATGAGGAGGATGAAAATGGTTATAATCGCCAGATTCAGCTTGTGCAATTAAGGCTATTAATCTTGCTACAGTAATCCAATTTGGAACCAATAAACGTTTCTCTGTCAGATCGAGTCTCGCATGAAGGTAAAATATATGCCTGCAAAGAAATTTTTACTTTAAAAAATGAAGTTGGTATAACAGATTAAACAATAGTTTAAAAATGAATATAAAACTATTTAAGAAATGCGGTCTGATTCAACAACAAATGTTGTAAATGACGTGAATAGAGAACTTTACCAATCTGATGGGTCGTAATATAACAAAATTGTTCTCTTTTCGTAAATAGCCAACATATACAATTAATGTTTTTATATATTTTTTTTCAGGTTGTCACCGACTTTGACTGCTATTTTCACAGTTGTAGGTGGTACTTATAATCAAGTCAATTAAAACGTTCATCAGTGAAATGGTTTAAAGGGCATCTTAAAATAGTACTATTTGAATCATTTTAAGATTCCAAAATTTTTGTTGGCTATTTATGTAAAGAAGACTTCACCAACCTGACGAGCTTCAATGAAGCAAATATGGTTGTTTGTCTGTTCTACTTTTACAATCAACATACACATTTGATATTTTTAATAATCACTAATTTGTTTAAAGCATTAAAAAAATTTTTTACTTGCACTTCAACAATAGAAGCAATACTTGTCTATTTAAATAAAGATGTACAAGAAGTTGCACAACTGTGAGTGAAGTGATATAGATTTTATTTGTCCAATAATGTCACGACTAATTATATTAAAGAAACATTTTCAATAAATATTTAATTGAGAAATAGGTATAGTCAAAGAAACCACCATTGATATGCATGCTATATAATTTATTTCAAAACTTAACACAAAGTTAATGAGAAAAATGCAACAAGCACTAACTGAATCTTGCACTTTCAAAAACAGGAGAAAATAAAAATGAAAAATGTTTTAAAAATATAAAAACGTGTGATACGATCAAAGAAATTACAACAAAAATAAAATAATTTAAGGATAGTAACTAACCCTAGATACAAATACAACAATATCGCTTAAAACTGATATAGATGCTTTATACTTCACTTGTTAATACCTTATGGGCATTTATATTCTACAAATTCTAAATCTACCTACTAGTAACCCAACGCCCATAAATAAGTGACAAGAAAAAGTAAGGTTAGCTTTTATGGTTAACATCATATTCAGTACATGTATTCATGAAAACCACCATGTTCTATTTACGAAAATAGTATGTTAAGTGTATCTCTGAAGTGCATATTTACTCAAATGACACCAAAGTATTATCATGATGCTAAAAGATAACACGATACAGAATACCAGCAAATTAACCTCCCATTTGAAAATATTTGATCACAGACTGTTATCTGCAAAACGAATTTGGAACTAAGAACCAAAACATTTTAATTTATTTTTTATTCAATCACATACAACAGTAATATCAAACTGACTCCAGCTGTGGAATTTTCTAGCATGTAAACTTTATGTAGGTTATGCAATAGATATTTATGTAAAATATGGCAGCGCAGATTCTTATGCTAGCTGTTTTCAGAAATATACAAAATAAATTATTCAAATAAATTTTTATATTTGAGCAGCCTAAAAATGTATTATAATAGTTAATATAATAAGATATAAGTTGTTGCAGGTCATAAAAATAGATACTGCGCAAGCGCACCTTACTTGTGGGCAGCATTCAACCTTGAGTTACTAGTTTGACAACACTATTACGAAAGATTATAACAGATACAAACACGTTTATATAAAAACTAGCTGCAGAGTCAGCTTCGTCAACAATTTGTTTTTCGTTGTAATTCTTTTGACTGGTGATCCTGTACGTGTGTAGATGAGAATGGACAGTCTAAATTTGTGAAAAGTCCCCTTGGTAGACAAGTGAATTTTCAAAAATTCAGCCTCTCCATTCTCATCTACACATGTAAAGGAACATGATACAAAAAGAATTAGAACAATAAACAATACAAGAAAAAAAAGTTATAGTGCCCGCACAGAAGAAAATATTCATCAGAAACTTGTACAACATGCAAAAATACACACTAACACCAAATACATTTTTCAAAAACTTAGCCTGTTCCATTTCATCTACACATCCATGAACATAATACAAAAATTTCAGAACAAAGAACAGCATATAAAAAAAGCACAGTGTCCATATAGACGAAATCAGTTTTACAAGGAATGTTTTCTCCTTTGCCAAGGTTGTAACCTGTTTGGTTTTGTATATTGATCAATTTTTTTGTATCATATTCCCGGATGAAAATGGACACACTGTGTAAAATATTGCGGTGTAAATTTCGAATAGCTCTGTGGTAGAGAGAAGAGGACTGTATATAAAATTAAGTGATAATTTAACAAACAACATATAATTAATGGTTTTAATCAGTTCAAGCGTTTACTCAAAGCACTCAGCTGGTGTTTACGAAGCCGTGCCAATGAAAAAACGATGTAACATCTACTCTGCTTTTTGCGGGTGTAGCGAAGCACATTTATTTCAATAGCGGTGATTCTTAAGAAAAGCGGTTCGTCTAATTAGGTTAGTCAGTTTTGGGTCATAATGGGTTAATTCATGTCAATTTATGAGTTGGTTTAGTTAGATTTCATTACTGTAGTAAGATTTTAATACATTTATTATGTTGAGTGAGGTTAGGTTAGGTTGGCTTTCATTCATTTAGTCAGATGTTTAATTTTGTTTTAGTTTAACTTAGTTTAGGTAGATTAATTCAGATTTTATCAGGATAAATTTAATATGGCAAAGGTCCATGAAACACACCCACAAGGTCACTATATACTAATATTCTAAATGTTGGGATACTTCTAATCAAAATCAATACACGGTTAATATTAATCGATCAATTGATGTTGTTTACATGTATTGAGTCTACAAACTGTCGTACTCATAAGAATATTGTAATTCTGTTAGGTTTAGGCAGTGTGACGTCTACCTGAGAGTGCAGGAGAATTGTTTGGTTAGATGGTTACCTCAAAGAGGGGTATTTTCGCTAAGATTGGTCAAATACAAGAAAAGTCAGTCGAGTGTTGACCATTTACTATTGGTGGTTGCGTTATGTTATTGGTTTTGGACATAATTTGTTTATCGACTATAATCGTGTAATATAACTGAATATCTAATAATAGAACACAAACGAATGATGTAGTTTCTGAGAAATTAGCTATTGTATAAAGTGTTCCGTAGGGCACCAAAAACTGCAGTCTACATCAATATGCAGATGATATGCAAGTTGTCCTCGGGATGTTAATAATACCATAGTTTTATTGAATGAAGACTTGGATAAAATTTGAATTTGGTAAAAAACTAATGGATTAACAATAAAAAGATATTTTGTGTCTATGTATTGGTTTCAAAAAAGCTCGTGAAAAAGGAGGAAATCTTACTTACAAGTGCATTAAACTTAGTAAATTTGTACTAAATATAAATCACTACGGTAATAATTTGGGCATATGGTTTAACTCTCACATGAATTTTGATAAACATCTATATACTGCCTTAGCCATGCTATGAGGAGGACACAGTCCGGATCGCCTCCCACGAATTAGCCTGGCATGGCAGAGAACGATCTTTATGTTTGTTGCATTATTTCGAGGATAAAACGGGCAAATGTGGGTTTGGCCATTAGAAGAATTGAGTATAATACAATATTCTCAAAAACAGTACAAGGTGGATTTTTGTCTGGTTCGATTGCTTAAGAAACTGCTAAGTAACCGAGATCAAAATGGACAGGCTTTTTCTAAAAGTTGTAACATACTGTTTTATGATGCTCTAATAGTTCTATTATTTCTAAAAACAGTTATTTTCTAGTATAATTTTAGCATTCTAATTATTAGAATGAAGGTGTTGTAGCATAAGTATGTCTGCAATTGTAAACGGCTGCAAGATTACCCAAGTAGCGTCCTAGCGAAGTTCCAGGAAGATATAATCCAAGAGTTAATTAATTTTTCTAAAGGCACTTTACTTGAAAGGCACTAAACACGTCAGATTAGTTGCTATCTATGATTAGATGTCAATCATGTTCTAGGACCCTATTTATGTCTGGGTGGTCGGAAGGAATTTTTCAAATTAGCGGAGTACTCAACTAAAAATTAGTCCCAAGATCAACTTGTGTGGCTATCTTAGTGCAATTGGCAGTTTAATTAATCTTAAAGATTTACGACCGGCGTATCCTAAGTCGAGTATGAGAGCTAGGCAAGGGGTTATTTTTCAATTAACTTAAATGTATATAAAGATGCCAGCCGGGTGTAATGGGGGTTGTTTATTTCCAGACGCGTTAGAGTCTAAAGCTGGCGGTTATTTGCACGATTGAGTGAAGTGTTTTATTTCTCTGAATTCAAGTGCGTGCCGTTATGTTCTAAGTTAGTTATTTCTCTGAGTAAGTAATTAGTATATGTGGTATTACCATGAACTCAAGGCTGTGTTATGCAGCATAAGTCAGGTTATTTGTTTAAATACAGTACTTGTCGACTTCCATAAAATACAATTCCGGGTTAAAGCTCAGTTCAAGTAAATTGATCCGTTAGATTATTGTTTTAGAGACCGCATCACTTTAGAAGGGTCTCCTATTATATTGTGTTTCGACGGTGTCAGAGGCCGTTAATCACTAAGCCACGAGATTACCTGAGTATGCAAAGCTCAGGTCAGGAGTCACGTTACTGTACTATTTGACCCTTGAGAAGGTCGTATTTTTCCTGGTGTTGATGACCCCGTGGTTAAAGGAGGGTCGTCGCCATATGCAAGTTAAGTAGACTACGGTAGAATTAATTAATTATTGTATTGGGGGTGGTTTCACCCAGAACTGTTATTAATATTCATAAAATAAGAATTTTAGTTTTGTTTAGTTAAGTTGTGTTTGTGCTAGCCGGAGACTTTAAAAGATTAGCCCCTGTGAAGTGATTTATTTTCTGTCCTGCAATATTGGTTCATCGCCCACGAACAAAGTGCGACGAGAGCTATTACGCGATTGGTCCATGGGCCGTTTAATTCCCATGGTGGCGCACTATTGTAAATAATGTTAATTACTGTATATTTTTGTATGCATATGTAATTAGGTGAAGTTTTAGTTAGTAGCCCATTTAATAAAACAATCGGAATTTCGTCTTAGTGTGTTTGTTTAATGAACCCCTCCTCTCACCGACTGCTGCAGCTTGCGAGGCAATGTCCCGAAACGTGAGGGTACGATAGTGCTAGAGGTCCTGCCATTTATTATTTATTGTTAATTGGATACCCTCACGCGGTAGGTAAATATTATAATTACAAAGTAAACATTACTTGTGATAAACTATATTGTTAGAGTCGAAACAAAAATATTCCGATTAGGGGAACATAATGTCGAAGTAGGTGAAGGAATCTACAGAGATAAGGACCGGATATTAAAAAAAGAAAAATAACGAACTTTCCGTGCAATCAACTGCAGTGTCTCACCTTGACGAAGGAGGTATCAGTGAGTGAGGAAATTATAAAAATCTAATTCATTAAAACTATACCCTCAATTAGACAATCAACATCATTTAAATTTAATCAAGAACCTAAAGAGAAAATGAGTAAGCAATAACTTTTAATGCAACAGAACAAAACAACATTGCAAAATCCTCAACTTTGAGGTGCAACATCTATAATAATTGTATTTTTCATGTTAAAAATTTTAATGCAGGTTAATTTAGATATTTTATTTTGTTCATACCTTACCTTAATTTGTTAAAATAAAAATATAATATTGGAAAAGTTAAGTGGTGGAAAATATTGGTAGCCGTCACGTTGCTTAGTGCCCTTCGCGTACAAAAGGGGTATATTTTTAGAAAACAATTGACGGGGAAAAGTGCTAAAAATATATAAAAAAGATTAGCACAAGGGTGTGCTGTATATCACAAAAAAAAGTAGCTGCATGGTCGAAAACAAGAAACAGAAACAAATGTAGAAAGCATATGTATGGAGCAAAGCACTGTACGGTTGTGAAACGTGGTCAGTATGGAGGTGAGGTAGACAGGAAATATGGTGCTACAGACGCATGATGAGGATATCATGGACAGACAAAGTTAAGAACGAAAAGATTCAAGAAATAATAGGGGAAGAAAGATATCTGTGGAAAACGGTAAAAAATAGGAGAGATAGGATGATAGGACATGTTCTAAGGGGAATAATGCAGAATATATTAGAAGCAGAAAAAGGAATGTAGAGGTAGACTTAGAGACTATATTGCACGCAGATTGTGAAAGATGTAGGCTGTGGGAGTTTCTGCGAAATGTGTAAATTAGCTCAGAATAGGAAACAATGGAGGAACGCATCTAATTAGATTCAGTACTGAAGGCTTAATGATTGAAAGAGTATTCTGATTACTTAATGTCAAAACTAATCAATCGAAAACCATACGAGAGTTCGATAAATTGAAAATAACTTTATATATTTTCTTAAACTTGTTGCCATTTGGTAATAGACACTCGATCCCTTTGGGCTCCCGCGTCTCATTACCTGGCAACTAGTTTTCGAAATGATATCAAATTATTCTCTCTCTTGTGATATTACCTATGAAAATTGTATTATTTTCTTTGCATTAAAAGACAATAATTTCAAAATAGAATACAAATAAAATTTCAATTTTAAACAAAATAATGTTAGAAAATTTAACCATATAATTAACAACCAAAATAGCAGAATAATACTTACCGATAATTCTATTGTCAAATAAAATGATTTTATTGAGTGATGAATCCGTAAACTAATTCCAAAGTGTTAGAAATTTCTTGATTGAATTAACTCATCGCAGATCAAATGCATAACAAAATAACTGAGCAATCTAATATTCAATTAATTTGTCGATAACTACACACAGTCTGATTAACCTATTTAGTCCAAGCAACCTTTCATTCTACATTACATTTCTTAATATGCAATGAATGACTGTGTTTAGTTTATTAACCCAAGATTTGATATTATTCAAACCATTACATCTCATTAAATTCAGAATTATTAAAACACCACAATATTTACAACACAAAATTTCTCGGATCCATGGAAAAAAATGTAAATGTAGAATTATTAAAAATAAAAAATTCGTATTTCATTATATACGCACCTTGTGTTTTCTTCTAATAAAAGATGTGGTGGAACCCAAAACTTAACACGGAGGGCAAAACGTAGCGGCGATGTGTGTCCATGACAATTAACTTGTCTATCAATCGGATTTCGCAAATTTAACCATAATTCTTCACCTTTGGTGCTTTCGTACTTTAGTCCTAAATAATCCGATTCATTGGTGATGTCCAAATGTTGACAGACCTGAAACAAGAAGGAAGATGATTATTTATTTGTATTTATTTTTATTATTTTATCTTTATAATTGTTAAATGTATTATTTAAAAGTTGGAGGACCTAAAATAATAGAAAATCGCTTAAAATATCTAAAATTATAATAAACTGTAGTAATATAATAAATTTTAATTCTTGCAGCGTGTAGAAAAATTAACTTCACAAGCTCTTGAAGTGTAGCCATATTACATTAATAATTTGATAAACATAATAAAAAAAGAAACGTAATAATAAAAAAAAAACCGATTGTATGAAAATTATGGACAATTTTCAACCGTTTAAAGATTTTCTATGACCTAGTTTCACAACGAATCTTAATATTACTCTTAGACATTTTTGAAATGTGATTAACCTCTTAGATCTTCATTAGTATCGGATTGGCAATTTTCTATTCACATAGTGCTGTTTCACAATTCTTTTCGTTATTACTATTTATTCGAAATGTATAAATTCGACACCTTGTGTTTTCATCAGATTGGCACCTTTGTGATTTCTTTCTAAATACAGGTCACCATAAAAGTTTGTAAGTAAACATAGTGGGGTCGCATCAAACACTAATTTTGAAAATGCTATATTACAACATCGAACAAGTAAGATTCCTACATACAAAAATAAATATTAGCATTAAAGTTTATAAAACTGAAAAATGTAATACTTAATAAAATACAAACGTTAACACTTTTCTATACACATTGAAATGTAAAATACATTCAAGAAGTAACACTCGGCAAAATAAACAATAAGGCACAGGAAGCACAAAAAATACATGCTTCAATGTTTTATAAAGTAAAATAGCGGTTTCAAGAAATTAAACGTATAGCATTCAAAATGTGAAGCATTCTTTTTACAAACAGGCCTGTCTCACCTAATGCGGGATTGGTGGTAACTCCAGTTTCCATAATCCTAAGTTATTGATTACCACTACATAATTTCTAGCATGGGTTAACTCAAGCTCAAATTCAAATATCACTTTAAAACAGTATAAGCAACACACAACTTATTCAAAAACTGGATTTTGCAAACATTAAAATTATGGAAATTGACGAGTATGACACAGTAACAGCTGTATCGGCAAAATTAGTGTTGCTATTCTAAAAGGGAAGAAAATAAGATAATTATTTATTTTTTTAACTTGTTACACCAAAACTCAAATATAGTTTACCTTTAAGTAGTATGAAATATTTCTTTTATAACAACACTTTATGCAATCTCCAATAAAGTATACTCCTATAATGGCGTAAAAAATATAAAATTTGAGCTAAATCGAAAAATTTGCACTACAACTATAGCAAGACACACTGAGAAATAAAATACATAGCAGATGAAAGAAAAAAAGTGAACTTATAACAGAAAATATGGTTATAAAATAATAAGAGCAAACTAATGGCACAAATTGATGAGAGAATTAGATAAATGATAAAAAACAAAGCAAGATTAGAACTTTAAATAAAAAAGGACGTAAAATAAAAACGAAAATAAATACAGAACATAGATAACAACTTCCTTGTAAAGAAATTACAACACCATAAATCTAAGAGATCATTTATGTAGTCAATTCCATGTTAAAGCTTGTTCCAAAAAAGTGCACATACAAATGTCATACACTTCAATTGTCCCAAATTTTCCTTAAAGATAGTCGAGTTAACATAAACTAGCATTCATCTAATATTGTAATTAATTACAGGAGAAATAATTATAAGACACAAGTTAGTGAACCTTTGTATTCTCTTTATATTCCTAATAAGTGTTAACCAAGGAAATATGGTTTATGAACAAAACAAATTTTTCAAACTATTTCCTTAATAGAAATGTCTTTGTTCAAAAAATTTAGTAATAACTAACAAATCAATAAACTCGCTTATCTTATTGACTAAGATTAAGATAATATTGGCAATTTTTTGTTTTCAATGATTTATACTCTTTATCACTTGTCCTTATGATTAAGTATCTAACTAAAGTCCTAGTGTTGCAACATATTTTTTTCAGACTACTTGGTTCCGCTTTAGAATGTGTAAACAAGGTCAATATACAGAGGTTCGACTATATTATTAATTATCAACAGTTAATTACAAACACGCATGGCCTTTGACATGAAAAATAAAATTTGCAACTCCTACATTTCCTCTTTTCTGAGATACATAAAAACGTCTGTTATACTGATATTTATTTTAGAATAAATAAATTAATTAAATGCCCCTAACAAGATTGAAGGTATCGTAAATTAACTCTGGCATCTTCTGTCAACTAGTGCACAAGCACAGCTTGTGTCTGATACTCCAAAAATGCACATGGCAAATTTACTATGAATTGAGAATTAATTTGCAAAAAATGCATTCCTAGTCTTGAATAATATTTTTGTTTAAGATATATTTCTGCTTAGAACATGCTACTCTAGAAGACAGTCAACTTCATAAAGAGTCATATATCATGAAAGAGCAACATCTCTACAGTTTAGCAAGTGGCAAAATAGTTTTATATCTAAGATTTGTTTGGCATTAACTTCTCTTGCTTGTTGTCATAATTAAAAAATTGGTTTATTTAACTTAACATATAAGGTAACGACCTCATCTTGTTGACAATTTAAACCTAGTTGGTGATAAAATATGTTATTTTAGTGAGATAACAACTGATATAACTATTTACACATCACTATTTCCATAATTTTATCTACTACAAAGGATACACGCAAAAAATGCTGGTAATGTAATATTTCATAAATGTTGCTTTATCTTAAAAATTGAGTTATTGAAATAAGTTTTCGATAAGCTACTATTTGAAATTCGTAAAAAATTTACAACAATTTGGAAATTTTAATAATAATTAAAGATTACTACAATATGCTATGTGAGCCTTGAAAATTGGCAAAATGTTTCTTGGCTAGCAAATGATAAACACAAATAACAAGAACTGTTACTGCACAAACAAATAAAATTATGGTCATGGCCAAATTGCGAAAGTAATCTGATGACATTTAAAACTTTTCTTGTATTAAACAAGAATATTGGGATAGAGGTTAAACTACTTGACATATTCAAATTATACAGAATTGCAGTTCAAGTTAGAAAGACATCAATGCTAATTATATAAAGTTATCAACAAACTTTACACATAACCCTTTATACTTGTTTCAACACTGGAATCACTAATTTTAGTTATAACAAAAAATTTATAGAAGATCGTAGCTTGTTGGGTGTATTGGATATGTGGCAAAACTTGCAATTTTACTTTTGTATAAAGACATTACCTGATAGCAGCCATTTCTTTTGATTCAACACCATACAGATATTTTATGCATCGTTTCCTGTTACTGATTAGTTGCAATCCAACATTTTTTAGGTTAATGGTTAGTAGTAAACATCTTGTACCATACCGAAATATTTTCTTATTCATTTTTCACAAACTGCTATTTATAGTATCGTTTTTGTGTAGTTTTACACTACTGTCTATTTGCTTTAACTTTAGGATGACGTCACAACTGGATAAAATGCTACAATACCAATGTTAGTTTAAATTCTAATATATTTAATGAAAGATGTACAAATATTCCTCATTGGCAAAAAGAATTGGTGGCATAACTGGCAACTTTTATTGTGTATCTTTTAAGTGCAATTCTAGATATATTCATTTGTATACAGTTGTCAACACTTCATTAGTGCATTTGATGTCATCCTAAAGTTAAAGCGAATGGAATTTAGTAAAGATGATATTGTTTGTGTTCTATTCTTGTTTTTAGCAATATATAATTGAAAAAATTTATAATTTAAACTATGGTAAGAATAGAGTTGCAAAAATATATTTTCAATGACAGAGCATTCTACTTCAGTAGAGAATTTTAAAAATATAGCAAACATGGGTGCAGGCGATGGGCAGTGCAATTAATATAATGCTAATTTTCAAAGTAAATAATAATACCTAAATAATTTGCAATAATCAACTTAATCGATAAATGATTAAAAAACGTTTTTTGTTTTTAGGATTTTTGGGGCGTTTGCAAGACAAAGGTAGATGTACATTATGAAACTTTGCAAGAATTTTAAAATTGCATTGCCCCTCTTTTGAAATGGTTTCAATCCACTTGCAATTTTACAAAAAAAAACCATTAGCAGAAAATTCGGTAAAGCACCCAAAAGTGCAAAAAAATTACTCCTGCGTTTAGAAAAATACAGAGGACGAAAATTCACTAACTATACAAGTTTTTTACACTACAAAAACAATAACATTTTTGATTTTGAACCCAGTTCTATCTGAAGCTTCATTAAATTTAATGTCATCGGAGTGATAGGTTTAGCATTATCTTGTTGAATCCAACTTGTTTTGCAAGGAGCAACTCTTGGCCATTTTCCAATAATCATGTTCTTGCAAAAGCTTCGGTAGTGATATTAGAAATCACTTTAACTTTAATCGTCCCAGTTACGTGATTTTTACTGCTCCGTGAAGCAGATTCCGAAAAACAAAAGACCAAATGCCAATTTTTTCCATCATTAACTTTGTCAGATCTTTCAACTTAAAGACGAGAAACATGAGCTGTTGTTAAATTGTCCCAATTACTAAAGTTTATTTTTATCAACAATTGCAAAAACAATTGTTCATTTAGTTAGTTTATGACTATAGATACAAAACATTTAGTTTTCATAGATACTGAAACTATAAATAATAGATTCCGTCTATGCCTGAAAGTACGAGGGTCTGTGTCGTGTCAAATGCAGTTGCAATATTACGTGGAAGACATTTCAAAAGACCTTATTAAATGGGCAATAAGTCGCCAGATACCGTTAGTAGACTACCACAATCAATTTGCCACATGAAGGGGGGGATTAATGCTGGTAAATCTAAGGACATTTGGTTAAAATTGCAATTTCAAACCAGTAAAAGCACCGTTTTTTAATAGTCTAATGGTGTATTGACGTTTCTTGTTTCATTATATATAGATTATTATTGTAAATTGACAGGTCCTATATCATTGTTTAATAATGATCAAATAAGGATGAATAAACAATACAATACAATACAATACAACACAGACGGCTAAATTTTAAGATTTTAAGGATCTCTACGACCGGAAGAAATAGGCTCTTTTCGTACCAAACAAGATTCTATAGACTATTCTAAGACTACTACTGATTAGGAAGAAGAAATTCTGACCCCCGTAACTGAAAACGCTGAATTAAGCACAAGACACCTTGCTGCGAGAACTGGTGCAGACAAGTCCACTGTTTGCAAGAGGACTGTATCCATTTCACTTCACGCCAGTACAGAACCTACTGCAAACTGATTTGCTAGCTAAATTGGCATTCGCTTGTTTCTGTCGTATCCAGCACAATGCTGATCTGTTGTGTTTAAACAAAATATTATTTACAGATGAAGAAGCTACGTTTACATGATGTGTTTTCAACTTTAGGTTACAAAATGCACATTTACTAAATTCCACATAAGTTTATTCCTAAAGCTGAAAACACCTCTAGTTTCTAAATGTTGCTTCATCTGTAAATAATATCTTGTTTAAAAACAACTGGTCGGCATTATACTGGATATGACAGAAACGAGCAAATAGCAGTTTAGCTGGCAAATCAGCTAACGGTAGGTTCTGTCTATCCTTATGAAAATTTTTGCAAACGGTGGAATTATCTACAGCAATTCTCGCAGCAAGGTGTCTCTTGCTTGATTTAGCATTTTCAATTACGGGGATCAGAATTTATCTTCATGATCAAAGGTTATAGTTTTAGGGCGTTTTGTTATGTTCTATTTCATATTAAAACAATTGAATGTCTCATTACTGTAAAACACCCTTTTGGTTCTGACTTATTTTAATTTACACTTTTATAAATTTCGCGTAGATAAGCAACTAACTGTACTTGTTCTTTATTTAATTCAACGTCTGCATGTTTATGTTTATACTCTGCTTCCTTATCTTACATGAGAACTTGATCACGCGTGCTTCGAGTGTGAAATGGGTTTTCCTGGCTTTCATAAAGTGTTGAATTTTAAAAACGTTTGTGGGATAAAAGGTAATTCTGTTTTGAGGTGTAATTTAATATTGTAGTGGTTTGGTGTTGTTAGAAATTTTGTTGGGCGTAATAAAATACATGCATTTTAGTACAAGTTCTTCATGTTTAACAACAAAAGTTATATTTTTCTCCATCATTTTGTTTATCTTATGTGACACCAACAATTATAGTGATCTTTCCATAAACAAGTGTTCAGTTGGTGTTTTAAACATAAAAACAACTTCAAGCGAGACATGACATGATGGCCAGTGTTACCAAGCAGTTTTAGTCCTACAATAACAGACGAAATATGAAATGAAGGACAACGTTTAAAATGGTGGATTATTATGGTAAGAAAGTGATTGTTTTGTTTACGTTTATATACAAGACATTTATTTTATAACAACGAATGAAGGTGTTGTGGCTTTCATAAACTTTTTTAACAGAAGACCTAACAGTTTTCTAGAATCTCGTTTGGGACAAAGAGTCTGTTTCTCCCAATTTGTTATAGACATTTTTGAAAATCTTAAAATCTGGCCGTCTCCCTTGTGGATATATTTTCAAATATCTTCAATGGGACACTTGTCCATTAAATGTTTTCTGTGCAAATACACACATACTTTATCCAGCATATCTTCGTTAGAAGACTCGTTTTGCCCGGACATTTCGTACTTATGAGAAAAATCTATTAAAAACTTTAAAACATGCAAAATCAACAAAACACACAAAAGTTTGACATTAACTAAACGTGTAGCATTTGTTGTTATGTCTGATTTAGTCACAGCTTACTTAAAAAAAAATATTTTCAAGTATAAAAAGGTGTACCGAGTAATTGATATGGAGATATGTGAAAAACGGTCGCTCAGAGAGACATTTACAATAGTTTCCCTGTGTTTTTGCGTAAGAAAGATGAAAAATACATAATCTATAACATTTAGGCTAACACACTAACACAAAAAGTTAGATCATTTTAAAAAGATTTAGTGTAGCTTAAATGGCATCCAACCTAAGACGAATTTTAATTTCTTGCCTCATTGTTATGGACAAGCAGTAACAGAACGTCTCTTCCAACTTGTAAGCTATATGTATGAGACAGGCGAGATACCCAAAGATTTCAAACGTAACATCATAGTAACTATACAAAAAAAAAACAGGCGCAGAAAGATGTAAAAATTTTCGAACAATAAGTTTGACAGCACACGTATCAAAAATATTAACTAGAATTGTACAAAGTAGAATGGAAAAACGAGGTGAAGAAATACTGGGAAAAGATCAATTTGAGTTTAGGCGCAACAGGGGAACACGGGAGGCTATTTTAGCTCTGAGGGTGATAATGGAGAAAACAATAGAAAAGGGAGAAAGTGTATATATAGGGTTTGTAGATCTGGAAAAAGCATTTGACAATGTAAAATGGAAAAAATGTTTGAAATACTCGAAAAGATTGGAACGAGTTTTAAGGGCAGACGGATAGTACATAGCTTATACAAAGATCAAATGGCGGTAATAGAATTAGAGCAAGAAAGTAGAGAAGTAAATATTAGGAAAGGGGTGAGACAGGGATGTGCTTTATCCCCTTAAATTTTTAATTTGTACATAGAAGCGGCAATGATTACTGCGAAATGCATGAAGACATTTGGAATTAATATGCAGGGACAAAAGATTGATATGCTTAGACTTGCAGATGATATAGCGGTATTAGCATCTAGCAAAGAAGAGTTAGAAGCTGCTCTTAATGAAATGGAAACAAAAATAAAACTAAAGTTCTAGTATGTAAAAGGAGAAAATAAATCGAAAACAAGAATACAAATAGGTAACAAGAACTTACAAGAGGTTAAGGATTTCTGCTAGCTAGGAAGACAAATAACGCGAGATGGGAAAATCACAAAAGATATAAAACAAAGATTAACACAAGGTCGTGCTACATTTAACAAGAAAAAGCAACTACTGTGCTTAAAGACCACAAACATAGAAACAAGGAAAATATTGCTTAAAACATGTGTGGAGCAACAGCACTGTATGGCTGTGAAGCCTGGATAGTAGGAAAAGCAGATAAGAAAAAGGTAGAAGCATTTGAAATGTGGTGCTACAGACGTATGATGAAGATATCATGGACAGACAAAGTTAAGAACAAAGACGTACTAGAAATGGTAGGGGAAGAATGAAATATGTGAAAAACAGTAAAAAATAAGAGAGATAGGATGATAGGTCACATACTAAGACATGAGAGAATGGTGTGGAATATAATGGAAGCAGAAATAGGAAAAAGAGAAGTAGAGGTAAACCTAGGTTAGACTAACTGCACACAGATAGTGAAAGATGTAGGCTGTGAGAAAATGTGTAGGCTAGCTTAGAATAGAAATTAATGAAGGTGCGTTTCCAACCAGTCGCAAGATGAAAAAACTAATGACAAAAATAATAACTGTACTTAAACATAGTGATTACTATAAACAACTACAGATATTGGTTTTGCAATACACTCACCTAATGTTAATTGTGCGAAAGGATTTACTGGAAAACTATTAATACGGCAAATGTCTAGGTGTTGAGGAATCCTTGGCAGCCACAGGCTGCTTAACCCCCTTTACATACCACTGAATCTCGGTGAAATAGGGCATATAATTAGAAAACAATAGACGGAAATCGAGCTGTATATAGGCTGTGGCGGCTCCGTGGCGTAGTGGTATGTGTGTGACTACTACGCCCAAGGTCCCGGGTTCGTATCCCGACACGATCCGCTTGAAAAATGTTAGGCGAGCATTTTTCGCAAAAATACACCCTCGTTCGGATGAGAGGTAAAATGGAGGTCCCGTGTGTGAGTGTTGTCACGCACGTTAAAGATCCCTACCTTGCTTGGAACAGCAAGGATTCGGCAAAATTCAAAATTTTCCAGGTAAAAAAAAACTCGCTTTCTGGCCAATGTAGTACCTTCGGGTGGAGCATTGGAAAATCACATGTAATGTATATAGGCTGTTAGGCGTCGCCGTGGATCAATGTAGTAAGCGTAAGACTACGGATCCCAAGGTCCCGGGTTCAAATCCTGACACGGCCGACTGCTTGAAAAATGGCAGGTGAGCATTTTTCACAAAAATTACGCCCTCGTTCGGATGAGAGGTTAAATGGAGGTCCCGTGTGTGAGTGTTGTCACGCACGTTAAAGATCCCTACCTTGCCTGGAACGGCAAGGGTTCGGCAAAATTCTAAATTTCCAGGCAACAAAAAACTCGCCTCCTGGCCAATGTAGTACCTACAGGTGGAGCATTGGAAATGTAAATGAACTGTATATAGGCTGTTGCTTGAATTGCAGGGAACTGGGTAGGCTAGCTCAGAACATAAATAAGCTGAGGTACAAGTCCAACCAGTTTCAAGATGTAAAACCCAATGACGAAAAAATAAGTGCTCTTCAATCTGATGATTATTATAAACTACTACAGGTGTTGGTTGTGAAATACTTTCAACTAATGTTGATTGTGTGAAAGGATGATAAATTGGAAAAACCATTAATTCGATAAAGGTTCCAGTGCTGGGGGAACTTGGCAGCCAAAGGCTGCTTACCCCCTTCACATACCATTGTATATCAGGGAAATAGGGTATAAACTGTAAAACAATAGAAGGTGACTGAACTGCATCAAACAAGAAAGAACAGCAGCTATGTTCAAAGACAATGAACATAGACAAAAGAAGAAAACTGTTCAAAGCATAGTGTGGAGCACAGCACAGTACATCTATGAAATAGGGGCAGTAGGAAAAGCAGACAGAAAGAGATAGAAGCCTTCTGGAATGTTGTGTTTCAGATGTATGAGGATGGTAGCATGGACAGATAAAGTCAATAACAAATTGGTTGTAGAAATAGTAGAGGAATAAAGATATTTGTGGAAAACGAAAAAATTGGAGAAATAGAAGGGCAGGATACGTTCTAAGGCATTTCTGGGGAATAGTATGAGATATATTACAAGCAGAGATAGGAAAAGGTAGGTAGGTGTAGACCGAGATCAGACTTGCGCACACATATAGGGATAGATGCAGACTGCAAATTTCAGGGAAATGTGTAGGTTGGTTCCGACTAGGAAACAATGAGGGTACGCGTCCAAACAGTTCTAGAACTGAAGACCTAATGATGATGCCTCATTGTTAAAGAATTGCTAAGACGAAATGTAAATTAAAACTCTGACATCCTACATCTTGGTTATTATCAACTTGAGGACCGATATAAGTTTGGCCAAATCTCAATATTTTTACCCAAGAAATCTGCAGTTGTGTTGTGTACCATTAATTAGCAGACACCCTGTATAAGTTTAAAATATTAGGATTCTATCAATATTATTTTAAAAAATGGATGGTGGAATGGAGAAGACTCTATTTTTACCAAACCAAATCAGCATATGGAATGAAATTCCATTTTTACTTCTTTTGCACAAAAATAGTTGATTGCTTGATTATAAATATGTGTAGCGTGTATCCATCTAATATTTATTTATCCCATTTCAATAAGATAGAAATAAAGATTTTTAATAAAAGCAAGTGTAGAAGATTTTTGTTATAAAGCTTCATTTTAATTGGCAACAAAATATGAATAGCTTTCTTTATAAAGGTTACATTTATTAAGTTCTAATTATAGTTTGTAATATTATGAGGAAACGATTTCTCTTCATATCCCATTTTCTAAGATTAGCATAATGTAAGTGGTTCAACAATCTCTATATTGCAAACTTACTGGAAGCTTTATAGCATATGCAGACGGTGAACTTTGAATCAGATGTAAAGTGGTACCAGGTCGACGCGACGCCAGTATTCCCTCAAAACCAGTAAAACCAGATGTATACATTAAAATAAAATACATTTATCAGTTTAAAGTGGGCGAGTTTGAACAAAGTCCACCTTTATACTGAATCATGGACAAAATCAGTATCTTAACCTAGGTCTAGGTTCAAAAAATTGCGGTTTAAAATAGTATTGGCGCTTGTTTTTATAGGAAGTATTAACAATTTTATTATCTACGTCTAGGAGCACTAGATTGATAGAAAACACGAATACAGATAAAATATAGGTCTACCTAAACGAGAAAGATTTAACGGTATTGGTGCAATCGAACATAAACGAAACCACAAGAAGGTGGATGCCGTACGGCTACAGCCAATTAAACGAGGTATTGATTATTATGCCAATGCACCTAACGCAAATTTTTACAGCTGACTAATGGAAATATCCGTATACGCAATTAAGCGAACTTCCCTCATTACTCTATCCTTATTTGTCGCACTGTAAGTGATACCCCGGTCAAAGTCCATTTGTCGGTAAATAATTTTCATGTTACAATATGATCTAGAAGACCTTGTGATATTATTGGGTATTAAACTTAATGTCGTGTGCTGTTTAACATTTTAAATACAGAAAACACGGCCCGGTGTCGTGGATCTGTTCCGTGGACTTTGAACGCATACGTAATGCGAATCAGCAGTCTTAAAAATGTTCGTGTCACTGCTCACGTTTCTATTCGAGAGTAAAAGTATAAGTTGGATTTAATTCTCGTACTTTAGAAGTAATTACCTACATTTGAAGTTTTTCCTATATCCAAAGCAAGTCGTTTTATACTTGCAATTAAATATATTAATAGAATGGGCATTAACGGAAACCTCCAAAGAAAAAGAATTAATTTTAAGAAAGAGTATTATTAGTACCTGATTCTCATTAAAATTAATTACATTATAAAATTTAAGTTACAAATTCGTATTCATTTCAGACATTTTCGATAGTTCTATATTGAAAAAACATTCAACGTCCAATTATGCACGAAGTGAGGATTTTACAGATTTTTTTGTACAATTTTAGCAAAAATAACGTTAGTATTTTAAACAGGGACAGTCGCAACACCACATATGATAAGATCATTCTTTATACCTTTGACAGAAAAAGTCATTTACTAAAACCCCATCTAATGCCGTAACACTATTCAACAAATTTAAAGTTTTTTCAGGTTCCTAGGTACGAATAGGCATGATCTCATACATTTTTTTATAATAAATCCGAATCTAGATCCTGGTTAAGTATCACAGACCACATATAGATAAATATTCTCCCCTTGCCGTAAATGAAAGCAAATACCCTAAAAATTCGCCATCAACATAAATTTTCTTGGGTTTATTGTGTTGTTATTTAAAAGAACTCAAATTTATTCATACATAAGTATCAGTATAGTTCTAAAATCAAAACATGGTTAGCAACACTTCTTTTGGATGCCAAGCAATTACCGCATTCGGCACACTCGCTGTTGTAGCTGTTTATTATTTTTCTTCCGAATGCATCGTTACTTCTCAATATGTTCCAGAACGGTCGCCATTTTTTATAGCGTAACAGCCGGTATTGTCAAACGTGTCACACAAAAAATTCAATAAAAGGAGAAAAACTGACTTACGAGTACGAAAATATGTATTATATCATCCAAGCTACAGCCGAAGAGCATTTAAAATTAACAAAAGATTAGAAAAAGAGTACTACACCAAATAATTTGTGTAAAAAAAGCTGTACTGCGTGCCATTCCAAAACGATCAGTAGCGACTTGAAAACTACCTGGTTTTGATATAACCCACAATGTAAACAATTTTTTTTCTAAAAGAATAATGCTGCGTGTTACTAAATTTGGCTACCGGTTACCGATATCTTGTCTTGTCTTGCAGTAAAACCTGTTTAACAGAAGGTGAAGGTTTTGGTTTTGTTTTGTGATGTCAAATTTCAAACATGGTTAGTTAATTTGGCATTTGATGGAGCGACGTGTTCGGCAGATTTTCGCCATTGCTACGTAGCACAATCAGAAAAGCCCATACCTCTACCGATTGAGTCCAATACATTATTCTATTTATCAATGCTGCTAAGATGGAATAGTTAGCCAACCAACCATCCAAGGGCTATTCTCAAGCATTTATTGTAAAGTGCATGCACTTATTATAATCTGTGCGAAAATAGTGTTGAGGTTTAAACTAGGTTAGTAGTCGAAATGTTTTGTTACTAAAACGGAATAATCGAAGGGGTACATGTACGAAAGTAGTATTGTGGCGAAAATGGTGTTGAAGTTTCAACTAACGTTACCAGTCAAAATGTTTCACTACTAAAACAAAATTATTGAACGGGTACATAAGCAAAAGTAGTGTTGAGGGTGAAAATAATTGAGGTTTCAGCTTAGGTTAGTAGTCGAAACGTTTTAGGACAAAATCATCGAACGGATACATGTGCGAAAGTAGTGTTAAGGCGAAAAAAAACTGTTCAGGCGAAAATACTTTCAACTTAGGTTAGTAGCCAAAATGTTTTGCTACTAACAAAATAATCGTCGTTCCGAATGGACCTGCACCTAGACGAAGTTCTAGATTACTACAACGGGCAGAACCGCTAAAGTGTTCCAATGAGCTAAGGAGCCGAACCAAAGGTTTTATCAAATTGGCGGGGTCTTTGGTGAGGAACCAGACTAAGACAGGTCCTAGAAAGAGAACAGCAACTCCTTCGGTACTTAGAGTGGCAGAGACCATAGGGGTCTGTATGGCATTCTAAGGCACACTACAGCGACGTAGAAGGCAACGGGAAACCAACACATTACCTCCCAAGTACACAGCATACTTCAACTGTATTTTTGTGAAAAATGCTCGCCTAACATTTTTCAACCGAACCGTGTCGGGATTTGAACCCGAGACCTGGGGCGTAATAGTCAAACGCATACCAACTACGCCACGGAACCACTCCCCGTTCACATACCCTATATTTGATTTTCCAATGCTCCACCCGAAGGAACTACATTGGCCAGGTAGCGAGTTTTGTTTTACATGACAAATGTTGAATTTTGCCAAACCCCTTGCTGTTCCAAGCAAGGTAAAGATCTTTAACGTGCGTGACAACACTCACGCTCCTTCAAACGAGGGCGTATTATTGTGACAAATACTCGCCTTACATTTTTCAAGCGGACCGTGTCGGGATTCGAACCAGAGATCATGGGCATAGTAGTTACATGCATACCAACTACACCACGGTGCCGCTCCCCTTTCACATACCTTATATGTGATTTTTCCAATGCTCCACCCGAAGGCCAGGAAGCGAGTTTTTTTTACCTAGAAAATTTGGAATTTTGCTGAACCCTTGCTATTCCAAGCAAGGTAGAGATCTTTAACGTGCGTGACAACACACACACGGGACCTCCATTTTACCTCTCATCCGAACGAGGGTGTATTTTTGTGAAAAATGCCAGCCTAACATTTTTCAAGCGGACCATGTCGGGATTCGAACCCGGGACCCCCTTTCACATACCGTTCATTTACATTTCCAATGCTCCACCCGAAGGTACTACATTAGCCAGGAGGCGAGTTTTTTGTTGCCTGAAAAATTTTGGTATTTTGCCGAACCCTTGCCGTTCCGGGCAAGGTAGGGATCTTTAACGAGCGTGACAACACTCACACACGGGACCTCCATTTAACCTCTCATCCGAACGAGGGCGTAATTTTTTTGAAAAATGCTCACCTGCCATTTTTCAAGCAGTCGGCCGTGTCGGGATTTGAACCCAGGACCTTGGGATCCGTAGTCTTACGCTTACTACATTAATCCACGGCGACGCCTCCGTTTCACATACCACTGAATATCGGGGAAATAGGGTATATAATTGTAAAACAATAGAAGGGGACCGAACTGCATCTAACAAGAAAGAACAGCGGCTATGTTCAAAGACAACAAACATGGAAACAAGAGCATATTGTTGGAGCACAGCACAGTACATCTATGAAATAGGGGCAGTAGGAAAAGCAGACAGAAAGAGATATAAGTCTTCTTAAATGTTGTGCTTCAGATGTATGAGGATGGTAGCATGGACAGACAAAATTAATAACAAATTGGTTGTGGAAATAGTAGAGGAATAAAGATATCTGTGGAAAACAAAAAAAAAATAGAAGAAATATAAGGGCAGGATACGTTCTAAGGCATTTTTAAGGAATAGTTCGGGATATATTACAAGCAGATAGGAAAAAAAGAAGTATAGGTAGACCTAGATCTGACTATCGCACGCAGATAGTCATAGATGAAGACTGTGCAAATTTCAGGGAAATGTGTAGCGTATTTAAATCTTGATAGCTGCGTTTTCTGCTAAAGTTGAGAGGGTTGAATCGTTCGCGATTCACGTATCTCCTCCGAGAAGGCTGATACTGCGAGGGCTACTGTGTTGTAACGGAGTTTGGAATTTTCCCATACGTTGCACGGGTGGTTTTTTGTAGCGTTAATATTGATATTACGCAAGAAATTTCAGGTTATCGGTAATTATCCATGTTTATGCCACGGACCGGTTGACGTTTTAAAAAAGTTTGAAGCGTCTGCATTTTGCTGAATTCAACGCCCGAACGCAATAACCATCCAATGTTGGTTATTAGTAGAAATCGATTTTTTGTGTTGTTTGTTAGCTAATCCCATATATACCACTACATCGATTCTCATCCGTCTTAGTCGCATATGGTTAAGGATCGCGCTTTCTATGATCGAGGACAGTGGTTCGTTGCTCTTCTAATGTTGTTTTTTTAATTCTTTTTTTTATTGTTCGGCTTCTACTATACATAATACGAGCGAGGACAACTTTCTAGGTGCCACTGCTGGCTCGAATAACTACATTATCAGTTACATACACTTAAATACATATAGTATTTACTTAAAAAGCTTTTGCAACGCCTAATCTAATGTTTTAGCATAGTTTCAGAGATTGCTTTCAGGGCTAGCGAACATCGGACATTTGCAATCTTTAACAAAATATTTGTATGCGTATGCATAACATGTATTTTAAAGTATATTCCTTGCTGCAAATTCAACTCAGATGCGGTTTCTTTTGCTTACCATTATTTTGACAGACCAGGGTGCGTTCACAAATATGCCTTCAGTTGCAAACCGCGGTTGCTCGACCGTTTTGTCATTATTTCACTAAAGGGATTCATCTCTGTTGTCCTTTTATACTTACATTACTTATTCTGGTATTTTTAGTACCATTGGTACAAATCATAAAGGTCTAATCGTCTATTTATATTTGCATTCTTTATAACGCACAATTATTACATACAACTTTTGCTTTATTTTTCCTTAATGTCTCTGCCTGGCCCTACCGGTCCTGGTTGATACTGCCACATTATCAAAATTGCTCCCACATTGTCACTAATACTCCCAAATGGTCACAAATGCTCCCACAGTGTCACTAATACTCCCACATGACCACTAATACTCCCACATAGTCACTAATACTCCCATGTGGTCACTAATACTCCCACGTGGTCGCTAATACCCTCACATGGCCACTAATACTCCAACATGGCCATTAATACTCCGACATGGTCACTAATACTCCCACATGGTCACAAATGCTCCCAGAGAGTCACTAATACTCCCACATGGCCACTAGTACTCCCACATGGTCACTAATACTCCCATGTGGTCACTAATACTTCCGCGTGGTCGCTTATACCCTCACATGGTCACTAATACTCCAACATGGCCATTAATACTCCGACATGGTCACTAACACTCCCACATGGTCACTAATATTCCCGCATGGTAACCAATGCCCCCACATGGTCACCAATACTCCCACAGGGTCACTAATACTCCCGCGGTCACTAATACTCCCACATGGTCGTTAATGCTCCCACATGGTCACTAATACTCCCACATGGCCACTGATGCTCCTGCATGGTTACTACTCCCGCATCGTCATGAATACTCCCGCATGGTTACTAACACTCCAGTGTGGTAACTAATACTCCCACATGGTCACTAATACGCCCGCATGTTCACTAATACTCCCGCATGGTCACTAATACTACCGCATGGTCAATAATGCTCCGTATAGTCAATGAGACTCCCAAATTGTCACCAATGCTCCCACACGATCACTAATACTCCCAAATGGTCACAAATATTCTCAAATTGTCACGAATGGTCCCAAATGGTACCTATATGTCCCTGATAATCCTTAGGTATCCCTGCGTGTCCCTATGTATACCTATATGTCCCGATGTATCACTATGTATAATAATAATAATAATAATAATAATAATAATATAATCGAACGCGTGCATGTGCAAAAATAGTGTTGAGGTTTCAGTTTAGATTAGTAATCGAAATGTTTTACAACTAAGACAAAATAATCGAACAGGCACATGAGCAAAGATAGTACTGAGGCAAAAATAGTAGTAGATTTCAATTTAGGTTAATAGTCAAAATGTATGCTACATACAAAATAATAGGGTACATTTGCGAAAATAGTGTTGAAGCGAAAGTAGTGTTGAGGTTTCAACTTAGATTAGTAGTGACAATGTTTCACAAATCATCGAACAGGTACATGTGCGAAAGTAGTGTTAGTGCGAAAAAACTGTTGAAGCGAAAATACTTTCAACGTAGGTTGGTAGTCGAAATGCTACTAAATACAAAATAATCAAACGGGTGCATGTGCGAAAATAGTGTTGAGGTTTCAGCTTAGATTAGTAGTACCTAGAAATGTTTTACTACTATGACAAAATCATCAAATGGGTATAGGCAAATCACTTTAAGAAGAACCCAACGTCATCATGCGCACAAAGCAAAAATTGGTTAGGAACAGTTCATTATATGTAATTAGGGATGGCAGTACTCAGGTTTTAGTGGCGTAGAGTTTTATGATCAACCAATCGGAAATTACCTTGTAAAAGTTTTAGATTTCATTACTATTTATTTTTACTTGATACACAGACGGACAGTTTTAAACCGCCATCTAACTAATATAAAATATCTTGTATATAACAATTAACATTAATAAAACAATAAGTTACTCAACAGATGTGTTTGCAGAACACTAGAATGAGATAGAAACCACTTAAGTAGGCCATGGTATTCAATCATTTGCTTTATCGGATTTTACAAAATAACCTTGCTATAGCAGTATTTTTTAGGGATATTAATGCACACAACTCATATGGTGATATTATATTAAAAATTTTAATTTAGAATTTAATTGGTTGTTTATTTTTTTCCTATTTAACGCCATATCTTCCGTTTATACTGTAATAACTCAACTACGCCACTGTTATTACATTTCTGCGCAATCTGGCATATGACGTTGGGTTCTTCTTAAAGTGATTTGCCTATACATGTATACACGCAGTATTGAGGAGAAAAGGTGTTGTGGCGAAAATAGTGTTGAAGTTTCAACTTAGGTTAGTAATGGATGTTTTACAACTAAAACAAAATAATCAAACAAACACATGTGCAAAAATAGTGCAGAGGCGATAATAGTGTTGTGGCGAAAATAGTGTTAGATTGCAACTTAGGTTAGTAGTCGAAATGTTCTGCTACTAATTCAAAATAATCAAACGGGTACATGTGAGAAAATAGTGTTGAGTTTCAACTTACTCTAGTAGTCGAAATGTTTTATAACCATGACAAAATAATTGAACGGGTACATGTGGCGGAAAGTGTCGAGGCGAAAATAGTGTTCAGGTTTTACCTTAGGTTACCCAAGACCAAATCACTGAATGGGTACATACGAGAAAATAGTATTCAGACGAAAATAGTGTTCAGGTCTAAACTTAGGTTAGTTGCCGAAATATTTTACCATTAAGTCTGTTGCGTATTGAAAGTTTCATTTGCGATGTTACTGCCAAAGAACGTACTGCATCCATATGTATTCGTCGATGTATTCGAATATCACAGGAGAACACCGAGAACCTCCTGCAACAATTCTTAAACCTATTACTTGAATTACTTGAATTTGGTTCGTGTAAACTCCGAATAGAGAATAATACGTTTGATTATCCACTATTTGATTAGTGTAGCTCATGGAATCTAGGCCTTTGTATGCTCGTCACTCATTCGTCCAAATTGTAGAGCCTTGCAGAACATGATCATGGATGATTGGCAGTAGAGTTGCGGCGGAACGGTCTGTTACATAAATAACATAATCCTTTTTTGTCCTAAAATCACCAAAACCCATGTTTATTTAACAAACGATCGCTGTGATATTTTCGTCTTGTATTCAATCTCTCGTCAATTTGGACTATGTGACATGGACCACACACCAAAATAAATCTGCCCGCCCCAGCATCTTCAAGTACAAACGTATTTGCTGCATTATACTTTTTTATCCACTGATACTGGTTTGGTTATAATTTTTACTGGTGGTTTAATCCACCGACACTACATTACTTAAAACAGGATACACAGAGGAAGGTTATCCTTTTCAAAAAATGTCTTAGTACAAGCTAATTGTTGTATGAAATTTTGGGCATCGGTAAGTGTCCAGGTGGACGGTTAGGATCCTTCACCAACAGCATTGGACTTTGTTTACTTCCAAGAGTTTCCATCAAACCTTCGACATCACTGCAGTAGGTGAAATGGTCGTAAGTCTGACTGCTATTAATTTTTATTTTACTGAATATTTTCTCATTTACAGTAAAACCCACGCTTTATGACGATTATCTGAGTCTAAGCGAGTGACCCGAAAATGTTCTGACCCAAAGTTCCATCCTGTAGACAACCTGACTTTACTAAACCCAATGAAATCTAATTTTAACTTAGTTATCCCTTCCCTTCCCTCAAGGACTACTAATGTTTCAAGTTACTTGACGACTTCTTCCTTTTTCTGTATCTTCTGGAGCGATTTTTGTTCGGAATTCAAATAGGAATGGTCTGCCGAAGAAGGGTGGAATTGTGAGGTTATGTTTTATCCATCTGAGGCGGAGCGTGTTTTAAGTCACTTTTATATTTATTTTTCCTTCTTTTTAAAACTGTATATCTTAAGAAAATTGATAGGTGGGGGGTTTTCACTGCCCTTCATCGAAAGGGTAATAGAATCTTTCAAAGGGCTTTAAGAGCTAGAAAGAGACAGTTGCCCGAGTTAGTCGCGTCTTGCAATAAACAGGTAACATCCTAGGTGTATTCTATTTCAGTTTGTTATGCCTTTTGGAAGCACAAAGTTTTCGTTTTAATACTAGAAATAGGAGATTTTTTAACCCGAAAAGGGAAAGGTTTCTTTCGCATCATTAATTAATTAGGTTACTATGTGTAAAGTTTAAGGTTTCTGTGTTCATACGAACTGAAGTCGAGAATGTTAGTTTATTGATGTATTCGTTTAAGCACGAATTTTTCGAGACCAGAGGAATGTGGTTATCGCGCTTAGCCAATGGGGAATGTTTTTAGGTGGGGACAACGTCGAGTTCGAGTGAAAGGTGCTTTGCAAACGAAACTCTATCGTCAACTACTGTACGATACCGATGTATTAAACGCGTATGCGTATTAATTGCCGAAAGTGCACCTGTGAAATCCTTTACTTGTCCCGTATCTAACTCCCACTAGTATCTGTTCACTAAACATGTAGGTTCAACACATTTGCTGAAAGTATCTGGACCACATATAAGAAACGGACTCACGAAACCCTCATTTACTTGAAGACATCAGCGGTGATTTTCGGATGGACGCAACTAGCGGAAAATGCCTTGGCTACAGCTATTAATCAAGGTTAACCTTTAGCATATTTTTAAATTGTTTTCTTGCATGTAAACCCGTAGTCGTTTGATGGCAATAATTTGCGACCGCATTTGGGGTTAACGTAATAATTTATGCCCAGCTGATAACATAATACGTTATTGACGGATGTTACGGTGAATGTGTTTTAAAATTAATCATGTGCTCAAATGTTTTAACGCATTTTGTAACAATGTTTAAATAACACCGGATAATTATGTACCAAGATTGCGAAGGTTGTTCTAGAAGTTACCAATCTGATGTATAAATGGAGTTTATTGTATGCAGAAAATGACTATGGTAAAAAACCTTCGTTGTAAGGCCTAAGTATGAAGTTTGACGACGCTACGTTGTTTAGTATTTGTTTGACTGCTATTAATAGTGAACGCTCTCAGTGAATATGCAAACATGGAAAATATTGGACATCGTCATGTGAAGCTCTTATGAAAGGTGTCGGCCCAACTAATATCAAAGCGGAGTTAGATTCCATTTAAGGAATCTGATCTCTCGTTTACAATAGTACGAGGTGATCGACCAAATCAGGTGACAACGCCAGAAATGGTGAAGGAAACCTACAAAATAATATTAGATGACCGGCGATTGAGAGTGCGTGAGATAATACCCATGGTAGGCATTTCAAAAAGTGCTGCACGTCACGTACTAATTGAAAATTGACATGAAAAAGCTGTACGCAGATGGATGTCGATTACTCAGAATGGAACCAAAACAACATAGTGAGGATGTTTCAATCGAGTGTTTGGCGAAGTTTTACAGCCATAAAGTCAAGTTTTTGTGTCAATTCATTATCACGGATTCATCACTTCACACCTGATACGAAGGAACAGGTACAACAATGGATTGAACGGCGAGAAGCGGTTCTAAAGGAGGCGAAGATAGTTCCGTCTGCAGGCAAAGCTATTGGATTCAGTTTTTTGGGATGCGCGTGGGACAATTTTCATTGTCTTCAAAAAGGAAAAAATCACGGCGAGTATTATGCCAACTTATTGCAGCGTTTTATTGATGAAATTGCATTTACCGAAAAATTAAGTTTTGTTGCATTGAGACAATGCATCAGTTCACACATCTGTTATCGCGATGGCCAAAATCAACGAGTTGACGTTGTTACATTCCAAATTTGGAGATGTACACTTTTAAATTTGTGAATGAATTCCCGCCATTATTTTTAAAATAGACTTGTTCATTTCCGTCATTTCGGACAGTGGCGTTTGCGCAAAAAGGAATGCGCAGGCGCGGAGTGGCGTAAGTGCGCGGTTTAGACACGAGAGGATCATTAGTGACGAGACGTCGAACGGTGACGTTTGCCTGTGTCGTGGTGCTGTATTTTCTTTTTAGGATGTAGGTGGCATATCAAAGACTTTAAAACATTCTCTACTGACCCAAATGCTAATTAAATTTTTCACGTTTCATTTCTTTAACGGTTTACCTAATGTTTTTTGCCCCTGTTATGAATTAGTTAACTTTATTCAGCCATTTCTTTTCTTATACAGCACTGACCTTCTACACGTTTGGCTTATTTACCTTAAACTAGCTATCTTTTTGCTACCTGTTAACTTTCCCTTGAATTTATTGCTAGCCACATATCTGTTTATTATCTAGATTCTCTAATATAACTCTGTCACTTCATTTAATTAATCCTCGCACCTTTTGTACACCATATTATTTTGTTTTCAGTATTTATTTTACGTTGTTTAATTTCGTGGTGATAGTCGTAATTTTGGTTGCAATAACTCATTGAATTTTTACGATTGGTTGAGTGGATGCTTTTTTCTTTGGACTCTCATAGGAGCCGCAGCCTATGCCATTGTAAGAAATAGTTCATATTCGTAGATGCCAAAAACCTAGGAGTTTCTATTCCATGCGTTTTTCTTCTGCATTATTAGTGTCGCTCACTTTATCCTTTATCATTACTTGTTTTCTTCTTCTATTAAGTTACCAGAACATACAAACATTTTTTGTTGTTTTTTATTGAACTTCGTGGTGAGGTGCTATCGCTTTTTATTGATATCTTATCGAATTCTCGGTTGTTTTTAGCATATTGGGAGAGTATGGTTGTGCTTAACTGCTTATAGTTGGGCATTCTTGTGTGTTTATGGCGTTACCGTTTCCAAAAATTACCTTGAAACAGTTGGTCTTTTGTGTGAAGGTATCTGTAGTGATACTTTTAAGTTGTTGTATCAACTCTTGTCTGATTTTCTTATCGCAGTGGATGCACTCGTTAGGAAAATGATTGTACTAGTTCTCATCGAGAGTCTAATAATTTTGTAACTTATGATGTATCTTAACTTGTCTGATTAATATAGCGGGTGGTCTCTCTAGCTTCTCTCGGACGATTGTCCAAAAACTACTTTTTCTTATCTTGCTGTCTCCGTTTCTGCCTTATTTTTCATTCGGTAGACCTGTTCTTGTTCCGGACACCCGTCTACCACATAAGAGTGATCTTTCCCTCACTCCGGGCTACTGACCACATTGGCTGGTTGAGTAGTGCTTTTCTATCCACCTTTTCTATCGCTTTTGCTCAATGCGAGCCCTTCCTCTATTCTCTTCTACCTGCAAGTGTCACTTATGCATTCCAAAATTCCTACCTCCCTCTTTTTACCTTTCATATATCTCTATTGCCTATTCACTTCCGTTAGTCACCGTGTGGTTGCGCGGGGGGTTTTCACAGACACCCGGACCACGTCTCTGGGAATCTTTCGTGAAGACATGCGGTGCCGCTGTCAGCGCACGTGGCCCCTAACAGTGCATGTACGTATGAGTGTGTGAATGTGTGAGTGCAAGAATATATATGTATCTTCATATAAGTATGGATATCGTATCGATATCGTTCAAGAATGCATCCACATGCCTTTTTTTTGGTCCCTCGTACCGTTTTTATAAACAGGCCTGCCTCACAGGTCGCTCTCTTCAAGGGGGTATAAGTATCTTACCTGTATAACGGCTTCAAGGAGCCACTCTATCTTGTATCTTTGTGATGGATGACAAAACGGCTTGGTGAGCTGGGGAATTCTACGCTATATCTTTAATGTATGTAGTCGTAGCGTGGCTTAGCGTGCTGGGACGTTTCGGATCTACCTATTGTTATCTAGTTTTATCTTAATATCTTTATCTTACCTATTATCTTTGATAATAACTTGAGACTTTGCCTTATCTTTTTTGACCTCCTAACGTTTGGTATTGATGATCAGACGTAGGAATTATTTTTGAGTATTGAGTGAAAAAGCTAACCTGATGGTAGCAATGTAATTTGTTAGGTTAGTAAGGTAAGAAATTAGTAAGATGGTACTGTTGGTAAATTTGTTGATCCACAACCATGTCATGAAAAAGTTTTGATGTGTATTGTTTATCAAGCCAGAGTACCAGTACATAAAAATTTGCTAAAGTGCAGAGTAACTTGCTCTTTTGGACATTTTGAAATTTGGGCATTTTCTTGCCAAAGAAAGAACAGTTTAGATGCAGTAACTTATGTGCGTGTGCACTTAAAAACTGTAATGTTAGCTTTAGTTATAGTATACAGTGTGTACAGTATAAAATGCAGTACATGGGGATCTTGGAAACTGTAGGAGATACGATCTTGGTTAAATGGGAAAACAGCGTTTTACAAACAGTTGTCGAAAATCCTCGTACTTCTGTTAGACAAATTCAGAATATAACAGGTGTTGCTCATTCTACGGCAAGAGCTATTTTAAAACGTTTCAAGTACCATCCATATCATGAACGACCATGTCAGGGATTGCGTACTGAAGATCAAATTCGAAGAATGGTATTTTGTGCTTGGTACATCAGAAAGTGCAACGAAAATTCAAATTTTGCATATACAATTTTGTGGTCTGACGAAAGTCGATTTACGAATTGTGGTATGTTCAACCGCAAAAATACAATTTTTGGGCAAGAGGAAAATCCACATTTGAACCGCCAAGTTAGACATCAAGTTAAATGGGAATTCAACGTCTGGATTGGTATTATTGGAAGGTACATTATAGGTCCGTTTTTTTATGATGCAAATTTAAACTCTGCGAGATACGTAGATTTATTGCAGGGAAATGCGGCAGATAGACTAATGGAGCTTCCACTCGCTACTTTGCAAAATATGATTTTTCAAAATGATGGCGCTTCACCCCACAATGCTCTGATTATTAGAATTTTTTTAATTCTGAGTATAATGAAAACTGGAGTGGAAATCGGGGACCAATTAAGTGGCCGGCGAGATCACCGGATTTAACTCCTCTAGATTTCTATATATGGGGCCATTTAAAAAGTTGTGTGTACTCCAAAACGTATGATAATGTAGGCCAATTACAACAAGCAGTCCAAGAGGCCGTAAATAAAATAACTCCAACTATGATAAGACGATCTTGTAAAGATGTTTATAAAAGGTGTCGGTTGTGTGTTCAACAAATGGGGGGGTTATTTGAACATTTAAAATAAATAATGAATTCATGTGGCTGACTATTGTTATATTTTTTTCCTTGATTGTTAATTTGCAATTGTCTGAACATGAATGACAACTAAAAACAGCTTAAATAATATTTTGTATTGAATAGATGCTAGTTTGTATTTATTCTTTGTTAATGCATAGTTATGTAAGTTCTGATCAATACAGATTTATTTTCAATTTTCTACGTTTTTTACTGTTTTTATTACCACTGAAAATTGAGTTTAAAATTTTTAGAGCAATTGTTTCTCTTTGTCATAATGGAAATTAAAGCCTACTACGACCAAAACATAATTATGTGATTTTTAGTGTTTTGATTCAATCAAACATAGCCATGTTATACCTCTTTGGAAAGGGTTTTTTGTCAGCATTTCAAAAATGTAAAAATCCAATATGGCGGCTATTTAAAAATAAAAAGTTGAACATCGTCACGCAAAATTTAGATGCCCTAGACAAAATCTAAGTTGAAAATGTGAAGCGCAATGGGGAATTACCAAGGTGTACCAAATTTGAACATTCTATTTCAATTAGTAGACTAACTACGAGCAAATAAAGAAATCGTCAATTTTGTGTTTTTGTCTCTATCTAGTAACCTATGAAAAATTTTTGAAATTTGAAAACCGATCTGAGATACCCTCATGATTATGCAACTTTTGTCCCATTTAACCAAGATCGTATCTCCTACAGTTTCCAAGATCCCCATGTACTGCATTTTATACTGTACACACTGTATATGTTAGGCGACTTGTCGCATTTGTTTTAGTTTTAGTAGTGGTTCGTGCTCTCCGACAAATTTGTGCTGTCGATTATAACTGCGCCACATTAAAGATTCGTGTGTGCATTTATAGATGTAGTTCATAAACAATGAGACTACACATTTCGCTTCCTGGTTATTCGTAAGACGCGTTATCAGTTGAAAAAACCAGGTGGCGCCTAAAATAAACATTTTCTAAAATTTAAGTTAGGGTATATGTAGGTTAGTTGGGATTTAGATTTTTAAGCTTTTACCGTGCTAACAGTCATTTTCTTTTTCTAAGATTTTTTCTTTTATGACTTTGTCGCGATTGTTACATTCCAAATTTGGAGAAGTACACTTTTAAATTTGTGAGTGAATTCCCGCCATTATTTTTAAAATAGACTTGTTCATTTCCGTCATTTCGGAGAGTTGCGTTTCCGCAAAGGGAATGCGCAGGCGCGGAGTGGTGTAAGTGCGCGGTTTGGACACGGGAGGATGATTAGTGACGAGACGTCGAACGGTGACGTTTGCCTGTGTCGTGGTGCTGTCTTTTCTTTTTAGGATGTAGGTTCCCTTTTACCTGTATCTTCAAGTACCTTTACCTTTATTCCTTCGCCCTACCTACGAACAAAGAAGAGGGAAGACGATAAATTTGGTTTCAACGATGGTATGACATAACCCACACCCAACAACTCCCAAACAACAAGAACCCTGAGATTGAGCTGAAAGGAACGTTTAAGTGAGTACTTTTGCTTTACTTTCGTGTAAATATAAACTTGTATCATTGTAAACGTATTTGGTATGTGATACAATTGGACACGTAATTATGTCATAATATCATTATTGTGGAATATTGCGAACGTGGATCGTATCAGTGTTGCCAACTGTAGTAGTGGCGCTGAATACGGCGCCGGGGTTATAACAAAGTTTGAATTGCTCTCTCGCCTACCGTATTCGTCAGACTTAGCCCCTTGGTTAATTTTGTTTCCAAAATTGAAAAAAAAAAGTTGGTGGTAAAATATTTGCCAACAATGAAAAAGTGGATGCGGTAGACTACTAAATGTGTTGAGCTAAAAGGAGACTAGAGAAATAGAGATATTTTTTCCAAATATGTTGTTTTCTTTGTTAGGTCGGGTACTTCTGGGACTACTCCCGTATAACAGCTTTCAGGGCCAAGGTCTTAATTAATAATGTGTTCCGGGTTTTGAATGTGTTATATTAGATACTAATTAAGTTGACGATTCGCCTACTTTCGTAAGGGATCATCAGAACATGACTTGGATTGGTACTTCTGAACCTACAAACTCACCTCTAATTAAGCAGAAGATGTATTGCAGTAAAGTAACTACTTGTGCCATTATTTAAGTATCAAAATGCACAGATGCATAACTTGTCTTAGCAGTTTAAGGTTAACCAGGAGAAAAGCTTTCAGAGAAGCATCAACCTGTATGGCATCTCGTGCCATAAATCAAAAATTATACTATTAATTAATTCTTAGAGATATAACAGTACATAATATCAGTAATAATGCACACATACCTATAATTAAGTACTGACCTAGCTAACTCGTTTTATTGCAACAAATTAGTTCAACTCAATTAACAAAAAAATTCCCACACGAAGTTTAAGAATTCATTTATTTGTACAAAATTTTCGTCATAAACTAGCAGAAGAACAAGTAATACGTAATAACGGGCAAAACCTTTTCATCCATTATTTCCTAAATTTCGCAAGTAAAAGCTTTTACGTTTCATACAATAATTACACGTGCTGTGATGATTCAAATAACAAAGAACCAAGAAACAGTTTGAGTACCGCTAGCGGGGACACGCAGTGGACTTTGTACTGGTTACTTCATCCTTCCAACAATTCATTTGCCCGACGAAGAAACTCTCACGTATACCTTTCATATGTCTGTCTTACTCACGCCAATGTAATGGATGCTCTATCCTTGTTCGGTGCATGTATTACAATATAATGCAACATTATGGACTTTGGACTGTGCCTAATCTTATCGAGCTGTTCACTAAGTAAACCGTAATTTAATAAAGGTAAACAAGGTCGTATTTATAATGAAAATAAAAAAGGTGTATGTTGTTTCGTATACCTGGGCAACTTTTAAAATTTCTATTAACGAAACGTGACCTTTCCGATGCTTTGGATCTTTTATTAATCAGTTCACGATCGTTTTACACGTAATTAAAACGGCTGTGGTAAAAATAACAGATAAGGAACGATACAGTCCGCTTTAACTACATTAAATAAGAATATAAATATATTTTTGTCCCTTCATGTACAAACAATAACAAACAAAGAGTATAAACAGTACCTATTTATTGGTACATAATTAATATCCTACACAGGGTGTAATTTTTAAACCAACCAACCAATGCGTTTATTTTAAAAAGTATACGGCATAGGAAACAACTTTCAGATAAAAGTTACAGTCACTGAAAGGGAACATACATTTTTGGAAACAATTCTGAAAATTTTTTAGTCGTTTTTTGGGAAAATACAACGTTACCTTCTCTTAAATAGAAAGGGATATTTTTAACTACCAAACAGCTCTTAAAATGCAATATTTTGATAGAACTTTGCTGAACGGACCTGTATCTTGAAAAAGATCTAGCATAGTAGAGCGGGTAGAATGGCTTGCCTGTTTCAGTGAGCTAAGGAACCGAACTTTAGGGTTTAACCGCGAGCAACATGTCTAAGACAGGTCCCTGAAAGAAGCAGCAGCTCTTTCGGTACGTAGAATGGCAGAGACCATAGGGGTTTGATAGCATTCCAAGACCCTACTGCGATGTGGAAAGCAACAGGAAACCGTCGCATTACCTCCCAAGTACAGAGTGTACTTAAATTGTTATTTAAGATGACGAATCCTCTGGGGTAAAAGATTCCAAAGTTAAAATATTCCCCCATTCGGATCTCCGCAGGAGGACTACTTCGGAGGTTGTGATCGGCTAGTTCAACAAAAAGAAAAGGAGCACCTGGAAAATCTTACGAGTCGGGGCGTGGAATGTGAGAAACATGAAGCAAATTGGCAAGTTAGAGAATTTGAAAATTGTAATGTATATGCTAGCATTAGGTATAGTAGAATTAGCGAAGTTCGGTAAAGGCGGGATATTTTTGGAGCTTTTTCCATAGTTTCACCAGATCCGCAACCAGCTCCACATAGTTTTTGGCCTTGTGATTGCCCAAGAAATCCAAAACAACTGCGACAACGCTTTTCCAGGCTGCTTTCTCCTTACGGTTGAGCTTCTTGAGGAAGTCATCGCAGTCCAGGATCTTCTTTATTTGTGGACCAATGAAAACACCAGCTTTAACCTTCGCCTCAGAAACATTAGGGAATAAATTGTTACCCTACATCAAAGTACACGTGCTGAACATAGAACAAGGGCCTAGAAAATAGGAATCTCCAACTCATTTTTTGTGCTACCCCTAAACTAGCGAATCTATTGAATGCCCATTCCACTAACCTTTCTTCAACATACCTACGGGAAGAAAGCATATAAATACAATTGCGAATCCTGCAAAATTCAGTACACCTAGTGCTCCCCACAGCCTAAGGACTCAACTACAGTGCTCACCATAGCCTGTAAACCGCTTCAACAAACAGTGCTTAATTCTTGAAGCCGTTACCCTACCCGACGCCGTACCTGGGGCACGTCGCCATAGTTCGGTACGCAGTGGTCTTCACAGCCTGCTTAATTTCGACCTGTTACTCTTCCCGGCGCCGCACCTGGGGCACATCGCCAGAGTTTAGCACAAGTAAACCATGTAATATAGCAGTGCTCCTCATAGCCTGCTTAATATCTGATCAGTTACGCTGCTCGGCGCCGTACCTGGGGCACGCCGCATTAATTCTTTATTACTTCACGTTGTTCCACAAGTGAATCGCGACTTCCGAAGAGTCCCGAAGACCTCCGAAGACGCCTGAACCTCTTCAAACAATACATACTTTCTTATTTTCGTTATTCAAGCTCTTACTCAGCCTCGGGAGTAAAACCCGATGATTTCCGAAGGCTTCCGAAACCTACCGAAGACTTCCGAACCTCTCAATATAGTGTATATAGTCAATGTATAGTTTTTTGTATGTATGTCATTATTCTTTATAACTCCGCGCTGTTCCACAAGTGAACCACAAAACCTTCCGAAGAATCCCGTAGACCTCCAAAGACGTCTAGACCTCATGAAACAATAAATCCTTCCTTATTTTCGTTATTCAAGCTCTCACTCGGCTTCACCAAGAAATCCAGATGGCCTTCCGAATAAGTCCGAAAACTACCAAAGACCTGTAGACCTCTCCGAACTCTGTATTTATGTTTACTTAGTATTTAAGTTCCTACTTGGTTCCACGAGCAACCACAAAGCCTTCCGAAGATTACCGAAGATTGCTGAAGACTTCCGAAGTGCTTGAAAGTGTATAAACTGTTCATTTTGACTTTTTACTTTATATTTGTGTACTTATGAACTTTCTTTTTTTTTTTTGCTTGTGAACATTAAAAATAACAGTGCTAAGTCTACATACTTTCAGAAACCGCCCATCCTAACGATAACAAAATGTTGAAGGTACTTGAAGACCATTTCGAATGGACTTTCACCTTGCCGAAATTCTAGATTACCAGAACAGGTCAAATGACTTGCATGTTCTAAGGAGCTAAAGAGCCAAACTACAGATCCAACCAAAGTAATAGGGTCGTTAGTAAGGAACCAGACTAAGACAGGTTCCCAAAAGGGGGCAACAGCTCTTTCGGTACTTAGATTGGCAGAGACCATAGGGGTCGGTATGGCAGTCTAAGACACACTACCGCGTTGTGGAAGGCAACGGGAAACCACCACATTACCTCCCAAGTCCACAGCGTACTTAAATTGTAAGAAACATGATGGCATTCTCTGGGGTAAAAGATTCCGGAGTTAAAATAGTCCTCCATTCGGATCTCCGAGAGAGGACTAGTTCGAAGAATGCGATCGGAAAGTGCAGAATAAGAGTCGGGAACATTTTGCAAGTCGGAGCGTGGAATGTTTGAAGTATGAAGCAAGTAGGTAAGCTAGAGAACCTGAAAATGAGTAGGTTAGCACTAGACATAGTAGGGATCAGCAAAGTTTGGTGGTCAGAGGCGAGGGATTTTTGGAGTGGAGACTTCAGGCTAATTCATACAGAAGCAGAGGAAGGAAATTCGGGTGTGGGGATAGTTATGCGAAAAAAGATAGGATACTGTGTAGAAAATTACTTACAAAAGTGTGAAAGAGTAGTCATGGTTAGATTAGAATCTAAACCGGTAAACACAGTAATAATACAAGTATACATGCCCACCTCTAGCTACAGTGACGAAGAGGTAGAAGCGATCTACAAAGATATCGAAGACATACTAACATACGTAAAAGAACATAAAAATTTAATAATTACGGGAGATTTTAATGCAATGGTAAGTGAGGGTAGTGTAAGAGCGGTAGTAGGTTTATTTGGTTTAGGCACGAGAAAAAGGCACTTTGACTTTGAGAAACTAAAAGATAAAGATATTCAAGAAAGATTCGAAAAAAGTCATATGAATTGCTGAAAGATATCAGGAGAATTTTTGATACTAAGGAAGTAGAAACAGAATGGAATAACATTAAATCCAACTTAGACATGGTGCCACGAGATATTCTGGGGTATACACAAAAAGAAAATAAGAAACCATGGATCACAAAAGATATCCTGAATTTAATAGAAGAGAGACGAAAATACAAAAATAAATCAGACAAAACAAGAAAACAGAGATACAAAAACATAAAATGGGAAATTATTCGCAAGTGTAGGATTGATGAAGTGCAAAGAGGTGTAAACTAAGATGAAAATTGGAAACACAGATGAAGCATATAAACTAATTAGAATGAATTGTAGAGGTATAAAACCGTATAGCAAAAATATAAAGACTACGGGAGGAAAAGTCATTATAGAAAATGTAGAGAAAGCGGGTAGATGGCAAGAATATATAGGGAATTTATATGCAGGAGAGGAATTAACAGCATTAGAACAGGAATCAGACATTGAAATGATGACTTCGGATATCCTATACTTAGAGATGAGTTTGAATTAGCATTAAAAGGTCTGAAAAATGGGAAGGCGTCGGGTACAAATAAGATGCAAGCAGAAACTCTAAAAGCCGCTGGACAAGCAGTAACAGAACGTCTCTTCCAACGTGTAAGCTATATGTATGACAGGCGAGGTACACAAAAATTTCAAACGCAACATCATAGTAACTATACCAAAAAAGAAAGGCACGGATGGACGTGAAAATTTTCGAATAATAAGTTTGACAGCACACGTGTCAAAAATATTTACTAGAATTGTACAAAGACTAATGGAAAAACGAGCTGAAGAAACACTACATCAATTTGGGTTTAGGCAAAACAGGGGAACACGGGAAGCTATTTTAGCTCTGAGAGTGATAATGGAGAAAACAATAGTAAAAGGGGAAAGCGTGTATATAGGGTTTGTAGATCTGGAAAAAGCATTCGACAATGTAATATGGAGAAAAATGTTCGAAATACTCAAAAAGATTGGAATGAGTTATAGGAATAGACGAATAGTACATAGCTTATACAAAGGACAAACAGCAGTAATAGAATTAGAGCAGGAACGTAAAGAAGTAAACATTAGGAAAGAGGCGAGACAGGGATGTGCCTACACCCTTTAATTTTTAACTTGTACAATGAAGAGGCAATGAATACTGTCAAATGCAGGAGGGCATTTGGAATTACTATACAAGGACAAAAATTGATATGCTTAGATTTGCAGATGATATAGAGGTATTGGCATCTGGCAAGGAAGAGTTAGAAGCTGCCCTTAATGAAATGGAAACTGTTCTAACACTAAGATACGGTATGAAAATTAACAAAAAATAAAACTAAAGTACTAGTAAACAAAGGAGGGGAAAATATCAAAAACAAGAATACAAATATGCTCTTAAATTATGTAAATTACCAAAATTTATTTCTACTATTTAAATTACCACATATTCTGACTATCATTTAAAATAACCACATTTTCTGATCATCTATAAAATTTCGTATAAGTTAAATAAATTGTTACCTTTTATGTTGGTCAAACAGCTTTCTGTATTACTGTGAAAATTTCACTAAGATTTTTTTTTTTAATTTCAAGTTAATTTCACTATACAATTCATGCACGTTGGCGTGCTGACTTTTACTTCACTGAAACACCCTACAACCATCAAACAATGAAATTAAATGAAAGTGGTGCTAAACTGATTTCACACTTCAAATGGAATGGGGTGATCTAACGTATCAACTAAGAAAAAAGTAAATCATTGGTGCGTCGGGACATTTTTAATTTTAAGGATACACCAGAAAATTAAAGTGTAAGTAAAATATGAGTTTTTGTTTGTTTATGATTTATAATTATGTACATGTAAATTTCAAATGGAAATTACTTGTATCTATGTAGTGGAAAATTAATATTCCGTTAAATAATTATCGTTTGACTATGAAATAGCGATGGAATTAGTTTTGTTTAAATTTAAGCATAATAATATCACGAAAATAAGTTTGAACATTTTAAAATAATATGAAATATGTAAATATAAGCTCATTAGTGAAATTATTGTTAGTCAGAGTGAAAACTGTATTTTTAACGGACATTGGAATAGTCAAAGAAAAAGTTGGTATTGCGCTGTTTTAATATGTATTGTTATTAAAGAAATTTTCAGATGGGATTTAAATGTCGTATAAATCAATCTTGGAAAGTACAACGGTATGGTAGTATTACTTATGGATTAATGTTTTTTAAGGATTTCTGTTAATAATACCTGGCCAGTTGGATATTGCGTTAGATTTTTTTGTAGGTCAATGTCGTGTATTTATATTTCCGGAATTTATTGTTAACAGAGTTTAGGTTCAGAGGAATTTTTATTTGGTTTTATTTTTAATATAGGTAACATGATGACGTCATATTTGAGAGAGGCCTTTATTTTAAAATTTTATTTAATTTGGCCAAAAGTTAATACATATTTTTAAGGTATTGTAGAGAAGGATAAAGTACGAAGTGATAAATATTAGAACACCGACGAAAGCAAGAAAACATCCAGAATAACAGTCTTCCGGGCAGCAACAATATCAAAAGGATTGCAGGGACAAAACTGCTTGGCTTTTAACATCCAATAAAGCATTTCAACGTAAATGGTACTTGTAAAATAGTTTGGTATTTCGACCATTTCCCATGGTTATTTTTATTATGTTTTTCACTTTTTTCATTTTGTTTCCGTACCACTGCAGTTAGCCGGTGCACCCTTAAAATTGATACGAGGTTCTCACCCCATATGGACAAATCGAAATTTGTAACGTAATGTCATTTTTACTCGTAACAACTCATTTCCATTATCATTTTATCTTTCAATAATTTATTATGCATAACCCGTGTTTTATTTTAATTGTTATTTATACTGAATGTATTATATTATTTATATCATTTGTTGTCGTTTATTATTTTTGATTAACATAAATTTTACTTAGACTTCTTATCTCCGATTTATCGTTATTACCGTGTGATTTTTTATTACATATATTATGTCTACTATCTCAGGTTTTTTTATTTGTTTTAGTTTTTAAAATCGTTATCTTATTATACTCATGCTTGTGCTTTATTTGTGTTTTGTTAGTTCTGCAGTTTTTAATTCGTATCTATGCCCATGTATTTCTACCTTTGGCCAATGTAAGCATAATTACAGTAATCATGACACAGGTTTTGTATACCGTGTACGTTTTTAAAGTAAAGAATTTTATCTTTTAACGCACTAGAACATCCTCTTGTTAAAGTATACCTTTTGTGTGCGATATTTAAAGTACACCGTTTTAATAATCCTTGAAGTTTTCGGATAACTCTTTTACATATGGCACAATTTGTATTTTCCTTTGTTTTATTTTCAGTATTTTTAATTGTTTTGCTATTATATATGGGAGTATTCAACCAACCATAATTCTAACTAACTGACCAATAATCACCCAGCATGTACGGATAAAACACCCCTCAATCAATAACAGACTTTCAGACACCTCTCGAATTACAAATAGAACCGTCCGAACGTTCAATACAAACAGACCTCGGTATAAAAACAGCTCTAATCGCTAGAGCAAATCATTTCTTACTTGTTTTCTTTTTAAGCAAGCCACCAAACTTCTAGGAGGAAACTTAAGAATATACAAGACAGAAGTGCAAAGAATTTTTTCAGATGATCTCATTGTGACGACCAAATCTAACGAAATAAAATGAAGTAAACTTTCACAACAATGGAGAGGATCCCTTCATAATACAGTTTGGACCTGTTTCACTTCAAAAAATTCGGCCACAAGCCAACAAGCACGCCAGGATTGGGAACATCCCACTATCAGCTCGTTTCAATTTTTACCCATCAAGCAAACCGCCTCCGTACGCCAGCATCAACCCACCAGACGCTAGGTACCAAAGCTATGGAAATCCGATTGCAATCAACACCACGAGGTGCCACGTTGTATTCAGTGCAACCCGTACCATGGTTACTTACAACCATAGACATCATCATATACACAGCACCAAACCTAGATAATCGTCGTGAAGCCGATAGATAGAATTATTCAACATAGAAACCGTTCCGCAAGTTTACAAACTAAATTGCTCGTTACTAGTGTTAAAGACATTTATAATTTAATTACGCACACAAAGACTTGTAAATATTTCCTGTGTGTTTGATGTTAATGTATAATAAGTTTATATCAATATTTTAACTTGTAAATAAATGTATCTTTGTTACTACGACGCATTGACAAGGTGACTCCAGACAACCAGAACACCACAATATATTTATATCGCGTTTGAATGTGCTATTGATTAATTCTTCTGGATAGTTGTTTGGTAAGTAGTTGTTTAACTTTGTTCAATCTGGAATAATGATATTTCGGGGGCGACTTTAGACCAATAAAAAAATTGCTGCTTTTGATCACCTGTGGTATTTTTTTTACTTCTGCAAATATCATGCAGTTAAAAAAATACTATTTACAAAGATGGTTCTCATTTCCAATTCTATTTCTCGGATTATACGTTGTTTCCTATATGGCCATTCTTAATGTTTAGCCGTTTGATATATTTTGAAATGTTTTAAGTTTCTTCCTGCAGATTATTTGTTTGACGTTGTGTTTGATTTCGGTTAGCAGCTGGAAATGAAGCATCAAGTGGTGTTCCTTACCAGTTTGATTGGCGTATTATATATTTTTTATAGGATTGTTTTCAAATGTTCCGTCACTTTACAACTTTTGTCATATGTTTCAAGTTCTTACATTAGTTCTTGTATGGTTTTCTTCAATTTTAATCATGTCCTTCGTTTTAACTTTCGCTCATATTATTCGTTATGAGATCCTTTTGGCTTTACGAATTTGCATATACGCTACCCGAATCTCCTTCTACTTCTACCAATTTTTATTTTATTTTTTGCCAGATTTTCCCCAACGTTCAATTATTTGACATCCTCCATGCACGTTATAGGTTTCCCTGTGAGTTTTATTTGTTCGACGTTGCATTTGTTTTCGAGAATTGTTAATTAAGAAAAGGACACGTGACTTTCCTTACCAATTCAAAATAAAACTGATACAAAATGCTTGCTAAATATCAACTCAACCGTACTGATGATGAAAACAGTTAAAGCGCGCGCGCGTGTATCATTAAAAATTTGAATACGAAAATGAAGTAAGGTTGGATGAAATATTCCTCACAATGAAGCTTGATTTCACCTCGTGTCAAACTGACTCTCAAATCGCTCGGTTGCACGTTCATTACATGATTCTAGAACTGAAGATGCTAAAAGGTCGTACAAGTTAATGCGAATTGCGAAATATGGTCTCCACAATCCCCACACCTCACTCATTATTACTTTTGTGGAGTAGCAAAAGAAGTGAATCACAAGAACATCCCAAAATCATTGAAGAACTTGTACCAAGACTGCTCTGCTTCCACACAACAAGAAAATTTAATCTAGCTTTTGACAATTAATTGAATCGAAACAGAAACAACATTCATTCCAAACCATATTACTTAAAAAAAATTTATGTCGGCATATTTCTAATATAAATGGCTAATCACTGACGTCAAACAGCAAAAACTGACACACCTATAAATTTAGAATTGAACCAATCTTTGCTCTTCCAAGCAATATAGGGTTCTATAAAGTGTTTGACGTACGGGATCTCTGACAATACCTCTCGCTGAAGAGAATGTATACATACTATTTAAAAATTCTTCTCTTGCACTTTTTGGGGTGCTATGTCTGGGAATCAAATTCCAGAACCTTTGGGGTTACAATTGCGGAACAAATTTCAAAACCGATGTGTTCGAGGAGAAAATCTTAGCTCGGTGGGAAAGAACTGTCAAGAAGTTGATCTCTCCTACGTGGAGCGTAGCGAACTGTATTTTTGAACTAGGTGTATTAAAGCTCAGATTTCTAAGGACCGTTAGATTTTAACTTGTACTGAAACTCCAGAAATTGGATGAATCACACATTAATTTAAACAAAAACTACGATAACGCAACGGCGTGTTTATATACATATATAAATTGATGTATAACGCACAAGTTTACTTGCGTTTTTAGTACAATAAAAGTTGTAGGTTTAATATTTAATTGTACCTACCAGAAAAAAGAAAACAGAGTTCGCTAAGAATAATTAAACTTATTCGTCTTATAAAGAAAAGACATAAAACTTTCTATTTTAAGAGAAGAAATCGAACTACAAACTGGAAGAAATTGTTTTCTCTCGTAAAATTTATTTCCGCACATGTAGAGGCATGAAAGCTAATATACGCGCAGTTGGTTTAAGGGCGGTATAAGAACAAAGAATCTAGTGTGAGAATTTGTGTTACACTCTAAAGTTATAAAAACCAATGGGAATTAAAACTCCGGGTCTGGTAGCAATAAGTTAATGGCAACCCGCTGTCGTTCAATATGGAACGAGAACAAATTATCTGAAATGAAGAAATGCGTGAAAAACTCCAAGAGGATAATTCCTTAATTGACAATGGGGTCTAATACGAATAGACCATTCGATCATACTGTATACAACACTTTAAAGTCTGAGAAGTTGCAATTTGGCACGTAAACAACGAGTATTTTTGATACTCTATTTTTAAGAAAACCATTTCCAATGTGGAAGTCCAATGACATTTAGGACCTTACAGTATATAAATTAAGGATAAATCAAAGCTTGAGATGTTAAAGAGCACGAACAACAATAACCTCAGTTTGGATTTTAGGTCCCATAACAAAGAAGACTCAGAAAAGCCTATTTATTCGGCGATCACGCTCTCAAACCGTGTTGAACAGTTATTTTAATACAGCCAACACCTACATGTCAACAAGTTTGTTAGCCGAACACGTTTTAAACTCGTGGTATTATACCAAATCGTTTTATTGTAAAATTGGCTCACTGCCCAAATGTAATTGGTGTCTAGGAAAAATGCTGGAATTGTTAACCTCTTAGGCTATTAAATTCATATTAAAAATTGTATAACGCATACAACGTCGATTTCTAGCAAACAACTCGCAAAGTAAATAAAACCGACAAGGACATTCATAATAAGATTAAAGTTTATGGAGGAAAAGTAAACAACCTTTGCCTTTGTTAGCATTTCATCACTTCGTATTTACTTCGTTTATTTGTATGCCAGTATTATTATGTATATAAGTCTGAACAATAGAATGAAATTACTATTATATATGGATTAGGACCAACGCACGCAAGTCCTAAACTTAGCAATATCGATTTCCCCATTTGCTGTATAAAGGTCGTTATCTGCAGCTTTTTTCTGGCTTTAAGCACTAATTTCTCATCGGAAACCCTTTAATTCAATGTCTTTTTTGTTCGTTAACGGAACTAAAAATAAAAACTCGAGTTTGATAACTAAGATAATTTTCTAGTATTAAACAAGTGCTACTACTACTTCGAATAAATTGCTGCAAGAAAGAGAGGAGAAAAACGTGTGGTTCAAAGAATGTCCTTCTTGATAAATGGCCGAGATCCTAGAAGGTATAAATCAGCCCAGGAAAGATTAGCAATTTTTTCCTAGTTACGTCCAAGTATAGGTGTACAAAAAAGTTCTAAGCTTTTTCTTGCAAAATTCAACATTTATTTAAAAACAAACAAAAAGATATTAATCAACGAAATATTCCCCGTTTGCATCGATGACCTTTTGCCATCTTTCGTGTAGCTTGCGAATTCTCTGATGATAGAAGCTCACTGGCTTCGAGGCGATAAAGTCATCAATGCATTTTCGTACCTCTTCAAGTGTCACAAAGTGTGTATCAGCCAAGTGATGCTGCAGCGACCGGAATAGGTAATAATCGGAAGGCGCCATGTCTGGGCTATACGCCGCATGCGGGAGAAGTGCCCACCCTAACGCAAAGATATGGTCCTGAGTCACTTTCGCAACATGTCGCCGGGCATTGTCATGAAGCAGTATCACTTTACGACGTCCTTTGCCAGTAAATGGTCTCTTTTCTTCAAACGCATCGCTCAAATTGGTCAGTTGATGTAACAACTCGTAATACAATATACCTTTCCAATTCCACCATATGCAGTGCCAAACTTTCTTGCCGTGGATATTAGGCTTTGGAGTCGATGTCGAAGGTTGACCAAGATCAACCCATGATTTTTTTACGCTTCGAGTTAATATAAAGTATCCACTTTTCATCGCCTGTAATGATTTTGTGCAGAAATCCTTTTTCCGGAACCTTGAAAGCAAACTGAATGCGGTGTCACGCCGTCGATTTTTGTTATCTTCGGACAGTGCACGCGGAACCCATCTGCCTTCCTTCTGAACTTTTTCCATTGCATGTAAACGTGTGGAAAGGGCTTACTGCATAATGCCAAGCTGCTGTGCAAGCTCTTTTTCAGTTTGTGCAGAGTTTATATCCGACAATGCTTGCAGTTCGTCCGTTCCAATCTTTTGAGGGCGTCCAGCACGCGGTTCATCTTCAAGACTGAAATCTCCTTAGCGGCGGTTTTTGAAACCACCTTTTACACTTAGTATGACTTACAGCCTTCTCTTCATATGCAGCACAAATCATTTCAGTGGCTTCAGCAGCATTTTTCTTCAGATGAAACGCAAAGTGGATGAAAAATCGAATATGCTCTTTTGTTATTGCCATCGTGAACACTACTGATTTTGCAGGTTATGTGCATCAAACGTCAAACCGCAGGTATTTCCAAAGACCAAATGTCAACGTCGTAAAACCGTAAAAGGGCGGGAAAACTAATAAATTTTAAATTGTGGTTTCGGTTGCATAAAATCTAAAGCTCAGAACTTTTTTGTATTGCGAACCGATAGCTATTTTGGCAAAGGGAAGTTTAGTCACTTTTGATTCAAAACGTAGAAGTCCGCGTCGTTTACAACAAAGTGCACATATGGAATTTTGATAAATCGCCTTGTGGAGGAGAGGAGCAAAAATGCTGAACGTAGAATTTCTGATTACGATTAAAACCTTAGATCACAAGGAACGGTAGCAAAATGTCAGAAGAGGTTAAGCAGTTGGGCAAGGGCTCCTTTCATAGACCGAATGAGATTTTGGAAAATTCAAATTAATTGTGAAAAGTACTCAGATTTTTTTGTAAGAAAAATTTTAAATCTGGCGGCAACGTCCTAGTATTCAACACAGATGCCTCTACAAAAGGAAACCCAGTATACAGAAATGGCTTTGATTCGAAGCTAATTTGGAAAATGCACACAGTGTGTCTTGCACTTACAGAAAAGGAAGCAAAAAAGAGCTCCAAGAAGATGAAAGAAAAAAATTTTGATTACAAGGAGAAACTTAAGTTACTACAACTAACAATATTATAAGCTGCTGAACAGTTAAGTATGACAGACAAAGTTACGAACAACGAGGTTCTCGAAATGATAGGCGAAGAAAGAATATGTCGAAATTAGTAAAAATAGAAGATATAGGATGATAGGTCATATACTAAGGCAAGAAAGAATAGTGCGTAATATATTAGAAGCAGAGAAAGGAAAAAATAAAGGTAGAGGTAAACCTATTGCACACAGATAGTGAAAGTTGTAGGCTATGGGAATTTCAAAGAACTGTGTAGGTTAGCTCAGAATAGGAAACAATGGAGGTACGCGTCCAACCAGTTCTAGGACTGACCATGATAAACAGTTAAAGAGAACATTAACAAGTTTTACGATAGATGTTCTAGAGGAGCGACATATTGTTAAGGGTTCAGATCAATCCAAACAGGAGTTCAAAAATTTATTGTTCGAGGCTACATTTCCCATCCAGCGACGAATCCAGATATTGGACGAATTAATACTCAACATGTAAAACTGACTGTTTGGAAAGGTATAATTTCCTGATTATAATAAAAAATTCTGAACAGACCTGCACCTTAAAGAAGTTCTAAACTACTAGAACGGGTAGAATGTCTTGTGTGTATCAGCGAGTTAAAGAGCCAAACTATAGGTCTAACCAAATTAGTGGGATCTTTAGTGAGGAACCAGACTAAGACAGGTCTACGAAAAAAGGCAGCACCTTCTTCGGACAGTGGGGGTCGGTATGACACTCTAAGACACATTATTGAGATGTGGAAGGCAACGGGAAACCACCACATGATCTCCCAAGTACTCAAAATGTTTTAAAGTGATGGTATCCTCTGGGGTAAAAGATTCCGGAGTTAAAATAGTCCCTCATTTGGATCTCCGGGAGGAGACTATATCGGAAGATGCGATCGACGAGTTTAAAAAAAGAGTAGGGAATATTTTGACACTCTGAGCGTGGAATGTCAGAACCATAAATCAAGTAGGTAAGCTAGAGAATCTGAAAATTGAAATAGATAGGTAATCATTAGACACAGTATGGATTAGCAGTTCCGTGGACAGAGGTGAGGGATTTTTAGAGCGCAAACTTTAGAATAATTCATACAGGTTGAGAGGAAGAAAATTCATCCAAGATAGGATACTATGTAGAAAACTACTTACAAAAGAACGAAAAAGTACTCATGGTTAGATTAAAATCTAAACCGGTAAATACGGTAATAATACAAGTATACATGCACACCTCTAGCTATACTGAGGAGGTAGAAGCGATCTACAAAGATATCGACGACATACTAAGATGCGCAAAAATATATGAAAATTTAATAATTACGGGGGATTTTAGTGCAGTGGTAGCTGAGGGTAGGGAAAAAGCGGTAGCAGGTTTATTTGGTTAAAGAACGAGAAAGGACAGAGGAAATAGACTGGTAGAATTTTGCGACAAAATAATTTAACCATCATAAACACATTATTTCAACATCATGCTAGAAGACGATGCACGTGGAAGATGCCAGGAGATATAGGAAGATATCAAATAGATTACATTCTTGTTAGACAACGGTTTAGGAATCAAGTAAAAAACTGTAGAAACTACCCAGACGCAGACATAGACACTGACCACAACATAGTAATTATGAAAGCCGTGTTTAAATTCAAAAATTTAAAAAGAAGAATTGGAAAAAGGCACTTTGACTTTGAAATACTAAGGGATAAGGATATCCACAAAAGATATGAGAAAAAATGAAACTAAGTTCTGAAAAACATCGGGAAAATCTCTGATACTAAGGAAGTAGAAACAGAATGGGATAACATGTTACGTTTATTTTCCGCATAAATTATTTACCATAATTCTCAATTCAAAACCCACTTGGCTTCAAGAACGAAAATTTATTCGGTAAATTAAAATAACCCTTTCACGTGTTAATGCAATTTATCTGTTTGCATAAATTCAATTTCGATTGTTACTTCCGCTAATTAATACTAAATTCTAGTTCTAAAAATTCTCCAACGTACAGTTTACGCTAAATAGTCAATAACGTGTTCAAGTATACGATAATGAATGCTTATGTGTTTTCCTGTTGAAAGAATTCATCGAATTAAAGTTGCATATTGCCCCATTATAAACTGTGTTTTTCCCGTTTTAAGCCTGACTACAAGATTACGTTGAGCTTTGGTTCTTAGTTAAACAAAATTAATATTCATTTTGCTTTGCAATCTGCACAAGTAAATACGTATAGAATGTTTGGTTGTTTCCGTCTTGGTTGATGCGAATTTCGGGCACGCATTATAGCGTGGTGTGTATTTAGGGTTTTTATAAAATTATACCTTCCGACTACTACAAATTAATTTTATTTGTAATTGCTTTAGCTTTCTTCCGGCGGCCTTAAACCTCCAATGAACGGCCGTCCCTTGTAGTAATGGGAAGCCAAACGCATTCTTTATGGGTGTAGACCCCCCTACCAGTTGATGTGGACGAGCTACTGACTCAACCCCGACGTCAGCAACTCGAGGATGAATGCTTTCCGTCACTGCTCGCGCTGCAACCATATCGATGGAGATTTTACTGTTTAGGCGTATGCATTTCCATATTTAGTTCTTCTATACAAAAATTATCCTGCATTTTTAAATCAATAAGTTAAGTTTTATATTTAGGGGAATTTAGAGCTGTTGGTTTTAGGGCGGTAATTTTGTTTCCTTTTGGATGGAAATTAAGATAGGGTAGTAGCCTAAAATCGGCAGCTCACCGTTTAAAAAAAATGATTTGGTTTTTTTATTTTCTTCCTAGGTTTAGTGTTTAAGAAGTAATTTTTTGTTGTTTGTTTCTTTTTGGTACCACTATATTGTGTACATATGGTGCTTAATTATAGGTTTCTTTTTTTGGTATGTTTTGTTTTGAGCGCGAATGAGTGTGAATGTGTGAGTGCATATAATTTTTCCTTCGTTATTTCAGGTCCCCCTTAATTTTTTTTTTGTTGTATGTATAAAACCCCGCCCACTCACCGATCAAGCCCAGTCATACTTCTTTCTTTCTTTTTTTTGTTTTTTTTTATAGGCTACGTCAATGTAGGTAGCAAACATTAAATCCAGCTTAAATATGCGGCCAGAGATTTTGGGGTAGACAACAAAAATAAAATGAGAAGCCTTGGATAACAAAAGATATTTTGAATTTAATAGAAGAAAGGCAAAAATACAAAAAATAGACCAGACGAAGCAGGAAAACAGAGATACAAGGCAATAAAATGGGAAATTATTCGCAAATACAGGAAAGCTAAAGGACATTGGATTGATGAAAAGTGTAAAGAGGTAGAAACCAAGATGGAAATAGGAAAAACAGACGAATCATACAAACTAATTAGAATGAATTTTAGGGATATAAAACCGTATCGCAAAAATATAAAGGGCACGTGAGGAAACATCATAGAAAATGCAGAGAAAGTGGCTAGATGGGAAGAATATATAGGGAATTTAGATGCAGGACAGGAACTAGAAGCATTAGAGCAGGAATCAGACACCGAAAAGGATGACTTAGGATATCCTATACTTAGGGAAGAGTTTGAATTAGCATTAAAGAGTATAAAAAATAATAAAGCACCAAAAACTCTAAAAGCCGCTGTACAAGCAGTAACAGAAGGAAGACACCGGGTACAGATAAGGTGCAAGCAGAAACTTTAAAAGCCGCTGGACAATCAGTAACAGAATGTCACTTCCAACTTGTAAGCTATATGTATGCGACAAGCGAGACACCTAAAGATTTCAAACGTAACACCATGATCACTATACCAAAAAGAAAGGTGCGGATAGATATGAAAACTTTCGAACTATAAGTTTGACAGCACACGTGTCAAAAATATTATATAGAATTGTACAAAGACGGATGGAAAAATGGGCTGAAGAAATACTAGGAGAAGACAATAGAAAAAGGAAAAAGCGTATATAGAATTTGCAGATCGGGAAAAAGCATTCGGAAATGTAAAATGAAAAAAAAAAGTTCGAAATACTCAAAAAGATTGGACTGAGTTTTAGGGATAGACGGATAGTATACAAAGAGCAAAAAGCGGTAATAAAATTAGAGCAGGAACGTAGAGAAATAAATATTAGGAAAAGGATGAGACAGGGATTTGTCCTAATCCCCGTTAACTTTTAACTTTTACATTGAAGAGGCGATGAATACTGTCAAATGCAGAAAGACATTTGAAATTATTATGCAGGGACAAAAGATTGATATGTTTAGATTTGCAGATGATATAGCGGAGTTAGCATCTAGCAAGGAAGAGTTAGAAGCAGCCTTTAATGAAATGGAAACAGTACTAACAAAGGAATACGGTATGAAAATTAACAAAAATAAAACTAAAGTATTAGTATGTAAAGGAGGGCTAAATAAGTCAAAACCCAGAATACAGATAGGAAACGAGAACTTACAAAGGATTAAAGATTTCTGCTATCTAGAAAGTCAAACAACACAAAATGGAAAAAGTGCAAAAGATATAAAACAATGATTAGCACAAAGTCGTGCTGCATTTAACAAGAAAAAGAAACTACTATGTTCAAAGACAACAAACATTGAAACAAGGAAAAGATGGCTGAAAACATATGTGCTGAGCACAGCGCTGTACGACTGTGAAACGTGGACAGTGCTAAAAACGGATAGAAAAAAGGTAAAAGCCTTTGAAATGTGGTGATACAGTCGTATGATGAAGATACCATGGACAGGCAAAGTTAAGAACAAAAAGCTGTGCGAAATGGTAGAGGAAGAAAGAAATATGTGGAAAAGAGTAAAAATAAGATGATAGGACACGTACTTATGCACGAGGGAATAGTGTGTAACATGCTAGAAGCAGAGAAAGGAAAAAGGAGAGGTAGAGGTAGACCTAGATTCGACTATTGCACACAGATAGTTAAAAATGTAGGCCGTGGGGATTTTAAGGAAGTGTGTAGGTTAGTTCAGAATAGAAAACAATGAAAGTACGCGTCCAGGCAGTTCTAGGTCTGAAGACTTAATAATGATGATCACGATGAATAAAATATTTAAAAACTATAACTACTGGCAAAAAATGATATACATAAAGGAGGGATTAATAAGTCAAAAAACCCAGAATACAGATAGGAAACGAGAACTTACAAAAGATCGAAGATTTCTACTATCTAGGAAGTCAAACAACACAAGATGGAAGGAGTGCAAAATATATAAAACAATAATTAGCACAAAGGCGGCATTTAACAAGAAAAAGCAACTACTATGTTCAAAGACAACAAACACTGAAACAAGGAAAAGATGGCTGAAAATATGCGAGGAGCACAGCGCTGTACGACTGTGAAACGTGAACAGTGGAAGAAGCGGATAGAAAAAAGGCGGAAGCTTTTGAAATGTGGTGCTAGAGCCGCATGACAGACACAGTTAAGAACAAAAAGCTTCTCGAAATGGTAGGGAAAGAAAGAAATATGTTGAACAATAAAAAATAGGATGATAGGACACGTACTACGGCATGAGGGAATAGTGCGTAATATATTAAAAGCAGAGAAAGGAAAAAAAGGGAAAGGTAGATCTAGATTAGACTATTGTACACCGCGAGTGAAAGATGTAGAAAGTAGGAATTTCGAGGAAATGTGTAGGTTAGCGTCAAACCGGTTGTAGGACTGAATACTTAATGATGATGATGAATAAAAAATTTAAAACTACAACTACCGGCAAGAAAATGCAATAGCCAGAGAGGAGGATATTAAGCAGAGTTCGACAATAGTTTGTCTTGAAAGATTCTAGAGAGTCCAGGTTAATCCATATAAATCACTCGAAGCCACGTCTCCAGCCTGGCTGCAATGCTTGGGTTGTTCGACACTTCAAATGAGTTCCAAATCAAGAAAAAAGGTTCTCAATCGAGTATTCGATGAATTGATACCTTAGCAAAGAAAATTCCTGTAGAGCGCCTCTTAATTCGAAACTCGCTTGAGCCCTATCAAGTACTGAGTATGCAACAACGGCAAAAGAAGTTGTGAGTCAGCGCTTCGAATAAGTTAGGTTCTATAAAACTATTTTTTCAGTATTGGAGTTACAAAGAACGGTTCATGCACAATTATTTTAACTGTTTTGTATCAGGATCGTGATCAACGCATAAAGAAGGTATTTTTGTACATTAAATTGAAGAAACTTTGTAATTTTAAGGCCAAAGGGGTTATTCGAGCTTATACAACGTGCACGTGTCTGCTGCGCGTGTGAATGTACACACGTTTGTATCCGTAACTAAATTGTTGAGAACTTAAGTTACAGAAAGTAAATTTCGTAAATATTTAATGGGACAAGGAAATTACATTTATAAATGGGTGCGTGCGTGTGTAAGCGCGAGCTCTCACGTGCGCGCGCGGATAGTCTGTATTTGCAAAGTCCTCGCGTTAACACAATGGTTCCTCTACTTACCTTTGATATCCGATCGACATCGCGTGCATGAAGTACACTGCTGCACGCTGCACTAAAGGTCTATCTCTACATCCACTCTCTTTACTAAACTGGTGCTATTTTAAGTCAAAGGCATAATTTCCTTAAATGCGAGAATTCAAACAAATTACTAAAAACAAAAGAATAATAATTATGTGTGGGGTGAAAACTTTTCGAGAAAATACTAAAGTTGTTTTTTATAATATAGCTTGAATGAATAAAAATCAACTCTTGATGCGAGGGACTGTGGAGAACAAAAGATTTAACAAAGGGTTATACAAATGGAAAGACACGTGCTCTCCACATTGTCTATCGAGCTCTATTGTTAAAAACAAGTGCAATTTAAAACAGTTGCACGACCATCCTAAATCCAAGAGTGAGGGTAGTTAGAGTGGTGATTCATTCATTCCTAGTGGATGGAAGGGCGTTCTGTTCTCATTTTCGAACATATGCTTTAGTATACTTGAATGCCAAGCAGCACTTTATCCTTTCGGGGTAACATGAAGTGCACAAATATGTGCTGTACAGAGGTTTTGTAAAACTGAACACGATATGTAATGAATTCTAAAACATTTTTATTTAGTATTCATGGGCTCCATATTTTTTTCATACTCTTGCAATTTCATTTTGTAACATAATAAGGTGCAGTTTTGAAGGACAAACCTTGGGAAAGGTTATTTGAAAGGATTCATTTCTAGTAAAATGCAGTCCTTCTAGGCTTCATTTTTATTGCCATAACACCTATGTCAAGGGTTGCAACGCCTAACGGAATGTCGCTATTCGGCCAAATAAAAAAGTTTTACTTTTTCTTCCGTTGAACAGGAAAACTGATATTCCTATCCAGTTATTGTACAGAAAATATCGTTGGAAATAGTGACCCTTCTGAATTCATTCATACTTCTGATAAACAGCTTCGAGACATAGGGCCAAGTTAAACTGTGTTGCCCAAATGTTTGTGCATAATGGATATCCACTAATGAACTTGCAAAAAGGTAGACAACCTTCTCTAAGACGATACGAGCAGCAACTTTTTGTAGTTCTTTAATGTTCCCTGACCGAAAGTTAGCACGCTTCAGCGACGTGCATATTCGTGAATTTTGAAGCCAACGTCAACCGACCAATGAGCCCTGATCGTAGTTTTAATTTCAAAACGCACCTTTCAATTTTTTTCTCTTTCAACCACTACATTCACAGGAGAATCGCTGTTTTGTAATTATCGAGAACTATGTTTTTGTAAAGTAATTCCAAAACGAGCAGTTCAACAAAATCAGATAATATCGGTAAAAATCCAGCAATGACAACTTTCACTTCTGGAAAACGGGAAAAATCAAGCTTTTGTAATTTTCGCCAATTTGGCTGAAACTTGAAATATCCGTGGGTTAAAGTATGAAATAGCGTGTGAAATTATAAGTGAAACTGGTTCTCAGCAGTCCTAGAAACTTGTTACAAAGTGCTCAAGGGTTTATACTGAGTTAGAATTTAATAGGCCATTGAAAGTACATTTGCCATCCGAAAACCGGATGCGTCTATGGATGTCCACTATCAACCACGCCGATCCAGGGTCATGTGTGATTTATTTTGGCTTTTGTTTAATTAGAATCAACTTTTGGACGAATATGTAATCTCAAAATTATAAGTTATAACAATGTCAAATGTGATTGAAGGATTGTAAAATATTTAGAACCAATACTAGAATATTATGTGAAAACTATGAAAGTGTAAAAGGACATAATTTATGGTATGTGCGACACAAACTTAGTGTTTGAATATTATTGGACGGTTTTAGTTTATGTAATTTGTAATGTAGTAGGCAAGTAATGTTATAATTATCGCCTTGGAAAGTAAACAAGGAGAGTTTATTTTGAATATTTTTTGGTATAAAGACGTATTTTAAAGAACTGCGCTAATTTGTGTAAAGATTTTTGAAGATTAATAAACGTGTTTGATTTTGAAATAGTTTGATTATTAAAGAAGGGTAAAGAGCAGCATCGATACTTAATAAGAAATAGCGACGAAAAGGAAGAGTAAAGATTTGTATTAGGTGACGGCGAAGCGACGAATAGTAAGGCAGATTTGGAACGATATTGATAAAGGCAGAAGGCATCGGATTGGAATTGTAAGAAGGAAGAATGTTTGGAATTGATTTGGATATAGAATTATAGGCAGCAGGGCATTGAGTGGTTATAAAAAGGGACGAGGATTGATTTTGATATGGATGTATATGTAGCGGGGCATTGAGTGATTTTGAATAGGACGACGATAGATTTGGATTGAGTGCGGATAAAAGGCGGACGTATTAATTTGGAACAAGAGGAGCGAAATTAGGAGAACACGTAAGAGCAGTAATTGGAAGTAGTAGAATCAACGCAGAAACTACGACGGAAGAATTAGCGCAGGGGAAGTAAAATAAACGGGTATTCTAAATTCTAAAATTCGGGTCATTTATTTCAGATATTGGGTGCAACTAAAATTTAAAGAAAGATACCTGGAGGCGAAACGAAAATTCAACAGGATAGTGCAACCGTGTAAAGACGCATACGGCGACGAGGCTTTTGAGCCAGCAGTAAACGAGGCCGGAAACAAAGTATAATCCAGGTGAGTGCTGTGAAATATCTTATAACGTCAAAAGTCATAAATTTGTGGTATTAAATTAATTTGGCACAAGGCAACGTTGATCATAAAAATTTGGTATATACAAAACTAGATTCAAAAATTAGTACTAAAACAAAAGAGAGTGCAGTTTGGTTGGGCATTGCACATCTACTTACCACTGAACCCACGGTAAGTAGGGGACACCCTGAGAATAAAGAGTTCAAATAGTCGAGGCATTTTAATAACAATTTTGATTAAATAACCAACCAAACGTTGCAAAAGTACGGGGCGTGCAATAGGTGTTTGCACATTATACAAAAAAGCATTGAAATTTAGAAGAAGAGGCGCGCGACGACGAAAATAAAGTAATAAAAGAGGGGGTAGTGTACAAATATATATATATATATATATATATATATATATATATATATATATATAACAATAATAGGAACGTTTAATAAAAACACTAATGGTTTTTATAAAATATTCCAAATAGGATTATGTTCAGGATCTTGTGGTTGAATTTTCCTTGTTTTGTTGTCATCCGTTGAACGATGAGACCTTAACCAAGTTTTTACATAATCATCTGGTTTAAATAATTGTTGTGGTGGGCCATTCATTTTTATAAATAAAACATTTGCTAGATGTTTATTATAAATAAAGTTTAATTCCCGTTGAACCGGTTCACGTATTTGTTTCGATTCGGTTCGAGTTCCGGTTCAGCAGAAAAAAAACGTTCCGGACTCCGGTTCACGGTTCGGAAAAACAAGCCGGTTCGTTCCGGTTTTTGTTGCGGTTCGGTTTGGTTCAAACCCTTGTTTATAATACATATAAAAATTCGTCAAAAATTAGAGAAAAAAATCAGCAATTCTTTTTAATTTTTTTTTCAATACGTCAGCCAATTCTCGTTATCAGAAATCATCTTTAGTTCCGGAACGCGTTCCTGTCCAAAAAGGAAGTACCGGAACGACGTTCCGGAGCGTTCCGGCTCGACAACACCACTGCTAATAACGTGAGGCTTGCCAAAAGGAGACTACGATATATTACCATGATTTCACCTACTGATTTACTCCTTCAACTCCATATCACTTGTCAGCTGTCTCGTAGGTTCTGTTCCAATCATCCCAGAACTTAATCGCAAAATTTGTATTTTAATGTAGAGTATATCCTCCCCGACTCCCAGACCAATGAAGAGTAAAATACTGCTCGTGAAACCCATAGTTGTGGTGTACTAGTTTTTGAAGAATCATTTCTTAAATGAGGAATGCGAAAGAAAACAAAAAATATATGAATATCGAATTGGTCGGCTTAATTTTATGTGCTGTTAATAAACAGGTGGGTGGGTGGCGTCTAACACCTCGCTAACTATATCTCAGTTATGTGAACTAGGCTCAAACGTTACTTCTTATTTTCCTGATCGCATATTAAGATGTACACAATTATGAGTCTGACCATATCCAAAAAATAAAAACACAACGGCAGTCTTTAGTTCTTACTATTTACTGGTTAAAACAAGTTTTTGTATTTTGCACAAATAGAATTTAAATTGAATCTAAATTGCAGGAAATTGAAAAACAAAATGAGATCTTTAGCTTGATAAACATTCTAAAAAGTGGTCAAGCTAGAAGTTGTAAATAAACATAATAAACAAAAAAGAAGAAAGAAATTAATAGAAGTGTAATGAAAAGAGTAAACAAGTTCATTTATCATACTATTATTTCCGCTATAAAACTTGTTATCGTAGAAAACGTGTATTTTTATTGATAAAGGATTTGCGTCTGTTGCGTCGTTTTATTTAGGGCAAGGATTTATAATCATGTAGTCTGGGAATAATAATCTACGCACTTGCGCTTGGTATACAGTCAGTGCACCAAAGCAGGAACTTTTTAACAAGTAGATCTATCTGAAAAATAAAATTCTCATTTAAATACATAACCTATACAAATCGTTGTTCTATATATTTCCAAAGAAGACGATTTTTGCGAACTGACGAGGGAGTACCCCATCACGAAAATTACACTATCGTCGGTTAATATGAATCACGTCAAAAACATTGTCGCAGATCTGTTGTCCTATCCAGCTTAACTTTAAAACAAGTCGGCTTATCGTCTGAACCACACGTCCTCACACGACTATTTTTATCCCGAAAAAGAAAGTTGTATTTTTTCCTGTAAATAATTTTTCACATCCTTGATAATTCTTCACCTACTGAACCAACGTACGAACGCTACTTTGTCTTTTTACCTTCCCCCTAAAAACAAAACATTGTCTCAACTACAAAGATGGAAAGAAAATGGAGGGACAATCAAACAAACAATGATTCTGTATGGGAAGAGAAATATGTTCATTTTTCAAAGTCCCTTAAATATCAACACAGTTTTTCAAAGATGTTCCCTACTATCACGCTATCGCGGTAGAGATTTTCTTCACTTCCAGCAAAAATAGCTGACTATGAAAGCTTTTTCCTTGTCTTTGGAAAATTTTGATCCACTTAAAAAGTTTTATGACAATTTTAAATGGGCGATCGTCAAAGACAAAAACATCGAAGGAACACAGTAGATACAAAAGCAAAACAAAGCAGTTCATAAATCTTATCTGTCGAAACAGCACCAATATGAAACCGTGCAATGGTGAAAGTGGTTTTTCTGTGCATAACCCATCTTCTTTCTATAAAAATTTTCTCGTGCAACTACATACATACTTATCAAATCATTCCCTGTAAGAGATAGGTAGGTACTGCAAAACCCTTTCTCTATCAATTTTGGTCTTTCAGACACTTCAGATACTTAACAACCTCCTTCTATACCTTTCTGTCCTGACAGACCTCTCTCGCCACTTTAACATCTAAGAATCGCTTTTATTCTTCAAGTTTCCCAATTTCCTTCTTTTCAAACATTCCAGCTATGTCTATCGCGGTCTACCTCTTCATCTCAAACCACTCATAAGTCTTTTGTACACTTGCTTCACCAAACATCCATCACGCATTCTTTCTAAATGATGAAACCATCGCACCATCATTCTGATCTGTTGGTTTGGTTTTCAAACTTCAAGCATTTATAACTAATCATGTCCCTGTTAGTCCTACCGCAAACATTTCTTCAAAGTCTCATTTTATTCGGCTCTTATGCTTGTCTTGTCTCGACATGTCCAGGCAACAACGTTGGGATTTACACATTCGTGTACACTTCATTCCTCGCAACATACCATATACTTCCGACCTTTTTATGTGAAGCATTCGCCCTTCTTTAAATCTCCATATCTAATTTGCCATCCCTATTAAACATTCTTTCTAAATAAACAAAATCATTTACTTCTTTCATGATTTTTCACTTATACTAACTCGACCTTTAAGTTTCCAGTTTTTGAGGCTTTATCAGCACGAAGCTAAAGTGTTCGTGGCTGTTATTGTCGCTTTATGGAAAGAAGATAAACAACGATAAAAAATCAGTATTTTGTACTTTAATATCAATTGCAACAGCTGTAATTAAGGCATGCCAAAAACTGCGTTTACAAAGAGGTGGAGTAATCTCTCAAGCATTCGAGACTATAAGTCATAAACATTACCTTCAGCATGAGGAACCAATTAAAGAGCAAAACGCAGAGGAATACGCTTTCTAAAAACAAACTGATCATTCAGCAAGCCTCTTTGGTTCTGGTCTTATCACTCGCTTCCTTGAAAGTTCATACCATCCTTTTCGAAACAAAAGTATGAGTAGTGAAGGAACAGAAGTACGAATCGATCGTTTATTGTTGTCATTTGAACGTTGGTGTCCCCGGCCCATTATCCATAGTCGTTGTCGTTTGTTCTCACAGTATTCTTTCAAATGTCCTTGATATTCTCTAAAGCGATGTTGTAACAGTCATTCTATGACTGCTACAAAATTAATACAATTTCTGTATATAATTCTGTACATAAATTTGTAAATGTCTAGTAATAAAGAAATTTATTTAATTGATTGGTGTAACGTTGAGGAACGCACTGTATTGTCAAAAGGAAGAAAGTTATTTTAAGGAAATTTAATCTTTGTTTAAACTATATGTCAATGTTTGAAGGCGTAGTATCGCATCAATGTGTTGTATATAGAGTCGGGATATCAGTACTTGTTTGTTAACATGATAGCAGGCTGCGCGGACATAATTATTGATTTTACGAACAGAAGAACGTTAGGTCGCACTTAAAACACGCTTGGTGGCTTATTAAATTAAAAGGGTTTTCAGAGTTGAAACTACCCGAACTTACGTTGTAAGGATTTGTAGAAAAGGAAATGGTAAGCACACCTAAATTTACTGAACGGATGTTTCTAGTTGTTGGTACAAATTAAAATTCCACATCTGTTCGGACCGCTTATCGGAAAGATAGTTTGGCGTGGAGCGTCCATCATTTGTAAGTAATAAACTTTGTCCTTATGGTATTAATATTAAATGCTTTAGATATTAGCACTTCTGTCTATATTTCAACAGAGCAAGAATTTATTGGTATTGTATAAGAACCCTTTTTAACGAAGGTAAAGAGGGGTTATAATTAACAGGTGGTTACTTGTATTATTGCAGGGTTTTTAGGTTGTCCTGAATTATTAGTTGTTAGCGCATTTGTGAGTCTTGTGAAGGTCTTTCTGCGTTTGGTTCTGGAATTGGTAGTAGAGTTGAAGAAGAGGCTTAATCGCTAGTTGGTACTGCTGACGTTGGATATTGGATCGGCTGTTCCGGAAGTGAATTCATCGGTACAGGTTCATGTCCGAGGGGTGATCGTGAGTAGCCCTAGAAAATAGTTTACTTGTGGTGCCGAGTAGTAAAGTTATTTGTTTCTAACTAGAATAAAATATTGATTGGTCTTAGATTTTTCATAACTGAGAACAATTATTTAAGGGTGAAGAGATTTATATGTGACAATTAACTATCGATTAAAATGTAAAGATTATAAAAGAATATTGCTATTTTAAGTGTAACTGTGAACACAATGTGCGCACATTGTGGGAGATAAATATTTGGTAACTTATATTCACAACACTCAATTTTAAATTTTAATACGAGCCTAGAGGCTTTTGTTTTGAGTTACTCAGTGTCATGATTACATTGCCACTGGTTCACATTATCTTATATTGCTTAGAATCTGTCTGGTTACTTTATTTATAAATATTAAAGAGATTGTGCAAGTGTGTACGACACAAAGCTTTTATTAATTGGAAATCAGGAGCCGTTAAGATAATTACTGCGGGGAATTCTAACCTGGATTACATAGTCTTCCTAATCGGGTTGGGTGTGGTTGACTTTTTGCTTGAGTTGTTTCCTGGGCGGAACCTAGCCCTGGCGCCCATATTTACTTATCTCTTATGTAGCACTCCTACGACCCTTGTGTGCTCTTTGACTAGCCGTGGAACAGGAAGCAACAAATTAATCTCTCCGAGTTCGAGCCACTTTCATCGGTTCGAGCACAGCGTTGCTACAATTTACTCCTAGTACGCCTTCTGCGGGGCCTTATACTTTACCCCTCGCACCACAAGTAAACTATTTTCTAGGGCTACTCACGATCACCCCTCGGACATGAACCTGTACCGATGAATTCACTTCCGGAACAGCCGATCCAATATCCAACGTCAGCAGTACCAACTAGCGATTAAGCCTCTTCTTCAACTCTACTACCAATTCCAGAACCAAACGCAGAAAGACCTTCACAAGACTCACAAATGCGCTAACAACTAATAATTCAGGACAACCTAAAAACCCTGCAATAATACAATTAACCACCTGTTAATTATAACCCCTCTTTACCTTCGTTAAAAAGGGTTCTTATACAATACCAATAAATTCTTGCTCTGTTGAAATATAGACAGAAGTGCTAATATCTAAAGCATTTAATATTAATACCATAAGGACAAAGTTTATTACTTACAAATGATGGACACTCCACGCCAAACTATCTTTCCGATAAGCGGTCCGAACAGATGTGGAATTTTAATTTGTACCAACAACTAGAAACATCCGTTCAGTAAATTTAGGTGTGCTTACCATTTCCTTTTCTACAAATCCTTACAACGTAAGTTCGGGTAGTTTCAACTCTGAAAACCCTTTTAATTTAATAAGCCACCAAGCGTGTTTTAAGTGCGACCTAACGTTCTTCTGTTCGTAAAATCAATAATTATGTCCGCGCAGCCTGCTATCATGTTAACAAACAAGTACTGATATCCCGACTCTATATACAACACATTGATGCGATACTACGCCTTCAAACATTGACATATAGTTTAAACAAAGATTAAATTTCCTTAAAATAACTTTCTTCCTTTTGACAATACAGTGCGTTCCTCATTGTTACACCAATCAATTAAATAAATTTCTTTATTACTAGACATTTACAAATTTATGTACAGAATTATATACAGAAATTGTATTAATTTTGTAGCGGTCATAGAATGACTGTTACAATGTAATAAAAAAATTGTAGTGTTGGGGCCGAGGACTTTCAGCTCTGTTACCTAAGCCACGTCAAAACGATTACGAGGAACATAAGAAAAGTTGCGTTTTGCGCTTTGTTATAAATTACTATAATTTAAGTGTAAGGCTATAAAGAATAGCATGCCGCTAAGTTTAAGCAGTTCTCAACTGGTCTTCGTGACTATAAACTGGTCTGATTGTCTATAACCCAATTAAGTGGCAACATCCAAAAAGATTGAAATATGCAAGCGCGACTGGATCAAAGAGCTCAAGGATGGCAATCTAGTAATAAACAACATCCGGCAAAAACCCAGTACATCCATTTAACTAAGAGCGTACAGAGCTTTCAACGGCACAAGTTTCTAGTATTACCGCTCATTGAAGACGTTGCTATTTGATCAAACTGTAAGTCTTTCGGAAAACCTTGAAGCTTTACGCGGGCGCTCCTAACGCATCCTGCTTCTTAGAGCTTTCAGCTCTGTACGAGTTACTAATCCTCTAGGTCCTAGTCCTTATTACTCGCTATACAAGACCTTGCTGACCGGCAAGTTGCAAAATTTTCAATAAACCTTGAAATTTTACGACGATAGTCCCTAATGTATCCCACAGGTACAAAAGGTTCCTATAGAATTCCTTTTTGGACGAGTTCATAATCGTCTAGCACCCCAGTTCTATCGCTCCTTTTTGGAAGACCTTGTCACTCGATCAAACTGCAAACTCCTTCTAAATCCTTTATACTTAATATAGGTAGGGTTCCGGTTCATTTGTAGATGCTAATGGTATAGAAGAGAATTTCGATAGTGTTTCTATGAGCGTTTACTAGTCTGGATTTTGGTCTTATAACTAATTTTTTTCGAAAATCTTGCAATCTAATCAAACAGTAAACTATTCTAAACCGACGTTTGATCCGCAATTCGCAATGTTTATTGTCTCGGTGCAAAACCAGCACCTTTTGCCACTGTCATTTAAACTGGATCAACTTATCAGAACGAAAAATTCGTATTCTGAGTAAAGTTGCCAACTAGAACAGTTTGAATTCAAAGCTGAATTCAACCTTTGGTGGCGAAGAGTAATATCCATGAGACACCTCCGCAAATATGAAAGGGCATCGTAATTATGAACAAAGTCAAACCATCTTTCTTTTGAAATTTCGATTACATGTCAAAATTACAAAGAAGTTGTTCCCCCAATGATGAACTAATCCACCATTAATTAGGCGACGACAATAAGTGACAATACTCAGGCTGCTTGGTGCAACTACTGGTTTTTAGAGATACGATTCGGTTGCGAGCTGCTCTGTTGAATTTGCATGTAGTTTTGTCATTCAAAGCAAGGGTTTTGGATCAAGTCTTCTAATAGGTTTGTTTGTTCAAACGCCCCGTCACAACCGGTTTACATCTTCAGTCACAAACTGCCTCATTTTTCCCACATGCTCTCGTTGTAAATTTTCGTTTTTTCTAGTGCTCATCAATTTTGCTAAGATAACGCTCAAATATACGAATTTTTTGTAAATAGTCAATTAGCTGGTTTGATGAAACCTTCCAAGTCTCCATATTGTGTTTGTTGCTTGATGTTAACATACTTGACATACTACAACGTATATATGTGTAAAATATTCAAGTCGTGGTTTACCTTCGCAATTTTTCTCGCCTATCTTGTCTACCATCATCAGTGATACCATTCACAGATCAGTGGATTCTTTCTCTTGATTTATTTCCTCAAATATGATATATCATTATGCAATTTCACGTTAGACCAACATATTCGTTTATTTTGCAAAAGTTTCAAACTTCGTTATTTGGAAGCTCAAGTGTAAAACTCACAGGGTTGAACTTGGATTTGCAAATGTAGTAAGTTCGATTTCTACCTGTAGAAACAACTTTTTATCAAAAAGTCGTTATTTTGCGTATTTGTAGCGTACTGCATGCTAGATAGGGCTAACGGGATCTTAATTGTTGGTACGCCCATAGTGTTGCCGATAAAAGTATCTCTACATACGTCCACCAATAGAAAATGGCAAAGTTTTCAAGTTATAAAGAATTATATATAAGGATATAAGACGATACCCTTCTTTAGGACCTTGTTAAAGTAATCTACTATTTAATAAAGACAAACTGAGGAAAAACTTCAATGCCGTTGTTCTTTAGAGAGTTCTTCAACAGCCTAAACACTACTAAAGTTATAATTGTACCATTTCAGAGATAACTTCAGCTACTTACGTCATTAGGCGAATTTGAACGTGCTCACTATTCTTGTTATCTTTCTATGAAAAAGGAAAGCAAAGAAGAAAAAAATTAGGCGTACAAAGACTCTAAAGTCGCCACCACAGTAGAAAGAGACTTTCCCGTTTTGCTACGAGAGAGAAGTGAAGGACAAATTCAGTTTATAGAAGCAATTTTTTTTCACAATTCACTAGAGGGAAAAAGAGTAGGTAAAGTTATCTTCATTAGGGCTCAGTGAGGTGCTATGATACAGGTTACGAATAATGGGTAAGATTTTCTGAGGATAGGTATACCCGGAAAGCAAGACATAGATGGAAGCAACCCTCGGCCGATATACTATGCTTTTCCATGCAAAGGTATGTGCAATGCTGAAAGTGCATCAAAGCCAGAAAATAATAGATAAAAAAGAGAGGATTGTTATCATCAGTTCAACTGGATAGGCACTGCTGCAGGCAGTCTGCTTTCCATGACCTAATAGATGTCCACTGATCCAGGAGCACGGAGATAAACTGATGAATTTCCTACTCAGAAAGCGGTTGACCCTAGGATACTGCTATGTGTAGGGAATCAGGAACTAGCAGGTTCACTAAGTACACCACAGAATCCTCATTCTTTCACTGAATCACGCATAGGTATAACGAGAATATTAGTGGCGTCTGAATTAAAGTTATAGGCGCAGAAAAGGTAAAAATCGAGCGAGAAAAAAGGAAACTGCTGTAAACGGTAAAGGATAACTGATAGCCGGACCGAAGGAATTAAGTTCGGCCTGGCTACTCACTAAACATAACGTGCTGAAATGCTGGTGGGTGTCATTCCTGGCCACTGCAGGCTACGAAGACACCTCATCCTTCTGAAAATCAAGGCAATCCTAGGTGCCCCATTTGCGAAAGGCATGCTGAATATCAGGAGAATGTGAGGGGTATATGATCCTAAAGCCTAGAGTCCCGGATTTGGGCATCCTAAACAAGGAGTTGATCTTCTTTCTTTGGCCAGACGTGATAACTTTCGTTAGGAAGATCGGTAGGTTTGCAGTGGTAGGACAGAATAGTGTAAAGTTGTAGAAAAATAGAGTGTGAGGGTTAGCAAAGAAGACCAATCGATAGTAGTTGGAAAATTTCATTCCCTCCTTATCTATGTCTAGTCTGTCAGATTTAAAGAAGCGTAAAATACAGAAATTTTCAAATCGTAGTCTTTCAATCTTAACTGAAGGTTTTGCTTTTCATATTTAAAGCACCTAATGTAAAAGCTAACTTTGTACTAATATTCTTGGCTACTTCAGGTTAAACCCATTCATTATTCACAGAATGTTACAAATAAAGAATCTATTTGACGTCATTACGACAGAAAATTTATCAAGTTAGACTTTGATGATTATTTATTCACGACCTTTTGAAACATGTCAATATGTCAATAAACCTGAAAGGAATGATAAAAAAGTGAAAACGACGTTTGAGTGAAGTGTTCTAAATACGAAAGCTTGTAAAACCTTCGAAACCGTTTTTCTCTATTCGATCGAGTGGATTTTCGTGACATGATGGAAAGTCTTACTGTTTTTTAAATCCCTTGCGTTCTTAAAATTCAGACACTACTTGTTAAAACATGTCGGTAAAAAACGAGCTAAAAAGTTGTTGCAAACTCTAAAATCGCTTTTTATTCATTTACGCTAAAAGTTTCAGCTTTTAATGGAAGTTCCTCGTCATGCTCGACATTGTTTGTGCATGAAATTTATCGCAGATACATAAAAATGGCGGAGATGCCATTAATATGGATTAAGCATGTTCAAAAAGTTCAGATAAAATATATTAACATTACGTAATATTTTTCTAATAACTTTTTGATATCAATTTTTTGGGTATGTGTGTAGACGTACTTTTCACTGAATTTATGTTAATTTACGAGGTCGTTTTGTGACATAATATTTGAAGATATAAAACAGGTTTTAATTATGTGCATTTCTAACAGGAGATATCTATAATACCTACGGACTCTATACCTTAAAAGAATTTCTTTTAATTACATCAAATTCCCTTGAAAAATTATTGCCAAGCACATACTACTTACAGATAAAAATTGCTTCAATAAATCTGATTGTGGACGTATATTGTTTCCAATGCTAGCAAAAGCAATCTAAGAGGTGGAAAAAGAAAAGCGATAATTGCAGAAAATACCACAGAAATATTTTATGTCTAAGCATAGCCAACACTGATTAAATTCCTTTCAGTAATTCGTTTTCAAAGGTTACTTCGTTATGTCGCGGTCTTGTCAGGAAACGGGAGTTTTTTAAGTATTCAAAATGTACACACTTTCACAGCTATATGTAGCTCGGTGATAAGCGATTTTGACTTGTTTAAAAAACAAACCTAAGCAATTCCTGAAACTCGAACTCTTGGCGAGAATTGGAAAAAATGAGCTTTGGAAAAGAATCGTGTTGCAATGGAGTGAAGCAGAAGAGCACTTTTGCCGGAATATGATTGCTGCTAATGATGGCTCGTCAAAAAGACAAACCCTGTTCACTGAAACTCCGTATCTCTGTACAGTGAAACAGAATAATCAGATGGCCAGCTCCGTTCTGCTTCGTGAGCGCTGCTCTTCAACGACGTAGCTGCAGTATCTACTTCAAGGCGACTCCGTGGCGTAGTGGTATGTGTGTGACTACTACGCCCTAGGTCCCGGGTTCGAATGCCGACACGGTCCACTTGAAAAATGTTAGGCCAATGTAGTACCTTCGGATGGAGCATTGGAAAATCACATGTAAGGTATCTACTTCAACATCAGATGAGGTCTGGGTATTCGACATTATTGAGACGGTGACATTGATATACAGTTGTAAAAATGACCCGTAACCACTGACGACACAATAAATGCATTGTCTGCAGGTGATCTCCAGCGCCCCAGGGATAAAAAGTTTAGCACGTCTGATATTGAGGGACAATGACCTACAGAAACTGGTATCCGTACGATCGATTTTGGAATGTCTGTACCTGTCATAACTGAAACCGTTCTCCGGGCCACGACGAACACCACTGAATGGAGCTAACCTGCCGCATTCAGCGGCAGCGAATTCATCGTAAACTACGCTAGTCATTGTAAGTAGAGAATAACGCGCAAATACTACTGACATCGAAGGAGGCAAAGTTTCGCAAGATGCTGTTGCTCCAAAATACCGGAAAACAGTTTATCGAGATTGTCGAAGATCGACGTACAAAAGTGCGCAGCTAAGTATCAGGATTTCACACATGGATGGCGCTAATTCCACATATACTTGACATACACGTCTGAAGTTGTATTTTTTAAATAGTTTGGACATCTGTTAACAACAGCCAGTCGTAATACCAACACATATCGCAACGCAAACATATTTTTTCTAACAATGAAGATGTTGGGTTTATGCCAAATGAACAGCATTTGCGGGAAGTTTTGCTTTTCTGCTTCGACTACAAAAAAATGCAGCTGCTGCACGTCATTTGCTTGAAGAGGCCTACGGCGAACACGCACCATCGAAAACTACTTGTCAAGATTGGTTTAAACACTTCAAAAGTGGAGATTTCAACATTGAGGACAAGGAACGCTCAGGAAGACCAAAAACAATTGAGGACGCCGATCTGCAAGCGTTATTGAATGAAGATGATACACAAACACAAGATCAACTTGCACAGGCATTAAACATGGCACGCCAACATATTTCCAAACGTTTACATGCCATGGGAAAAATTCGAAAGTAAGGAAAATGGGTGCTGCATGAGTTGACAGAGACAGACGGAAAGTCGAAGAGCCACTTCCGTAATTTTGCTTTTGCGGCGTGAAAGAAAGGGACATCGAATTGTTACTGGCGATGAGAAGTGAATATATTTTAAGAATCCCAAACGCAAAAAGTGCGGCTTTCACCCGGTGAAGCATCAACATGGATGGTACAGACAATTCGCTTGGGAAAGAAGACAATGCGTTTGGTAGGACACGAAAGGAAATGTACTATGAGCTGCTGAAACGGGAGAAACTGTCAATGGGCATAGCTACCGACAACTCGTTAATTTAAACCATGCATGGCTCAAAAAACGCCCAGAATGGGACACGAGACCCGAACGAGGATATTGCAGCACGCCAATGTTTCGTGCCATCGCGCTTCCATCGTCCGGAACATCATCAAAATACTGAAATGGAATCTGTTACCGCACCCGCCCGCTGTAATCGTTAGACCTGGCTCCTTCCGATTATCACTTTTTCCGTCGGTAGTTCATGGCTTAATTGGGCTACACTTGGTCAATTTCGAAAAAGTGCAAAATTGGTTGGATGATCGTTTTCAGTTCAAAGACGCATCGTTTTATCGTCGCGGTATTCGTGTATTGCCAGTGGCATGACAAAAATGTGTAGCTAGAGAGAGACAATACTTTGAATAAACCATTTTTTGTATATCTCGGGAATTTTCAATTTTTCGTTAATCAAAAAAACCAGGAAACTTAGTTGCGCACCTAGTATACATATGTACTTATAGGAGAATAAGGCCAATTTGTGAATACTGTTTTAAATTATGTGCATGCGTAAGAATGAATGCGCGCGCAGACTTCCAACAGTTTGCACATAATGCAACGCATTTTGTCTTCACGACATCCATAGGCACACCTCTTGCTGCGCCATAAAATGTTTAAGAAAATCGAGCGTCCCACCGACTGGCAACTCGGTCAAATATGACAAGTGCAGACGTACATCATTAGATATGTGACATATAGTATGGCACTGTAATGAATGACGGCAAACTGCAAAAATAAGCAAGCGATCGTGAAACGATGGCATCCTATAAACATGTCTCCACTACTAATTAGTGCTGTTGTTTACATTTTAATACAATTCCACTCCATTAGGTAAAGCACGATGGGGTCTTTCCAGAGGCACTACATTTGATTTTCCAATGCTCCGCCGGAAGGTCCTATATTGGCCAGAAGCGAGTTTTTCTTCTGCCTAGAAATTTTGAATTTTGCCGAGCAATTGCTGTTCCAACCAAGGTACGAATTTTTAATGTGCGTGACAACACTCACACGTGGGATCTACATTTTACCTCTCATCCGAACGAGGGCGTATTTTTATAAGAAATGTTCGCCTAAAGCGGTCCGTGTCGGAATTCGAACTTGGACCTTGAACACAGTAGTCACAAGCATACCAACTACGTCACGAAGTCGCGTCCTTTCCGAGGTATTTCAAAATCTGTGATAATTAGTACTCACTTATTACCATTTAGTACCATCAACATGAAACGGTACCATTCAATTTTCACATGGAGACGAAGAAAAATATGCAAATTTGAAAAACGATTTATCGCGGGATGTAATCAAAATGTATAAAGATCACATATGGGAATAAACCGCACACCTTTTCTAGAAGGTTATCTCGAGGCGTATCCAAAAATTAAAAAAATACAATATTTAGTACTACTTTACTTCTATTTAGTTCTTCCGTAAATATTTCAGATTGCATCCATTTTTGTTTAAAATTTCTCAGTACCAGTAAGGTATTAGTGAAGTTCCTTTATAATTTGAAAATGTCGAACGCCAAATTTCGCAAGTGTGGTAACGGTACCACGGTAGAAACGGTATCACCTCGGAAAAATTACTAAACAGCGCCAATGTCTATATTTTGGTACTAATTCACTTCGATTCCAATCGATAGGATGATCTCTTCAGTGATAGCATTCCAAAAACTGATTATAGGTATGTAATATTTAGCCCTAATTTACTACTGTTTGGTACTATTCAGTGCCATCAACACGAAATTGGAACCATTTGATTTTCGCAAACTGTTGCCGCGTTTTTTTTAAATAAATAATGTTAACTTCCGTCGTCGCTGACAGTCGCGTCTGCGCAGAGTGAATGCGGAGGTGCGTGAGTGTCGAAAGCACGCATGAAGCCGCGAGACCTGAAGCAAGTCACTACTATCTAAGTGGTGTGTGTTTTTTTCTCTTTAAAAATAGGTATGTAGGTTCCTTGTACCTTACCTTTGTTGTACCTGGTACCTTATCTCCTTTCATTCCCCTACGAGTGCAACAGAAGTTACGTGAAGGACGGATGATAATTTGAAGTTCAACATAACCTAACCCAACCCACAACCCACCGCTGGATCCTGAGATTTAAGTCCCGAGATACCCACCACGTGAGAAATTTGATTTTATTTAAATTGTGCATGTAAATTTGACTTAGAAAGCGATTGCATCACTCGTAAAGCATGGTCGGTATACGTTATAAAATGGCGGGTAATCCTGCGCCGCGTGAATATAAGAATATCTTGGAATTAATTCATTTCTGTTAAACACTTCTCATTTCGGCCCTAATCGGCGTGCAATTGCATAGGAACTCCAAAATGGCAGAACAGTTCCTTTACAATCATGTCAGCGAAGGTTGCAGCTTTTTGGTTTGGTACAGCTTACGCTGCGATCCATTTCCTAAAATAGTTCATGGTTACCAAGATGTACTTATTACCGGAGTAGGTGTCAGGGAATGGACCGAATGCCACCCTCTCAAAGTGACTCTACACCTTGTATTGCCTCATTAAAGCTTGGCAGTTTCCTAATGGTGCACACAGCTGACACTTGCGGCACCACTCTTTTACATCGTCTTTTCAGCCTACCTAGTAAAACCTTTCACGGACTTTCTCCACAGTATTCTTAAGCGCCGAAGTGTCCTCACGAGTTCCCATTATGCAGATGTCCTAAAACTTCCGACGTTCAGCTTTTAGGAACCACCATCTGAAGCGTTTTACAGATTCATCTCCATTCTTCAAGAATCGCACCAAAATCCTATTCTCTACTTTTAGGGAATCCCATTGTGACCAGTACGACTTCGGGATACTACTCAACGAGCTTATGTCCTGTCATGATTGACGTTCTGTTCTGGTTTTCCAATCCACAATGACACTTACGCCTTTGTCATTCTCTTGTTCCGTTCGCATCTGTTGAGGTTGCCAATCGTCATTAATCACGGAAGTCCGCAAAGTACATTATACTTTGTTTCTAACCGAGAGCAATGGCTACACTCTTCGGTGCAAGGCCGTCTCAAAGGCGTAGCAACATTACAATGACTTGTACTAGCACGGTCTTCCGTGTCGAAGTTACTCTCATGCAGTCCTTCTATCCATCTGGCGACCTGCCCTTTGGGATTCCTAAACTGTAATAACTACTTCAGAGCGGCGTGGTCGGTTCTCAAGTAAAATTTTCTCCCGTAAAGGTACCTATACGTGTTTTACGGATTTCACCACCGCCAACAGTTCACGTCTTATAACGCAATAGTTCAGTTCCGATTTCGAAAGCACCTTGCTAAAGTAACCAATGACTCTCTTCTCCGTCTTGCATCAGGGATAGTACACTTTCGATGACGACGTTGCTTGCGTCTGTATCCAAGATAAATTTGGCTTTCAACCAAGAATAGCTTAAGATTGAAGCTGTTATCAATAAATGCCTTAGTTGTTGGAACGCATTTTGGCAATCTTCATCTCAAACGTCAGGCCCTTCTTCAGTCAGCTTGGTCAAGAGTTTAGCTATCGCAAAGCCGGAAACGAATCTTTTATAGTAAAGGCACAACACCAGAAAGTTGCGTAACTGATTTTGTTTTTTGGCGTCGGACACTTTGGCACCTTAATTTTTTCAATGTCTGGTCTGACTCCGTTGCGTTAAAATACATGCCCTAAGTATTTCAACTCTTCACCTAGTAGGTGACACTTTTTTGGACTCAGCTTCAGATTGGCGACTCTGCTTCCCTCTTGGACTGTTTACATTTGGACTGTATATGCCCAAAAACCCGCGACGATTCCGGAATCTGGGACCCTTTCTCTTTGGTAGATGTTCACGAAGTACCCGTTAATCATCTCCTCTATGATTCCTTGGCTCTACGTCTTTACGGAGCATCTTACTTTGCTACTACTACGAAGCGAAGTTTGCTTTGTTGCTTCAAAATTCCAAAGCATGCGTTAGTGCATCATCTAGTGTTTGGCCGAGTCAGCTGTAGTGCTTGCTGGAGCTCTCCGTCGCGCATCTCATAAATAAAGGTCTGTACTGTCAGCTGTTCTAGAAATGTATCCAGTGTTGTTGAGTATGCTCGTTCAATCAAGCGAGCAATATGTGCTTCAAATTCCTGCAAATTGTCGTTGAACTTTTGGTGCCGGTTCATCACCAGGGCGTGGTACACTTGTTGCAAACGAGAGTTATCGTACCTAGTTTCCAGTTTTGATGATAAGACTCCGTAGGTTCTTTGGCCATGGTCTGGTATTGTCTGCAAAAATATTCATGGCCTCACCTCATAACACAACGATCAACGCAATTGCCCTTTTACCATCGTTCCGGCTGTTAGCTTTTGAGGAAACCTAGAATTGCTCGAAATGTCTGTCAGGGTGATTTCATCAAATGTGGGTGATTTTACTCTGAACCTTGACGTTAGCTCGCATTCCCCGATATTTTTAAATCATGGAGCGTGTTGTTGTATCATCGGGACGGTCCATCTTCAGGACCTCTTTTTCCATCAGTTTTCTAAAAATTTATCTGAAAACTCCGCTTCGAGTTTCTGTAAACCGCCGAAAAATTTGGCGTTCAAGTTTTCCACAGAATTTGCAGTTTCTTTTAGAAATTCTTCTTTCAATTGTTCAATTGCTTTTGTGGTTTTTGTAGCTTTCTGTATAAACTTATCTCTCAACTGACTGTAAATTTCTTGTACATTTACAGCGGCCTCGTTCAGGTTTGAGGCGGTTCGTTCTTGTTCCTCTGCATTTTCTTCTAACTTCGTTGCCAGGTTCACAGCGTTTCGGTTCTGTTTCCCAGCATTTTCCTGGCGACTGTCTGGTTAAGATTTTCAGTAAAATTTTCTTGTAGTTTTATGGAATTTCTAAGCTCTCCGCCATGCTCGACTTAAACTCTTCCAAAAACAAAAGAATTTCGTTGTCCATTCCTTTTTTTTACTACGAGTGACTGGCATGTAAATAGAAATCGTTCGAAAGTCGTTAATACCAATATTTGACATCAGTGTAACGAAACCTCTATTTGCAATAACAACAGTTCTTTGTTTTGAAACTAATTACACAAACTTTTTCAATCAACTCGTAGTTACAATGGAATTTGTTAAAAGCTCTTCCAAAAATTTATTTCCAAATTAATCTTTAACAGTACATACACGTATTATTTTGTAAAACGACGATGTTACCTTTTGAATTACTATCGAAGCACTGCAATTAACTACCCAAGCACTAATTATTAGTTTAGATGATCACTACTATAATTTATATCAATACTAATTTATATAGACAGTAGACAAAAATTTACATCGAAACTTTAAACTAGAGCATATCGTAATCAAAGCTTAATCAGAACTGTACTGAACAACTAACGCTCATTAAGGTAATTTATATTTTATTCAATCGTTCGAGAGCATACCCGGAAATGCAAATAATATTCTCGAGATTTCCTATTGTAATCATTTAAACGCAAAGTCTTGAACCTGTCAATCAAGAGATCTCGTGCCGCAGGTGCCTATCAATCATCTTTTGTGTACAAACCCTTCAGCTACGCTCTAATGTAATTATTCTGGTCGGAAGCAGAACAATCGGCGCTACATGACGATTCGTTTCTTCGGCGACAGCATCTTAAAGTTAAAAGGTTTGTATTAATCATTTAGTACTGTTTAGTACCATCAACAATTAATTTAATTTTAACATAAAAAAATGAAGTAGAAACCATTCTTCGAAAGAGTTTTGTTCAACTGTGTGAAAGTATAAAAACGATCATTACTAATTAGTTTGTCTTTAATCTTTTAGTACCACCAATTTGTTTCCATTTTTTTATTGCTTGCAAAGGAAATTATTTTAGAATAAAGTCAGGTATCAAATTTCTTAGATAAGACGGAATTTTAAGAAAAGAATTAGTAAAGAAATATTAACTATAGTAATAAATTAGTACTAATTATCCACATTATTCGGCTTAAAGTGAAAATTAGTTTGGCCAGATACTAAATAGCACTGTGTTCATTTTTGCGTTAACAAATATCACGACTGAACACTTTAAAATGATGTTAAATCTGCAGAAAAGTTTGTGGAAATATGGATAGTACTCCACTATAGCTACTAAATATTAACAGTTGGATTTATTAAAAACAAAGGGGCCCCCTGAGGCGACATGCCATAAAATAGATGTAAATCTTTTGAGATTGCCCTATAAAAAGATTTTATTCTCCACTAAAATAGGTGTTTACAACGCATGTCTCATAAAATGTTAGTGATCCATCTAGCCATCTTTCGCGATCACTTCTCCCATCTGAAAAAAATTACACTTGAATTTATTCAAAGGAACAAGAAACGCTTAAAACAAAACGCAATATCGTTTTATGGCAAAGCTACAAACAATTTATTTTTTAAATTGAATCGTTTCCAGGCCACGTCTCGGCTGGCGTAACTAATTTATCTCGTCAAGAACTTCCTTATTACCAACCCGACGTTCACCGGCAGTTTTCCTGCTTCCTCATTTGGCGGTCATTAACCTCACTTCTGTTTCTCGGGATAATATATGCTAACTGCGAAGGATATTTGGATTTAAGAAGATAAATCTGAGTGGACTGAAAAAGAATTCGTTCGAGTGTAAAGCCTATTGATAATGATATAGTTCAATTATCTTATATCAATGTTGAAGGGACGTTCCAGTTACGAGTGAATCAATTTTGGAGCGAGTTCACGTACAAATCACGTGAAAATCAATTAACCCAGAAAGTTATTTGTGCAAGTTAGTTAAATGATTTGACAAATCTAAATGTTCGATTTATGTTTTTAATAATCGTCGCTTAAAATGCACTGTACTGAAAATATGTCCAAAAATTCATAAAATGTAAATTAATTAAAAATTTGGGAAACTAATACGTAACCCGTTTGTTAGACCTCGCCTTGATAAGCCTAATTTGCGCTTGACCTGGCGAGACAAGTTCAATTGGTGGTGTTTAGAAATCTAAACAAATTTTAAAATAATCAGCCTATAACAAAACCACATACACATACAAAGTGAAAAAAATATTTGAAATTATTACAGGATGGCAATAATCTACCTGTGTTCTATGGACAATTTAGTTATAATAGTTAGGAAATAGGTTAAAAGAAGACTATTGATCAGTTTTTATACGTAATTCAAATATGCTATTGTTTTTTCCAAAAATTTTATGGCGCTCTAGATATTTTGAAAAAACAAAAAAAAACATTTTTTCAAATTAATTTAACTATGTACTTTGTTATCGTAAATGGAAAATGGAATTTGTAGATACTATTTTCTTTACAGTGCTGAGCGAAATAATTATTTCCTTGTACGATTTACAAGATATGATATAACCTTGCATTTTTTAAATCCAATCGTATACACACTATGGTGTATGTACAAGTAAAAAATTATATTATCCAAAAATCAAATAACTCCTGAAATTAAAAGAATACCAACTCTAAAGGACTTTTCTATTTCGAATGACTAACAAGGATACGTGCAAGAGCAATACTAAAGTTTACAACAAAGCTCCAAAATGACCACCATTTTGATGTACACATATTTGAGCTCATTTTAATATTTCCCTCTGCACTTTTAATAAAGTGTTGTAACTAATTCCCTTAATAGCTACAGTTATTTTGTTTTTCACATTTTCCAAATTGGCAGGCTTCTCCTTATTCACTTACGTCTTTTATTGTTTCCCATTAAAAAAAAATGTAACGGGATTAGATTAAGAGATTAAGGAGGCCACGGAACGGGACCTCTAGTACCAATTCAGTTATCAAAACTTTCTAATAGATAATTTGATACAATTTTTGCATTATGGACAGGTGCCCCATAATGTTGAAAATAATTTACACTCATATCAGATTTTGTTACATGTCAAGTAAATTGACTCGCAACATGCTGTGACGTTCTTTTGAAATGTTTGTAATTATACTTCATTTTCATAGTTTCTGTATTGGTAAATACCACCAATAGGTTTAGGTCGTTTCCTTTAAAAAATATAATTTTTAGGTTACATGAATTATTAATTTAAGAAAAGATTGATTCTACATCATATGTTATTCATATTCAAAGGTTGCCAAATTTTCATCATGCCATATTTGTATTCTAAATTATTACACTTTTATGATTCATTTGTTTTGATTAATAATGTATTCTGCAGGCGCCAATGACTTTGCCGTCTAGGCAAGAACTTTCACAGAGAAAATTGTACCGACTCGAATAAATAAAAAGTACCTGTCTTTGAATCTAGTTAACCTTTCGGTAAGTTTTTTTTATATAATTAGATAGAGAAAAACAATACAAAATATTTTCAATTTGCAGTATCAATCCGTCCGAAGTTTGCCGAAGAGATCTTGAATTATTGTATGGATGGGGCAAGAAATTGCACGTGAAAAACTGTGCCGACTCAAATAAATAAAAGTCCCTGTCTCTGATTCTACTTGTTTTTCCGTAAGTTAAATCAGGCGTTTTAGGAGGCCACGGAACGGGACCACTAGTACCGATCCAGTTATCAAATCTTTCTAATAGATAACGATACAATTTGTGCATTATAGACAGGTTCCCAATCATGTTGAAAATAATTTACACATGAAATTTTGTTACATATCAAGTGAATTGAATTGCAATATGCCGCGACGTTCTTTTGAAATGTTTATAATTATACTTCATTTTCATAATTTCTGTATTAGTAAATACCACCAATAGGTTTAGGTTATTTCCTTTGAAAAATATAATTTCTAGGTTACACACATTATTGATTTAAGAAAGGAGTTTCTATATCATGTTGTTCATACTCAAAGCTTATCAAATTCATCATGATGTATTTGTATTCTAAATTATTAGTTTTACGATTCATTTGTTTTGATTAATAATGTATGCTGCTGGCGCCGATGACTTCACCGTCTGGACAAGAACTTTCACATGAAAAATTGTACCAACTCGAATAAATAAAAAGTACATGTCTTTGATTCTAGTTAACCTTTCGGTAAGATTTTTATATAATTAGATAGAGAAAAACCATACAAAATATTTTCAATTTGCAGTCTTAATCCATCTGTCTGAAGCTTGCCGAAGAGATCTTAAATTATTTTATGGAGGGGGCAAGAAGAACTTTCACATGAAAAACTGTGCCGACTCAAATAAATAAAAAGTTCCTGTCTCTGATTCTAGTTGTTCTTTCCGTAAGTTTTTTTCTATATAATTAGATAGATAAAAAACGACAACGTATTTTAAATTTGCAGTCTTAATTCATCTGTCCAAAATTTGCCGAAGAGATGTTGAATGATTTTATGGAGGGATGGTCGATTTTCTCCAGACACTTCATAATTAACATCCAAAGAAACAAATTGTACTTTGAGTAGGTTAGTTTACCTTGAAGGAAAGGTATCGAATAGTCTGATAGTAGTCAATAAAGTTCGGATAATACCATACCAGGTTGATTACTTTTAATTTTAGGAACACGTTGGTTCAATTAACTTAATAACTACACGTTGGACATAAGCATGTTGAGAATAGCTAATTTCTTTTGAAGTCACCTGGCGATAAATGCTTGTGGTGCCCGAGATATTTACAGGCAACAATCACTCGTCAGGTATTTATGAAAACCTCTGAAACAATACCCTAGAAAATGTATATATAAATGAACATTTTGAATTCATTTCTTTCGATGTTAATTATGATGCAGTGTCTAGAAAAAAATCGATCATCCCTCCATAAAATCATTCATGACCTCAACGGCAAACTTCGAACAGATGGATTAAGACTATCTTGTATCGTCTTGTCTCTATCTAATTATATAAAAAAAAAAACTTACAGAAGGATTAACTAGAATCAGAGACGATGACTTTCTATTTATTTGAGTCGGCACAATTTTTTATGTGAAAGTTCTTGCGCAGAGGATGAGGTCATCGGCGCCAGCAGGATACACTTAATCAAAACAAATGAATAATAAAACTGTAATAATTTAGAATACAAAGTACGTTGAGTATGAACAAGATACGATATAAAAATAATCCTTTCTTAGATCAAGAATGCATACAGCCTAAAAATTATATTAAAGAGAATAACCTAATCCTATTGATGGGATTTATCAATGCCGAAACATTAAAATGAAAAACGATTATAGATATTTCAAAAGAACATTACAATACCTTTTCATTTCCTCGATATCTAAGTTCCTTCTGTTATATCTATTAAATCTATTGTCTTTTGTATATAAGTAAAGTTCCTTTTGTTTTCTAAATTCGGCCCTGGATATTTTATAAATTATTATTTACGTTGTAAGAATAAAATGGTTTTACATGCACAAATACCCCGGGGATTTCTATCGCTCTCGGAGAAATAATGTGAACACGCGCTCTTCGAGTAACGACGTTCTCTATTCTAATTGGATGTAAGGCATCAGCCGGTTTGAATAATCGGACTTCACGGACACGCCTGATTTTTTCAGGAGTGTCGTTGCCGCGTGCATCAATGTAGTATCCTAAATTTTTGTTTCTACATTTTTACCTTTTCCTTCAAGACAGTACAGCGTTCATTGGCAGGAAAAAAACAAATCTGAAGAGGACCGAATAAGCACGACCCTGAGAAGTTTCGTCGCAAGAAGTCATGAACCATAAGTGTTTATAACTTTATACTTGTTAAAAAGTAACAAAAATTGCACGATATATCTTAATAATTAATTAAGCGAGTATCGAAGAAACAATTCAGACGCTGATTTTTATCTCTATTAGATGCATAGTAAAAAAACAACATATCGTTTCTCTCCTCAATTAAATAAAGCATATTTATTATTATAATAAACACTGCACTCCAGTTATTATTAACAGTACTTAACTGTGATTATTAACAACTAAGTTACTGACTTAATTGAAAACTAATAATAATTGAAATGTTAGTTGTTTTTTTTGTCATTCTATGGCACATCTATTCTTTTGATTTCATGGGTTACTTGATTTTTGCATAGTAATTATCGAATACATACACAATTTTTAGTTATGGATATCAAGATTTTTATATCATTGAAAAGGGGAGAAAATGTGCTATTTCCTGATGTCATGGCCAACTATGATTTTCATTTTAAAAAAAAGCAAGGTTATGCCATATCTCGTAAACCGTACAAGGAAACAATTATTCCTCTACATCACTATAAAGAGAATAATAATATCTGCAAATTTCATTAAAATCATTTTTCTCCATTTATGCTAACAAAGTATTTAAATTAATTCAAATTTTCTGTTTTTTCAAAATATCTAGTCATGAACTTTTTGAATCAACAATACCATATCTAATTTAAGTATAAAAACTGTCCAATAGTATTACCATATATCAAACTACATGTGCTGAAAACAGAAGATATCCACGAAAGCACCGGGAAAACCCAGTAAAACCGTCGACTTAGATTCCAGCACTCCCATTGGTCGATGGTACCACCCCTACGCCAAACCAATGGAGCCCAAGGAATCAACCAGCAGCGCTGATACATAGCCTGCTATCGTCGCTGCCGTATAGTCTGCTAAAATCGACGCCTTAACCAGCGGCACTTACCTATAGCCTGCTGACGCCGTCGCCTTAACCAGCGACGCTTACCCATAGTATGCTGACATCGACGCCTCAAAAACGATGCGCTGCATCCTGAGGCTTCCTACACTCGACACCTGCAGCAAGGGAAGATGTCTGCAACGACGAATGGGCAAGGAGCCCACCCGTCCGAAGGCCATCAACCAGGCCAACCGGAAACACCGGCGAAACATCCTCCGGAAGTTTCTTCGACGATCTCTACCATCTCCGAAAGCGCTGGCCTCTCCCTTACCACCATTACCAGTGCGTTGGCCGCTACGATCGCTAGGTTTAGAGCAAGAGCGATACCAGGGAATCAACCCTCGACGTCTACACCCGCAAGACCCCACTGAGAGAGTCCGTCCGAGCCGCCTCCGGATCCCTACACCTGACGTCGCCACGAAGATCGACAATTGCGGCGACCTCAAATGTGTTTGCCAGCGCTACCTCCGAAACAGCATCCCAATGGAGTATAATGAACACATCCAAGCGTGTATACGAATAATAACCTTATAATTGTTTGACTATGTAAACTTATATGTATCTTTGTAAATATTAGTAGTTTATTCAATAACAAACCAGAACTCAGTGTTCGTCTTGAATAAACAATTGCTATCAATGTAGAACAATTAACAATTATTAGTGATTTTAGTGTTCAGTGTCGTGAACTCATACACAGTGCAACAAACTTTAGTCCGACGCCCCTAACCATCCGGTACCAAGCCGATAACAATAGACGCCGTTTATCCAACTTCCTAACAATTATAATAATAAAGTTACCCATAGAAAATGGAGATTATTGTCACCCTGTATAATAGAATCGAAAGGAACCGACGTTTTGAATTAGGTTTCAAATTAGCCATGGCTTCTCTTGTGAGATTCGGCCAGAGTTATAACCTGGGCCAACTGGCTTAAAGTAGAACTTAAGGTTATCCTTCACACCAGCAAATTTATCATTTCACACATGTACAGGAAATTCTCTTCAATAGTAACACTTTGTCAAAAACATCATTTCAAAAGACGACTTTTCCCGACCCGACCACGTCCAACTCGAGAAGGCTCGGTTCATCTAGACCAGCATGTCCAAACGATTTCTATATTGTTAAGAAGTTGAGCAAGTCGTCTGCTTTCAGAAGTAATAGCTCTTATGAAAAACAAATTATAACAAGATTTTAATAAAAGCTGCAAGGAATACTGCATGAAAATAAATATAAAAGACAAAAGAATGTAAAAGCTGTTTCTAAATACATGGAATCTATACCAGGCGAAGACGTGAGATGTCACCTATGATCAACGAAACCTTTGCTAAGAAATGGTAAATATTTTGCGAAGCACTAACTAAGGAATTCCAGAAAGTGCGATTAAATGAGTCCTATGGAATGTAGCTCTGTATGGACGTAAGACTCGGACACTCACAAAGATGGAAAAAAATTTGAAATATGCCTTGGCAATAAATAGAAGAGGTAAGCTCAAGAAAATAGGATACCATAGAAATATTGAGGTTTTGAATCTTACAATGCAATAGAATTTCAGATCAGTCCAAGGTGCCGATTCCAAACAAGTTTGTTAAGTTTGGATTAGATAAATAAGTGTATTATTTGAACACATTCAACCATGTACAGAAACACATTTGAAATGTGCTCGTTTAATAACGTGCCAATGCCGACTATTCTAACATATTTTATCACCTCCTGCTTCCGGAAATATTTTAACAAATTTTGGAAATCCATAGAAATAAGGAAAATCTTTAATGAAACTAAAGTATATTATCATATATTTTTAAATGTTTATTTACACAAATTACTTTTCTTTAATAAATATTTCTAATTTCAAGTTTCAAATTTCCAACATTTCTCGAAATCTGGAAATCTTTATAAAAGATATAATGAATATTTATTTCAATATAGTTTGCGGCTCGTAGCTTAGAAGTCAAGTTACCTTGTTGTTTCCCGTGTTTCTATACAATTTCAATATACTCAAAATTTCCTGAAATGTGTCAAAAAATATTTCGTAAAATTTTGAAAATATACGGAAATATGGAAAATACTTCCTACGTTTGTATGTATTTCCAAAATTTCCGGTATTATTTCCAAAAATTTTAAAAAAGTACCCCAATATAGAAAAACTTTATTAAAGTTATAAAGTAACACTAGTTTATTTTTGGAAGTCAGTTGTCATAAAAATTTCCAATATTTCCATATACTACCAATATATTCAAAATTTCCTTACGTATTTCAAGAAATATTTCACAAAATTTTGAAAAACAGGGAATATAGAAATTTTTTATTAAAGATACAGTATACTGTTGCTATACGCTTTGCGACCCAGGTTTATTTTCAAATTTCTTTATGTTTAATAAATATTTCAAATTATCCTATACATTTCCAAAACTTCTGGTATTATTTCAAGAAACTTTAAAAACGTACCGAAACATTGAAAATCTAATATAAAGAATATTGCAATATATTTTGAGAGCCCGTTATTTTAATAAATATTTCCAATATATTCCAAACTTCTTGAAATGTTTCAGGAAATATTAAACAAAAGTTTGGAAATCCATGGAAATATGACGGACAAATTATATTGCTACGTATTTTGGTTCTGTGTTTATTAATATAAATAGCTATATATTTAATAAATATTTATAATGTTTTCGTATGTTTCTAAAATATCTTGAAATATTTCAAGAACTTGTGAAAATTCATGGAAATATCGGAAATATTTGTTAAAGGTATAGTGTATATTGCATTACACTTTAAACCCGATGTTTATTTTCAAAAATGAGTCGTTTTTAGTGAATATTTCCACTACTACCAAAATTTCCAGAAATGTTTCAGAAGATATGTCATACAATTTTGGAAAAATGCAAAATATTTATTCCTATACAGTATATTGCTATCTATTTTGCGTCCTATGTGTATTTATGCATATTACTTATGTTTAGTAAATATTTCCAAAGTTTCCGTATATGCCGTAATTTTTGGATATACTTAGCGAATTTTGTAAATTTATAACAATATTAGAAATCCTTATTAAGATTATTATTTTGACGCAGTATACTTCGAGCCATGTGATAATAAAAACTGTCCTTGGGAGACATCGTTTTACCAGGAATGAGGAGACGATGGCTCTTTTGCTCAAAACTCATTTCCCTGGTTCGACCGAACTGGAAAAATCACCTTTTGAGTGGCAAGTCCTGGGGCCTGAGGCCCCCGAAAGGAGGGCATCTTAGGAAGACTGGGCAGTAGCGAAGAAGGTGATTACCTTCCAAAGAATTAATTGGGCGATAAATACTTTTAAACCATATAAACCTCCCGGCATTAACGGGATTATTCCAGCCATGCTACAAAACGGATCAAACCTTCTGCTGAGTTGGATCTGCAGAGTTTTGAAGGTTAGCTAGGCATTCCAATATATTCTGCGCAGTTGGAGGTTAACCAGGGTAGCCTTTATTGCTAAACCTAGTCGTACGGACCACTCACAGGCAAAATCCCACAGGGCCATCAGTCTTATGTCCTTTCTTCTCAAGACGATGGAAAAACTGCTTGGCAGGCATATCAGAAGGAGTGTTTTGGCACCTAACCCATTACACCCGAACCAGTTTGCTTTTACAGCAGGACTTTGAACAGAGTCAGCTATTCATTACCTGGTTTCCAGGGCTGAAAAGACTAGCTAACAAAGAGATTCTTCTATGTGCCTTTTTGAACATCGAGGGAGCCTTTGATAATACATCCTTCAGTTCCATCTCGACGCCACCAGATCAGTCGGGATAGAGGAAACTTGCTGCAGGTGGATAGACAGCATGTTAAGTGGAAGGGTGGCAGTCACAGAACTGCTTGGTGATACCATGGGAGTCCGGGTGGTTAGGGAATGCCCGCAGGGGGGAGTTTTGTCTCCCCTGTTGTGGAACCTAGTCATGGACGGATTGTTGTGGGAGCTGAGCAGAGAAGGATTTACCCCGCTGGGATATGCTGATGACTTAGCAGTCTTAGTGGAGAGTAAATACAATAATATTATCAGGGACCGAATGCAAGTAGCCCTGAAAATAATAAAGAGGTGAGCAATAGGGGAAGGCCTTCGAGTCAACCACCAAAAGTCCACTTTAGTACCTTTCACCCGGAGAAGGAAAATTGCGGTCATTACACCCTTCTTCCTTAACGGTAACGAAATCGGTCTGCCAGGCGAAGAGGTGTACTTGGGAGTCACTCTGGACCCCAAACTCACATGGAACCTGCAGATCGATAAGACCGTACGCAAGGCGTAAACCTCCTTAGCAATAGTTAGACGCACTTGCGGCAAATCCTGGAAGCAACGACCAAACATGGTATACTGGTTGTACACTAGGGTGGTCAGACCAGCAATAACATATGCAGTCTTGGTATGGTGGTCCAAGGCTGAACAAGCAAACATCAAAATAAAGTTGGGCAGGATCCAGAGACTAGCCTGTCTAAGTATTACAGGGGCGATGTGTTCCACGCCCACTGTTGCTATGGAGATTCTCCTTAGCCTACCTCCCACTATACTTGGTGGTGGTGGGGGAGGCATGGCTTGGACTATACAGACTTAAGAACCTTCAGACTAGGATTATTGAAGGTACGGAGCATACGAGATTGCTTGGGAGAAATTGGGGGCATCTGTTTGAGATGTGTTCGGACCAAATGACTCCCCAGCATCCGCCGGATACACTCTTCAAGACTGTTACCCAGTATGTGTAGTGGGAAAAATGATGGGTAGATTACCTTCGGGCAACATGGTCTGGTACACGAATGGCTCTAAGGGCGAGACCGGGTCCGGATTTGAATTCTTTAGGGAGAGACCGGAGGTGCGTTTAAGCGTTCCCTTAGGAGCAAACGCTAACGTTTTTCAAACGGAAATATACGCCATACTGCAAAGTGTGCGGGAAAGTATAAGAGGTGCCTTTATTAAAAGACATCTATATTGTGTCTGACAGCCAGGCGGCACTCAAAGCTCTCACAAGTCAGAAAGGGTTATCTAAACTGGTGTGGGAATGTATTGAGGCACTTAATGGACTGGCACAACAAAACTCTGTTACATTACAGTGGGTGCCAGGCAATCAAGGACTCAAGGGAAATGAAATTGCAGATAAACTTGAAAGACAGGGGGCGCAAGGGCCATTTATCGGTTCCAAACCTGCCTTGGGAGTCACTAAAGCTGCCATCCGTAGCTATATCAGTGAATGGATGCAACTAACACCAAAGAGACTGGCAGAACAGACTAGGACTAACACATAAGAAGTCGCTAGTAAAGGGGCATGGCAAAAACGGAACCCAGGAACTGCTTTGTTTAAACAGGGAACATCTCAGAATCACTGTGGAGTTCCTGACCAGACACACTTCTGTCAAGGTTCACGTCCATAGGATGCATAAATATAACGGAGACCTCGAATGCAGACTCTGCTTAGAGGAACCGGAGACTGCAATTCATGTACTATGCAGATGCGAGGCGTTGGGTAGAACGAGAGAGCACCTATTCGGGCGTCCAAATTAGACCCGAAGAAAGTCGATACTCTTTCATCACGGGTCCTGTACTCTATGATTCGGGGTGCAGGCTTTGCAGATTGGGTATAATACTTAACCAGGGTTGGCATAATAAGCCTTTTAGGTTGCAGTGCGGCGGAGCCGTTGGCAGACGCACCCGCCAGGGGGAGTGGTTTTAGTGGGTATGCCGTTTGGAGAGTCCCACACTTTGGCTATAAAAGCTTTCCACTCAAGCGGGTTCGGATAACTAACCAAAAAAATAAATGCCGCCCTTTACTTCGAGCCATGTGATAATAAAAACTATGATCAGCAAAACGAGAAATTTCAAAAAGTCTCAATACTAAAACAAACGAAGAAATTATTGTAACCGGAAAGAATACATAAAGAATAAAAAATAGTAAAATAAATTTAAAAGAAAGATGGAAAAACAAACACAAATGGAAAGGGTTTTTTAGTTTTAAGAGATCAAACAACATTAGAACTGCTCATAAAAGTGCAAAATCGTGCTAAACAAACTTACAACTCAGTGACTTTATGGAATATTAAAACGTATGAACGCCGAAAAAGCGGTAAAAAAAACAACTATGCAACCACGTAGTTAGATAATCATTAGATAAAAATGAAGAAGCATTTCAACAAACTATATGAGTTCAGTAAAAAAATATCAAATAATTTTAGTTCAAACAAAATAAAACATTTTAAATAATTAAAACAAAGCCTAGTTCTTGGGTCTTTGCTGCTCTGGGAGTTGTCCGGATAACATGTTAAAATTTTATTAAACTTTTTCTAAATAATCTTATAACATTTCGTGCTACGTAAGACCTCATGAACCTCAAGTTCGAAATGGCAAAGATATCTACATACTCAAAAATCTAAAATAAAAGAACAGACCTAAAAGAGTGCATACAACAAAATAAAAGCAACAATATTTAACAGTAATGTGAAAAAAATAAGCAGAACTCGGTAGCATATTAGTTAAAAAACATACGGTAAAGACCGTAGAAGTAGAAAAAAGCTATAACGGAATGAATCAATAAAACGTTGAAGGTTACACAACGAAAACACGGAATAATGACCAAAAAAAACGAATAAAAAACAAATAAAGCTCGTATAGTGCAAGAAAATAAAACAAAAACGAGAAAATTTTGAAAAAAACTAAAAAAATCTAAAAAATGTGATTTTATGCTATAAGATTAGAATACTCTCCCAACCAATAAACACGGAATTTAATAATTAAAGTGATCAGTTAGTTGTTCTTAGGTTTTCAGAATCCTTCGCATATCATGTTTATATAGCTCTGGTGTGGGTTTTTCAATAACTAACCTCTTTACGTTTTTATTCTCGTGTACCCCAAAAAATATGAAACACATAGTATCCATGATCCCCCAAAAAAAGAAAGAATATAATTCGGTAATAATGTGTGTCCCGTGTCCCAATTTTCAGTAAAATGTTCAAACTAAATATACAATAATGTCCTAAACGTCATCAATCATTGCCCAATACTGGTGATACCGGGTAAGCTCATTGAACATACATCGGACCAAATGAAAGGTTGGTTTTGATACAGCCCTTGACTTGAGACGAAAAGGATTAAGCGAAATATATAATTAAATCAATCGATGAGACTGGAAGATCCAAATGAAGACGGAGAAAACGAAAAAAAAATAAATAAAAATTAACGTCGCGTAAGCCAAGAAAGTTAGAGGAGAGAGAAGCTTAAAAAAACATAAGACCACTGAAATAAATATAAAAGTTATGAAAATTCAAAATGTAATTTCTGGCAGTTAATGATTAAAATGGAGGATCGTTTTTCTGTTTTTGGTTTTCCAGGGTTATCCCCAGAACATTTATATAAATTACACGTTTGTTCCACTCCTTTTAAAGAAATGTTTATACGAATATTCAATGTGACTAAAGTTGTTTTTCAGGTGTAGCATTGGTATAAGTCGTCGTTAGTGTTTCAGTAAACTGTCACAGCATTTTATAAATTTCATTAGAGGAGCGTACGTATGCGAGAAAACAGGTCAAAAGTCGAGGATAAAATCATTTTAAACCTTTAGAAGGAGATAAGAGTTAAAAATTTTCAGAACATTGCGAAACTTCAAAAGCCTAGAAGTAAACATCTGTTCAAAACACTTGAGAAATAAAACAAATACTTTGCATATCAGGGAGTGGCAAAACTGTTGCTCGGGCATCTGTTTCCTGTTTTCTTTTCTTTCACGTACTCCAGCTGACATAACAATATCCGATGGGATTTTAAGGTTCAACATATGAAAGATGGTGAAAAAACAGCGTCCTCGACCTTGACTTTGCAATAACACAGCATGTCCCCTAAGTACATGATAATATCTTGTAATTATAAAACTAAAAATATATAATTTAATTTTTCCTGCGTCGATTACAGCGAGCAAGGTTAAAATTTCAACATCATACAGCAAGGTCAAAATTAGTAGACAACTTGACGACAGAAAAATAATTTTAAAATTTCATTATAACAAGAATCTGACCTTGGATGTAATTGTAGATTAAGTATTAAGAGCTTAACAAAAACTCTGATAATGCATTCGTACTTAACATGCAAATTTATTAAATCTGGATGGAAGGAGTAGGGAAATTTCATGTTGATAAAAAACCAGGCGGCGATATAATCAGAATGAGTGATAGATTTTCTCATTTTGGCAAATGATCAAAGGTTAAAATTCAAGTTATTTTAAATTTTAATTGCAAATAACAGATTTGTGTTACCGCACGAATAAAAATTTAACTTTTATCTTCCAGCATAGATTTTTTAAAACGTAAAAAACCAGTTCAACATTTATAACAAATATTTATATATAGCGATTCAAATTTTGTAATTTGCTTGTAAATACCCTCACACACAATACACACAAATCCCTTACCCATACTCAAGGGATAGATATAGTCCCTACACTAAAAAATTATAGCCCTTTAATGAATATATAGAAGATTTTTTGAATGTTAATGTGCTGTGTCCCGGCATCATGCCCACTTCCAATTGTGGGAAAGCTGCCAATGAGATTCCATCTAAAGGCAATGCTTTGTGAGCGGACTCCTGGCCGACATTGACTTCCAGAAAAACTCACGACGATCGCTGAAACCAAAAACTTTGGCGACTTAGTCATGGGGCACACAGCTTGCACCAAGGAACTCCACCCAAATCTTCATAACAGGCAGGCCTGGCGTACTTGACATTGCAGTATTCCAACGTGCGACACAGGATACGGATACCCGGTGCGTCAGCGATCGCAGTTCAAATTACAACCTGATGTCTCTCACATTCAGAGAAAAGAGAACTCTGGCAACTAAGGAAACTCGTAAGGTTTTGTGGCTGGCATTTGCTGCCTATTGACATCTTGACCATCAACGGGATAGACGAGCAAGTGCATACAAACTTCGTTAGTAGAAAGAGACAAGTAGCGGATAAAAGAAATATTCTCCCTCAGCACATCCGTAAACTTATCTGACAGAAAAGCAGTGCTAAGCAAAGCACCAGGGATCCATTGAAACGTATCCGTTGTAATCGGTTGGTAGCCAAAATGCGCTTGGCAATTAGGCGGCACATAAACGGGTATTGAGGAGCCAAATTATATAAATTCAGATCCGAAGACAACTCTGTAGATGTTGAAAGTACTAAGAAGTCGCGCGAGCTTCCTAGCCTCGGCGAAACAAACTTAGCCTATTGAAACTATGACAAGGTAGAAGCTTTCCCAGACAATATGGAACGATAGTTTGAGCAGAACAATTCTCACATATACCTTCGGCCCGATATCTTCAGAGGAAACTGGGAGGCAACGATTCGTACGAATTCGATCTATCACGACAGAGAAAGCCAAGAACTCTATCAACGCCTTAAAGGTCAAAAATGGTCCTGAGCTGGACGGAATATCCAACCGGACTCTGAAAGTACTTTCAGAAAACGCCATTACAATGTTTATTGGAATTAACAATCTCACACTGAAGCTCCATCACTTTCAACGTCATGCAAAACGGTAGATGTGATAGGGGTCCGGAAATTCTTCAAATATGCTACATTCTTACAGAACTACCGACCAATCAACTTGGTAGCGGTGGTTGGAAAGGTGGACAAAAGCAGTTTCGCCACGGAAACTACGGGCATTACGTTTGATTTTCCCATCCTTCACCCAAAAGCACAATTGAGTAGAACAATGCTCACATATACCTTCGGCCCGAAATCTTCAGAGGAAACTGGGAAGCAACGATTCCTACGAATTTGATCTATCACGACAGAGGAAGCCATGAACTCTATCAACGCCTTAAAGGTCAAAAATGGCCCTGAGCTGGACGGAATATCCAACCGGGCTCTGAAAGTACTTTCAGAAAATGCCATTACAGTGTAGATTGGAATTAACAATCTCATGCTGACGCTCCATCACTTTTAACGTCATGCAAGACGGTAGATCTGATAGGGGTCCAGAAATTCTTCCAATACGCTACATTCTTACAGAACTACCGACCAATCATCTTGTTGGCGGTGGTTGGAAAGATGGACAAAAGCAGTTTCGCCAAAGAGACTACAGGCATTACGTTTGATTTTCCCATGCTTCACCCAAAGGTACCACATGGCCAGAAAGAGAGTTTTTCTTATCAGAAAATTTGGAATTTTGCCGAACTCCTGCTATTCCAAGCAAGGTGAGAATGTTTAACGTGCGTAACAGCACTCGCACACGAGACCTACATTCAAGCGAGGGCGTATTTTTGTGATAAATGCTCACCTACCATTTTTGAACCAGTTCATGTTGGAAAAAGAACCCGGGACCTTGGGCTTAGTTGTCACACACGAACCAATTAAGCCACGAAGCCGCCGGAGACAACCGGCAGCAATGAAAGGACTTCAAATAATCAGGATAAACAATTTGAGTTTGGTAAGAGACTCTTGCCGTTCACAAGATCGCACGTGTAGTGGAGTACATCACGGAAAGCTTCAATTAAAGAGAGTCAACAGGTGCAGTGTTTCGGGACGTGCAGAGACGTAACAAAGTATGGCATGCAAACCTATTCTAGAAGATGTTGGAGGGAATCCTATTTACACAAAAGATGGTTCCGTATCTAGCTGAACGGAGTGCAGCCAACTAGATGATGGCTCATGGCGTCTTTGTGAGCGATCTGCAGAAGGCCCTCGATATCCAGGTGGTATGCCGACGACATCGCCACAATAGCCAAGTCCCGTGTTCCACACTTAATCAAGCGGAGGCTGCAAACAGCGATGTACATTCTTGTAGAGTGGCCTGGATTCTAAAAGATCGAGGTTAATCGAGACAAGAGCATGGAATTTCTCTTCGCGAAGCGACTTCTCCTACATGTAGCGATTGTTTAACGAGCCAATACTTTGGCGCCATGACGCCAAGTTTCTACAATTGATTCTTGATTCTAAGCTCATTTGGACGGCGTACATCGAACATGCAACAAACAAGGCTAAGGCAGTTATAGAGCAGCTATACCGTCTGACAAGTCGACGAATAAGTTGAACAGCTTGAATTAGCTTAGCCCCTACGAGGCGAGAGTCAGACCGACGTTTGCGTACACAGCAGCGGTGTGGGGTAACGCAGCGAAAACGCTCTTGCGGAAATTACAACTGAACCAGAACAAAGCACTAAAAGTAGTCTTCGAAACACCCTGGTTCGTTCCAAACGCTCAGCTTCATGAAGAGATAAGCATGTCATCCGTCAAGGAGTGGTTACGATTGAACGCACTCTAGAAAACCTTGCCTTGGGCATCTATACGGATGTTTATGGCACAAAACGGGCGGCTCCATAGATCAGACAGGTTTGTGTATGACTGTTGATTCCAACGCCGGAGGTTGCGTGGTTCGGTTGATATGCGAGTGACTACTACATCCAAGGTACCGGGTTCAAATTCCCACCCGGTCCACTTGAAAAATGATAGGCAAGCATTTTTCACAAAAATGCGCCCTCGATCGGCTGAGAGGTAAAACGTACGTTAAATATTCCTATCTTGCTTGGAACTGCAAGGGTTCGCAAAAATTCAAAATTACCAGGTAAAAAACTCGCTTTCTGAACAATGTAGTGCCTTCGGGTGTAGCTTTGGAAAATCAAATGTAGTGATTCCAAGGTTCCGGGTTCGGTTCCTGATACGAACTGTTTGAAATATGTTACACGAGCATTTTCACAAAAATGCGCCCTCGATCGGCTGAGAAGTAAAACGTAGGTCCCGTGCGTGTGTTGTCACGCACGTTAAATATTCCTATCTTACTTGGAACTGCAAGGGTTCGCAAAAATTCAAAATTACCAGGTAAAAAACTCGCTTTCTGGACAATGTAGTGCCTTCGGGTGTAGCTTTGGAAAATCAAATTTAGTGATTCCAAGGTTCTTGGTTCGATTCCTGACACGAACTGTTTGAAATATGTTACACGAGCATTTTTCACAAAAATATGCCCTTCTTCGGATGAGAGGTAAAATATAGGTCCCGTGTATGAATGTTGTCACACATATTAAAGATCCTTACCTTGCTTGGAATAGTAAGAGTCGGGCTAAATTTTAAATTCCCATGTAAAAAACTCACTTCCTGACTAATTGGGTGGAAGTGGGGGTCGAAATTACGGAATGGGTATAAGCATCTAAGAACAATCATCCAGCATTAACTTCGATTTTCAGCAAAAAATGAAAAAACTGCGTGGAAAGTATTTTTCTAATCACGGCGGCAGTAAAATTCCAGGTACGCTAACCATGGGATCCGTATAAAAGTCTCCGACAAGGGTTCTCGAGTCCGACACCAAAGAGGAAATTTAGAGGGTATGTCCTTCTTGCGACAATGAAGAGTTCTACACAGCAGATATAATAATTTTTCCAATGTATGATCTTCAAATATATCATCTTTCGGTAATGGTGCATCAAAGCCAATCTTGGAGTGGTTGTAACCCCAACAATCTAACCTATTACTCAACGCCTTTCAAATAATGAAAATTTCAACTACCACGCATTTTTCTTACTTATTTAAAGATTGTTGAACCGCATCGTATTGATGTGACCTCCAAGAGCAACACCTACTTCAAACATCACTCAGATTTTCGTTCCTGAAATGGCTTAGACTTACTAATTATAATTAAAGCGAGGGCAAAAGAGAGCAAGAGGTTGAGAGCGGGAGAGAGATGGTGATGAGAGAGGAGGAGAGAAAGGGGGAGGCCGGGAGGGAGACTTTTAAGTTACACCAAAGTTATCACACCGTGATTGTTTTGTGTCTACTGGTCTAAATCGCACGGTTCTATTGGCGCGAGTAGCAGATAATTTTCTCGAACTCTAATTTTTAAAATCGGGTATTTGCAGAGGCTATGAGATGTGCTATTGTAGTGGAGCAATGATGTGACGGATCTACGTTTTGCCTCTCATCACGGGAGCGTATTTTTGTGAGAAATGTTCGTCCTACATTTTTCAAGCGGACCGTGTCGGGAATCGAACCCGGAATCTTGGGCTTAGTAATCACGCGCATACTAACTAAGCCACGGAACCGCCTCATCTCAGAATGGGCGGTATTCGAGAACGACCCCATTTTAGACCCTAACTTTAATTCGCCAGAATTGATAAATTACTACTTGCGCCAGAAAATAGTTCTTAGAATAAACCTAATTTGTATTTCATATGTATTAATATAGCTGGGCGTTTTTCTCGGTCTTCTTTCAATGACAAATTTCATTTCCCAATATATAAAACCTGTGAAATAACAACCGGATTTTTTTTTTAATTTGTTAATAAAAACTACATTTAGCTATAGATTTTTTTGCGCAACAAGGAAGAAATTTGATTAAATCAAACTAAGTCGAGCTCTCTAGACAGGCGGTTTTTCAGCGTCTAGGTATTTTTCACATTCTCGACCCTTTTATATTCTTATAGCAAACGAAGTTCCCATATAATAAGCGGAAACGAGTGAAGTCATAAGTTCAATACTCTCAATATTGTCCAGGTTTAATTAACTAGTAACTAACAATAACAGAGTACAAACTTCAAGTTCGTGACGTCATTATTTGGAGCAAATGTTGTTAGATAGATACAAACGAATCGATAAAGCCGTACTTGAAACATATTTATCATCCATGAAAGTGGAGGGTCAAAGATTCGTTTTTTTAACTCAAATATAAGCAATTATTACCTGGCGGAATAGAGAATGCTTTTGGACATTGGACTTTGGCACAGATACTGTTAAACTGAACTTTATACCTATGATACATGCATACATCGACAAAAATATCCATCTATTACAGGTTTGTTGGCGCTTGAGTAATTCAAGTTCCTACGGAAAAAAAGCGGTAGCTGTTACAATGGTCTTACATTAATTTATGTAAATTAGCAAATTATTGGCTTGTAAGTGGTTTAAATTCGGAGGAAGATGGAAAATAACTAAATCCACAGAAGATATCATTAAATACAAATTTAAGTGGTATCAGACTTAACATCCGAATTTTGCATGTACATCATTTTTTCCGGTTTGTACCAAAAGTTTGCTTGTACCCAAACGGTTGAAATAAATACGAGGTTTAAAAGCAGCTAACAAAAAGTTATCTAATATAAATAATACCATTTGAAAAGAACACCGGAATGTTCCCGTGACTTTCTTTAAACCGTTTGAACCTGCTTGTAACATGTTTAGTTCTGTTTGTACCTAAGCCGTTTAAAAAATATACGAAATTCAAGAGATACTGCGATCCAATAAAAAAATTTCGAATATCAATAATGCAAATGATATTCAAACGTGGAATCCGGTAAGTTACTTCAATTCGTTTGTACGGGACGCCAATAACTAATGTGTGCTGGTTTGTGCCTGGTTTCGTTTTGTTTGTGCCTTAGCAATTAAAAAATATACAACATATAAAAACAAGCAAAACCTAACCAAAAAATGTTCGAATTTAAATAAGGCATTCGAAAAAGCATGGATTGCACCTACATTTAAATCGTTTATAACTGACGCCCATATTTGCTTCGTACGTCCTTAGTACGTGCTTGTAGGGTTTCATTTTGTTTCTAACGAGATTAAAAACAAAACTACCATTCTTAGAATGGATGGTTGGATTGATTTGGGAAGGATGACAAACGCCACATGCACTTAGATCTCCTTGTGGGCTCATTGTGATACATTCTGTTACGTTTATCGAGGCAGCCACGTTGGGCGCCAAAGTTATGCTACGTTGGCTCGTAGCCGTACGTAACACAAAGAAAATCAAAGAAATGACCGGGCTCAATCGGAGATTAGGGGGGTTGTAGAAAGCAGACCAACATACCATGTACGCGGCTGTAAGGAGTTAGTGATAATACCTGCAAGAAAAATAGTCAAGCAAACCTGAAAAAAAAAGAATAAGCATAGCAGCAATGAAACGTCTAAGTTATTCAGTACTTTGTAGAATGTAAATAAAACTGTTTAGATAAACTATATAATATAATCACGATAAAAGCATTACAAAATTTTTTAGTACAAAGTGAGGTAATATTGGGGAGTAGCAGAAACGTTTCCTCACACACCAATTAAACATAAAGCAGACAAAATGTTAAAAGAAAATAAATAGGTAAGACACAATTGATATGAGTAATTCAGTAGTATTGATCTTTCTTTCTTTCTTTCTTTTTTTTTCTTATGTTTTAAAATATCATGCAAGTCTTTTGTAAAAGGTATCAGAACGACAAAGATATGGTAAAGCAACGAATAGATATTTAAAGTAATAACAAGTAGGAAATAGTTCAACTTACAAAAGTCCTTCAGCAACGCTTCCTTGCAACGGAAGGGTGAGATTCACGATGTCCTACGCTAACGAAGCACTTCACCCTGGACTGTGAGGGTGTTGATGAAATTTCTTACACTTTACACTAATCACACCTACGTATTTCACTAGTGTTAGCAGCAGACATTATCATGCTGATGGAACTATGTAGCATTGATAAATTTCTTGTTAATTCTACTTCCTTAGACAATAATTTCGAAATATTTTGTAACACAAATCGTAATAAAAAAAATGGTAATAAAAATTTAGAATCACGGGCTTTCAAGGCACGATGTAAGGCCTTAAACTAACAGTAACGTGAGGTGTTTTATTTGCTACCTATGGTAACAAAGAAAAATCTAATGCTTTTGAATAACGAAAATTTGCGCAAACAACGATCTATTTTAGATTCGTTGGGGTTAGAAAATTCAGAAACTACAGTATCCACTGTCTTTACATGTGAATGAGATACCTGTTTATAAGAAGCAACCTTTTTTCTACTAAACCTGCTACAACTGTATCATCATTTGTTTTTGAAGCACTCAAGCTTAAAACTGTATTTGGATAATCCAAAGTATGCACTACTCTGATAACAAAAGGACCACGAAAACTAGATCGCACACACAGTTCCAATATAAAAAGACAAATCAACTAAAAAAAACACAATCAATAAAGCAACGAATTTGAGAATGTCTGACCAGGATAAATCTCTGATTATGGCGTTATAACTCCAGAAGTTCCAGAGCACGGATTCTCGTAGTCGGACGAGTGTCAAACAGGTGCACAAGATGTATACCGACGTCTCGTCCTCCTGCTGAGAGCCGTGACAGGTGAGGTCGTGCGACAGACCCATCCTGTGCAGATGATTTTTTAGCTTGCAGTGCCTAGTCAGAATCCCGACCAATAGCCGTAATTTTTGTCTTGGTAAGTATATGATAAATTTTTTATTCTAGCCATGGGAGATCTAATAAACATTTTCGGCAGTTTGTAGAAAAAACCCACTCGTCCTTATCACCATAAGGGTTCTTTGCCTTATCATGAAGAACATCACAAATGGCGATACAGGAACTAATAGCTCAGGACCAACAAAACTCGCAGTCGATCCTTGTTTCGCCAGAGCATTTGCTTGTTTACAGTCATGTACTCCTGAATGCTCTTTGATCCAAACCAGCTAATGTAAGAAGCACGCTCAGAAATGCGATTGCATTGTAGTATCACTACTTATTTAGGCTCAAAAAAGCTACTCTACTATCGCTCATTAGGAGTATAGTACTATTTTAGATTCCACGTTTCAGTATAGCGTTAGCACCATGACTGATGACTTTGCTTGAAAGACAGTTGTCAGCTTGTCCAGTGTGACACTTTCATTAAGGTTCAGATCATTATAAAAGATGCCTTCCCCAGTATCTTCATTTGTTTTGGAACCATCTGTGTAGATTGAGATCTCCGTTGGGAACGTGTTTACAGTGTTAAAACAGATCCCGAAGCGTTTCCCGAAAGTCATGATGGGTGCGATAGAGTCCACCACTCCTTCCAAAAGAGGCGTTTTGCGCACCGCCTCCCCTAGTATGTTGTGATGTCTAATACCACCGTCCTTATCGATCCATAGACCTTTAAACCACAGCGTAAGTGCCGCCCTCAGTCATCTCCTTAACATGCAAGTCCAGCAGAGCGAAGCCTAGAATAGCTCCCAAAGCTGCCACGAGTGCGGAAAGTATTGCGCCAGTGATGCTTAGATAGGCCAACCTTTGAACACGAATAAGCTATTTAGCTGCATACACTAGCCTGATCCTGGTTTACCAGACTAAAGAGTCATAGAAAGCATTGGTCTTAAGACGTACCATGGTGTATAATCCTACATTTAATTTTCCAATGCTCCGCCCGAAGGTAGTATATTAGCTATAAAGCGATTTTTTTTTGACCTGGAAAATTTTGAATTTTGCCGAACTCTTGCTATTCCTAGCAAGGCGGGGATCTTTAAAGTGCGTGATAACACTTGCACACGAGACCTACATGTTACCATGGAAAATATAAGACCACGGGCAGGATTCGCACCTGTAATCTTCGGTTTTGATCGCCGACGCGCTGATCAATTGAGCAACAACGACCGGAGAGTTCAATTGGAAAGATGAACAAATCTAAATTGTGTACGCTCCAACTATATGTTTGATAAAAATGCCAGATGCAATTAAAAGTCAGGTTGATATATGGTAACGTACACTATTTAGGAATTTGAAATGTTGTGCTACAGGCAGACGTATGATGAAGATATCATGGGCAGACAAAGTTAAGAACAAAGGGGTATTAGAAATGGTAGGGGAAGAAAGAAGTATGTGAAAAACAGTAAAAATAGAACAGATATGATGGTAGGCTACATACTAAGACTTGAGGAAATAGTGCGGAATATATTAAAAGCAGAGATAAAAAAAAGATAGGTAGAAGGAGACCGAGGTTAGACTATTGCACACAGATAATGAAAGATGTAGGCTGTGCGAATTTGAGGGAAATGTGCAGGCTAGCTCAGAATAGAAATCAATGGAGGTACGCGTCCAACCAGTTCCAAGATGAAAAACCTAATGACGAAAAAAAATAACTATACTTAAACCTGATGGCTATCATAAGGTATTGGTTTTGCAATATTCTCAACTAATGTGAATTATGCGAAAGGATTTACTGGAGAACTATTAATTCGGCAATGTCTGAGTGTTGGGGGATCCTTGGTAACAACAGGCTGCTTAATCCCCTTCACATACCGCTGAATCTCGGTAAAATAGGGCATATAATTAGGAAATAACAGAAGGGGAACCGAGCTGTATCGAAGATGTAGGAATTTCAGGGAACAGTGTAGGTTAGCTCAGAATAGGAATAAGTGAAGATAAGCGTCCAATCAGTTTCAAGACGAAAAACCTAATGACGAAAAAATAATTGCACTTAAATCTGATGATTATTATAAACAACTACAGGTGTTGCTTTTGAAATATTTTCAACTAAAGTTGATTGTGCGAAAGGATATATTGAAAACTATTAATTCGGCAAATGTTGAAGTGTTGGGGATCTTGGTAGTCGCAGGCTGCTTAACCCCCCTCACATACCTTACATGTGATTTTCCGATGTTCCACCCGAAGGTACAACATTGACCAGGAAGCGAGTTTTTTTTACCTGAAAAATTTTGAATTTTGCCGAACCCTTACTGTTTCAAACAAGGTAGGGATCTTCAACGTACGTAACAACACTCACACACAGGACCTCCATTTTACCTCTCATCCGAACGAGGGCGTACTTTAGTGAAAAATGCTCGTTTAACATTTTTCAAGCGGGCCGTGTCGGGATTCGAACCCGGGACCTTGGGCGTAGTAGAAACACGCATACCAACTACGCCACGGAGCCGCCTCCCCTTCACATACCTTACATGTGATTTTCCAATGCTCCACCCGAAAGTACTACATTGGCCAGGAAGCGAGTTTTTTTACCTGGAAAATTTGGAATTTTGCCGAACTCTTGCTGTTTCAAGCAAGGTAGGGATCTTTAATGTGCGTGACAACACTCACACACGAGACCTCCATTTTACCTCTCATCCGAACGAGGGTGTATTTTTGCGAAAAATGCTCGCCTAACATTTTTCAAGCGAACCGTGTCGGGATTCGAACCCGGGACCTTGGGCGTAGTAGTCGTACACATACCACTACGCCACGGAGCCGTCCCCCTTCACATACCTTACATGTGATTTTCCAATGCTCCTCGCGAAGGTACTACATTGGCCAGGAAGCGAGTTTTTTTTAACCTGGAAAATTTGGAATATTGCCGAACCCTTGCTGTTCCAAGCAAGGTAGGGATCTTTAACGTGCGTAACAACACACACACGGGACCTCCATTTAACCTCTCACCCGAACGAGGGCGTAATATTTGTGAAAAATGCTCACCTGCCATTTTTCAAGCAGTCAGCCGTGTCGCTTACTACATTGATCCACGGCGACGCCTTTCACCTTCACATACCACTGAATATCGGGGAAATATGGTATAAATTTGTAAATAATAGAAGGGGAACTGAACTGCATCTAACAGTTAAGAGCAGCGGCTATGTTCGAAGACAACAAACATAGAAACAATGAGAAAATTGTTGAAAGCATATGCGTGGAGCAGAGCACAGTACGTCTATGACATAGGGCCAGTAAGAGAAGCAGACAGAAAAACGGAAGAAACCTTTTGGAATGTTGTGCTTCAGATATATGAGCATGATAACATGGACAGATAAAGTTAATAAGAAAGAGGTTTTAAAATATCTGTGAAAAACAAAAAATAGGATAAATAGAAGGGCAGGATACGTTCTGAGGCATTTTTGGGTAATAGTGCGGGATATATTACAAGCAGAAATAGGAAATGCAGATAGAGGTAGATCTAGATCAGACCAGACCGTTGCACGCAGATGGTGAATGATGCAGACTGTGGAAATTTCAGGAAACTGTGTGGGTTATCTCAGAATAAGAAACAATGAGGGCACGCGTCTAACCAGTTCCAGGACTGAAAACCTGATGATGATGACATTATTTAGACTTGTCTATCTTTTCAATTGAAATCAGTCTGCTATTGGCTAAATTGGCTTATATTCTTGGTGTTGCTATTTTCGCGTCACTATATACCTATATACCCCAAGCAGGTGTAGGAATTTTTGACCAAACTTGGCAGAAGCACTTAATTACTCGCATTAATAGGTGATTAAAATTTCAAAGAAAAAGAACAGAAGATCAGCATAATTTTATTAATCATGGATTGGGTCGCCTCTATTAGCTTCACACTGCCTCACTCTTTGTGGCTTCGCTCCCAGCGAGCTCGATTTCCTCAGGAAGTATTAGGCCCCAAGCAATTTGTACTTCATACCGGAGACGCCTTCGGAGAATTCGCCAAGTTTCTTAGTCTTATTCCCATAATGTTCTATACATGCTCAATAGATCAACGATCGGGAGATTTGGGTGGCCGTGGCTAGAGATTGACATTGGCCTCTTCAAATCGGTTCTTATAAAGACCTGCTATGAGGACGAGCACTGTTAGAAAAATGGTTCCCCAAATTCTAAAGAAATAGAGAATACGAGATTCTACAATCTCATCAACATATCGCTGGCAGTTCATATTGCTTCGAAAGATACCAATTGGATCTACTTCCATACTATAACCTCCAGTTAGAGTTACATGTCTTTTAATCGAAAATTGAACATTGCGACATTCCCCACGTCTCATACACTCTCTCGTACACCATCATGCATCCATAAACTCTAGGTTCCAGTGCTGTCACGACCTACACCATATTTATCGTTGTCGATGTTGGGTCATAGTGGTAACACAAGATGTGGCCGATGGGATTGCAAGCCAAAAGTTTCGATTCAACAATAAATCATTCACATGGTTACACGACGACCTTTATTACATAATGATTGATCGCTAATTAATCTGGTACTGGGAAATCAATCCCTTATTGCCATAGAACGAAGTTGACGGTCCTGCACCTCATTAGTTTATCTCCGGCTTCCGGTTCCTACTCTATAATGTTCCTCACCCTCCCTAGTCCATACCTGACAACAGCGCACGATAGTAGATTGTTTCCGGTTAAGCCAATTTGCAAATGCCCTGAATGAAAAACCACCTTCCCGCAAGTCAATAATTTGACATTAGTGGAATTCATTTAATTGGAGATAATTCTGACGTTGCTGCACTCGAAGCATAACTACGCCCTCAAAACAAGTTAAAAGAAAGAATCACACGAGAAAACAATAAAAAAATCAACCAAAACTTGCAAGAAATCCACTTGCAACAACGTAGAAAAAAGTCAGATAATATCTTAATTAAAAAAAGTTTCATCTTCCTCCGTTTGGCTATGCAAGTCAATAAAAAATTAAATTATCTGAAATAAGTGATGCTATTTTTTCAAGGAAGTAAGCTTTAACACTCTACTTTTGTCATTAGGGAATCTTATGTACCGATAACTGTAATTTTTCTAGAGATGGAGTTATAAATTTAAACAATTTTCAGGAATATTCAATCGTAAATAAATCCACATGCCATTACACCCCACGGACACCAGCAGCATTTTTCCGTAAACGTTTGACGGTAATTATCAATATACGGATAACTGAGCCATATTATTTGTTCAATCGTCTAAACGCCAATAATTATTTAGAATTTTTGGAGAGAATGTATTCCAATTTGCACTTAGCAATAATACCAAATCTTAAATTTTTGCATGATGGTGCACCGCCACACGTTGGTCGACGTGTTCTTCGTTGATTAAACCAAACATTTGATTTATAGACTGCGCGCCCCGGGTCTCAACGTTGGCCTGCCAGATCTCCGGAGCTAAACGCATGGGATTTCTTTTTGTAGGGTTGTATAAAAGATACTTTTTTAACAGACTCTTGTTGAAAATTGGGCAGTTTAATTAACAGAATTAATCTAACTGTTCGACGCGGAGTGCGTAATTGATATATTAAACAATAATTACCGAAATATTTACGACATACTAATCCGTAAGTCGACGAGCTGAATAAATTGAGTGGACTGTATGACGAAATTCTTCCACTAACACAATGTTAAGTCAGTGCACTATAATTAATTGTCACTTTATTACTACACTCGAGGCATGTCTTTCCGAACCTTTTACGTGTATATAAGTCTTCGCATCTCAACGACGAATGCACTTTTTAACACACCCTTCGGTTTTTCGAACGAAATAATACAAAAGCAAACTAACCTTCAGGTGTTTCCGGATACAGCCGTTCACAGAAGAGGTATGGTAAGGATTAAATAACAAAAGACGGATTATACTTGTTTCTACTTGCAAGCAACCCTCTCTCGTTTAATACATATATTTATATATATATATATATATATATATATATATATATATATAGATTGATATTGAATAATATCATGTCCTGCATATTTATTTTATAAAGTGATTACGGTTACTGAGGACTGAAGTATAGAAATTAAAACTTGGATTGTATGCTAACGTTTCGTGAAATTTATTCACATTATCACAGCTTAATACTTAAATAATTTATAATAAAAATAATTTTATTATAAATTATTTAAGTATTAAGCTGTGATAATGTGAATAAATTTCACGAAACGTTAGCATACAATCCAAGTTTTTAATTTCTATACTTCAGTCCTCAGTAACCGTAATCACTTTTTATAAAAATATATATATATATATATAAAATGATCATTTGGGCTTTACTTATAAAAGCTAAGTTATTATTTCATCTTATTAATTGCAATACGTTAGTATTTACCAACTAACCTTGTGTAAAAAACTACTTATAATATTTATATATATATATATATATATATTGCTGTGTTAATAGGGTCATTTAAGGGTAGTTAGGACCAAGAGTATAGCGCACTCCACGTAAAATACATAAGGGCTCAGAAAACCACACAGTTTTCTGAAGACAACAAGAAATACGATGATTAGACTGGAAAGTAAATGACAACGCCCTGTATATAAATAATAATCATAATAAATTCAGTTAATGAAATATTTTGAAGATTTATTTGAATAAAACAAATCCAAAAGTCGTTATATAACAGCTGAAATCCGACACGCGTGGATAACGCATCACTATTACATCAAGAATCCTAATTAATACAAGCAGGTTTAATAATGCGTAGGATAGAAAACGCGGATAATTTAATGCATACATTGTATTCGTCTACGTGACTAGAGAATTAAAATCGACACCTGATTTATTGGAAACAAACAAAGCATGGCAATTAAAAATCAAAGTTCACCAAATTTATTTGAACAAACAACGGTTTACTTATCTAGAAGTATGAAAATCCAAGCGGATCAATGCTATTAACTTGAAATCGTACGTGACAAGAGAAACGCGTTGATGTTAATACACAAAAATAATACCATGGAATATCCGAAAACCTGGTTTTAAAGTTTATACAAACAACGAACTTTGCGCTTGTCAATAGATAGACAGTGCATTTAAATATGACCAGATTTGTAAACAAATGAGTTCATCATGAAGTAAAGTATAGTTCACGTCTCTTAAAAACCAAAATATACACGTTAACTTAGTAATTGTGAAGTATAAAATAATACTGCCGAATATGGAAAATTGATGGTTTGTCGTTTTATCCTTAAATAGAAAAACGACTCCAAAGAATCACCGGAGACAAGTCTAAAGAATCACTGGAGACAGCTCTAAACAATTACGGGAGACAAATTTAAATAATTACTGGAGTCCAGTCTATATAAATATGGGAACAAGTGTAACTAAATGCTGAAGCAATTATTACTGGAACAAAAGAGGAAATGCAACATGCATTTACTTCAATGATTAATGGTGAAGGAGTTTAATGCAGTACGCTAGTATATTTAAGGCGATGCCATGAGGGACGCACACAACGGTTGGACCACAGACTGATTTAAACTGAAAAACAACAGGCTAGCCAATCTGAATGTTTATTATTATTTGATTTTATTTGTGGATATTTAATTGCACTCTGCTAAATTGAAAAACTTAAGATTTAATATTTAATTAAATATTACAAATTTAAATACTTTAAAATTGCTTTCATGATAATTTATGTGAGGGGTCGGCAAGATTTAATTTTTGAGTATACGTTGTAAATTACGTAAATAAATGAGGTTAAATGAACGTTCATCAGGCTTCAATTAATAATTAATAATACTAGTGATTTTGCTGATTTTTTGATCATCTTTGGTTATAATAATTATTAAGTTTATTGATTCAATTATTAGAAGAAAATTCCAGTTAAGGAATTTTGACCTTTTCATACGTTGTAAATATTTTTGAAACATTATAATAATTTGTGGTTAATGGTGTTTTGGTTTAAAGATTAAAACAAGAAAGAGAGGTATATGGTAGGTTTAAAGGCTTTGTTTGTCGTATTGTCGCAAGCTCCGTGCGTAATTCAAAAGCTGAGCTAGCGACGCAATTAAAATTATATATTAAAAATCAAAAATTGAGAAATTAAAAATGTATACTTTTTAATTCATAAAAAGGGCGCATAGGAGTATTGCTACAGTTTTACAGTTTCACAACAATATATATATACATATATATATATATATATATATATATATATATATATATATATATGTATATTACTGAGATATTTAGAGGTTCAAAGGGCATTAATTGTTCATTTGGTAATTAATTCTGTATTTGACGCGTTTTTAGAGTCTATAGTTTTAGAATTTAATTTGTTTCAAAAAATTTCAAGAAGCTGAAATGTAATTTAGCTTAATCCTTACAGATAATTACTCATATAGATAAAAAGCATGGCATTTCGTATTTAATTTATAGGAATATTTTCAAAAGCTTCGACTTCATTTCAAATCTTTTAGTTTACAAGTAGTTGGCAGTTATATTATTAAGTAGAAGTTTTTAAACGTGCTTTAGAAGAAGCTAGTTTCCTAGTATCATTAAATTATAAACAAATGCAACCATCTCATTTTTGCTTGTATATGGTAGATTTGGACTGCACAAATAACAGCAAATTCTAGGGAGTTATTAGTTCCGACGTCAATTAAAGAAATTGGTAGCTTCTTAAAAACGATATGAAACTTGAGTTGGAGTGGGTTATTGTCGTCCGTTACAAACGAAGCTTGCAAACAAGGTAACAGAGAGAGGTTATTCGATAGCATGTGTATAAGTGGAATGAAAATAAAACGTGTTAAGAGAGGCGTAGTTTGAACGTTAGCGTTCGTTGACTTGGGTGAATACACAAGATTATTTAGACGGGATAACAGTTGTGCGTTGTACAACGGAGATGGAAAACAAAGTAAGAGATAGGTAATTTTTAGCGCGCATACAGAAGTGGTATGAAAATAACAAATGTCAAGATAGGCGTAGTTTAAACGGTAACTTTCGTCAGCTGGAAACGATATACACAACGTTATTGAAGCGAGATGTTTGACTACGACGAAACGATTTAGTACGGGAGTGTCCTGGTACATGAGTTTGTTTGTGTGGGGCAGTTTTTGGAAAACTGTGAGCGTTGGAAGTGAAGTGTGATTTTTATTTGCACTGAGTGTGCCAAGTATGCAATTTGAAATGGAGTAGATGTCAGTATTTGGTTGGTTTTGTTGATTACCAACAATGTATAGTATAAGAGGTTTGGAGTTGGATGCCCTATAAAATTGGTAGACGAGATGACTTCTTGGTAATATGGTTGCAGTTTGCAGTTGCGGTTATAGCAATCCAGATTGGGGTGTTCCTAAATGCAGCAGTTCTCGATACAATGGTAGCTGGCCCGTGGGTGAACATGGAATCCAGGTAACTGATGCTTTTCGTTGTATATGTGTGTAAATAGATGCTTAATGTGACTTGGTGCATTGGGAGTATAATTTTATGAACTACAAGGACAAACATGGGAAGAGGTACAGATTGGAATTTTCAAGTCGAGATTTATGACATTTCTAATATTTGATGTATGTACAAGGTAAAAGGGTCTTTTTGATTATTGATGTGCAAAATTAGCACGAAAGGTTCAGGTTTTACTATGAGCTCATATTGAACCAGGGTTATAGTAAGAAATGTGGTAAAACCCTATTACTTTCTCCGATTTAACTAGAAGGAAAGAATTGTGTGGGGTAATTATTGATATCGAAATGTACTATTAAGGGAGTATTTTTAAATGGGATGTATATAACTTATAATTAATGTGTGAATGAGGAGTTTAATTTTGATTTTGGCGTGTACATTCTTTCTGGTATGCTAATAAATGTAGGCTATTTACCGTCGTAGCGTTTTATTGTCGAATTGTTAGTTTTGTATTTCAGGAAGCAGCTGAGCAGCCGTGGAAAACTTTACTAAGCGAGGTGGTATTTAAAATAGGTACATCACATCAACACAACAGTAAAGCTTGTAGTCAGAAGCACGTAGCAATTAGTGGCGCCCAAGTCGTGGGACTTTTAAGCAGATATTCTTTGTTGGAGGCACGTAGCAATTAATGGCGCTCAAGTCGTGGGACTTTTAAGCAGATATCCCCTTTGATTGCGGATCGTAGAAATATATATATATATATATATATATATATATATATATATATATAAAAGTTAACAACTTAAAATTACATTGGCAAGCTCCACCACTAGCTGTAAATAAAAAATAGGCGGCTCCGTGGCGTAGTGGTATGTGTGTGACTACTACGTCCCAGGTCCCCGGTTCGAATCCCGACACGGTCCGCTTGAAAAATATTAGGCGAGCATTTTTCGCAGAAATACACCCTCGTTCGGATGAGAGGTAAAATGGAGGTCCCGTGTGTGAGTGTTGTCACGCACGTTAAAGATCCCTACCTTGCTTGGAACAGCAAGGATTCGGCAAAATTCAAAATTTTCCAAGTAAAAAAAAACTCGCTTCCTGGCCAATGTAGTACCTTCGGGTGGAGCATTGGAAAATCACATGTAATGTAAATAAAACTACGCGGAAAATGTTGGACAGTGAGAGAAATCACAAGAGCAAGTAAGTGTTATGATACTAATGGTGGACATTTTCAACAATTCAAGTGATAGGTTTCGCAATTGCATGTTGCCAGTATTTCTTTTAAACCGTTGGCACAGGAGGACCCATTCAAAAAGTTCATGGTAAGTCTTTTGTCTTAAAATGATTCTAGGTGATTCTAGGAAGATCGCCACGTGTACCGTCAATAAAGTAACACCCTGTATAATTAATTCATATATATTGCGATTGTATGGCTTTGTTTTATAGTTTTCATGGATGGTCTGATTATCACGAACAAGAAAAACAAAAAAACCTTCATATTTCAGTCATTTGCAAAAATAACTATCGTATATTATATCTGCAAGATCAGTACAACAAAAGCTATTAAACGGGCCCATATCCAGCTATGCTTTCTATTTAAACAATTGAGATAATGTACAATAATGTATTTATCTATAAAATAAAAAAAATAAAACGTTTTGAACCACGTGCACTATTCAGCATAAAAATAGCTACACATTTTCTATTTGCGTTATTCCTCTATTGTCATTAAAAATGGCAATATTTAACTTTCCAAAATATTCAGACATCCGTAGACTTTTTCTAAAAAAAAAGAAAAGCCATGCAAGATCAACAGACAAAAACCACATTACTGCCCATTTGAACTCTCTGTCTGTAACAGTTTCCAAGATGTTCATAGTAAAAATGAAAATAAACTCACGCTGCCTATATAATTTTCCTATGGTAAAATTTCAAAAATTCTGAAACAGAGGCGCTCTCTTTGTCCAAAAACGGTAGAATCTATTTCCAACAATTTTCGTGGACTTGGATGTCTTAATACTTATGACCTTAACCGAATTGGATACATTACAAAATGGCGAATATGTCAGTACGGCCAAAGTCCAAAACATTTTAAAAGTCGCCGAGGTTTTCTCAATAGCATCATCGATGAATTAATCGATTATATTCGTAGTTTTCTAATTTACCTGGATAAAAGTTGCATTGAATATAAAGGGATTAGTTTTAATAGATACAATGTTATGGGATAGAGTGTATAATACAACGATGCACTCAAAAGTTGCAAAAAGTTACACAATAAGAGATGCTGCTCTTTGCAAAAATTATAAAAATACAAATTCTGCTTCTTTTTAGTATTCATCGTCGATAGACGTCGTTTTAATTTTACTAATATTAATCCGTGAAAGTCGTAGTACCAGTTTACAATTTTTTCTAAAATTTAAATCGAAATAGTTTCATGCAAATCCAGTCAGAGTATCAAATTTCAAAGTATCACCCCTTTTTGCTAATATTAACCATTAGAACGAAATAAGATATGCAAATGCCCAATCGGTAAGGAAAAATCGGCCTTATGATTTAGCGAACGTTTTAAAATGAATTTCAAAGTCCAACAGTGGCGGCTCGTGACCTGAACAAGAGGTGAGGCTCAAAATGAGTCTATTTAGAAACTCTACATTTAATATAAATGAATCTCTAGGTTATCTAAGAGGTGCTTTTTCTTATTATTCCTTGAATTCATTGGGAATCAAGAGTAATTATTGAAACGAAAAGCTTACAAAAGTGGTTCTAATACCCTTAGTTTGCATAGCTATACTATTAACTACAAGCAAATTAAGTTTGATAAGTCAAATGTATTCTACGGTTTTTCAGTTTTGCAAATTTATCGATTACATTTTCATAAAAATCTGGATTTTACTTAATTCGCATAATAGTTCCTTTTCTATAGACATTAAACTTAATCCACCAAGCCGCTCTTGACTCATCGTATTTCTTAAGTATGCCTTTATGCGTTTTAGACACGAGAAATTTCTTTCAACTGATACACTTGTAGCAGGAATCGTTAAAATTAATTGTAGAACTGTTTGAATCTGGCAAAATATATCAGCAAAGTCACAAGAAAGTATTTTAAGGGTTGTATATAAATCTGAATTTTTAAACTGCTCGTCTCTATAAAAAACACAAAGTTCATTAATAAGTCTATCCCTATCAAAAATATTTGGATAAGTTTCAAATAGAGATTGCAGAGATTTTTTAGGAAATTTGGTGGTATAGAATTCATACTTAGAGTGATCAAAGAAAGTGAGAAATTCTAAGCTATTAAGATTCGAAAACCGTGTATTAAGTTGCAGACTAATGCAGTCTAAAATTTCGTAATACAGAATGTTGTATTTTGAAATATCTCTTGCTGAGATGTTGTTCCGCGCCGATTAGGTAACTCTGTTAAATTTCTGGCACGCCGAAAACATTCCAAAAATTTGCCTTCGTTCCTTAATTCGCTAATTCGGACGCAAGCAGTATTTATTTGTATTAGCTGCACGAATGGATTCGGCTCCCGAGGTCGGATCATTTACTATTGCTTCGAAAACTTTTACGAAGTTGTCCCACTCGCTTGCGACAATGTTCAAAATTTTGATCTTGAATACCACCTGGTTTCCGCTGCTCGTGGCACACGTTTACCAACAATATGATCTAATATTACTGATCTTTTAGGTGAATGATGGAAAAACTTGGTATACCTGATAAAGTAGAGAAAAGATTCTACTCTGCGGAATATTTTGTGTACCTTGTTGTAAAACGAGGTTTAACCGGTGAGCACAGCAATGAGTAAAAGAGCATAAGGTGCAATTGACTTAGCTTTTGCCTTTCTTTAACTAAATGGGTTTAAAACACCCTGAACTACTTCGAAGAGAGCACTGGCGGTTCGATCACTACTTACATCAAAAAATCCCATAAACCTTTCTTTTAATTTAAAATTTCGAGTAACAAATCGAATAGTTATTGCGCACTGAGATTTGTCTGCAATGTCAGTAGTATCATCAGATATTAAAGCAAAGAAAGGACTAGCTGCTATTTCTTGGGAAATGTTCTCTTTAGAAAATCTTCAATGCATGATATTAATTCATTTTGAATTGCTTTTGACTGGCCGGTGAAGATTTGGCTCATTTTTGATAGGTGCTCTGATACTTCTGCGTTTCGCTTAATCAAACATTCAAAAACTTCTTTAAAATTTCCACGATTTAGCGATTGTGAAGATTCATCATGACCCCGAAAAGCCAATTCTTGTTTACTCAAAAGTATGGTAGTATCAATTAAATAAGATAGCAACAACCTATTTTTTCGGACATTTTCGTTATATATAATTTTATTAAAACCAGCATGTTCCTGAAGTGCATCTAGTATAGTTGTTCGATTTTGTTGAAGTCGTTTGAAACCAACATTTTTTATATGATCTTTGAAACATTCATGCATTTTGCACTACGCTAAATGTTTTTTAAATCGCAAAAACCTTTACTGCAAGTCCAGCTGTTATTGACATTTGATAACAAAACGCACGGCCAACAATATAGACTCTGTTTATATGTACTTCCGCAAATCCATTTGTAGGTTTCTTACCACGATAACTGAAAAGTTCTATTAAAACTTCGACCTTGTCGATTATCAGTACTAACTATATTTAGTGGAGGAGTCGGGCGCATAAATAAAATTTGCCGTTTTTCTAACTCACCGCGCACTGAAAAAGGCGTTTCAAATAAAGATAATAGAATATCATGTAAGGGATATACATGACCCTGTGCCGAAATTTGAAATCAATCCAAATTGGAACAATATAACGATATTACACAATTTGAATTATATTATAACAATCAGTTTTTGTTTATATAGATTAAGGTTAACCACTATTCACGAGAAATAAAGTACTAAATAAGGAACAAGAACACTAAACAGTAATCACTTAAACTCTGTGTAATGTATTCTATTTGAGGCATAAAGCACCAAACGTACAAATGTTAACCCGATTTATCAATTCACTATTGAAGAATTAACCCAACTAGGTTTTTTACAAAACACAGCTTTCAAACAATACAATAATTTAAAATGAAACCAACAAATAATTCCAACTTGTCAATGTCAGTTGTTAAAAACTATGGAACCACTACGGGGTTAATGGTTGCACTAATACCTAAGTTTAAGCTCTTATAATAATAGAAAATTATATATTTAACATTCACATATGTTTGATTTTCGACTTTTTGTGCAGTTTAACAACTATTACAAAGTCCGACATTCATCATCCCTACCGATCATTGACTGACTAACTTCCTTTAAGTATCCAGCCATCCCGCAGCTGCTACTGTCGTTATTATGATTACAAAGATCCGAGAGGCAACGATGAGAGAGCCTCAGTACCCGAGTATAAAGTGTTGGTTGATGTATAGAGATAACCGCTAGGACGCATCGCGCTCGCGTATAATGTAGCTTTGGATGCATGGAGATGGTGAAATAAGTGTGGCGCACTTTATAACGCCTCAGATGAATTTGTATTGGCAGAAATCGTGCACGAATTAAGAAATGAATTTTGTATTACAAACGTTCATTATATAATACTGATTATTAATCGAATTATGATATATTTGACCAAAAATTGTTTAGAAGACGTTTGTACAAGTTGTAATAGAATTTTTCTTTATGATTGAAAAGAAGATATATAAAATTAAAGGTGAGGCGGCGGTTCACTTGCCTCATACGACCAGCCGCCGATGAAGTCCAACTCAAATTTTTACATTTATGATATACGAAAAAGCTTTTGTAATATTATAAATTTAAAAATATCAAGGTAAACTCAAAGTTCAACAAATATTCAAAAACAAACAACTTCCTCGCAAATAACAGGCACGTGATATTGTATTCCTTAATCTACATAAAATTAAAATTCAAGGTTAGTTGCAGCCTAATAAAATTCATCATCAAAACAAAGAAAAATTCTAAGCAAGACAAAGAAATTAGAATAATTCTGTTACCTTCATTTTGGAAAACAAAAGGCTTACCTTTTCTAGGCATTCTTGTCCAATAGCTTTGGGATGAACCCGAACTTCGAAAATCACAGAATTGGGTTGACTAATTAAACACCACATTGTGCAAACCGATTCAGTTTTCCAAAAATATCAGGAAATATTTAAATTACTAAAATATAACGATCACCTTTCCGTAAAGTAGTGATAATGATCTATGTTGATCGCGAATCGTTTGTTGAATAAACTCTGTGCACATTTTAAAACTACGTCCATACTATAATACTGTTTGGACAGAATTAGATAAAATTAAAATCGAAGTGGTTTGCTCTACGAATGGAGTAAGCTACGACACATATACAAATACAGGTAACTCTAATGACTGTTATAAAACTAGGATGTCCTGTAAAATATAGCGCTGACTTCTTTCGCATGCGTAGTGCCGACTCCCCACATCACAGCTGTTTTTCATGGGTAAATGGAGCAATCCTTAAACAAACAATAACAACAGAAAGTGCTGTTGCTAAGCAATGAAATTTGCAATTTTTTGTTTATCGTAATGTTATGAATTTAAGAACATAACTTTAAAATTCATTTACAAGCTCCGACATTTTTAAGCGGCACCGTTTTTTATTGTGTTGTACTTTGAAACTTCGAGACAGTTTTGGGATTGCCCTGCACGTGCAGCTTACGTGATATTACAGTATAAAAAAATTATACTAAGATGACATCACGCTCGATTGCCGCATATGTAAAAATTCAATCTAATAAAAACCATTTGGACCACTAAATTTAAATTGCAAGTTTTTTACGTTCTTACCATTTTAAAGTAATTAAAAATCATTTTCGACGAAATGTATTTTTTACATATAGTACAGTAAAAGTTTTTCTTAAAAAATCTCTTCCAATTAAAAAAGCACTTTCACAAAGATCTGTTAGGGATATAATGCTGCATCAATTTGTAGTGGTTTCGTGCTTGAAAAATTTCTTAAGATAATTAAAATCAATAAGCAAGAATTTGCTCCTAAAAGAACATTAAAAAGCGTTAAAAATTCATATTAACGCTTAAAGCTTGTGAAAATTTATTGTTATGAGGTGAACTATATATTCAAGTATAACAGATATGTCTAAAACGCCCTAGAGGCAAGCATTTTATATGATTTCAATTCTGATTTGGTTTCGTGTTAAAACATTCCATATTGGCCTAGAAGAATTACAATGTGTCTTCTGCAATGTATATTGCCTACCCAATAGGTACAACGTAATGTTATTAAATTCGCAGCGCCATATAGTCTGGATAGTTAACCTAAACTATCATACTTAGCAATAGCTATAATAGAATTAGAGCAGGAACGCACAGAAGTGAATATCGATACCTATTTCCCAAACTATCGTAAACCCATATGTTGTTTGTGCGAAAGGAGTCATTGTAAGATCACATATACGATTTTCGCAGGAATTATACCAATTTAACAATTGTAAGTAAATAAATTTTTATTAAAGAAATCTCCAAACTAATGTAAGCTGCCTTGATTATGCATTTACACACCACCAAAATAACGCAAACCACATCGCCTGATTTCGCTAACATAATAGACAGCGTTGGTTACGAATTTTAGTTTTTTTCTGCATTTCATCAGAGTAAGTACTGGTGTTTTTTTTTACTTTTTTAACCTTTCGGTGGTCGCGTGAAGAATACCTACTATCGGCAGTAGTCACGTCGGTCTCACAGACCGAGGTTATATAATGCAATTTATTATCAATAATATTAATACAATATGAAGAATTTTCATTTTAGTAACACAATACCAATAGCAAGACGCTAATTAAAAAATTTATGTGTTTATTGAACATGAACAAGTGTAAATATTTATCGCTAACCTAAGAATCTAATGATTACGTAAAAATGTTAAGAATGTAGTTGTAGTAAATTATCTTAGTTGTCAGTTTCTTTACATTTACTACAAATAACAGTTATGTGCGCCAAACACATAAATGTACCGCAAACAAAACACGAGTATTCTGTTTTTCAATTTTTAGAATCACAAAACGCGCACTTGTCCTGAGCATTCTCAGATGGTATTTTCTTCGTGTTGCCAATTTTAGTTACTTCTTGCAGCCTAAGTTTCAAAGTCCTTGGTATATTTGGCATTGTAGCCCTAATACGCATGTGGTAAAATTAAATTCATAGCCATCATCATTAGGGCTTCAGTCCTGGAACTGGTTAGACGCGTACTCTCATTGTTTCTTATTCTGAACTAACCTACACATTTTCCTGAAATTTGCACAGTCTACATCTATCACTATCTGATGTAGGTCTACATTTACCTCCTTTTTTCGTATCTCTGCTTGTAATTTATCCCATACTATTCCCCAAAAATGCCGTAGAACGTATTCTCCCCTTCTATTTCTCCTATTTTGTTTCTACCCTAGTTCCCCTACTATTTGTATAACCTATTTGTTATTAACTTTGTCTGTCCATGCTATCATCCTCATACATCTGAAGCCCATCAAATATGGGCAGTAGGAAAAGCAGACAAGAAAACGGTAATAGACTTTTGAAATCAAAAGTCTAGTACCGTTTTCCTGTCTGCTTTTCTTACTGCCAATATTTCATAGGCATACTGTGCTGTGCTGCACACATATGCTTTTAACAATTTTCTTCTTGTTTCTATGTTTGTTGTCTTTCATTATAGGCAGTGTTCTTTCTTGTTAGAAGCAGTTCAGTCCCCTTCTATTGTTTTACAATTATATACCCTATTTCTCCGACATTCAAATGACTGTGAAAAGGCCTATGGCTGCCATGTTCCCCCAGCACTTGAACATTTGCCCATTTAATATTTTTCCAATATATCTTTTCGCACAGTCAGCGTTAGTTGCAGATATTTCACAACCAACACCAGTAGTTGTTTACAACAATCATCAGATTTATCTGCACTTATTTTTTCGTCATTAGGTTTCCGTCTCAAAATTGGTTGGACATGTACCTGCACTTATTTATATTCTGAGCTAGCCTACACAGTTCCCTAAAATTCTCACATAGCCTATATACAGCTCGCTTCCTCTTCTAGTGTTTTCGAATTTTATGCCCTATTTCACCGAGATTCAGTGAAGGGGGTTAAGCAGCGTGTGGCTGTCAAGATCCTCCAACACGTAAACATTTGTCGAATTAATAGTTTTCCAGTAAATTTCTTCACACAATTAACATTATTCAAGAATATTGCCCAAACAATACTTGTAGTTGCTTATAATAATCTTCATGTTTAAGTACAGTTACTTTTTTCGTCATTAGTTTATCCATCTTGGGACTGGTTGGATGCGTACCTCCATTGATTTCTGTTCTGAGTTAGCCTACACATTTCCCTGACATTCCTACAGCAGTAGTCTAACCTAGGTCTACCTCTACTTCCCTTTTTTCCTACCTCTGCTTCCAATATATTCCGAACTATTCTCTCATGCCGTAGTATGTGACCTATCATCCTATCTCTTCTATTTTTACCGTTTTCCACATATTTCTTTCTTCCCTGACATTTTTAGTACCTCTTCGTTCTTGACTTTGTTTATCCATGATGTCTTCAACATATGTCTGTAGCACCACATTTCAAAGGCTTCTACCTTTTTCTTGTCCGCTTCTCTTTTTATGTTTGTTGTCTTTGAACACAGTATTTGCTTTTTTTTGTTAAATGTAGCACAACCTTGTGTTAATATTTGTTTTATATCTTTTGTGCTTTTCCCGTCTTGCACTAAGGCTTCCTAGGTAGCAGAAATCCTTAACCTCTTGTAAGTTCTTGTTACATATTTGTAATCTTGTTTTTGATTTATTTTTCCCTCCTTTACATACTAGTATTTTAGTTTTATTTTTGTTAATTTTCATATCGTATCTTTCTGTTAGAACCGTTTCCATTTCATTAAGAGCAGCTTCTAACCCTTCCTTGCTAGATGTTAATACCGCTATATCATCTGCAAATCAATTTTTTATTCCTGCATAGTAATTCCAAATGTCTTCCTGCATTTGACAGTATTCATTGCCTCTTCAATGTACAAGTTAAAAAATAATGGGATAGGCCACATCCCTGTCTCACCCCTTTCCTAATGTTTACTCCTCTACGTTCTTGCTCTAATTCTATTACTGCTGTTTGCTCTTTGTATAAGCTACGTACTATTCGTCTATCCCTATAACTCATTCCATTAGTCTTTGTACAATTCTAGTTAATATTTTTGACACGTGTGCTGTAAAACTTATTGTTCGAAAATTTTCACATTTTTCCGCACCTTTCTTTTTTGATATAGTTACTATGATGTTACGTTTTAAATCTTTGGGTATCTCGCCTGTCTCATACATATAGCTTACAAGTTGGACGAGATGTTCTGTTACTGCTTGTCCTGCGGCTTTTAGAGTTTCTGCTTGCACCTTATCTGTATCCGGCGCCTTACCATTTTTCAGACCCTTTAATGCTAGTTCAAACTCATCTCTAAGTATAGGATATCCCAAGTCATCATTTTCAACGTATGATTTCTGTTCTAATGCTGTTAGTTTCTCTCCTGCATATAAATTCCCTATATGTACTTGCCATCTACCCACTTTCTCTACATTTTCTATAATGACGTTTCCTCCTGCGTCCTTTATATTTTTGCTATTTGGTTTTGTATTCCTAAAATTGATTTTAATTAGTTTGTGTGTCTTGTATTGTATTGTATTGTATTTTTATTTGAACCTATATATGCATGGTAGTGGCACAGACAAGCAATATAACATATAGTGAACGACAGTGTTGAAAGTCTTAAAATAAATACAATAAAATATATTATAGTCATAACCAATATAAATTAACCAACAATAATGATTAACAAAGTATCTGTCCTAATAGGTTTACTTGAAAGACTCATCATTCAAAAACTCCTCCATCGTGTAATAACACCGGTCACGCAGCAAGGTTAGTAGCGACAATTTAAAATTATGCGTACTCTTAGAATTTTTAATGCTGTCAGGAAGTTTATTATAGAGAGTTGGTGCCATAAATGTATTGATTTATAAACCCGGGTTGAAAGAGGTGTAATTTTGTAGATATTTCTTGAATTTCTTGTAATGTTTGAAGAATTACTGTTGGCACTATTATATTTAAGAGTGTTTTTACGGAAGAGCAGCAACGTATTCAAAATGAATAGGAAAGATTATGTGAGAACTTTCAGTCGTTTAAAAAGCGGCCAGCAGTGTTCATCTCTTGGTTTATGGCAAATAATACGGATAGCCCGTTTTTGCAATTTGAAGATGAGAGACATCTTTTCTAGTGTGGTATATCCCCAAAAGGGTATACCATACTGCAGCCTGGATTCAAACAAGGCATAATACACTTTAAGGGCAGAGCCAACTGCTAGTTCTGTGGATATAGTTCTCAGAACGTAACATGCTGATGCTAAGTTAACGGCAAGCAAGGATATAGATCTGACCAAGTTAAGCCATGGTCGATAGTTAAGCCTAAGAATTTAGTATTAGTGACAATATTTAGTGATAAATTGTTTAATATACTTATAGTTTCAGAGGCGACTTGAGGTTTGAAAATTATACAGCAAGTTTTTTTAGTGTGTATAGAGAATTTGTTTATTTTGAACCAATTTTGAATAGAAACAAGATCTGACGAAATGCAATTGTGAAGTATAGGAGCAGAAGAAAAGTCCCAATACAAAGTAATATCATCGGCAAATAGTGTACATGAAGCATATTTAACAGAAGATGTAAAATCATTAATATAAAGTAAGAATAATAAGGGTCCTAAAACAGAACCCTGGGGAACTCCTAAATTTACACGTACCATATTTGATACAATTGTTTTACGTTGACTGGAGAGTTTAACGGATTGAGTTCTGTTCTCTAAGTAAGATTTAAGCCATGAATTTGCCACTCCTCTAATACCATAATGCTCAAGTTTATTTAAAAGAATGCTATGATGCACGCAATCAAAAGCTTTCTTCTATTCAGCGTTGTATAGAGACCCATTAAAAATTGATGTATAGCATTTGCTGTGGATTTGTTAGAACGAAAACCAAACTGATTCAAATTTAGAATATCAAATTTGTTAACAAATCTGGTAATATGTTCCTTTATAAGCGTTTCTAATAATTTAGAGAAGATTGAAAGTAAAGAGATTGGTCTAAAGTTATTAAGTATGTTGGCTCCTCCCTTATGTAACGGGATGATAATAGCATGTTTCAAATACGAGGGAAATATTCTATTCAGAAAAGAATCGTTTATAAGCTTAGTAAGGTATTGTATAACATGAAGCGGAAGAAGTAATAAAATTTTAGCTGAGACATTATCAATTCGTACTGTATTTTTATTTTTAAAAGATTGTAGGACCCTAACTACTTTGTGCAGATCGGTAGGGTAAAGGAAGAGACTATTACGATTTCCATCCTTATGTTTACGCAAAAACTCAATTGCATCAGTAGCCAACGAATCGTTCTCTGAGACCAACTCACTAGCAACCTTAGCAAAATGTACATTTAAGGTGTTTGCGATATCATACACGTGACAATTCTCAAGCATAATGTCTTGTTTCTGAGTATTTAATCTATTAGTCAGTTCATTTATAACTCTCCAGGTTTCTTTAGGAATATTTTTCGAGTTTAATATACGTTTAAATAAAGAATGTGACTTTGCTGTTTTTACTAAATTGTTAAAAATTCTTTTATAGTGAAGGTAATAAGATTTAATGAAAGTAGAATTGGAGAAATGTTTTTACAAAATATGATGTGACTTTTTGTTTTTTGCTAAAATTCTCAAGCCCGCAGTTAGCCAACTTTTTTTCCCAGGCTTAACTAACACCAGGGGGAAGGACATGACAAATGCCGAAGAGATTTTGTTAATCAATGAATTGAAATTATAGTTAAGGTCAGTTAAATTTGAAGTGGGTAGACTATCAAAGGAACTCGCAAAAGTAGATATGTTTGCTAGAGAAAAAATTCTGTGGTATTTAGGGGCTGGTATGTTCGGATTTTGTAAGCTAGTACTGAAAAGAATTGCTTCATGGTCCGATAGATCACTACTGATTATTTCAGTAGTAATAATTAAATTTAGACTAATATTCGTAAGAACATAGTCAATTCTGGAACTAGAGTTAGCTGTTATTCTAGTGTCAGATGCTACCAGCATATCTAAGTTGTAGCAATTAATAATTTGTTTTAACCGAAGAACATTTTTATCCGGGTTGTTATTAAAATTAAGATTAAAGTCCCCTGTAATGATTAGCTTACAATAAGAAAAAGTAAATAGTCGACATTACCTGTTGGGGAACGATAAATGGAAAAGACATGTAGTTTAAGACTTTTGCTGAAGGCATGAGAGAGTTCAAAATTGAGCTCACTCTAGAGTTCATTAAAATCAGTGTTTTGGGAGAAATCAGTGGACAATCTATAATAAATGGCTGTGCCACCATGACTCGAGTGCGGTCTGTGATATAATACTAATAATATGATAATTTTCAATATGAACATGTTCCTCTGAGTTTAGCCAATGTTCCGTCAGACATATAATTTTTGGAAAGCCTATGCTATCTAACAATACAAGTAAGTTATTAACCTTGCTGCGCAAACTACGTATGTTGCACAGTAGGAGGGAGAGGCGCCGTGGTTTCATAGTTCTAAAAATTTTTTATTATTTTTAAGATTATTCCCTAGATTAGGTTTGTCAATTCGATTACTTGAATCAGAAATGTTCAAGTTTGAAATATCATGTGATGAGTGTGTGAATAAAGACCTAGAACTATATGTAGATGTCTTTATATATATGAGATTTTGATTCCTAATGTTAACAGATAGTGTAGATTTGGAGGTAAAGCTATTAGTGAGCAGTAAAACATGCTTCAATAAAAGTTCCTTTCCACTATTCTTAATATGTAATCCATGGTTGGTGAAGTGTTTTGATGATAGAATGGTGTTGATATCAACGTAAAAAAGGTTGACTTTAGCAGAAACAAGCAGCGAGTACAAATCACAATTAAGTGAATGTATGAAGTTATTTAATATATGATGACCTTTCCAAAATGGGGAACATATCAGGACTGAATTTGTGTTGACAGCAATGTTGAGTAATAATTTTTTAGTATCCTGAGAAATGTAGGAGCCTCTAAGGGCATAGTTAGTTCCACCCAAAATAATAACATAATCATTTTGAGTGAAGTCTCTACTACGAGACGATATGTTCGCTGTAACAATGCCTAATGTTGCATTGGGCTTGCATTCATTGAAGATTGAGAAATTATGTGTGTAATTAATGAGCTTAGGATTGCGTAGAAATTTTTCACATGACTAACACCATATATAACTATCTTTTTCTTTTTCAGATTAGGAATAGCACGACTCTATTGAGAGCTGGAGAGAAGCTTTACTGAGTGAGTCTAATTGTTAGAATTATTGTGTTTGTTATAGACTGATTTGACATAAGTGCATCCTGAAGGTTCAAGTCTATCATACTTATCTGTGTGGATATTATTTTCAGTGTCAGTTATGACTGTCGTACTCATGGAGATTGTTATCCTAGGGGCACTAGTTAAGAGAACTTGATTAACAGCATAGGAATGAGCAACACTTTCATGTATCAAATCTGTTGTTTGGTTTTGTGCATCAACCATATTAGTGAGAGTGCATACTATTGACTATAACCTCAGATTGTGAGTGCTCATTAAGTAAATTACTACTCCCAATCCGATGTGAATTAAAAATTAAGAATTTGTCACTCGAAGTTTGCGTAGCTTTATTTATCCAAACAGAAGGTTTGAAATGCTGAGCAGTGACAAGCTCAGATTTGAGGGATAAGTTTTCAGTTTCAGGTACTTTTATTTTAGTTAAGTAGTCCTTTGAAAGGTACTGATTTTCCTCGTTAATTTTATTGAGCGAATCTTCTATAGATATACTTTCTTCTAAGCAGACGTCGACTTGAGCTTTTCATCTTTCAACACGGCGAGTTAAGTTATTGCATTCTTTTTTTAAGATTTCATTTTCCGCTTTAATATTATTTAACTCATCAATTAGGGTGCTGTATTCTTCCTCAGGAATGGAAAAAGCTTTACTGGTACTAGAGGAGCAGCCGAGGCGATTAACAGAAGAAAGTCAATGGACCAACACAGTTAAAGTATTGAATAGCTTTTCGTAGGATTCACAGCATTCTGGACATCCAATTCGTAGGGGCTCGATTCGAAAAGCGGAGTACCCGGATTTTGGTGGTATCACAGCAAATTTGACGCCCAATCTGTGGGGCTCGAATGTTTTTTTTTAGGACCAGTTCCCGCATTCAAAGGAGCATTTCACAGCAAATTTGACGCCCAAAAGTGAGGCTCAATTATAAAGCGTAGTTCACGGATTTTGTAGGTTTCACAGCAAATTTGGCGCCCAACGTGGGGCTCGAGTTCAAAATAAAATTTTTGTGATTTTATTCCAGGAAACTGGCGATCTGAGAGAGAGAGTTTCTGTGTGTGTATAAATTTAAGAGTATTTTGAGAGTGTGTGTGAGAGGGATTAGAACGTATGCAGAGAAAAGAGTGGTTAAGGAGTCAAGGAGTGGAAATTGGAAGTGACGATAGTGCATTGTATGAAAAAAATACGAAAATGGAAGAAGCTGGAGGCAGTAGAGATCAGTCGAGGACGGAATCAGGGGATCAAGGAAACGAGATGATAATGAGGATGCTTGAAAGGATGAATGAGACGTTAAGCGGGGTTAGAGAGGACTCGAACAGGAAATTTGAACAAATGAATGAGACCTTAAGTGGAGTTAGGGAGACATTAAGCGAAAAAACAGATACAACAACCAAAGAATTTACAGAATTTAAAAATAGCCTTACCGTGAAACTGGGGGAAGTTGAAAATAGGGTTGATAAAAATGAGCGTGATATTACAGGTCTTCGACAGGAAATGGGACATTTAAGGTCCGAAGTACGCATTTTTTGTGAAGAAGAGATTAATGTAAAAATGACTGAAGTGACGGACTCATGTAGGGATCAGTTAGGCAGGGTAGAACGCGAAGTTAGTAGTATTAAATACAACATGTCAAATTTAACGGGGGATGGTCCCAGATTTTCTACAGGTGGAGTATCATTGGACCAACACATGAAGTTTTATGGTGATAACAGGGTAAATCCACAAATTTTTATTAATAGCGTAAGAAATCTAGTGGGAAATTTATTTGACGAACAGACTAAACTAAATACGATAAAGGCTTTATTAAAGGACAATGCGGAAGCGTGGTACAATTTAGTAGGACAGGACATAGACACGTATCAGGACTTTGAAAACAAATTTTTAAAGCACTACTGGAGTGACCACAGACAAGACCAGGTACGAGACGACTTAATCACAGGAAATTTAAGGAGAATTTTCAGGAAGTAGAGCAATATGCTATACGCAAGTATAGCATAGCAAAGCAACTGAACCCACCACTGACGGACCGACAAATTATTAAGTATTTATCACGACACTTCGAGGTAGACATAAGACAACACGTAGCACTACAGAACATAGTGGACAGAGAAATGTTTCTAGAATACTTGCAGAAGTACGACGACGTAAGTAGTGGACGACCTCGGGATAATAGGGAAAGACAGATCACAGCAGTTTATGACGCCCAATCTGTGGGACTAGAATTTTTTTTGTTGAAAGGACCCAGTTCCCGCATTCACAGGAGTATATCACAGCAGTTCATGGCGCCCAATCTGTGGGGCTCCAATGTTTTTTTTTAGGACCAGTTCCCGCATTCAAAGGAGCATTTCACAGCAAATTTGACGCCCAAAAGTGAGGCTCGATTATAAAGCGTAGTTCACGGATTTTGTAGGTTTCACAGCAATATATATATATATATATATATATATATATATAAATTTACCAATATAGATAATGAATATATTTATATCTTGTTAATTAGTAAATTCTAATTTGTGTGTTTTACATTTTTCGGATGGACTGTCATAATTGTGAACTCAGCCGCCTGAGAATAAACATTAAATTCAAATTGAAAATAATAAAATTCACAACATAAGCCGTCCGCGTTGAGGTGACTTGAAGATTGACATAATAAATGAATACACAAGGCAATGCAAAAAATAATCATGAATTCTACAAACAAAAAATAAAAAAGGTAATGATCGATAAATGCATAATAAAATAAAACAATATTGAATATTATTCTACACTAACTTCCAGGCAAGATGCACAGTTTAGTCACAGGACGCTTCTGTGCATCACTTACAGATTTCACCGACATCACTCGGACTATATCTTGTCCAGGATGAATGTCTAAGACGCGTGCTAATTTTTATTTTGCAGGTGGCAAGCATTCGTCTTTTATTAAGATCATAGTTCCAGGAACTATAGTGCAATTGGAATTCTTAAACCATTTATGATGCTGCTGGAGCTCATTGATATATTCTTTGGACCACCTTCTCCAAAAGGTCTGTACAATTTGTTGTACTCTTTGAAATTGTGAAACACAACTTTCATTGATCATAGTTAAGTCACAGTCTGGTACGGTCATGAGACTACGGCCAATTAAGAAGTGAGCTTGGGTTAGAGGATCAAGATCACTTGGATCAGAGGATAGAGGTGTTAATGGTCGAAAGTTAACCACCGCTTCAATCTGAGTTAATATGGTACAAAATTCTTCATACGTAAATGGAGAATTATTAGTTACTCTTTTCAGGTGATATTTTATTATGCGAATTCCAGACTCCATCAAAGTGAGAAGATCAAGATGGGACGAAGCGCCACGATATGCCTTCATTATTCAAAATGGTTTCAATTTTGTTATTTTCTATACCGGAATACATTGTTTTAAGTAATTTCTTTATTTCTTCTGTATTAGCTCCTGCAAAGTTAGTGCCGTTGTCAGAGTAAATTATACCAGGTTTGCCTCGTCTACTAGAAAATCGTCTTAAAGCAGCAATAAAAGCTTCTGGTGTTAAATCAGATACTAACTCAATGTAAATTGCCTTTGTCACAAAGCACACAAAAATGCAAATGTAGTGCTTTTAGGATTTGAACCCACGTCCTTTTTTGTTTTTAATTAATACAGGACACAATAATCAACAGCGCAAGTGTGGAACGGAAAGTCAATCATTAGGCACTCTTTAGGCAGAGAACCCATTAAAGGTGCATATGACTTAGGAGATGTTCGAAAATGCGTATTGCATTCCCTAGCAATTTTCTTGACACAATTTCATCCTGAAATTGACCAAAATGTTTCACGTACATGATACAATAAAGTCTGCGGACCAGAGTGTAATGTTTTCTATTGTTCGTGCCTAATTATTAGATATGTCAGTTTATGCTTCGCAGGCAATAGAAGTGGAGTATTTTATTTTCAGAAAACTGTGAATAGTGAATTCTACCACCAACCTGGAGTAAACTATCATGATCTAGGTAAGGATTAAGTGATAACAAGCAGCTTTTAGATTTTAAATCTTTGTTATTCTTTAAATCAGTTATGTCTGACTGAATTTCTTGAATTTGTGCTAAGTGCACTAGAGGTTTTGTAGCTGTATTCAGTTCTTCATGGGATAAAGAACCAGAACGTTTTTCAGTTACGACTGAGAAAGCATAATGTTTGAAGCGCTGAGCATATTCAGCAAATTTTCGTAGTTTCTTATATGAAGAAAATTAATCAAAGATGCTATTAATGACATTTTGCACTGTGAAACTCTTGATTGACTTATGCTCTTGAAAAATATCAGAGATGTGTTTGCTTGATTACGGTTCAAGTGAAGGTCACTGATCAGAGGATTTAGTGAACCATACTGAGCCATTCCACCACAATTCGGAAAAGATTAAAAACTTGGGTTGGATATCGCGAGATATCAGATCAGCTGAGTTATCAACAGATGGAATATGTTTCCATTGTTTAGTATTAGTTTTCTTTACATGCGGTTTCTGTTATACGCAATGCTTGGCAGCACTATCCATGCATAACAATTTTCCGCAAACACGTAATAAAAATGGAGGACACAACTGAAGATACGACCACGTGTCGCCGTCGTTTTTGCAAGAAAAACGCACAAAATACAATTAAGTCACAATTTTACACTCACTGAACAGTATTTCTTGGAACTGATTCAAAGCCTGCTCAAAAAACCAATATTGTTTCTCTTTTACTAAATTAATAATGCAATAATATCACTAAATCAAACACATGAAATTTGAGCTATTAAGTTTTATTCTACTTAAAATGTATGGAAAGTAAACACTAACAAATACGTTTCACATTGCCACAAGAAACAAACCGATTGAACTATTAAAATGATAATTTACGCACACACAAATTGATGCTAATAGCGCGGAACGCGGCAATCAACTGCCTTGCTTCCCACCACACAATGCTATTTACGTCGCAGAGCGCGACAGTCGACTGGCGCAAAAACAAACACAAAAAAATGGCAGGAAAATTACAAATTTCACAAAAAATGAGTTTTATAAATAATTTCAACTCATAACAGAACCTTTATTGAAGCACATTTTACTGATCACTGATAGCTTTAGCTCCAAATCTACACATTAGGAATCAAAATCTCATATATAAAGACAACTACATATAGTTCTAGGTCTTTATTCACACATTCATGACATGATATTTCAAACTTGAACATTTCTGATTCAAGTATACGAATTCACAAACCTAATCTAGGGAATAATCTTAAAAATAATAAAAATTTTTAGAACTATGAAACTACAGCGCCTCTCCCTCCTACTGTGCAACATACGTAGTTTGCACAGCAAGGTTAATAACTTACTTGTATTGTTAGATAGCATAGGCTTTCCAGAAATTATATGTCTGACAGAACATTGGCTAAACTCCGAGGAATATGTTCAAATTGAAAATTATCACATTATTAGTATATATCACAGACCGCACTCGAGTCATGGTGGCACAGCCATTTATGGTAGATTAAGTACTGATTTCTCCCAAAACACTGATTTTAATGAACTCCAGAATGAGCTCAATTTTGCCTTCAGCAAAAGTCTTAAACTACATGTCTTTTCCATTTATCGTTCCCCAACAGGCAATGTCGACTATTTTCTCTTATCCCTGGATACACTCTTATAGTCGGTTACTTCTTCTTATTGTAATCTAATCATTACAGGCGACTTTAATCTTAATTTTAATAACAACCTGGATAAAAATGTTCTTCGGTTAACACAAATTATTAATTGCTACAACTTAGATATGCTGGTAGCATTTGACACTAGAATAACAGCTAACTCTAGCTCCAGAATCGACTGTTCTAACGAATATTAGTCCAAATTTTACTATTAATACTGAAATAATAAGTAGTGATCTATCGAATCATGAAGCAATTCTTTCCAGTACTAGTTTACAAAATCCTAACATACCATCCCCTAAATACCACAGAATTTTTTCCCCAGCAAACATGAATACTTTTGTGAGTTCCTTTGATAGTCTATCCACTTCAAATTTAGCTTACCTTAACGATAATTTCAATTTATTGGTTAAAAAATATCTTCGGCATTTGATAGGTCCTTCCGCCTGGTGTTACTTAAGCCTAGGAATAAAAGTTGGCTATCTGTGGGCTTGAGAATTTCAGCAAAAAACAAAAAGTCACTTCACATTTTGTATAAACATTTCTCCAATTCTACTTCCATTAAGTTTTATTATTTTTGCTATAAAAGAATTTTTAACAATTTAGTAAAAACAGCAAAGTCACGTTCTTTATCTAAACGTATATTAAACTCGAAAAATATTCCTAAGGAAACCTGAAGAGTTATAAATGAACTGACTAATAGATTAAATACTCAGAAACAAGACATTATGCTTGAGAATTGTCACGTGTATGATATTGCAAACACCTTAAATGTACATTTTGATAAGGTAGCAAGTGAGTTGGTCTCAAAGAACGATTCTTTGGTTACTGATGCAATTGAGTTGCGTAAACATAAGGATGGAAATCGAAGTACTTAGGGTCCTACAAGCTTTTAAAAATAAAAATACAGCAGGAATTGATAATGCCTCAGCTAAAATTTTATTACTTCTTCCGCTTCATGTTATAAATACCTTACTAAGCTAATAAACGATTCTTTTCTGAATGGAATATTTCCCTCGTGTTTGAAATATGCTATAATCATCCCGTTACATAAGGGAGGAGCCAACGTAGTTAATAACTTTAGACCAATCTCTTTACTTTCAACTTTCTCTAAATTATTAGACACGCTCATAAAGGAATGTATTACCAGATTTTCTAACAAATTTGATATTTTAAATTTTAATCAGTTCGGTTTTAGTTCTAACAAATCCACAGCAGATGCTATACATCAATTTCTAATGGGTTTCTATACAACGTTGAATAGAAGAAAGTCTGCATCTGCTGCTGTATTTGTAAACATTAGTAAAAAGCATTTGATTGCGTGCATCTTAGCATTCTTTTAAATAAACTTGACCATTATAGTATTAAAGGGGTGGCAAATTCATGGCTTAAATCTTACTTAGAGAACAGAACTCGATCCGTTAAGCTCTCTAGTCAACGTACAACAATTGTATCAAATACGGTACGTTTAAATTTAGGAGTTCCCCAGGGGTCTGTATTGGGATCCTTATTATTCTTATTATATATTAATGATTTTACGTCTTCTGTTAAATATGTTTCATGTACACTATTTGCCGACAATATTACTTTGTATTGGAACTCTTCTTTTACTCCTATACTTTACAATTGCATTTCGTCTGATCTTGTTTTTATTTAAAATTGGTTCAAAATAAACAAATTCTCTATAAACACCGAAAAAACTTGCTGTATAATTTTCAAACCTCAATTCACCTCTGAAACTATGGGTATGTTAGACAATTTATCACTAAATATTGTTACCAATACTAAATTCTTAGGTTTAACTATCAACCATGGCTTAACTTGGTCAGATCATATATCCTTGCTTGCTGCTAACTTAGCATCAGCGTGTTATGTACTGAGAACTATATCCACAGAACTAGCAGTTGATTCTGCCCTTAAAGTTTATTATGTCTTGTTTGAATCCAGTCTGCAGTATGGTATACCCTTTTGGGGATATACCACGCTAGAAAAGATATCTCTCATATTCAAACTGCAAAAATGGGTTATCCGTATTATTTGTCATAAACCAAGAGATGAACACTGCAGGCCGCTCTTTAAACGACTGAAAGTTCTCACATATTCTTCCCTATTCAGTTTAGATACGTTGCTGCTCTTCCGTAAAAACATTCTTAACGCATTGACGGACAGTAGCAACAAGTGAAGTTTGAAAATCAACACTATATGTTTTTGCAATTTTTAGAATATTAGAAGTATAGTCTTTTTTACTCTTTATGCTTAAATAAACTTAATTTTGATTAATTAAACACCTTTAATTAGGTTGCGGCTATAACCGTCATGGCGCCAGCGGACTCTAGACACAAGTAATGGGACGATGGCGGCTATAACAGTAAAAATTTGAAAACTTAAATGACAGGTTTAATGACTCAAATAAGCAATTTTTTGTGTGCAATAAAGTATTTTTGGGAGTTTTACACGAAATGTTAGTTCATAATCAAACAAAAATAAATAAATGACAAAAAAATTTATTATAATTTTATAATTATTACACATTATTTTTGGTATCCCATGTTTCAAAGCATGGTGCAGGTTTTGGCATGTAATTCTTGCAGCAATATGATGTTTCCCTCCTTATTTCCTGTTTAGAACATTGTTTTCAATGCTGAAAATATGTTTTTCGCTGATAATTTTCAGGAGAAAAAATTTTCTCAGGAAAATGCTGTGTTCCATTACAGTTGATTTCATTGGTTTGGATTCGTGCATATTTAAATTGAACCAAAGACATTCCATCCTGTTTATAATCTACACCAGTTAGACATTGTATGATTGCTTACCTGTATTCTATAAACTTCATTTGAGAACCTGTCTGTTCTTTAAAGATGTAGTAAGAATTCCACACTGCTACATCCAGTAGATGAAAAATTACCTTTTTATACCATCTAATTGTTTTTCATGGACAGGAATAATAGGACATCGTCTGATCTGCTCTGTCAACACCTGACATATTCTGATTACAATGCACTATTTCAATTGGTTTTTTTCCTGTTGTCGCAGGTTAGCTGTGTTTATCATACTTGGGTGGTAAGCTGTTGTTAGACATAGCACATCCCGTTTATCTTTCCATTTGGACATATATGTCTGATTTTGGTGTCACCATACATGTTCTCCTCTTTTAAACCTACGACGTGTTATTTCTTGCACCAGACCCTTCCTATTTACACGAAGTTTCTGTCACATGTGTCTTTTTGCTAAATAATTTGTTAGATAATGGTAGACTGTTGTAATAGTTATTCATAAACAAATGATGGCCTTTGTTTAAATATGACTGCATCAATTGCATCACAAGACTTTCAATAGTTGTCATGTTTTCATTGTTTTCTCGATGGCCTTTGTATATTTCAATGTTCAAAACATAACCTTGGGCTGAACAAAGATCGTATAATTCCATATTTTGCCTTTTTGCCTTTCATGTACGTGCGAAAATAAAGCCTTCCTCGAAATAATAACAAAGATTCATCGAATGACAATGCTTCATTTGGTGCATATGCATTTGCAAACTTTTTTGAGCAAATCAAGAAATATTTTTATTTTCATCAAAGGGTCGTTTGAATTTTCTTCTTCTACACAAAAGCATCTCGATATTGCTCAAACCTCCTTTCAGACATTTGTGAAGGAAATGCTGGGTGGTAATGTAATGCATCAATGGAAAAGAGTTTTCTAATGCTGGAGAATTTTAGCTGGAACTGAGGCAAACACAAACCTAAAAACTTTCTCATTTCAATCGTATCAGTATTTTTGAAATTTGCCTTACTACTATGCCTTGTATGTGTCAGTGTTTGATTGCAAAGTTTTATGCCGTAATCATTTGTATATTTTATAATCATTTCCATTAATTGGTCATCCCATATCTTTTCAAAAACCTGAATTGGAGAAACATTTTCGTCTATATCCAAAAGAATCCCAGCGTCATCTGCATCAAAAGAAAAGTTTCTTATAGGTGTTGTATTGGTATGCCATGTCTCATCATTTTTTCTGGTTATTCTGGTGCTTCATATTCCTCATCTGCAGTTCATTCATAATCTTCACTACCCGAACTGTTATTTTCAGCGCTGTCAGCATCAGATTCAGATTGTTTCCAAAACATGACACTATGCTTCTACTTGTATGCCGGTAAATGCACATTTGTGCTGCTATAGCCGTAGTGTCTAAAAAGGACTGTTTCGTTTTCGACGGCTATTGCCGTCATGCCACATAGTGAACTTTGCTTTGACGGCTATAGATGCAAGTGTCCGTCAACATGTTAAATATAATAGTGCCAACACTAATTCTTCACACAATACAAGAAATTCAAGAGATATCTACAAAATTACACCTATTTCAACCCGGGTTTATAAATCAATACTTTTTATGGCAAAAACTCTCTATAATAAACTTTCTGACAGCATTAAAAACTACAAGAGTACTCTTAATTTTAAATCGTCGCTACTAGTCTTGCTGCATGACCGGTGTTATTACACGGTGGAGGAGTTTTTGAATGATAAGTCTATTATGACAGGTACTTTTTTAATCATTACTGTTGGTTAATTTTTATTGGTTGTGACTATAATATATTTTATTGTATTTATTTTAAGACTTTTAACACGATGTTGTACACTATATGTTATATTGTTTGTTATATTGCTTGTCTTTGCCACTACCATGTATATATGGGTTTAAATAAATTAAATCAAATCAAAACTAGTTATCCAGAATTTTCAAAAAGCACACGACTATTTTTTTATAATTTGGGCAAAGTCCTATTGCTAGAAAACATGAAAAAAACGAGCAAATACGCAAAACCACAAAAAGTAAGACTATTAGCGGCTAAATTCTCAGGAGTCACACAAGAGCCTCGGCAGATGACTTCGATTGCTCGAAGAATGTGCAATTTGTATAAGGACCGAAAATCAATATATTTCCTCAAGTTTTGTGGTGTCTGCATTTGTTTGGAACACACAAAACCATACTGCACCAACTGTGCTACTAATTTTAAATAATGATATTTTTGATGCAAAATTTTATGTCCAATTTATATACACTAATTTTATATATTTTTCATACTCGTTCAGCGTTATACTTTACATTTCATTACGTGTTTTTGTTATTGTCTCTTACGTTTGTTGAATTTATGATTTGTTTTGAAAACTTGCATTATGTATACAATTTTTTCTAATAAATAGGTACTCTCAAGTTAATGTTTTTTTCACAACTTTTTTACTCTTAGCAATGTTAAATAGACCAGGTTAAGAAATGCATACCAGACATTGGACATATCGATGTGTTATAAAGGGAAAAAATAAAACAAATTGTGGGTCTCAGAGTCCCAACCCATAGAATGGTGTGATTTTTAAACCATCTGTCAAATGGAGGGTATAGGTTTAAGATCTGTGACAAATTTTTTTAGTTCAAATTTAAAAACCTTAGTAAACGAATAGGTGATCAGTTCTATGTCCCTGCAAATTTCATAGTATTATAATATTTTCTTTGTTAGTTTGAAACTAACTATTAATATTATATTTGTAGCGTTGCATTTGCTGTTGCGATTGTACATATTGTTACACCTTTGATTCCCTTGCAGAAAAGTGGTTATTAATTTCACTAATGTTTTGTAGTTGTTACTTTTCGTTCTTTTGGTCACAACTTTCGGGTTTGATGTAGCTTTTCACCATTTCCTACCCTGAGCTAACTCTTTTGAGGCTCTGTAGCTATAGTCGAAACCATGAAAGAAGTTGTCTGCGTCATCACTTGTATTCGTATGAATTAAATTGACAATTTGAAGTCAATGTAACATCTAGTTCATAAATACCCAATAAATATTCCGATTCGGAAGTTTCTGTCAAGCTTTTAAAACTTTAAAAAGTATATTCCATTTACAAAAAAACTAAGGAAGATATTCTATTTTAAAGAAAAGGCATAATTTTACCAAAGGTTAGCCTGTTAAGTATAAAGTTCAAAACATACAGCACATACTTTTCTCTGTCATTTTCCCAGATGAACGTGTTCACATATTTCTTTATTTAAAACACGTACAAATCGTATTACTATCTTTATCATATACATTAGTTAAGCTTTTAAATAATCTTAAACGTATGTTTTGAATTGAGTTAGACACCTATGACGTAGAGGACTTCTTTCGTGGTTTCAACTATATCTTTACCTACATCTTTCTCAATCTAGTGTATAACTTAAGCCTTTACCTTTTTCTACATTACCTTCTGCTCTGTCATCTATTATATGAATTTGCAAAATGCACATCTGTTAATAGAATGTTTTTTATGCAGGCGCTGCAACTTTTTTGTGTATTGTTTATTGTTGTAATACTTTTTATATCGTGTTCCTGTGCATGTGTAGATGAGAATGAATAGGCTGAATTTTTGAAAATGCCTTTGGCAGCTAAAACATTGGCCTTTTATTATTTTTAAGAATGCTGTTTTCTGCGTGGAACAGTATTTTTGCTGTATCTCATCTGCGCATACCTAGGAATACGATACAAAAAGAATTGGAACAAAAAATAAAACACAAAAAAAGTTGTTGGTGATGCTAACTTATGCAGCTAATAATCTGTATATTTTTGTTGAATCTCTGCTACAACTTCATAAAAGTAGTATACAGATAGCAGTTTTCAATTCACCATTAATGCACAGCAGTGAATGAATTTTTTCAACTAAAAGATTATGTACTTCAACACGGTTATCTGTTATAAGACAGTGCTTGTATTGCAGATATAAAAACAATATTGCAGCAGACAAGACCATATTAAAACCACACCTTTTAAACTTATTCAAACAATGAATAACTATTTAAATGAACTTGAATAATTACAAAATGATTTTGGTTTTAGGCACAAACCACCAAAGACATGATGCAGATTTATTAGCATAACAGAATGGTTTTCCTTTAATAGTTACATTTGCATACAATCCAAGTAGCAGTGCATAGTTTGTCGCCAATTTCACATCATTATCGTATTATATCTCAATGAATTTTTACCACATAACCATTATTAAGTGATATAAATAAATGTTTATACAATGAACCAGAAGTATTTTTTATTCACAATTATATATGACATAGATTTATACTTTTATATATGAAACAATTACAAAAGCCTGTTGTTATACACATCTAGACAAAAACAACATATTTGATTTATATTTACTATAACAAGTCATGACGCAGCATAGCCCAAGAGCTTACAGACTAACTAGTGCAGTTAAACCTTATCTAAATTAAAGATACTGCCTACAACATTGTCACAATTTTAACCCTACCTACAAGCTATAAAATACTATTCCTGAATGCAAACTCACGATTCTATACTGACCCCACCTTGAAATGGTAATTTCAAACAATAAAAATTAGAACAAGATGTATAAAACCAAATACTAATATTCTAATTCACCAAATTGAGATTTACAACTAACCAAAGAAATACAGCCTCACCTGCCTCTACTCCCATTTTAGCAGAGGTAAATATTCTTTTCAATAGACACCAATTAGCCTATTTTGATATTATTATCACTTGTGCCTATTCTGTATTTCTTTAGAGTATTTATTCCTAAAGTGATACATCTGAATATGCTGATATCTCTAATGACAAGTTACTGGTAAACTCACCATACTTGCATCAGGGAAAGCCTATAGCTGATGTACAATTAAAAAATTTGAAGTTGTTAATATATAATAGTCATCAGGACATGGTGTCAATGATAAACGAGAATTAAGGACTGCTTTGATCTGTGTAAGTACTGTATAAAGACATTTAAAAAGCGAAGCACTCCCAATAACTCTTTTTAAATGTAATTTGCAAAATTTCACTCATGCTTCCCAAATTTCAATGAAATTTGAAGAATTTGCTAAAATGAATTTCCGGGAAATTTCTTCATTTCTCAACGAATTTGATAATTCAGTAGCTCTATCTTGAGCAACTTTTGCCAATTTCTTTAGTTTAGTTTTAGCTACCACAAAGGTAGAATTATCATTGGGGAAGACACTACTAGGCTTACCCTTTCTAGCAACAAATCTACACAATATATACAAAATGTATCAGACATCATGTTTGTACCAACTCGATATGATATCAGGTGAACAAAAAAACAAATATAACATTTTGATAACCTTGCTTCTCTATAATTTTTATTTTTATTACATACAGTGCCTGTATAATAACCCAAATGTTATAAAACTAAGCTAAGAAATAACACGTTTTGTCAGTAAAATACACAATTTAACCTATTTAAAAAAACATTGAATACTATTAACCGCAACTTTCCTAACCAAATTTATTACAAATCAATATTTAACAACATTTGTGAACCTGGAATATAATAATCTTTTATTCTCAACTTCAAATAACGTTTATATTTTTCTCCATAAGGTTTTTCGTCGTGGAACTTGTTGGTCGAGTACCTCCATTAATTTCTATTCTGAGCTATCTTACACAGTTTCCTGAAATTCCAACAGCCTACATCTTTGACTATCTGTGTACAACAGTCTAACCTAGGTCTACCTCTACCTCTCTTTTTACCTATCTCTGCTTCTAATATATTCCGCACTAGTTCCTCATGCCTTAGTATGTGACCTATCATCCTATCTCTCCTGTTTTTTTATTGTTATCCACATATTTTTTTCTTCCTCTCCCATTTCTAGAACCTCTTCGTTCTTAATTTTGTCTGTCCATCATATCTTCATCATACGTCTGTAGCACCACATTTCAAAGGCTTCTATCTCTTTCCTGTCCGCTTCTCCTACTGTCCAAGTTTCACAGCTGTACAGAGCTGTGCTCCACACATATGCTTTCGGCAATTTATTCGTTGTTTCTGTTTGTTGTCTTTGAACATAGTAGTTGCTTTTTCTTGTTAAATGTAGCACGATCTTTTGCTAATCTTTGTTTAATTCTTTATGCTTGTCACATCGTGCATTATTTAGCTTCCTAGATAGCAGAAATCCTTAACCTCTTGTAACTTCTCGGAATATTTGTATTCTAGTTTTTGATTTTTTCCCCTTCCTTTGCATACTAGTACTTTAGTTTTATTTTTGATAATTTTCATATCGTATCTCTCTGTTAGAACTGTTTCCGTTTTATTAAGAGCAGCTTCTAACTCTTCCTTGCTAGATGCCAATACCGTTATATCATCTGCAAATCCAAGCACGTCAATCTTGTGTCTCCGAATAATAATTCCAAATGTCTTCCTGCATTTGACAGTATTCATTGCCTCTTCTATGTACAAGTTAAAAATTAATGGAGATAGGGCACATCATGTCTCACTCTTTTCCTAATATCTACTTCTCTACATTCCAGCTCTAATTCTATTACAGCTATTAGTTTTTTGTGTAAGCTATGTACTATCCGTCTCTCTCTAAAACTCATTCCAATCTTTTTGAGTATTTCGAGCATTTTTTACATTGTCTAATGCTTTTACCAGATCTACAAACCTTAAATACACACTTTTTCCTTTTTCTATTGTCTTTTCCATTATCACCCGTAGAGCTAAACTAGCCTCCCGTGTTCTTTTGTTTTGCCTAAACCCAAATTGATCTTATCCTAGTATTTCTTCAGCTCATCTTTTTACAATTTTAGTTCATACAGCTGTCAATCTTATTGTTCAAAAATTTTTACATCTATCCACACCTCCCTTTTTTGGTATAGTGACCATGATATCACGTTTAAAATCTTTGGGTATCTCGCCTGTATCATACATACAGCTAACAAGTTGGAAAAGACGTTCTCTTACTGCTTGTCTAGCGGTTTTTAGAGTTTCTGATTGCACCTTATCTATACCCTGTGCCTTCTTAACATTTTTCAGGCCTTTTAATGCTAATTCAAACTCATCTCTAAGTATAGCATATCCCAAGTCATTATTTTCAATGTCCGATTCCTGTTCTAATGCTGTTAGTTCCTCTCCTGCATATAAATTCTCTGTATATTCTTGACATCGAACCACTTTCTCTACATTTTCTATAATGGTGTCTCTTTCCGCACACCTGATATTTTTGCTATACAGTTTTATATCCCTAAAATTCATTTTATTTAGTTTGTATGCTTTGTTTGTCTTTCTTATTTCCATCTTAGTTTGTACCTCTTTGCACTTTTCATCAATCCAGTTTTTTAGCTTTCCTACATTTGTGAATAATTTCCCATTTTATGGCTTTGTATCTCGGTTTTCCGGTTTTGTCCATTCCATTCCATGCTCCGATTTGCAGAATGTCTTTGATTTTTTTTTCTAAATTTTCCGATCACATCCTCCAAAGTAGTCCTCTCCCGGAAATCCGAATGGGGGACTATTTTAATTTCAGAATTTTTTACTCCAGAGAATGTCCTCATCTTAAATAACAATTTAAGTATGCCGTGTACTTAGGAGGTGATGTGGTGGTTAACCCATTGTCTTCCACATCGCAGTAGTGTGTCTTAGAATGCCATACCGACCCCTATGGTCTTTGCTACTCTAAGTACCGAAAGAGCTGCTGCCCTCTTTCGGGGACCTGTCTTAATCTGGTTCCTCACTAAAGACCCCACTACTTTGGTTGAACCTGTAGTTTGGATCTTTAGATCACTGAAACTCTCAAGCCATTCTACCCGTTCCAGTAATCCAGAATTTCTTTATGGTGCAGATCAATTCAGAACGGTGTTTTTGAAGTATTAGAATATTTTTTCTCGCACTTATTTGCTGAATTCAAAAAAGCTCATAAAATACTTCAACTTCAAGAAGAATTTGCACTTCGAAATAATGCAAATGAACGATTTCCGAATTTTAATGGATTTGCAATAACAAATGACAATTTTAAATCCTTACTAGTAAGTTTATTCCATTATGAATGGACCTGCACTTTGAAAAAGTACTAGATTACTAGAACGGGTGGAATGGCTTCCGTGTTCCAGTGACCTAAACAGCTAAACTACAGGTTCAACTAAAGTAGTAGGGTCTTTAGTGAAGAGCCAGACTAAGACAGGTCGCCGAAAGAGGGCAGCGGCTCTTTCGGTGCTTAGATTGGCAAAGACCATAGGGGTCGGTATGTCATTCTAAGATACACTACCGGGATGTGGAAGGCAACAGGAAACCATCACATTACTTTCCAAGTACACGGCGTACTTAAATTGTATTTACGATGATGGCATTCGCTGAGGTAATAGATTCCAGAGGTAAAATAGTCCTTCATTCGGATCTCCGAGAGGTGACTTCTTCGTAGGATGTAATCGGAAAACAGAAAAAGAATCGGGAACATTCTGCTAGTCGGAGCGTGGAATGTCAGAAGTATGAAGCAAGTAAGTAAGCTAGAGAACTTAAAAATTGAAATGGATAAGTTTGCACTAGACGTAGTAAGGATCAGCGAAGTTCGATGGCCAGGAGTGGGGGATTTTTGGAGTGGAGACTTTAGGATAATTCATACAGGATCAGGGAAGGAAATTATGGTGTGGTGGTAGTTATGCGAAAAAAGATAGGGCACTGTGTAGAAAAATACTTGCAAAAGAATGATAGAGTCCTCCCTTAATCCTGTGTACAAAAATGGAGATAAAAGTGTTATAGAAAACTACAGAGAAATCTCATTACTCTCTACTGTAGCTAAAATTTTTGAATCGATAGTTTGTGATGAATTATTTAACACATTTAAACATGCCTTGGTGAAGCAACAGCATGGTTTTTTCAAAGGCCGATCAACATGCACTAATCTTGCTGTTTACCAGGATTTTCTAGTTAATGCACTGGAAAATGGCAACCAAGTTGATGTGATATATACTGATATGTCTAAAGCATTTGATAGGGTGTGCCATAATTTGTTGGTGGAGAAGCTGTATGCTTTAGGAATTCAAGGTGTTTACCTAAAATGGATTTCTTCCTATTTGTCTGGCAGATCTCAATACGTACACATTCGAGGTGTTAAATCTAAAGGGATTACTGTGACCTCTGGAGTGCCGCAGGGGTCTCACCTTGGCCCTATATTATTTTTGTTTTTCATAAACGATGTCGTTTCTGTGTTCACATCTACTCAGTGCTTACTTTATGCAGATGACCTCAAGTTCTTTACTTATGCTAATTCATACACGGATTGTTTACGTATTCAGCACGACCTTGATAATTTAGTTTCTTATTGTGAACGTAATTTACTAAGTCTTAATGTTGCCAAGTGTAAAACAATTAGTTTTTACAGATGTAAAAATCCGATCAGATTCATCTATCATATCAACAGTATTCCTCTGGAATTTGTTAACAGTATTTCTGACCTAGGTGTTGTAGTTGATCGGGAATTGTCTTTTTCTGATCATATGATCATATACTGTTTAAATCATTCAGAATGTTAGGTTTCATCAAAAGAAACAGCATAGATCTATTTGACATATGTTCTTTGAAGTTGCTGTATAATGCATTAGTTTTAAGTATTCTAGAATATAATTCTCTTATCTGGTCACCTTATTACAAATGTCACATAGATAGATTAGAGCGTGTACAAGATAAATTTATTAAATATCTACTGTGAAAACTTAAGTTTCCTTATGACAACCTTGACCATATAATCAGAAGAAAGTTAGTAGGAATGCTAAGCTTGGAACAGAGACGTAGGAATAATATGACTTTCTTTATGTATAAGCTTTGGAATAACATGGTTGATAGTGTAGACTTATTAAGTATTATTGGTCTAAGGATAACTCGTAAGAATACAAGGTATAGTGCTGTATTTAGTGAAAGTATGCATAGAACTAACTATAGTTCAATTGATTGTGTTTCAAGGCTATGTAAGACTTACAATAGATTTTTTGTAGAAGTCGCCATTTTCAAGTGTAACTACACTGAATTTAAAAACAAAATTTTAGAATTATCTTAATTTAAGGCTTAGTGTACATGTTATCATTTGTTTTATTTTTTATTATAGTGTGTATCAATTGGAATTATCTGTATATACACACAGATGTAAATAAATAAATAAATAAATAAATAAACTGGTAAATACAGTAATAATACAAGTACACATACCCAACTCCAGCTACAGTGAGGAGGAGGTAGAAGCGATTGACAAAGATATCGAGGACATACCAAGATACATAAAAGGACATGAAAATTTAATAATTACGGGGATCTTAATGCAGTCGTACATGAGGGTAGGGAAAGAGCGGTAGTAGGTTTATTTGGTTTAAGAATAACAAACGACGGGGGAAATAGGTTGGTAGAATTTTGCGACAACAATAATTTAACCATCACAAACATATTATTTCAACATCATGCTGGAAGATGATACACGTGGAAGATGCTAGGGGATGTAGGAAGATAACAAATAGATTACATTCTTATTAGACAACGATTAAGGAAGCAAGTAAAAGACTGTAGAAGCTATCCAGAAGCATATACTGACCACAACATCGTAATTATGAAGGCCGCTCTTAAATTTAAAAATTTGAAAAAAAAGAATGGAAAAAGCATTTTGACATTGAGAAACTAAAAGATAAAGATATCCACGAAAGATTTGAAAAAAGTCAAATGAATTGCTGAAAGATATCGGAAACATTTCTGATGCGAAGTAAGTAGAATCAGATTGGATTAACATTAAATCCAGCTTAGACATGGCGGGCAGAGATATTCTGGGGCATACACTAAAAGAAAATAAGAAACCATGGATAACAAAAGATATCCTGAATTTAATAGAAAAAAGATGAAAATACAAAAATAGATCAGACGAAATGGAAAAACAGAGATACAAAGCCATAAAATGGGAAATTATTCGCAAATGCAGTAAAGCTAAAGAACAATGGACTGATGGAAAGTGCAAGGAGGTACAAACTAAGATGGAAATAGAAAAGACAGATGAAACATACAAACTAATTAGAATGAATTTTAGGGATATAAAATCGTATAGCAAAAATATAGGGGATGCGAGAGGAAACGTCATTATAGAAAATGTAAAGAAAGTGGATAGATGTCAAGAATATACATTATAATTTGAATAACGACCGCTATACTTGCGGCCACGTCCCCAATGCTCCACGTGAAGGTACTACATTGGGTGAGTCAAGAATATACAGTGAATTTATATAGAGGAGAAGAAATAACAGTATTAGAACAGGAATCAGACATTGAAAAGAACGACTTGGGATATCCTATACTAAGAGATGAGTTTGAATTAGCTTTAAAGGGTCAGAAAAATGGTAAGGCACCGGGTACAGATAAGGTGCAAGTAGAAACTCTAAAAGCCGCTGGAAAAGCAGTAACAGAACGTCTCTTCCAACTTGTAAGCTATATGTATGAGACAGGCAAGATACCCAAAGATTTCAAACGTAATATCATAGTAACTATACCAAAAAAAAAAAGATGCGTAAATAGATGTGAAAATTTTCGAACAATAAGTAGCACAAGTGTCAAAAATATTAACTTGAATTGTACAAAGACGAATGGTAAAATGAGCTGAAGAAATACTAGGAAAGATCAATTTGGGCTTAGGCGAACCAGGAGAACATGGGAAGCTAGTTTAGCTCTTAGGGTGATAATGGTGAAAACAATACAAAAGGGGGAAAGCGTCTATATGGGGTTTGTAGATCTGGAAAAAGCATTTGACAATGTAAAATGGAAAAAAATGTTCGAAATACTCAAAAAGATTGGAATGAGTTTTAGGGATAGATGGATAGTACATAGCTTAAACAAAGAGCAAACAGAGGTAATACAATTAGAGCAGGAATGTAGAGAAGTAAATATTAGGAAAGGGGTGAGACAAGGATGTGCTTTATCCCCATTAATTTTTAACTTGTACATAGAAGAGGCAATGAATACTATCAAATGCAGGAAGACATTTGGAATTACTATGCAGGGACAAAAGATTGATATGCTTAGATTTGCAGATGATATAGCGGTATTAGCATCTAGCAAAGAAGAGTTAGAAGCTGCTTTTAATAAAATGGAAACAGTTCTAACAGAGAGATACACTATGAAAATTAACAAAAATAAAACTAAAGTTCTAGTATACAAAGGAGGGGAAAATAAACCAAAAATAAGAATACAAATAGGTAACAAAAACTTACAAAAGGTTAAGGATTTCTGCTACCTAGGATGCCAAATAACACAAGATGGGAAAAGCACAAAATATATAAAACAAAGATTAGCAAAAGGTCGTGCTACGTTTAACAAGAAAAGGCAACTACTGTGTTTAAAAATACAAACATAGAAACAAGGAAAAGGCTGTTTAAAATATATGTGTGGAACACAGCACTGTATGGCTGTGAAGCCCAGAGAGTAGGAGAAGCAGACAAGAAAAAGGTAGAAAAGCCGTTGAAATGTGGTGCTACAGACGTATGATGAAGATATCATGGACAGACAAAGTTATGAACTAAAAGGTATTAGAAATGGCAGGGGAAGAAAGAAATATGTGGAAACAATAAAAAATAAGAGAGATAGGATGGTAGGCCACATACTAAGGCATGTGGGAATAGTGCGGAATATATTAGAAGCAGAGATAGGGAAAAAAAGAAGTAGAGGTAGACCTAGGTTAGACTATTGCACACAGATAGTGAAAGATGTAGGATGTGGGAATTTCAGGGAAATGTGTAGGCTTGCTCAGAATAGAAATTGATGTAGGTACGCATCTAACCAGACCCAAGATGGAGAAACTAATGACGAAAAAAATAAATGTACTTAAACATGATGATTATTGTAAACAACTACAGGGATGGGACTAGCAATATTCTCAGCCAATGTTAATTGTACGAAAGTATTCACTGGAAAACTATTAATTCGACAATTGTCTAAGTGTTGGGGGATCCTTGGTGCCCACGGTCTGCTTAACCCCCTTCACATACCACTGAATCTTGGTGAAATAGGGCATATAATTAGAAAACAATAAAAGGAGAACCGAGCTGTATATAGGCTGTAAGCGACTCAGTGGCGTAGTTGGTATGCGTGCGACTACTACGCCTAAGGTCCTAGGTTCTAATCCCGACACGGTCCGCTTGAAAAATGTTACGCGAGCATTTTTCACAAAATACGTCCTCGTTCGGATGAGAGGTAAAATGGAGGGTGTTGTCACTCATGTTAAAGATACCTACCTTGCTTGGAACAGCAAGGGTTTGGCAAAATTCAAAATTTTCAGGTAAAAAAAAACTTGCTTCCTGTAGAACCTTCGAATGGAGCATTGGAAAATCAAATGTAATGTATATAGGCTGTTGTGGGAATTTCAGGAAACTGTGTAGGCTAGCTCAGAATATAAATAAGTGGAGGTACGCGTCCAATTAGTTTCAAGACAAAGAATTTAATGACAGAAAATAAGTGCACTTAAAGCTGATGATTATTATAAACAACTACAGGTGTGGCTTGTGAAATATTTTCAACTAATGTTGATTGTGCGAAATGATATATTGAAAAAATTATTAATTCGACAAATGTTTAAGTACTGAGTGATCTTGGCAGCCACAGACTACTTACCCTCCTTCACATACCACTGAATATCAGGGAAATAGGGTATATAACTATAAAACAATAGAAGGTGACCGAATTACATCTAACAAGAAAGAACAGCAGATATGCTCAAAGACAACAAACATAGAGACAAGAAGAAAATTGTTCAAAGCATATGCGTGGAGCACAACACAGTACATCTATGAAATAAGGGCAGTAGGAACAACAGACAGAAAGAGATAAAAGCCTTCTGAAATGTTATGCTTCAGATGTATAAGGATGATATAATGGACAGACAAGGTTAACAACAAATGGGTTATAGAAATAGTAGCGGAAGAAAATATCTGTGGAAAACAAAAAAAAAGTGGAGAAATAGAAGGGTAGATATGTTCTAAGGCATTTTTGGAGAATAGTACGGGATACACTACAAGCAGAGATAAAATAAAAAGTAGAGATAGACCGAGTTCAGACTTTTGCACGCAGATAGTAATGGATACAGACTGTGCAAGTTTCAGGGAAATATGTAGGTTAGTTCGGAATAGGAAACAATGCAAATTGCTTCAGGATGACATTTGTTACGTGTAGCTTTCCAGTTTTCAAGTTATTCTGTGTTTTCTATAAAATCTTATCCGGTTCTCGAGGTTAATTTCCAACTCGTTTTAATTCTTTGTCTATTTCTATTTCTGAATGGGTCGATTATCTTATCTAGCAGGTGTAGTATGCATGAAGTCGATATTCATTGTTTGTTTGAAGCTTGTAAAAGAGTAAAGTGAACGCTCTTGGTTTTGTTGTGTAATTTTATAAGTGCGTATTGAGCATTTGTTTTAGCATCTCCTTGGGGAGGATCTGTAATTATACAACAGAAGTTAGTGGCGTTTGTCCACTTCCGTTTGTGGAATTTATTTGCGTCTCCGACTCTTCGCTTTTGCGATAAGGCCGTCCAACGTACGTAATTATTTAGGTACAGTATTGGCATTCTAATTATTTTTCTCTCATTTTAGTAGCCTTCTTCTTCGATTTTATGTACCATCTTTTAGTACTACCTGCTTTAGACTGCCGTCGGTACTACTTTTAGTAGTATCTTTAGTTTTCGCCTTCGATCACCGTTCCTGCTTGTTCATTGCTTTTGTTTACAAATTTAAATTGGCTGTTCTGGAAGGAAGCAATAGTTGCCCCGCCGATTATCAAACCCAGAGCTGTGTTGCTACTACTAAGCGTACTCAGGACACCTGGATCTCGAAGGTCGTATACCTATTTACTTTAATACCTGTTTTTTTTTGGTATCGCCTCAACAACCAATTTAAACTACGTTATCAGCTAAATTTATTTACGCTTTAATTATTACAAAATCCAGTTTTATCACAACGCAAGTTATATTTTTACATTTTTGAAAATTAGAAGTAACCTTTGATAAATTCTTTTGCTTTCCCCTCGGTGTTTACATGTTTAATCACTATTCAAGCGAACTATTGTGTGTACTTTTTCTTTAGATACTGAAGTTTTGTAGTAACAATTGTGACCTACAGTGTGTTTATACATTTTTTTTGTGATCTGCTTTATTATTAATTTCACCAGATTTATATGCTATGTATTTTGCCTTATTTTTCAGGTTTATTTTTATGCTACGATATTTTGTTTTGTAAAAGATCCACCAACGAACGCGATATATTTATAAATTTTAGAGATTATTTATCTCCACGCTTTTATATAACTGATGAGCGGCATGCCTTTCGTCGCGTTTTAACTTGCGTTAGTTACAACTTATTCATTCGCCTATTTTGCGGTACCCCGTGTATGTACCGAACCGTTCGTGGGTCTCCACGCATCACTTTACTGTCTCTTTTTTGTTGTGCATTGTGTCACCTGTATTTGTGCCAAGTAAATATTATACGTGTTCCTTGATTATTATTTTTATTATTGTTTTGAGTTAGCTAGTGACGATTGAGCCGCTTTGTGCTGCTTGGATATGGTATTTGAGAACTTGTGTATGAGTTGGAACCTTTGAGTCACGGTTCTATATTTTCTTTGTGGCAAGACTCTGGCGCCCTTACTCTTCGAGCTTCGCCATTCTGGTCCTTAGTCGAAGCCGTCAGCCCACGACCTCCTGGCTGAGCAAGCCCCCCTTCCCTTCTGCCATCGTTACAACAGGGACCAATTACCTATCGTTCTATTTCTGGTTTACCATCAGCGGTGACACATTTATAAGATTATAGAGTGGTGATCTTATAATTGATTAATTTTAATGATAAATGTGACATTTTGTCTTATAGTAATAAGAAGTCTTTCATTACATTTTGTTATTCATTAGGTGATACTATTATTACAAGGGTTTCCCATATTAAGGATTTGAGTATTATGTATAATGCTAGAATTTTCTTTGATATTCGTGTTGATAATTAGAAAAGCGTTATTCGTTTTAGGGTTTCTTATATTTCTTTCACAAGTATTATTGCCTAAAAGTATGGATTACTTCTTATGTCTCTCTTCTATCACTTCTATTCTTTACGTATTGAGAAGGTGTAAAGGAAGTTTCTAAAATTTTTATATTTTAAGAAACATAAGTTTCTAACTAGAGGTTACCCCCTACAAGGATTTGTTTAAAGTAATTTAACTTGCATTCTTTGGAATTGAGGTGAGTTAGGCTGGATTTATTATGTTTGTATAAATTCTTTAAGAATCTAATTAATGCACCAGATTGCCTTCCTAACATTAACTTTCATGTCCCAAAATACTAAAAACCAGATAAAACTAATCTGTTTAAGAGCTCCCCATATACAGAATTTGTATACTATAGAATTGTACATGCATCACATTACATCCATTTTACTAATGTTGAAACTAGACTTGTTTTTATGTTTATTTTTTTTAAGCAAATACCAACATATTTCATTCAAGCTGGTCTTGAGTATAATTACACTCATTTCGTTCAGGTATTTAATCAACTTTTTTGATGTTTTTTTTTCTTTTTATTTTATTACATAAAAAAACTGACATCAATCATAAAAAATACTACTATGGTTACTCTAATAACTTAATGCTAAGTCAAAGGACCCTACACGAACATACACAATTTAACTTATTTGAGCTGCAACGTTTTCTTCCTCCCAGTGTTCTTCAGACACGATTCTTTCTCCATTAGGAATAACCTTCAAAACTGGACGTTTATAAACTTTGAAACATATCTTTTCGTCAACTTTTGCTATAGCAACTTGCATATCAACTACTCGTACCTGCTTATCCTTTCCAGAAAATATTTTAATGGTGATCCCTGTTTTCAATGAACTTCTTGGCACTAAATAAATCGTCTTTAACAATAACTACATCAGCTACTTTTATAGCTTCTGTCTTTCCATTTTGACCTTCGAATCAAAACTGGAAGACATTCATCAGTACAACGTTTCCAGAATTCATTTGCCAATTGTTGACAGTATCTCGATGAGGATCTGTAATTGTCTTTTTCGAAATACACTGCATATAATGTTGGGGCTTGTAGACAACTCATTCTCAAAAATGATTTGGTGTAAGACATTGATTATCATTTGGATCAGTTAAAGCGCATGCTAGTGGTCTGCTATTCATAACGTCCATTCTTCATATAGCAAAGTTCGTAAAACACTTTCTTTTGGAGTTCGACCTTTTAATTGGTTTGAGAGTATCTTCTTACCACTAGCTAGTGGATTGAAATGCATTTCACACACATATCACGCTGTATTTCGTCACAATTCCATTTCCTCATTTCTAAATGAAGTTCTTTGTTTGCACCAATTAAATTGGTTTTATTATCATTCAAAATATTTGCTGAAGATCATCTTACACAGATAAATCGACTCATGACGTTATATCATTTCATTAGTATGTAGTCCTTCTGCTTGTTCAAAATGAACAGCTCTAATTGTCTTAAAAATGGCATGTCAGCGCTTTGCAACATTCCTTTCAATTCACATATAGAGGAACCCCAAAGATCAACTCCCATTTTAAAGAAAGGTATGTGACTGTCTCTGAATCTGCAAATAGGTAGTTGTCTCATTTCAGGAGGGGCTGGTTGAAGTTTTCTAAGTTTACACCGTTGACAATGAGCTCAGCATGAACATACTGCCTTTTTGCAGTCAATCAGTCATGCTATTTTTGTTACCTTTGAGATTATTCTTTCTTGCCTATGATGAGCTGATTTTTTATGTATCCGTTTTATCAGTAGTTTGTTGTAGTGATGGGCAGGATCACGAATCGGTGGAGGTTTTACAACTTCTGTCACACTCGGAGCAGAATTGATGCGTCCCTTCAGCACTAATACACCATCTCCATTGATCAAAGGGAAAAAGAGCTTAAACGATTCCCCTTTGGTAACAAAGTTCCATTTTTGATTGCAGTAAGTTCGTAAGAATACGAATCAGTTTCCTTTTCATCCACATCATTTCAGCTTTTTCATATCATGAACTGTAATATTATAAGGCTTAAGTGACTTTCACACTTTCACACTGATGTTGCAGTATTATTGTTATCTTTATTTTTGATACAAGCCAGTACTGCGCTGGAAGGACGTGTCATTTTCTGTTCACATGTGCTCTTGTAGTTGGTTTTCAAGGCTATGATGTAATACCCGAGTGATCATGACTTAAACAAGAGTCAAGACCACACAGTTTGGATTTTTTACAATTTGAAGTCAGATGATCTATTTATAAACCACGATAACAAAGTTTCTGTGCTCTTACTGTTTTCATCTCATATTTGAGTTCAGCTTATTAACTTGTAGCAATTGATCATTATATGATTTTTTAACTTGCAACGATAACAAACTTCAGATTTTTTCGCAGCATTCACACCATAGTTTTTTTTCGATCAACTGATTTGTCTGCACTTGATTTTGGCTTAGAACTGCAGTAGGCAACATTTACTTCCTTGTTTAACCATCTACAGAGCAATTCTACGTTCTCTTCCTCAAGCGTTTGGTCTCGCCAAATAAGCCATTCTCTTCTTATCATAGGAGATAACTTTTCTACAAGCTCATTTAGCAATTGAATATTATTTATATATTCTTTCATGTTAAAGGTACTTTATTTGTGACGAGAGCTTTAACAGAAACTGTGTATTCAACAATTGTTTCTGAGTTAGTCCAATTAGGCGACTGAACTAACCTGGTCTTATCAATAAGCGTAGAAATGATATGTGGGGGATTACCAAAATGTTTCTCTAATATTTCTATAGTTCGTGTCACATTTTCTGGAATTGCAAGTAAACGAGTTACTGTTTCCTTTGCTGCTTCTTTACTTAAGGCGACAAAGTTGCCCCAAACGCAGGAAACTTACACATCTTTTTCTATCTTCATACAGCTAGTAATAGCGCAATATTTACAAAAAATCAATGGAAAGTGGGACAAAGTTACCCCAGTTGACAGTACGCTAAATGTGGTTTAAATTTTCTAAATACTGAGTTAATGGATGTGCTTGAAGATTTAACACTGTGTGTAAGGCGAGATTTCCATTTCCAACTGGTTGGATTTCCAGTTCATAATGCAAGAATAGTGCAAACATGGTTATATGAGAACTTTCTGTTAAGATGGATATATCATAATAGCTCTTTAGTAGAGTGGGCTCCGAGATCGCCTGATCTTACACCTTACATGTGATTTTCCAATGCTCCACCCGAAGGTACTACATCGGCCAGGAAGCGAGTTTGTTTTACCTGGAAATTTGGAATTTTGCTGAACCCTTGCTGTTCCAAGCAAGGTAGGGATCTTTAAGGTGCGTGACAACACTCACACACGGGAGCTCCATTTTACCTCTCATCCGAACGAGAGTGTATTTGTGTGAAAAATGCTTGCCTAACATTTTTCAAGCGGACCGTGTCGGGATTCAAACCCGGGCTGATATTACACCTCTGGACTTTTTCTTTGGGGAGCTATTAAAAATGCCGTGTAAGCACCTAGACCTCAAAACATAGAGGAACTGCATCAGAAAATTCGACAATCCTGTCAAGAAATTTTTGCAGAAGTATTATGACGAGTTTTACTAAATCACAAGTGGGGATTTGAAAAATGTATTCATCTTCTAGATGATTTAGTTAGAAAAATCCTATTTAAAATAGTGTTTGGTAAATTATTGCACTAAAAATTACAAACTTTTGGTTTCGTGGCACTCTTATTATTGCAATAAAAATTTATTATCCACCGACCGCATAAAACTGATGAAAAATTTAAAAACGAACATTTATAACTAAATTTAGTATGTGGGAGTTTTGAATGATTTGAACAATGTCTCTTAATAATGTTTTATTCTATCTTGATCGCTACTATGACTTTGTCTGAAACTACTTTTATTTTAATCGTACTTGGTTAGACTTTGAATTCATCGAAACCAAATTTATATAAAAAGATACATTGTCGTGGCCTACAAAACTGCTAAAAAATTTATATTGATTGCTTTGAAAATAAAGAAGTTATTTATGTATTCTGTTGAAAAGTGAAACACTGTTTAAGGCATAAATGTCCAAAAGTCCAAAATTAAAGCTGCAGAAAAAGAACTTCAATGCAAGCAACACTGTCAAACTTTTTTAGTAAAAAGGTGAATAGAGATACCATCAAGTAGTAATATTACAACAAAAAATCGTGGCCTTGAAGTAGTTAAAATTCTCCAATATTAGAAAACAATTGTTGAGGATGCACTGAAAGTATCAATTACTTTCTCAAAAGGCCTTCAGGGGTTAAAGGGTGTAGTACAGGAGACCATTTATGATATAGAAAACTTTATTGGTAAAATTTTGGCCGATTTCCCTAGAAACCTTTAAAAGATTATATATCCCCGTATGCTGTAGTGAAAAAGAGTGGGAAAGACAGTTACAAGCAGCCTTCAGTTAAACTATTTTCCCAATTTGTGTGGTTAGTGTTTTCTGAAATTCAAGAAGGACCATCTTGTATTTATTATGCATTGTTCGCTCCACACACAGTCTGTAGAATTCCCCTAAAAAAATTCATCATAAAGTTGGTAACAGATTATAAAAATTTATTAGGAAAAGATGGATATATATAGCGACTCATGGTCAGAATGTTTATCGCCGGGCATCGATGTAAAAGGAAAAGGAATTCCTCAATAGAATCAACAAGCCAAGGCTTCAACTGGAGTACCAGATCAACAAATATAACCAAAAAGGAATTTTAGAAAATGGGGAAAACTCAAAAGAATTTTGAAGTGTGTATTATTCCTTAGTATTCTAAACGTTCAATTTTGAGGACATCTTAGCGATGGAGATTTAAGCAAAGTGGTCAATGCTAAAGGAAATCCTGCCAATGATGGTAATTTTCGTGAGTTAGTTCACTTTAGAGCAGAGGCGGAGATCTTGTTCTTGTCAAGCATATTGAAACTATATCTGGAAATGCTGAGTATATAAGCAATCCGTGCAAAATGAATTGATTAGTTGCTGTGCTGAAGAAATAACAAAAATCATAATTGACAGGGTTTTAGAGAGTGAATGGTACAGCATAATTTTTGATGAGACTACAGATGCGTCACATTTGCCATTTGTTACGTGTATAACTGCGATATCCATGAAGATTTTATCGAGTTCTTGAACCCAAGAAAAAAAACTTTACCATAGGAAGATGAATCCTATAATCTTGAAGTTGCCGACAGTTCATTAACTAGTGAGACTATAAGAATATTAGTCTTAAACTTTATCCTTCGAAAAAATATAGTTACACTTGGCTGTAACACAATGGTATTTGAAACAGGGGGGAGTGTGTTTCTTTCATCCTAAAAGAGTGCAATAATGATATTCAGTGTGTTTGCTTTAATCATGTTTTAAACTTGTTCATATCGAAATCAGTGAAGGTTATTCATATGACACGATGTTTAAGTGTCATAAAAAGTGTTGTTGTTGCTTTTTCAACGATTCTTGAAAGCTTAATATGAGGGTAAAATAAATTTTAGGAAAAAGACAGCTAATAGGGCTTTGCGAAACCAGGTGGGTAGAAAGACACGAGAACAGTTTTCTTTTCAAAGTTTCTGAATGAAATCAACAATGTATTCGTAAGAGTATCAGAGTGGAATGAAACCGAACTGCAACAATGGCACATTTTCTTTATCTATCAATAGGGAATGCTTCTTTTATTGTGACTGTTAATTGCCTCATCAATATTTTATCAGTTCTGTTGCCTCTAGGGGTTGTTGACATACATTTTTTGTAAAAAATGCTAAAAAGAAACCATCAAACTACTCAAAGAAAAAAGGAAAACAGTATAGACATCTTTCACCACCTGTTTATTGAAGCTGGAGTTAACCTTAATATTAAGCACAAAAATAAGTATTCTTAGAGTGGTAAACAAGTACCTAAATAAAAAAAAATACCATCAATCGAGGTGAAGTGGGACAGCATGGTGAATTGGGATAAAAGGTTGGTGGATTGGGTTATACGTCGATTTTTCCAGCGGCGATACTTTTAAAATGCATAGTAAGTGTAAATCACGTAGATGACATGTTGGTGTTAGAGATCATGTTCAACACGCAGTACTGTTGTAGTAGTATAGTGGTGTACAGGTGCAGAAAGATTGTAGATCATTTGTTTACATTCTTAAGTGCTTGAAAACTTCCTTAAAAAAAGGTATTTATTTTAAAAATTTAGGTCTTATTTTTTATGTGTTATGCGTTGAGATAATCTTCACATTTTATGTATTGGTTATTGTATTTCTTTCATTTATTTTTGTTATAATTAATTTTTTGATAATTTTTATTCACTTTTTGGAGTGATTTAGGACAATGCTCAGAAAATATATAAAGCGACCTGGCAGAAGGATTTACCAAAACTATGACCCAAATTTATTTAAAACGGCCTTAAGACAGTACAAAAGTGATCAATTAAGTCTTAGAGGAGCAGAAGTTTTTAACATACCAAAATCAATGTTGCGACAACATGGTAACAAGGATGTGAAGAATCATGGAGAACAAACTATTTTGGTGGTACATGGAGATTAGACTTTTTCAGTTAAGAACAATTATAGATGAATGGGACTATCCTTCAGAAAAGGTCAATATCCACTATATAGTCAAGGGTTATTGTGATATAAACGGAATTAAAGTCACTAAATTCGACAACAATTTACCAGGTTCCAACAGGGCCAACTTGTTTTATTCTAGACATCAACAAGTCCTTACAGTCAGACTTTGTGAGAACATTAAATGATACCAGTCGTCCATAACTCCCAACATCATAATCAAATACCTTGACAATCTAGCAGAAAATCTACAAAACGTCCAACCACAATCCCTTATCAACTTGCTTTGTCGATGATTCAGGGAGAAAGTATGTGGTGGCCAAAAGTGAAACAAGACATCCAGAGCGAATTATTTACTCTGCAAAATTTGCGATTTTAATGTTTTTAATCAGCCCCCTGTGGTCTATTAAAGTGAATATATTTATAATACATGGGCAAAGAATGGTCCAAAGGGAACATGGTACGGAAGAAATAAAAATGGATGATTTGTTTAAGCACTTTTTGAAGACTGGTTTATAACTATTGCATTTTCATTTCTAAAAGGCAGCCTGCTCCGAGAGTTGTAATGAGGACAACTTATGTAGTCACATGTCATATAGAGTAGTTGAACTTTGTGAGAAAATGACATTCGATTTTCTCTTCAACCACCATTTCAACACATTTGACACTGTCACTTTATTTGGCTGCATTTGAACCCTTGAAGAAAAGTTGATGCAAGGTCTTGCAAGAGTAGAAAAACAAATATAAGGCATCTTTACCTTACAATATTTCTCTAGATTGCTAAACTCCACCATAAGCAAATTAGATAGTATACAAACAAATATAAAATACTTTGCTGCAACCGGAATCAACCTCTAGATAAAACCTAGGTAACAAAACCTTTGCCACAAGGATCACACCACATAGAAGATGATGATCCTCAAGCTTGGACAGTGCCAGTTAAAGTTTTACTGAACGAGACTAGAAATATATGCAGGCCAACAGTTACAAGGAAAAAGAAAATTTCTATTAAACCCGGAAAAAAATGTTGCCACTACAACATTTCCATAAACGTCGCAGGCTGTTCCAGCGACCAGTATGGTTGTGTAAGACCTCGTGGACTATGATGATCAAAATGAAGTCATCCCTGACATAAGCTTCCAATCTGAAATGGATGTGAAAGACGTATAAGCGGAGGCTAATCTAGAAAAGGCGACCATAAAAAAACCTGTCTATTGAGGTGCTTATTGTAGTCCAGTGCGAAACCAATAAAGACAAAAAATTCTTTGGGTGTCAAATTTAAAATTAGATGATGACATTGAGGTTAAACTTCTACGCCCAAATAGAAAAAGAGAAATTGCTTTATTTTTCCTGCATTTGTCGACATAAGTTAATTTATGTCAAATCGTAAACAAACTGCCATTGCTAAATGCATGTAGTGGGTATGAGTTCCTTACTTCTTTAAAGTTTAAAGGTTATTGTACCGTCTTTTGGTCTGGCGTTGATCAGAATAATACATCGGAATATAAGCGAATAGTTTGAATACACAAAAGATAACTGGTGTGCACCCTGTGGAGTGACGTCTCCTGCTGTTGCAAGATCGCTCGATTGACAGGTCCAAGGCTTTTAGATTTAAGGGTTATTAAGATTACAATACGTATATTTGTGACATTATTTAAAGTACAGTAGGAAATCTCTAGAAGGTGATTTGCATAATTTTTGTAGATACTTGAGTCTTCGAGAGCAATTAAAATGTGTATAAATTTACTAACCTAGTTATTAAGAGTAGTTCTAATTGCACCTTTGATCACAATGTTAGTCCTGTAGTTTAAAGCTCTGAAAGTCGTAGAGATGACATATAAATGTTCATATAAATTACTGTAGTGTTTATATAAATTAATTACTGCTTGGATAGTTAATTATAGTGCTTCAGGATTAAGTTGATTATAAAGATAGAATCGTAGTTTAAGTATATTATACCTGTACTGCTAGTGATTAGTTCGGAAAGCAAATTATGGTGAGCTATTAGAAATTTTATGGTACTGCCGGTTGCTGAAGAAAGCTTGTGTAACCAGTTTGAAAATAAAGAACTGTTGTTACTGCAAATAGAGTTTTTATATATATATATATATATATATATATATATATATATATATGCCTTTGCTTTATTTCTTGTTCATTTTTATAGAATGTAAGTACCTACCTTCCTAATAAATAAATAAAAATACTTTTTTTAATGGAAAAATCTTTGATTCTTATTTTTATGCCCTGATCGCCTCCATTCTAGGGTTATTTGCATTTTAAATGCGATATATAATTGAGTGTCTTGATTCACCCCTTTTCCTGATTAACCCCTTTTAAGGGGTGAATCGGGACACTAACAAAAGTTTTTTTAAATTTTTATCGGCAGACCTACAAACTATTTCTCTTCAAGTTTCAATAAATTTTGCATCAAGATCATATTCCCAATTTCTGAGTTATTTAGTTATTTCTGTCAGGAGTTATAGTGAAAAATTGCAGAAAACCGTTCCAATTCACGCCGATTGAATGTAATTATAAACTTGAATATCTTGAAGAATTATAAAGTCATTGCATTCATTCCAATATTGGATCATGTCTTAAACGATATAAATGAGGAATCTTTTTCAAATAAATTACTGATGGCTTACAATTTGTCTTTATCCATTCCAGTTGAAGGAACAAAAGCTGATTTAACAACAACTAAGGATGTTGTGAGCAAGTTATTATAGGTTGCTAAAGAATTTTTCTTTGTTCTGGAATCAAAAGAAATGTTGAAGGAGAATTCCTATATTGGTTAAGGAGATGGATAGCATTAAAAGAATTTCAGCCAGGCGTACCAAGAAATCCTTAACAAACTTTTAAAAAATGCGACAAAGAAGTATATCCAAACAAGTAAATTCCAATCACCTTGTATAAAATCAACAACTAGCCACAATTAATAAAAGTAAGCTCATTCTGCAATAACTTAAAAACATTAATCAAAATAAATAATTTTGAAAGTCATTCAATACATTTCTAAACATTTAAAATATTCTCAAGCGCCAAAGCAAATACAAATCACCTTGTATAAAATAAAAGGAAGCTCATTCTGTAACAACTAACCACATTTAGTAAAAGAAATAATTCTGGGCGCAACCCAATTCATTTTAGAAACATTTAAGGCAATCATAAACTCCAAATAAATACAAATTAAGCACATTTAAACGTGAAACAAATTTTTTTAAAGCTTGACGCATTGCATAAGGAATAGAAGGCTATAAAATCCATAAAACAAACGTTAGAAAAACGAGCATATGTCATAACGCAATAAGATATAGATATTGGGACAAAACGCGTACGTGACATTAGAAATGTAGAAATCGACACATTTTTGTAAAGCCGGTATCGGTAAACAAAATATGGAATCATAAGTTTTGGTATACGTGCAGAATTAAATAAAAAATTTAATAAATTCCTGTACAAAATTATGCCTACGTGATGTTTCAAGCATAAAATACAGCACTTGTTAGGAAATCCCAATACAAATGATGTCTACGTGCAAAGTTAAATACATAGAATAAGCAATTTTGAATATACTTAACAGGTTAAGAGATAAGAAGGAACGAACTTGTTCTATATAAAAAACCAAAAGTGATAACATGCATTCATTCCATTAAAGACGCACGGCTGTACCAGTCTAGACGAATTTATTACGTGAATGAAATAAAGTAAAGTCAAAGTGATCTAAATTAAATAACGTAAGAATTTAAGTAAAAATTAGTAGAAATGCGTGAAGTACGTGTTAGTGAGTTTCTGTCGTTAGTATTAAAAACGGCTCTAAGTAATTATCTTAGTAATGTTCTAAGAAACAATTTAGGTAATATTCTAGGAAACTATATAAGATCTAATGATGATGGTAAACTAAATAAGCAACTAAAGGATTCATTAAAGAACGTCTACAAATTATTGGAAAACTGTGGATTACTGGGTTAAGAGCTAAGCTAAGGGTCAACGACTGTAACCAACAATCGATCTAGGTCACGAAGCTTCCGTAGAGGTTAACAGAAAGGTATAAGGTCAGAACTTAAATTTATAATTTCTTGAATGTAGCATGTCCTATTTCAAATATTTGATAAACATTAAACTCACATGTAATATAGGTAACATTTGTGTAAAAGGTCAACAAAAAAATCTTGGTTAAAATGTAAAACTTATGATAATAGGGGAATAGTGTTTTAGAACGTTCAACGAAGCTTTCCATATAACACAGAATTATTTTGTTACTTTAATTGTTTAAAATTTTGGTAGTGAACAAATTTAATAAGAATATTTATTTTCCATATGATTCAAAAGTTTTTATAGCTAATAATATTACAAAGACGTAGAGTTATAAATTGTACATTTTCTTAGCCTATTATACAGAATTTGGTGAATTTCGTTTGTCTTATTCAGGTATATAAAGTGTTATAGGTGAGTAGGTAAATATTCTCTGGTTCACTCTGTGCAAGGTATAACTGAGCTAGTCGAGACATAAATTTAATCGTGTTGATTTTAAAATTAATTTAGATATTTTAGAGGCACAGAGAGGTGGCGGTCAGCAAAGCAACTGAGCGTTTAAACACATCAGGTGTACGGCGATATCGTAGCAATATATATATATATATATGCGTGTGTGTGTGTGTGTGTGTGTGGGTGTGTGTATGTGTGTGTGTGTCATAAATGTATCTTAATAAACAAGTAATAAACCACGTTATTTACTTATTTATGTATTTTATAAAAGCTAAACTAACTACTGCATTTGTATTTAATAAACATATCATAAATTATAGGTTCTGAATAACGGGATAGGTTATTAATGACAATTGTGAACAAACATTAATATCATTAGTGTGCAGAAAAATGTTATACATTACATACATGGCAGTAAGGATAGTTGATAGCTTTCCTTAATCAACCTACAACTCAATACTTAAAATCTTCGCACTAGGTTCACTTGAAAAGGAACCGTCTTCTTAATTTTTTTTGCAAATTCACAGTTTTTTGCAAGTGTTAATATAATATGTTTAAGAGCTACAGGTTTCCAAAATATTACTGTAACCATAGGTTTAAAAATTGATTTTCTCTTTGGGCTAATGATCATGTTTCTAAAATGTTTAATATTTCTACGTACCTACTTTAGGCAATGTCTATACAAAACCAGTTGATTTTGCTTGTGAATTTAAACGAATTAAACAGCATCATATGTTGTTCATTATAAAACGCTTTGATTAGCCATGCTGTAAATGTAAATAAGTAATATTACTGCAATGTTTCTCTTTAAATAACAATGAACTATTGCAAGATTTAAGAAGTATAAAATAATGGTTATGATTAACGTTTAGAATTTTATAACTAGATTTTAGAAATTAAAGCAACTTGCAGTTCTATTATACGAGCCTAAAATGAAAAATCCGAAAAATTTAAGATATGTTTTTATACATATATATATATGTATCTGTTTAAATTAAGCATTCAATTTACAAGTTATATTATCTATGGAAACGTCTGTCAGCTGTTTGGTGACTCCAGAATAGAGTAGTGAATGTAGCTTTTTTACGTTGGTAGTTGCATTGTTGGAAACCATAGTTAAAATGGCTACGTTCCATACAGCAGTTCGGTATTGAATGGATACACTTAAAACACGTTTTCTACTAACACAATGCATTTCCTAGCGCTAAAAAAATAAAACGCATTTTAATAAAAGTAAAAAGTCTTCAATTCGAGTACGTTATATGTTATCAGTGAACGAGAATTGTTTTAGTGCAATACACTATTTAGGATCGAAAATCGTCATCTGCTAAACAAAAGTGATTTTAAGTGCATGTTAATAGGGATATCTAACAGTAAACGGTAAGTTTTATTACAATTTAACGCCTCAGTTCGTAAAACACTCCCTAAAAATTTACGTCACAAGCACATTCATTTGTTTTTCGTCGCGCATTGAATGAAAATTTCTCTATTGCGTAAAACTGGAATTCGTAAGGGATTATTTTGCAATTTAAATTGTTTAATACTAGTTTTCTTCAAGAACGATAGTATACTGACTTCGAAAGAAAGCTAATTCGTTTTAGTGATAACAGCTGTTGTTAAACTAGTTTTAATTTGGCTTATCTGTTTATTTGATTGAAATAGTGCCCTGAGAACAAATTTGACCCATTCTCGTTTTCCTTTTTAAGATTTTAATCTTGACAAACTAGTTCTAGTTTATTTATTTATGAGTTGCACTGTTTATTATTTAGTATAATTAAATGAGATATTTTTAGATTAGATGTATGGTTATTGCACTTTCAATTTGATTACAAGAAATATGTTTTCATTTTAAACAGTGGGTGGGATAGCTTCTTCACACTATATATTTTTTTTATTTGATGAATTCAAATTAGCCATACTTTGCATGTAAAATATCTCGTTTCTCTATTAAAATACGTATTAAGAAAATTCTATATTTGGATAATATGAAAATATGGAGAAAATATTTGCTGTTACTTGTACATTTTGTTAGTTTATTATGTACAAATAGCTATTGTGTTTTTACTGTAGTTTTAAAGAATTTTGAAAAACCTTTTGTTTCTATTTTATATGCAAAGATCCTAATAAGAAAAGGTTTTGATTGAAGGTAGGTGGGGCATAGACATTCTGCTTAGTAAAAGTAGGGCAGCATGTATACAGTCTGGAGAGTAACAGTTAACTTTGTGGGTTCTGCTCGGGGGCCAATTAAATATATAACATTCAATAGGTTCATCGAGAAGCAATAAACAATTCTCGGATTGTTCAGTTTAATTAATCCATTGTAGAAGCTTGCTGATGGGTTTATATTGTAGTGTTAAACCCTAAAACGTTCCAATAAATAAAAAATACGGATATGAAACTTGTAAAAAGTAATAATTTTTAGAAAATAACATAACCTCACAAAAAGTAGGACAACTGTACTAATAATTGACAGCCTTAAAGATGCCCTGTAGCATTGCAGTTAATATAATACTTCAACTTCTATACATTTTGCTTATAGTATAAATGTATTATAGAAAATATATTAGTGTAGTAAATTTATAGGATGGAAGGAGAAAATTGTCTTTTTTTCAAACTTTTAAATTTTCAAAAGGGTCGATCCATATCGTGGTCCAAAGGTGGTTGCTTGACCATTTTAGAAAAAATTGATATTTTTGCCATCAATTACATATGGAATCAGTAGTTCAAAACAATTTTTAAAAAAATTTTAGTGAACTGTTTGAAAATGGCGGCCATCTTTATTTCACGGTGCATGCTGATTTTTGAGTTTGTAAGCTCCTACGGAAAACTCATTTTCTCAGGACTGGTAAGTCATAAACTAATAATTAAAACACCATTGTTTTCCTTACAGTTTGCTCTATCTTTTATGTCCTCTTCACTATTAGACTATTTTGAAGTCCAATACTTGAAAACTGCTATTGAAGACAATTGTTTTCATTTCTCAAGAGGCCGCTTTTGAAGGTAATTTTTTAGCACAAGGGGATGTATATCAAAGTTGATTTTTGCCATAATAATAAACCTAATTAAGTAGCTTGTATTAAAAGTACTCTTAACCCTGATATTTGTTACCTTATTTTTTTATAAACCCGTAACATCAAGCTCCAGTTTCACAAAAATCGATCAAAATAGAATTTTTTTATACGTTACCACCGTTCTCTTGAGAGTCCTTGACTGCTGGCGCATACTGTCCAATCTCCGATCTGCGACTTGCGTTGTTGTTACCGCTTCACTGCCTTGCCAATCCTACAAATTATTGTGCAGTTAATTTCCTAGTTAACTTTCAAATAAAACTAACAACAAAAACTAACCCCTTTGATTTTCTTTCCTCACTTTATGAATGTATTCCTTTCTCAAAATACCAGTTGCACATACATACGCCAATTCTTTTAAATATTATTTTGTCCTTAAACTACAATCATTCACAACTAAACTTCTTACAAAATAATACATTAAGTTCTACTTTCCTTGTTTGTTATGCCCTCTGATCTTGGAGTCCTCTCTGCTTCTTATTCTTTTCTTAAGCCGCTTGTTCTTACTCCGTCGAATAACTTTGGTAAATTGATCCTCTACTTGCTACTATTAACTGCACTTTCCACAGGGTAAATAAAACCACAAAATTCTTGGTTGATTCTATTTTCTGATTTGGAACAATTTTTCTATACATACAAGTTTAATTTTCAGTTTCAATATTCACAAATTCCAGTTTTTTTGTCTAAATTTTACAACTTTGGATAAACTAATTAGACTCCTGGTAACTTTATAAATAAAATCTCTCTTCTAAAAATATAATTTTTGACCCTCACACAGAATTTATTTTATTTTTCTCTTGTTTACCCCTGGCAACCTTTCTTTCATATGTCTGCCTACTACATTTTTATTGTTGTTACAGTTCATATCAGCCTACATGATCCTAAACCTACTATACAGTTTTTTATTACATCAACACATTCCTACTTTTTAATTATATCTGGCTATCTGTCAAATAAACATAATTAAAGTTTAATAAATCTACAAAAGTGTTCTTTTGAGTAATATTTCTTCTTGGTGCCTTTTAGGGTTCATTTTCATTTGTGAACTTAACTTAACTCTAATACAACATGGTTTAATACCATACATTTTGTTTCAGTTATTGGCTTATAAATAGGTACATAAACATGCCACTTGATTTTGATCAATGAATACATTTAAAACATTTTTAACCCTGTTTTAATTTATTATAATATATATATATATATATATATACAGTTTTCAATTGAATACATTTTTTTTTAAATTAATTTACATATTTGAAACTTATTTTTACTTAAACTTAAGTATATACATATTAAAATAAAAGGTTTTATATCACAAAGTTAATTTATAAAATGCCACATATGCTTACTATAAGTATACTTATCATTGTTGTGGTGATAGTATTTACTTGACACCTGTCAAATCTATAATATAAAGGCAGATTTCTGTAATAGTTTAGTATTAAGGCAATTTTTACTGAGCTGCAATTGTTAATTGGAATTTCGTATTAAATTATAATATACATTGGAGAAATGCTCTTGGTCAGATTTAGAATTAATAGAATTTATGTTGCGTTGAATATGTATAGTTTCCAATGCATTTCTTTTGTTATCGTTTATTTCAGTACCCAAAATTTTAACATTTTTAAAGTCAAACTGGTGTGACCTTTCAATTGCATGGGCAGCGAGTGCTGTACTTTTTTTGTTGCTTGTTTGGATTGAATATTTATGTTCGTAAACTCTCCTATGAACGTACTTTAAATTAAAGATACAGTCCCAAAAAGTTTATTCGCAAAAGTCAGAAACGTACATTTACGTAATCGTCCTGTTATAAAGTGATGTAAACAAAGTATCAATTTGCATATAATACAGTATAAACCTAAATATTTTAAAATATCGAGAATAAAATCTTATGATCTAAATAACAGGTACATATTATACATGCAAGATACTTACGACTTATTTCCAACCCTAAATATATACAAGAAATAATACAGTTATATATACCGTCATTGGTACCTGCTTTGGGAAGCGCACCTCGTAAGAATCAGAACCTAACATTAAACCTAACTAACGTAACCCTATCTTAAATGAATTAATTGTTAACTAATTTGGTAAGCAAGTTGTTGATGTTAACATTAATGTACAAAGAAAAGGAATACAGTAAAAGTGCTCTAACGCAAGCTTTGGTTTAACTAGTTGTGACTTTAAGAATAATTATATAGCCGCGTGCATTGTGACCGTGAATTTAGTAACGCAAGTCTGCAATTTATTGGATAATCATGAGTACTAAATTACAGAATCATCACAAGAAGTGTCTATCTTCCAAAACAACAGCACAAGTAACGAAAACAGAAAAAACTGTACTGTAAGCTGTGTGCCTCTTTGGTACCATCTCCAAGAATGCAAATGGCCTCAATAATACGATAATCAGTTTCACTGAATTTCGTTGTTAGCATGGAAAAGCAATGTATATTTTTAAGCGTTCAAGCAAGTATACAACCTTGCATAAAGCCAAAAGAAGCTCAACGTATAACCGGTTGTCTAACTTATAGAAATGAATAGAGATTTGTATTACTATCGAGAATGCATTAATTAGGGAACGGTTTATCGCTTGTAAACTCGAGCAGCTGAATACGTGCAGATATAACGAAGTAAGATTTCTTAGTAGCACTAGAGGCGTTTATTTTACGATACGTATTTCAACAAATAACTATTGGAAATAATAAGCAGATGTTAGAGTGTGCTTCAAAGAATTTATAAGGCGAGTTTCTAGCCCTTTAAAAGTGGTTCTTCTTTCATAAAATTTATACAAGCAATTTAAAATATATTCCACATATTTCTACACTTAGGGAAATTTTTATAGGACGTTTTAAATACTCATTTTAATTGGAATAGCATAAAAAGCAAACCGTCGCTTGAATTAGAATTTGTACGAAGCGCTCAATTAACGTAGTTGTAAATTAATGCAAAAATCAATCTCTTTCATAAATTTAACGTAACAAGTTACAATTCTTAGACACAATAAACAGCTATGTGATAGATATAATTCGATGCAGTTACTGGCTTCTTTCTTGTTGCATTTCCTCAAAGCTCCATCCATATCAACGGGCAGGACTTTTCCCAGGTAAAACACCAAACCCGTTGTGGTTGATCAAAGGCTCCTAAAAAACTGGTCACTTTCTCATGAAATAGGAATGCAATATACACGCGTTCAGTCGCGTCCAAGAGTTTGTCTAATTTCGGTAGCCTCGATTTATGACTACCGTCCTGTCACCTAACGCACCTGTCTTTCAAACATCGTTTTGCACCGCGGTCCAATTTTGAGAGAGGTTGCTCCCTGGTGTCTAATGCTCTGATCAGGACCGATCCTCCCTTCCAATATACGAGAATTTAATTAACTTTTGTTCCAGGGTCATTGCAGTTTACGGTCTTGAAAACATGTATCCATACATGGATCTAAGTTAAAACTACGGCAATAACTATTTCGTTGGTTTCAAGTTAAGATCCGTAGTGGTTAGGGACTTACTTGCTGAGAACAGCAGTTTCGAGCAATTCAATAAAAATATTGTGTTCCGCTTTGAAAACGAGTGTGCAAATAACGTTCACAGTTTTGATCTACTAAAGCAATGCTAATTTTTGCTAATTTAGCAGACATGGTAGCTTCAATAATAACCAAGTTAGCGGTGCGCACTTAACTTTTAACACTCCATGTTTATTATGGTATATTAAAACGCTCAGGAGCAAGTTATATAACGCTGAAAATTTTAGTATTTACATGTAGAAGTTGTGTTAAATTTTAGTGAGTGAATTGTGCATGGGAAGTCGTCAACTTTGTATCGCAGAGACTTGTGTAATATGTTAGTGGTTTAATTGACTCTTTGTTGTTTTCCATCCTGGGGATATTTCCTTCTGCATCGTAACTGAAAGCACGTTATACATTTAATTTCACGCATTATAAATCTCGATCCCTGACACCTTAATATTTTAGATTGACTTCCGCTTTCCGCATCAAACAATTTACCAACAGATCTTCCTTATTTAGCAATTAAGTTGCAAAAACGGAAAAAACTGGCGTTCTCAAGGAACGTAGCATTAATCGACTTTATTCACCCACATTATGATGCCTGAGGCTACGTTTGCAGAGCTGATTTGCAATTACATCCAATGCTGCTGTCTGTTTGAGTGTGTTTAATCATATAAACATGTAGCTCTAGATTGCTTACAAATGTTCCAGTTAATTTTTTTCAATAACGACAAATAATACCAACATTTAACATCGTTGGCATTTGACTACCTATCTGTGGTGTTTGGTACTTGCTAACTGGACTGGATGTTCAGCATGTAAACACTGCTTTCCGGTTTTATACAAGTATCACGTACACTTTGCCGCAATACAGATGTAACGATGTTTCATAAGGTAATTTTTAACTGCGCTTTAATAATTTGTAAGTGACAACTTGAGACTTTAGAGATAGTGTAAACATACTTTATAGCGTTGAATTTCCATTTGTTGACTAATGATTGAGGACCTCCATCTTTCTCTAACACAACAAATCTGACTACATTTCAAGAAATATACATAACTTAAATTCATAAGCCGAACGAATGAATGCAAAGCAAACCTTTGAGAACATAACGAGTAAGAAAAAGCAACATTTCAGTTCGCTGTCAACTACATTCAGGAACCACAATATTCATAGTATTTTTGGTCCGCTAAAGGAATTCTATCCTCTTATCGTAAGTTCATGCATGGAGACAGTGATATTGTCAAAACCAAAAAGAGTTGCTTATAAATACCCCTGTATGTTTGTTGTGGTTTGTTTTGTCTTTTTCTTTGTCTTTTTCGGTAATCAAACCACTCATAGTTGTTAAAATCGTCTTTATTTACGTTTCGATCCATGACCAAGAATCGCTGTCAAAATAATAAAATTTCAAGTTTGACATTAATGACATAAATTGAAGGTGAGTTTGATTTATTAATGTTTGATATATTTGGTTTGAATACATTAAGTGAAAATTTAAAGTTTAGAAGAATGAGTGCCTTCAATTTGTGTTGCGCCCTGGGAGCGACTTTTAGGTAGCCAGTGCGCTTAACGTGAGTTCAGCTGATTAATTTTTGCATAGTTAAATTTCATGTAAATTCAATAAGTTGAGGATTGAAAAACATTTTTTAACATGTTTCTATTTATATGATTAAGAGGATGCTTATTAAGGAAGTGTGCGATTACGTTACCGAAAGACTTAGTAGCAGTTTTTTAATATTTATCTTGAGGAGGAAAACCCATTATAATTTAGGCTACCTCTTTGGTAGATTTTAACATGATTCTGAAGCGACTCTATGGCGGGTTTACACTTGTCAGATACCGATGTTGTTCTACAAATCTTTTGCATGGTTCTGAGGCGACCCTAAGGCGGTTTTACACTTGTCAGATGCCAATACTGTTCAACGAAGATTATATATGGATCTGAGGCAACCCTATGGCGGGTTTACATTTGTCAGATACCAATGCTGTTTTACGGGAGCTGTTAATATGCTTATTGTTATGTAATTAATTATTATCTGTATTAATAGAAATCATGTATGTAGGCTATATTTCATGTTAATATCGCAAGGAAAACCCAGGAAAAACTTGCAATGTTACCCAGATATTGGGAGCATTTGAATTTCATTTGTTATTTCTTTTGTTATTACTTTGAGTAATGGAATCCATTGTTTACTGAAAGTTGCGGATTCGTTTGTTACGCAGTTATTTTTATGTAGGATTATATAAGCAGCTTTTTTGATTTGAGGTTATTGGCGGTTTTCTTTTTTGTCCATAATTTTTGCGTCCTCCCATTCTATGTAACATCCAGAACAATCAATACAATTAATTTTGTAAACCGAATGTGTCTTATTTTTATTTTCTATTGTAGGTTTTAGATTGGTATAGAACGTTTTCGTAAAATTATTAGGTTTGTGTGTTACCTGGATACTATGAAATTCCAAACATTTTTTAATTTTTTCTGATAGCCCGGGTGTATACTCAATTCCTATTATTGTGTCTTTCTGATTAGTTTTATTATTATTATTGGCATTATTAAATATATTATGTATTTTATTTCTAATAATGGGTTCATAAAATTGTTTTGGGTAGGCGTTATTTTCCAAGATATTTTTTACTTTTTTATGTTTTTGGTCTATGTTTGTTATGCGATAGTAGGATGGCTCTTTCAATTAAGTTATTAATTACATTTTTCTTATATTGATAAGGTACAGTTGAGTTGTAACTTAGATATCTACCACTCCACGTTAATGTGTTGTACCAATTTGTATAAATCGTTCCTGAATTGTCATGTTTGATCTGTAGGTCTAAAAATACTATTGTGTTATTATTTTCTTTTTCTATGGTGAATTGTAACCGTTGATGGAAAGAATTAAATTTATTTATGGTTTCATCTATTTTATCAACTGGTAGGCACATAATACAATCATCGACGTAGCGTTTGTAGAAAGTTGGTTTAAAGCTCAATTGTTTTATGATCGTACTTTGTAGTTCTTCAAGGACTAAGTTTGCTATAGTTGAAGATATTGGTGAGCTCATCGCTGTGCCAAATATCTGTGTAAAGACTTTTTCCTGAAATTTAAAATAAGTGGTGTCCAAACATAACTTAGTCGCTTCTATGAATTCGTTAAATGGTAACGTAGTGTATGGTTCGATGGCCGTCCACTTTTTTCTTATGGTATTTAACGCAAGTTGAATGGGGTTGTTAGTGAACAATGATTTAACATTGAGTGAAATTAATATGTGATTTTTTGAAATAATTTGTTTTGTGATAAATTTTTGAAAGTTCCAACTATCTTTAACATGATAATTCGTTTGTCCTATAATTTTATTTAAGATTTTTACTAAGAATTTTGATAGACGGTATGTGGGAATTTGCACACTGCTCACGATCGAATCCACAATTAAAATGAAACCAACAGAAGAAAAAATATTAATAAGAAATCAAATATGCAACATTTTAACAAACCACAGAAACACAAAAAATAACAATACAAATAAAAACGTAAACCATTATATAAAATTAACAAAAACCTTTCTGAAAAATAACACGAATATATTGGTACTACAGGCCGATAAATGTAAATCTACCGTGTTAATGTATAAAGAAGAATACACTAATAAAATGAACGATATGCTTAAGGACACGGCCACCTATGCAATACTATTCTAAGCCTATCTACACGCAAGAGGAGTTAAAGAATCGGATCGTGGAGGCTGCTGATACTATTAAGAATCGTCCCGATGTTATAAGACTTGCCAGAAAGCAATGGATTCACCGTGCTGGATGCTGCATACAACAAAATGGTGAGCATTTTGAACAGTTACTTTAAATGTTTAATTGTAGTAAATATTTTCAACTCTCAACATCTATGTAGTTATGTAAAGTATCATAGGGCATCCTGAATGCTTCACCCCAATTAACTCGAAAACGGCTACAGATATCGACTTCAAACAAGAGTGACTTTTTACTCAGAAATGTCAAAAGATTCTAATTCTGGCATTATAATTTATAAAAGCTTACACACAAAAAAATTACAGGGTTAAAAATGATTGTTCTCCCTCGAATGGGACGCTCCTGATCTTATTATCGAAAAATGGATAATCCTATCTTATTTGGCATAAAAACATGGGTAGGCAACAAAAATCCGAATAAAATATCTTTTGTGGTTCTTCAGATAATTAAAAAAACTCAATTTCACCTAGTCCCCTTAAAGGGGTTATAACTCCATAGAGGGATACATTTTAGGGCATACGTTTATTAGAAGTTTTATGTTTATTTTGTGCTAAAGAACACTCCCTTAAAATAGTGCCGTGCAATTTTAAACACCCTGTATATATATATATATATATATATATATATATATATATATATATATATATATTGCTCCTCTTGGATACCTAGATTTCCTATCATACTCTTTATCGTTCACGCACACTCTCAATAAAACCACAAAATAATACAACAATCATACAATATTTATTTACCACTATTTACAAATAATAATTCAAGATTATTTACATTTCGGTGCTCAAGTTACACCTCAATAAATTCTATCTTTGTAAAGTCCAGAATTTTATATTGAAATATCAAACACATTGAATGTAACAGGAGTAAATGGGCCCTGAATAATACCTTATTTTTCTTTTTTTTATTTATAATTATTTCTAATTAGTACACTCTGGAGTATGGCGAGCTCATGATAACCCAGTTTAAGTTATTACTGTATGCTTTTTACTTTGCATACTCTTACTACAAACACAAAAACCCATGTACTCTTAACAATAAAATTTTAAATTCATGAGGAATGTTAATAAGCTTTATATACACCTTTAGATTTATATTCAAATACCATAATAAAAGTTAGTTATATGTATTCTTTTCAATATGCAAAATGACGAAAAATACCATCAAAGCTCACTCTCACCCATCACAAATAATATCCACAGTTTAAAACAAACCAGCAAATTCTAATGCGTTATCTGGAAACTTGAAGATTCCATCTCTGGTGACGTTATAGTTAAGTTCCTGCACCATCGGTCTCGTGGTTCTGCTCTGCTTGCCGCCTCCAGCTATTTATATATGAACACCATCTAAGTTGTGCTGCATGCTATCCATTCAAGATCCATCCAAATCCAAGTGTATTACACTTTTTTTTTATATAATTGCATAATTTAATTTACGTTACTTTACTTTATTTTACAAGCTTGTTAAAATATCTGTTGCACCTAAGTTAAATTTCAACCCGACACTATCCGCGTCTCAAACTATGAGGCCAACACTGTACTATTTAATTTAAATTTTAAATACTTACAAGCTCGTGGTAGATTTCTGTACGTAGTAAGCAATGCAAATTAACGAAGCCAAAGAGCGAAGTCAAAGAGCGCGATCAGAGTACCAAAGAGAGCGATGCTAATTCTCTTAGAGTATTTATACAATTCAAAATGCCACCTCTAGGACACTCTTCACTCGAAATCCTTAATTTAAAATAATACTTCTTCAAATTTTGGTATAACCGTTTTAAAAATCTTCGAAATTTAGCTCGTTTATACGATATTTTCCGAAAAACCCGCATTCAATATTCCCGTGTTTGTCTGTTGTACAACTAACTATTTAGACCAATGATATATTCAGTGACGTCTTAAAAACCCCGCCTATATTAACTCTATTATTTTCTTATGCATATTCTATGTTTCCTTCTAACCTTGTTTGAGTGGTAGAAAATCGATATTACTGTCCGCGTTTCAAACTAACCCACGTGGACTGAATACGTGCGTTTTGAAGTGAACTGCTATTATGCCTGTCTCATTCCGAAGCATATCATTGATTGTCCATTCTTTCTGCGCTTTAGGAAACTTTTGGTTAGCATTTATGCGTACCGTCCGACCGTTTGCACAATATACTTCGAAACTTGTCTTTTATCTACACAAATAAGGGGAACATGACCTTTCCAAAACATGCAGGTGTTCAATTAATGAATGTTTTAAAAATAACATTTCTAGGAGTTTACGTTTCAAGGTATTTCCTATATTCGACGTGTTTGTTTGTTAGTAAAGCGTTTCGCCATTGAATTAAACTCAATTAAATTAATTAATAATTTGCATTGGCTTATACAATTTATTTTCTTTACGAACCTAACTAAATTTTAATTACTAATTGTAAATTTTGTTAATACTTGTTACTTTAAATTAACTAAATGCAATAAATTTTGCACGTAAATTATGGTTGTTTCCTCTATACAGGGTGTTTGAAATTGCCTTGTTCATACCTCAATTTAACCCTTTAAAACCACTACATATATATATATATATATATATATATATATATATATATTGTTTATAAGAAACTACCGATGATTAAAAATTTAACATTAAAATTACTTAACGTCCTACGGAATGACTCCATCATAATTTCAAAATACAACCCTGTTACTATAAATCAATTATTTTCTGCCATTAAAGATGAGACTCCTATGCTGAGTAGTTCTAACGTCATATACTCTATTCCATGCAGTGATTGTGATAAGATCTACATTGGACAATCTTCACAATGGTTACGTTCCAGGATTGTTCAGAATAGGAGTGACTGTAAAATCAAAAAAGATGCGTGCGCTTTATCTTGCCATGTAAAAAAAGCTAATCATTTTCCGGATTTTAATAAAGTAAAAATTTTAGATAGGGAAGTTAGTTACAGAGGTAGACTTTTTCTTGAAATGGTGCACATTAATAATAACAACAACGTTTTGAAGTTCAAATCTGATACTAACAATCTAAGTGTGATTTATTCTTATATTTTAAAACTAAGTAATATCAACAGAAAAAAAGAGACACTAAGTTGAATTTTATGCAATAATTTCTGTAAGTATTGAAATCAGGTTCTACCAACACCTGTCACTTAATTAGGTTTGCATACCTGGTCAAACATATTACCATGTGAAGTTACAATTTTAATCTGTTAGTTTGTTTATTTAGTGCTAAGAATGTTAACCTAGTATGTTTCAATGTAGTTACTATTTTACACTCCAGTTTTTGTAAGTTAATGTATTTTATTTGAATGTTGACATGGATGTTTATAATTTTGTAGCACCCTGAGGAAGATTTAAAATTAAATCGAAAGTTTGGTAAGGAACAAAGAGTTTTTAATTTTACCTTTATGAACGTAGACCTATAAACCCGTTACTGCACTTCTTATTGATAATAATTAAAGGTCGTTACACATAATTATATATATATATATATATATATATATATATATATATATATATTTATATATGCCATTGGTGTAGGGTTATTCGATACATATATTTACACTACAATGCTTATTAATTATAAATGATACTAGGAGGTTACAGATGTGTGTGGTGTGGTACTTTGTACACTTGGAAATCTTACAAAATCAAAATTCAAATACCATAATTAGGAGGAATATATTAGATATTAACTTGAACAAGGGTATTTACTGTTACATATTGATCTATGTCACACAGAGAAAAGTGCTTATTCTTAATGACGTTTAAAATAAATGTCTGGTAAGTGAAATGAGCGCAGGTTAAATTATCATTTCAAGTGTTTGATTAGCAACTTTCCTAAAATCCTTTTTATGGTTGGTAAATACATAAATAGAAAACTAATAAAAATAATTTGATTTTCATTACTTTTATTTAAAAAGATATCACAAAATTAAATAATCACATGTAGAATTTATTATTAAGGTGCTACGTACAATGACGTAGCTGGAATAAAACGTAAATATCCCTGGCTAGCTACCAATGCGGAGAGGGGAAGGGGTTCCTAGCAACACAAAAATAATACATCGCTAATGAATTTCTATTTGCAATAAAAAAAACACAAATATAGAAATTTCTATTGAAATAGCAAAACAAAATTAACTAAGGTTACGATTTAATAAAACAATTTTACTCTATGGACAAATTCCCTAATTGTTCCACGAAGTGCGCAATTCATAGCTAACATGCAATACATCTAATCAGTACCAAAAAGAATAACGCTGATACTTTCGTATAAGTGGATGGGTTAATTAAAAAAACATGAAATTTAGAAACCTTTCTAGTAAGGATTTTACCAGAACAAACATTAACGTATCTAATTTCAAATTGGGTTTATCCCTGGGTATGTTAGAAAAGGAAAACAAGTCACATACGTGTGTCGGGATACTTATCTTGTCAGCCCTCGGAAGCGAATTGACACAGCATGGCTGTGGTAATCAGCAACAACCATGCTACTACTGTAATTGCACCGTCGGTCTACATGCAAGAGCAGTTGATCTACACCGAGGAATAATTGGGCTACGCAACAAGCAATTTAGCCTCCGCATTATCGAAAGGCGATTCAAACTGGAAAATACGGTTTTACTGGAGAATAGTAGGATATATTATTTCGACGAATCTTTAGATGGGAAACCCACTAGAATGCAAGTATACGTTATCGGAAGGTATAATGCGTTCACGGATACCTAAACAGGATCTTGACTAATTAATTGTAGCATAAACTTGTAGTTTCAAAACAACTAGAGTTACGTTGAGAAATTCTTAGAAAGAGTATTTATTATTAATTATGCGGAAAATAAACGTAACAAAGGATGAAAATAATTGTGGTGAAGTAGTTTGTTGGAGTATGCAGGAAATTACACATGTGAGGGTTTAAATTTATACCCTTTTATTTTTAATTTTTGTTATAATTTTAGGTCAAGTAAAAGCAACTTTATCTTTAATTTTTATAAATGAGATTCATTGTTTCATACAATTTTTGAATTGTTTGTAGTTTCTTATTCTGATATTAGTTTATTCGATTTTATTATAACCAATTACTGTTATCAATTCTTTTTTAGAGTTTTTTCTTTATCTTTATCTCCTATAATAATCATAAAGTTTGCTTTATCATCATTAGATCATCAGTCCTGTAATTGGTGTATGTGTGGTGTTTAAGTTCAAATGCTTATTAATCTAATTATCTATATATCTACTTGACAATATTTTAGTATACAATGATCTAGACATGATGGGCGTAGCCCTTCAACCCTTCTGATCTGATATAATCTTTTTGCTTCTGTGAGAGGACCTTTATCTATATCTTGGACTATCTGATGAATTATATTGGTGTACTCGTATCGTTTTCACCTTGTCCTAATTTCTTGTATTAGTAATAATGTCTTTATTTTTCAGGAAATAAGAAAGGAAAAGTAATCTTATGTAATCGTATTTTTATAAACCTATGAGGGTTCAGAGCAATTCTGGGAAAATTGTAGATTAAGTTTTTATACTTAAAATGTACCTAAAATGACCCGGAACTCTGGGACTATATTAAAAGTCATAGAATGTTTACTTTTAGCATTAGTTTGTTATTACAAATATCATTTATAACGTTATAAGCGTACTTACTGAAAAATCGATTTGGAAAGATTTCTCATTATTAATAAATCATAATTTGTCTTCTTCAAAAATTAATTTTCATATCGGAATTGTAAGATAAGAAATAGTTTAATATTATTTAATTTTTATTTATTCTGACTAAGTCCGAATTCCGAATTCCGAAGTGTTTTTGAGTTTAAAATGCATTGTCATGGTTATGTGAAAACAGCAGGTTTTCACAGGTGTAAACTTTATCTCTAATATTAATTTTTATTCCTAATTAGTGCAGGTGGCTTGTTATGAATTAGCACTTGACATACCAGGAGTAGGATATAGGATTTGTTGTTATAATTTGTTGATGTATATAGAAATTGGTGAGAATGTGAAGAAATGTTTATATAGAAGTAGGAAATTTGTATAGGGCAATTTTGTGTAAAATAGTATATTTGATTGATAGTGATTTCAAATTCAGGGAACTAATTGTGCCACAAAAAGTTGTCTAAGTAACGGTAATCTGAAAAAGGTATTAATAATTTTATTCTATATTTTTTAGAACACAGAGTCTGATCCAGGGATTTATTTTGTAATTAATGAAAATAACTGTGTAAATACCAGGAAATTGTGTAGTTTTAATCAAAACTGAACTTGAAACTTTTGTCCTTGTCAATATTTTTGATGAGAAATATTTGAGAACTTTATTGAAAGAAATTACTTTTCAAGATATTGCTATTTTGTTATTACTAATTTGTGTTGTTCTTGGAATGCCATTTCCAAGAATTTGATAAACTAAAGAATTTCAAATTATTTTTTCCTTATTTTTGATTAAATAATGACATACGCTAAAATCAAATAAATTCAATTGAAGTGCCAAGCATCGTTAAGTAAATTGCAGCCTGTTTTTAATTAAAATGTAGATACAACAAATTTTACTAATTCTGACAAAAGTAGCGCTGCACATAGCACTAATCTAGACAGGGTGATCTTGTTCAGTGGAGCCACTTTATATTTCACACAAACCCATGAAACGATAACATTTTGTGAGCTGACACAACGAAAGTATATGACAGTTGCAAATCCAGCTTCTGAAGAGTCACAACACCCATGTAGTTCTAATTTTTGAATGTCATTTATAACAAATCGACGAAGAATTTGTAAATTCGAAATTTCTGGCAAATCTGAAATAAATCTTTTGCATTTGTTCGTACATTCAACAGACGGCTCTTGATCCTCAATCACCAAAAGCCACAACTCCTGCATAAAGCGTTTAGCCATAAAAACCAATGGTGCCAATAGGCCAAGCGGATCAAAAATCCTGGCTGTAATGGATAATACGTTTCGTTTTGTGCACGAACAATTTTCAAAATGCAATGTCTACGAAAAAACAGCTGCGGTTGGATACCCAAAACTTTCATAAAAATGGTGTCATCATCCTGAAAGACGAACGATTGCAGATAACAAAATGTTTCAAGTAAATCTGACAAAACTTCTACGAAATTACTATTCCACTTTCTTTATTCAAACCTCCACTTTTGCAAAGATTATTTAATTCTACAATTAATTGTTTGGCTGTCCCCACCGACGAGCAGCTTGTGACCAAATCATCAACATACGTGTCAATCGCTAAAGCATTAGATGCTAAAGGATATTTATTCGCTTCTAGCATGGCCAATTCTTGAATTGTTTGCAATGCTAGAAAAGGTGACAATGATACCCCATAAGTCTCAGTGTTTAAATTATAATCTGAAATGGGATCCAACGGACAAGTCTTCATAAGATTTTTTGATAATCTCTAATCTATCTGTTACGAGTATATTTCTGCACATCTGGCGTATATCAGAAGTCTAATAATGATAGAGGTAATTATCAAGGGTATTCTAAAAATGGGTTTAAGGGTATACCCTTAACCACATTAAATATTTTTGTTATTAATATACAATCAGTTAAAAATAAGGTTAATGGCGTGGAGGCGTTTTTTGCTTCGGAAAATTTGTCTTGTAATATTTTTTGTCTCAGTGAGATAAATCTTAATTATGATGAACTTCAATTTTTAAGAATCAATAATTTGATGCCTATTTCTAGCTACTGTAGGCAGAATCATGCGTGGGGTGGTGTATCTATTTTAGTTGATATAAATACTATTTACGAAATAGTTCCAATGCCTGATATTAATGTATTATCAAGTGAATTTCATGCTGAAGTTGCAGCCATTCATATCAAGCAATTAAATCTTTTTATTATAACAACATATAGGTCACCCAATAAAGGATCGTTAAAACTCTTTTGCGAAACATTCAGTAGGGTATTTAAAATTTTAGGTAAGCTACATAAAAACAATGTTTATATTTGTGGTGACTTCAATGTTAAGTTTGGTTCATATGACAATTATTCTATCTATGTAACTGATTTTTTTGCTGGTTTTGGTTTTAAATTTTTGAATACGAAACCAACTAGATTTAATAACTGTTTAGATAATGTTTTTACCAACATACCAAATCAGGAGTGCAAGTTATTGACACTGGTTTATCTGATCATATGGGTTTGCTTCTGATCCATACAATATTCGAAAGGCCTAAAAAAACTGAGTCACTAAGTTTTTATCAGCCTCTCACAAAAGCAGGAAAGATAAAATTCTATGGACTTCTAGAGCAGCATAATTGGAACTTTGTAAACGATGAAACATTAAATCTAAACCTAAAATATGAATATTTTATAAACATCTTCGTTGATGCCGTTGCTACAGCTTTTCCAATTAAATCTATGAAATCTAAGGATTTTCAACATGAAATTAAATTAAAATGGTTTGATCAAAATTTAAGGGCAATTTAAGGTGCAAGTTATTGACACTGGTTTATCTGATCATATGGGTTTGCTTCTGATCCATACAATATTCGAAAGGCCTAAAAGAACTGAGTCACTAAGTTTTTATCAGCCTCTCACAAAAGCAGGAAAGATAAAATTCTATGGACTTCTAGAGCAGCATAATTGGAACTTTGTAAACGATGAAACATTAAATCTAAACCTAAAATATGAATATTTTATAAACATCTTTGTTGATGCCGTTGCTACAGCTTTTCCAATTAAATCTATGAAATCTAAGGATTTTCAACATGAAATTAAATTAAAATGGTTTGATCAAAATTTAAGGGCAATGAGAAATCATTTTATGTATTTGAAATGTTTCAGTAATATTTTCCAAAGGAATATTGATATTGGTTTGCATTTAAAGAATTTCAAGTATCGGTATAGAGCAGTGCTAAAAGATGCCAAGATTAAGGCACATGATGAGTTCATTAATAAAGCGGGGAATAATAACAAAACTCAAATGGAAATTATTAAATTGCAAAAGAAAAATGAATTTTGCAAATAAGAATGAATCAGTACATGGCTTTACGCCAGACACCTTCAATGACTTTTTTATTAGTTCCGTTGATAGAATTATAGCAAATACAAATTCTAAAAGGATTACTGCTCAGCATAAAACTGATCAAATTACTAAAAATCTAAACAATGCAACACTCAAGACTTCTACTGGTACAACTTCTAACAGTAATATAAATTTCGTTTTTAGTGAGGTATCGTGCAATCAAGTATGTGATGCAATTTCATAGTTAAAAAATAGCAGCTGCAGGGATATTTATAATCTAAATAGTACTTTGATAAAATCTGTAGTGAATATTATCTTACTTCCGTTAACCAAACTAATTAATGAATGTATAAGAAAATCAATTTTTCCCGATAAACTTAAGAAATCAAAAGTCATACCAATATATAAAAAGGGAGACAAAAATTGTATTGAAAACTATAGACCGATATCTATAACCCCTGTATTTTCTAAAATTCTTATTATGAAAAATCAAATTACAAATCATTTGGAACCTTGTAAATTGGTGTGTAAACAACAGTTTGGATTAAAAAAAAACGTATCTACATCTGATGCTATTGCTAACCTATTAGGTAAGGTTACTTCTGTTTTTAACGAACGCCAGTTCCTATTAGTTGATTTTTGCGATATGAGCAAGGCTTTTGACTTTGTAAACCATTCACTATTGATTAACAAATTAACGAAACTTTCCTTTGATCAGAGTAGTACTACATTTATTAAATCTTTTCTTGAGAATAGAAGTCAAAAAGTATATTTAAATGGTAAGCTTTCCAAGAATCTTATTGTTGCTAATGGTGTTCCTCAAGGATCCATTTTGGGACCAATCCTTTTTATTTGTTTTATTAATGAACTACCTTATCAGTTGAATAATGGAAATGTAATTTTGTATGCGGATGATACAACTTTCTATTATCAGGATTCTGATATGCAACAACTTTTAATTGAAAGTAAATACACTGAGGATCAGGCATCTAACTGGTTCTTCTTCTTAATCTTCTTTGGGGATTATATTATACAGTATTGCCCGAAATAAACAGTACTGAAACTAAGTTGGCGGTGTTTTTATGCGTGCGCTGTCACACTCAAGTTAGCTAGTATAGACCTGTCAAGTAAACCTCAAACAAGTAATTAGTAGGGCCTAATTGTTAAAAATGGTGTTAAGTACAGAGGAGAAAGTGTTTCTGGTAGAGCATTATTTTCGTTCATACGGAATCGGCCGACGTAATGGTGCAAGTTTGCTATACGTGTCTGATCAATTCACACAAAGGTTTAATAAACGTTCTCCAAGTAATGCTGTAATTTTGAAGGTTATTGAAAAGTTTAGAAATACAGGTAGTGTATTGTGCCAACGAAAAGGAAACTCGGGCGTCCCAGGACAGTTAACAACAACAATAACCATGAACGTGTTTTGAGCAAATCTTAGAAAATCCGAAAGTCAGCCAGGCAAGGACAGCGTTACAACTTGATTTAAAAGAACTTCCTTTCAAAGAATCCTGAAGGAGCTGGGTACATTTTCGTATGTGATTCAGATACATCAACAACTACATCCTCGGGATTATCGCAGTAGAGTGGAATATTGCGCCAGAATTCTCGCGTTACAGTATGAAAATCCTGAATTTTGAAAATGTTTGGTTTTCAGACGAAGCACATTTTCACTTGTCAGGCTATGTGAATCGTCGCATAAATCGATTTCTGGGCTTTGCCAGACCCGATGAGGTTCAAGAGGTTCCTTTACATAGTGAAAAAGTGAGTGTCTGGTGTGCTGTTTCCGGACACGGAATCATTGGTCCGTACTTTATCGAAGAGAATGGTAGGCAAGTCACACTTAATCAACAGAGGTACAGACAAATTTTAACACGACTTATCCCTGATCTACTTCAATTCTGTCCTGCACGTAACTTGGCATTTCGAAACCAATTTTTTCAGCAGGACGGGGCAACTTGCCATACTCCTGCCGCAATTCGTCAATTTCTTCAAGAACATTTTCCAAGCAAATTCATATCACGATTTACTGACTTCCCTTATCCTTCACATTCTCCAGACCTCACACCTCCAGACGCATACATTTGAGGCATGGCTAAAAATGCCGTTTTCAAACGGGCACCACAAACCATCGATGAATTAAAGGATGCTGTTAGAGTCTTCTTCGCAGCCCTGAGACAACCCTTATTCAATAACATGACCAGAAACTTAGAACATCGTTATGAAGTCTGTCTCGAACGAGGAGGTGCACATTTAGAACATATAATAAAGTGTCAATAATATGTATTTTTTAAATATACAAAACAATTACAATTTCAGTACTGTTTATTTCGGGCAATACTGTATTATATTATATTATATACCTTTACTTAAATGAGAAAAAGACTACCCAATTGTGTTTCACTTTAAAAACAAATGACTATAATACATTTTCATACATTTTCTTGGTGTTACTTTGGATAATCTGCTGAGCTGGGGCTGTCACTGTATAAGCTTGAGCTCTAAACTTTGCAAAACTCTTTTTTTTTCATAAGTCCTCTCAGAGACTCTATCTTTAAATATATTAAAATCTGTTTATTTTGCCATGTTTCATAGTCATTTAAGTTATGCAATCGACGTTTGGGGACATTGTTCAGCTGCAAATCGTATTTTCGGATTACAAAGGCAAGTGATCAGAATCATGGCACACTTAAGCTACAGAGCCGATTGTCGAAAACAGTTTATTGAATTCAACATACTTACCTTTCATTGTGCTTATATTCTTAGTTGTGTAGTCTGGGTTAAGAAGTATATTAATGATTTTGATTTTCATGCCAGGGTACACCATTTTGATACACAGAACAAAAATAAAATATTGGTCCCATATCACAGAATAAGGAGAAGTAGATATGGTCCCAATTATTATGGATTTAAATATTTTAATGTTTTATACAACAGTATTCAAACATTACCATTAGATAAGTTCAAGAAAAAACGGTTTCTAATTAGCAAGGCTTTTTATACAACCCAAGAATATATTGAGAATGCAATACAATTGGTAGTTTAGAGCAAACTTCACATCCACACTTTTATCCTTATGGTATAAATTTTTAAGTTATATGTACATGATCATTGCTGTTACACATTATTATGTCCAGACAATTGATGTTATACACATATGTGTTTCATAAACATTTTTAATGTAATAAAATAAAAATAAAGTGACGACAACAGGATGCACACGAAAATGCAACAATAAAACGACAATGTCCCTTTGGAAACCAGGCCCGATTAGCATGTTCTCATTTAACGAACTTCTCCCAGTGTCTTTACACAGTGCATCAAATACGACCCTCAGCTTGTCAGACTTATGAACTGCATGATGTCGAACATAATAGGACGTTTCACCACCTAAATTAGGTACAGATGGAGAGTGAATTTGAGTCGTATGACCACTATCCTCATAGTCTTTTATAAACTCCTCATAATTAAATTACAATTCAGGAAGTTTTTCTAAACGACATTCTAACGATAAAAATCTTTTGAGCGCAATCGCTCTAGAATGAACAAAAAGAGGTTGCGAACTTCCAAACGGCAATGAAACTACGAATCTACCATTTTCATCGCGAGTGTGATTTTTACTAAAATCTTCCTCACGCCTTTCTTCATCAGGCGAAAGTCAGATTTCTGAAGGAATATTTTGAATTTCTCAAAATCTACGAAAATCTTGGTCGAGAGGTTCTACAAAGCCGCAAAGCGAAGTATATGAAGTAGAAGGAGAAACTACCTTTCCTTGCAACATCCATCGGAAGGTGGTACGAATTGCCACCTGTTGATTGGCCTTGCCCCAGCGAGATTCGTTCAAAATTATCTGGGCAAAATGTCTGCTCCCAGTGGCATTTCTATTTTGAAGAAACGAGAAAACCTGGGTCAGCCAATTGTAAACCTTCTATATGAGGTCAGGTGTTAATGGTTAACCTTGTACTGCCATATTTGTTCAGGACATAATCTATGACGACACCTTTCGATAATAAAATTTCTTGGCTACCATTGTCAATCAAAGCTCTAACCAATTGCAATTTGCCAGCTCTATCCTTTACTGAAATAAGCGACGTTGCCAAGAGTGTTGTCGTACGATCAGACTAAGTCGAAATCAACAAATTAGTGACAGGATTTTGCTGCACTATTGTACTTTTAATTGATGCAGTCCTTTCTTAAGGAGAGACAGCTATTTGACGAGGTACGATTTTGACCTTGAACGATTTTCAAAGTGTAACGACGAATTGTGTTCTTTAGAACACTTTGCAAGCCAATTTGAGCCAACCATTTTTTACCACATGCGAATCGTTAAAATTGTATTGTATCAAATACCAAACACGTTTAAAAGTGATACAATGATCAAATTATAATATAAATAAAGCAATGTACTCACTTAAATCGCACCTTACAGTTATATCCCAGGGCCATTTCGTGTGGATCACATCACGCCATTGTTGAGTCCAAATTCTTATTCGTCCATCCTCCTTTGTACGTCGTAGGTAGGGCGAGAAGGATACAGGTAAAGGTACACGAATATAAGGTAAAAGGGAACCAATATCCTAAAAAAGAGAAAAGACACCACGACACAGGTAGCTGTTCTCGGTTTCAGGCCTCGTAGTCTAATGGCGTCGTAAATACTCCCTGTATGTTTGTTGTGGTTTGTTTAGCATTCTTCTTAATCTTCTTTGGGAATTAAACCACTCATAGTTTTTAAAATCATCTTTATTTACGTTTCGATCCATGACCTAGGATCGTTGTCAAAATAATAAAAACTTCAACTTGAAGGCGTGGAGTGAATGGCACAAGTGTGCGGTGTGTGATACGACACCATTATTCTTCTTAATCTTCTTTGGGAATTAAACCACTCATAGTTTTAAAAACTACGAGTGGTTTTAAAAACTATGAGTGGTTTAATTCCCAAAGAAGATTAGGAAGAATAATGGCGTCGTATCACACACGGCGCACTTGCGCCATTCACTCCATGCCTGTGCATTCTTTTGCACAAACGCAACTATCCGGAATGACGGAAATTGACAAGTTTATTTTAAAAATATTCGCAGGAACTACCTTATAATTTATACTTAATCTAAATGTGATACATAGCTGATTTTTGGCATGTATCAGAACACACAAGCCTTTCCAACGTTGTAATAATCTAGAACTTCTTCAAGATGCAGGTCCATTCGGAATGGCGTGAGGAAATAGTACGGAATATTGTAGAAGCAAAGATAGAAAAAAGGAGAGATAGAGGTAGACTTAGGTTAGATTATTGCACACAGATAGTCAAAGATGTAGGCTGTAGAAATCTCAGGGAAATGTGTAGGTTAGCTCAGAATAGAAACCAATCGAGCTACGTGTCCAACCAGTTCCAACACAGAAAATCTTATGATGACAAAAAAATTGTACTTTAATCTGATGATTGTTATAATAGGTATTGGTTTTACAGTATTCTCAACTAATGTTAATCGTGTGAAGAATTTACTGAAAAACTATTAATTCGATAAATGTCTGTGTTGAGGATCTTGGCAACCACAGGCTTCTTAACCCCCTTTACATACCACTAAATATCGGTGAAATAGGGCAGGCTGCAGGAATGTCTAGGAACTGTGTAGACTAGTTCAGAATAGAAATCAGTGGAGGTACTCGTCCAACCAGTTCCAAGACGGAAAACCTAGTGACGAAAAATAATTACACTTAAACCTGATGAGTGCTATAAACAAATACAGGTGTTGGTTTTGCAATATTCTCAACTAATGTTGACTGTGCGAAAGGATTTATTGGAAAACCGTTAATTTGCTAAATGGGGATCTTGGTAGCTACAGGTTGCTTAACCCCCTTCACAAACCACTGAATATCGGTGAAATAGGGTATATATTTACAAAACACTGGAAGGAGAACCGATCTGTATCCAGGCAGTGGAATTTTTGGGGAAATGTGTTGGGTAGCTCAGAATAGAAATCAGTGGAGGTATGTGTCCAACCAGTTCGAAGACAGAAAACCTAATGACAAAAAATAATTGCACTTAAACCCGATTGTTAGTATAAACACCAACTAGTTGGTTTTGCAATATTTTCAACTAATCTTGATTGGACCGAGGGATTTATTGGAAAACTATTCATCCGACAAATGTTCAAGTGTTGGGGGATCTTCATAGTCACAGGCTGTTTAACCCCCTTCACATCCACTGAATATCGGTGAAATAGGGTATATATTTACAAAACAATAGGAATGGGAACTGAACTGCTTTTAAAATTTACTTGACTAAGATAAGCCATTAATTAGTATCTCGTCTATATTCCGAATAAAATCATTGCCTTAGTTCATATCCTGTTCTGGCGAGCCTAGTGTTTGAACATTAATTTTTGGTCTCCTAACTGTAGTTAGGTGCATTTAAATCATTTATTCTAAGCAGTCCCTGTTCATAATGGATTATACTATCAATTTGATATGAGTTTCGCGAGTACTTTCGTTGATAGCCTATCGGTGCAACATATGTTCAACGAAAGTACTCGCAAAACTCATATCAAATTGATAGTATAATCCAGTATGCATAGGGACCGCTTAGAATAAATGATTTAAATGCACCTAACTACAATTAGGAGACCGAAGATTAATGTTCAAACACTAGGCTCACCAGAACAGGATATGCACTAAGGCAATGATTTTATTCGGAATATAGACGAGATACTAATTAATGGCTTATCTTAGTGAAGTAAATTTTAAAAGTAAAACTGGAACGTAACACTGTATCTAACAAGAAAGAGCAGCGGCTATGTCCGAAGACAACAAACATACAAACAAGGACAAAAGTGTTGGAAGCATATGTGTGGAGCACAACACTGTACGTCTATGAAATAGGGACAGAAGGAGAGCGGACAGGAAAAGAAAGAAGCCTTTTGAAATGTTATGCTTCAACGTGGACAGATAAAGTTAATAACTAAGAGGTTATAGAAATAGCAGGGGAATAAAGATATCTGTCTGAAACAACAAAAAAAATAGGAGATATTGAAGGGCAGGATATGTTTTAAGGCATTTTTGGGGAATAGTGCGGGCTATATTACAAGCAGATGTAGGAATAGAGAGGCAAATGTAGACCTAGATCAGAATATTGCACACAGATAGTAGTGAAAGATGCCAACTGGGAATTTTAGGGAAATGTATAGGTTAACTCGGAATAAAACACAATGGAGGTACGCGTCTAACAAGTTCCAGGATTGAAGACTTAATGATGATGATGTAAATTTTATATTTAGATGTACTTGCCTTACTTACAAAATAAATTAATCTAATAATCTTCCTTATTTAACAAGTCATTTCGGTAATTTGTGCGTCAACACATGTCATTTTGGTAACAACTGTAATTCAGTGTCATCATAATAATACCTATATTGATAAGTAATGAGGCTGCCGTTTGATGATCTATGATAGTACTAGAGTATATACTAATTTGGAAAGTGAATAGCTACTAAAAGGTAAAATTGCAACACGGGATGCTTTTAGGAACGGGAAAATGGATTACTTAAAAATGAACATTGTACATAATAAATCTAACTTACCATAGACCTAAAGTTTCGTTTAGGAGAACCCAGACAACTTTTGTTAGGTTTAGTGGCTCTGGAAGCTTCATGAAGGAGTCATTGCTGAAATGACGATTTTTAAATACTCCCTGTATCTTTGTTGTGGTTTGTTTAGTATTTTTCTTAATCTTCTTTGGGAATTAAAGCACTTATAGTTTTTAAAACCATCTTCATTGGCTCCTCGGCGGGGAATCGAACCTCGGTTTTATATAGCACTAAGCAACAGCTACAAATAATACAGTGGGAAAGTTTTGTTTAAAATGGGTTCATATTTATAAAGTAATCAGTATTTATGTTCAAATTCTAAGTTGACTTTCAGCTTTACAGTGGTAAGTGTAACCCGCATGATTGTATCATTTGGGCGACCGGGTTTCGATTCCCTGCCGAGGAGCCAATAAAGATGATTTTAAAAACTATAAGTGGTTTAATTCCCAAAGAAGATTAAGAAAAATGACGATTTTCCATCAACCTCTTGCAAAAACAGCTATAGTATCTTAATTACTCCATAAACTTTGAGGCCAATGTCAAAGTAATATTCCCTATACTATAAAAAATCAATTTGTAATCGCAAAACTACATTGAAACAAACTAAATTGTTTCACAAAAAAATTCTCACAATTCTCCTCTTATAAAATAATCGCCCATATATTTTAAGAGAACTGAGTGTACTATATGTTTGCTAGAACAATAGGAACTTACCATAATCACGTTACATTCATGTGTATTAGAATTATACTTCCAAGTCACCTTAACTCTTACTATTTAATTAATTGAGAAGGATTTTATCTAATATTGTACAGGTAGTAGATGAATCGGATCCGATGATCGAGAGGCAGTCAGTTCTGATGAAGCATGGAGGCGAGACATAAAGAAAGTGAATATGAGATGACCATCTAACAAGGAGTATTAGTGTGTAGCAAGGTTTTTGGAGATGATTAACTAGTTGCTTACTGTATGAATTATTGTTTTTATGAACCCAAGAATAAATATGGTACGATATACGTTGATTGGTAGAACCTGAGAATACTGGAGCAAAAAGAGATACTCAGCACAATGATGCATTTATTTTCAAGTTTAGCACATGCTTTAAAAATACTCACAATTAAATTTTAAATCCATATTTTTAGTTTTGTAATTGTCAATATTATGGGGTAAAGTTATAATTCTTGCTTATTACACTTTCCCACAAACAATCTAAATTATACCCGCTTAACATTGAGTAATCATATAACCCCACTTGTAGTTTAACTCGATTCATAATATATTATGGAGATACCAGTTTCTGTATTTTACAACAGCAATATTTATGTAATTTGTACCATTTATGACTGATTTCATTATTAGACAATTTGAACAATGATGTTCATATCACATTTAAATGTTAATCATATTATGCTGTGTGGTAAATATAATCAAGGATTTTCTATCTTATTTAAATATTATTTTACCCATAAATTTTGTATTTTACTATGTTTAAATTAATATTTTTAATTTTTTTAAATTGAGAGTATGGTTTATATGGCACTAAGCAACTGCTACAAATAAAACAGTGGAAAAATTTTGTTTAAAATGGGTTCATATTTACAAAGTAATCAGTATTTAAGTTCAAATTCTAAGCTGACTTTCAACTTTACTAGTACAAACCAGTACATTTATAGACTATATACAGAGTTTATTCACTTTATACGCCATGAAGCATTATGACTAAATTGCTTGATTTGAAAGAAGTTTGCATTTTGGGATGGATAGAGGTCTACTGGAGCTACATTTTAAAATTATTTTCGTAATATGCAGGGTGTCCAAGAAACACGTATCAAAGTTGTATTTTTTTAAATAGAACTCCCTGCTATATTATTTTATTTTTAGTTGCTATTATCAAAATAAAAGTGAGTCTTGTTAGATTTTCGAAGCCTAAACCTTACGGTTTCTGAAATATTTTGTATTTTGTGAAAATGTAGCAAGAATTCTAACAATTAAATTTTCGACATCAGTTTTGGTGTTTTTAAACCAAATTTGACTTGGGGATTAGTAATTGATCAAGTTTTGTCTAGCACTTGTGAAATATTGACTAATGTATACAGGGTGTACGAAAATCATTAGTAAATAATAGTAAGCTTAGAACAGTAACTTGTTTAATTTAAATAGAACACCCTGTATTTTATACCAACGGCAGATGTTTAATTTTCTATCGAATACTATTATATTTTCCCATAACTAATTGTTCACATTTCCATTGAAAATGCACATTTTCGGAATGCAAATTGATTTTAACAAATTTATTTATCAAAAATTCCATAGTCATCTATGGAATTATTTGGACAAATACTAATGCATACAATAATAACATTATTGTATTGTGATGATAATCATTTACTTTTTATGTTAAAAAATTCTGTAGATAAGCAATTGCATAAAGGCCTGCAGATTTTTATTGGCAATGTGTAATATATCTAGACTGAAGTTAAATAGTAACAAAAATAAATAGGTTTTTCAAACCAGTATTTACTTGGCACAATTAGTAGCTTGTTATCTATTTTAATAAATATTAATTGCTTGGTAAATACTTGTTAGGTGTATTTGGTTTTGTTTGAAATAAAACCAATTAAAACTGGTTTGAACAACTTTTTTAAGGTCTAATCTAATGAAATTTAATTAAAACTACTAAATTATTAAAAAAGTCTTGAAAGTTCTATTTTTATAAGCTGTTGTTGCTGTCCATTTAAAACTAGTTTTTATATCATAAATTAAATAATTATACTTCATATATCTAACATTTATGTTTTACACAGTTATCTAGGTTCGAAATAGTGTAGTATATGTATCTCATTTATTCCTTAAGTCTTCAAACATTTTATAGGAATGTAAACACATCTTTTCGAAATGACATTGCTGTCCTTGAAACCCAATTTTTTTGTTATCAAGAAATGGTATTCATAGTATTATAGTCTACATTGATAAACTGGATATATTGTAATGGGTTTTGTTTGTTCCTTGGCTGCTATTTGTTTCATAGGTAGTTTTTGAACAAACAAAAATACAAATGTGTCATCCTAATCTAATTATTTTAGGTTGTCGTAGTATTTGACATAACTGGTATTTGTAGACTTTTAAAACTAATGATTTTATTGACAACGTGCGCTGAAGATTAAAATGCATTTTTAAATAAAACTTGAAGAAACCAGAACTAATGTAGATTGATCTTTTGTAGTAGTACTGGATCACCTCGTAAATTTTAATCTATTGAAACTTGTAAAAACATTTTGGCACACTTCCACTAGCCAATATTTTACACAAAAGTTTTTATCAATTACCTCAAAGGAAGTTATAACACTCAACTTGTAGTAATGCACAAAATAGGCCGTGTTAGTTGTGGGGCTAAATATCTTGGGCCTGAAAATCCTTGTTTTTATGTATGTCATTGGTTTAGGTGCACTTCGTTTACCCTATTTATCTAATGTAAAAGTTAATATGGAAAGAAAATGGCTGGGCAGTTTTGTATTCGTCTTTAGTTCCAGTGATATATATTGATGACTGAAAATATAAAAATTGTTGTAGCAAAGAAGTTTTTGGGCAAAAGTATGTTCTGAATATGTTCTTACCTCCATAACCATTATATTAAATAGAGAAACCAAAGAACATTTCCAAACTAATTAAAGAAAGAAAGAAACTGCTAGAACTAAGTATGCGTAGAATTCCTAAAGTTAACTGAATGTATTTTATTTGATATACTTGAACTGTATTCTTCCCTTAGGAGAAAAAGAGTAGAATGGGTATGACCTTTTCCCTGATTGAAGGCCAGAGGAAAGGGATTTCTTTTAACTAGACTTGGAATCTATTCCTGCAGTAGACAATGAAAATGTCGGGATGGGTTATATTCAAAACTACTGAATACAAAACAAAAGTGTAGAATAACCTAACTGCGTTTAATTTAGACAACAGAACAAATTAAGGGAGGATGCAAAAAACCCTTATATACAACTCTTGAATTTGATAGTATTCCTTGTTTAGTTTTAACAATTTTTTTGTTTGTAAAGAAAAAAATTGTTAGTTGAAACAGTTTAGAAGTATAAAGGCAAGAGAGAAAGAACCACAAATTAAAAAAATTGTCAAAAATATTTGTTTGCAAAATTAGATAGATTCTCAATTTTTAATAAGTCCTTGGTCTCATATGGAAAATATCATGCGAGTTGTTATATTCTAATTGGGTTCAATAACAGGGCTAAGTTGTAGTGGTTTCATATAATAAGCCTTAGTTGTTATTTAAAAGTACACCTATCCCCCGATTTACACGGTAAATACGTTCCTGAGAAAAACAAGTAAATCGAAAATTAAAAATTTTTGAGTCAAAATCGTGTAAATCGAAAAGCTTGCAGAAAATGCATAATTTTGCTATTTAACAGTTGTGATTTTTTTCAATATTTTTAGGTGTACACAGAAATAAAAATAAAATGCATCGACAGGTTAAAATATGTTTGTAATATATTACGGAAACACTGTTTTTTTATTTAATTACAATACATTAAACAGAAGAACAAAAAATAAAACCATAACTAGACTGTTTTAATTACATAATTTTTTTCAAATTAAAATGTTTTAATTTTTTTATTTTAGTTAAACCTATTTGGTAAATTTCCCTCCAAAATTTCCTGCATTTTTTCCCTCTGAATTTTACTTCAATCACAGCCGTTAATTTATAATAACCTAAATTATGCACTCACTTGTAATTTACGAATATGGAAAATTAAATCTTTCTGAAACTGTGAAACTTTCACTCAAATGTACAATTTTCCGTAGATAAAACTTTAATTTTATGCGAAGAAATACAGACACAGTGTGCGCGTGCAGCAAGTCAGCACATAAGCTCGGGATTCCCCGTGAGATGTGTACACAGCGCACGTGTTCAATCACAGTAGCATTTAGTAGAGTGCGATAAAAAAAAAACTTATTTGGAAAACCGTGTAAAAGCGAGAACGTGTAAAACAAGTACCGTGTAAATCGGGGGATAGATGTATTGGTTTGGCACCGCGATTTTCACTGTGGGAGTGCCAAAGTTGCACAACAGGTGTGCGCATTTGTGTATTTTCACTGACGTTGATGCAGAAGCAAGGAGAGTTCTTAAGTTATTATGAAAGGAACAACCTGTGTTGTGATATTTTAGATACCAGTTATTTTGAATGGTACAGTGGCAAACTGCACTAAAGCCGAATGATTTACATATATGTTTTACTCTGATATGGTGCACAACATATTCCATTGACCAAGAGGAGCAATATTGTAATATTGTACAAGCCGCCAAAAGCGAAGATCGTATTCATACCTATAAAATCTCGTCTGTATGTAACTGAAGGTATAAACATTCGGAGTGGGAATATTAATCTATCATATTCAACTGATATAAATATTTTGTTAGTTTTAAGTATATTTACAGGTTTTTAATTAAATGTGGATGATATCATCGCTGCAATGATGTGTAGCTACAAGGCAATTAATATTTTGTGAAGTTTTGTGTTAACTTTAAACTGAACATTATACTATATTTATATTTTTTCTGTTTGACTCATTGCAACTGCCTTATCTGTCATGCAGAACCATTATTGATGACCTTAGAGAGAAAGAGATGAAATTTGTCAAAGAGTAAACTCATGCTAGGCACAGAACAAACTATTTCAAAGTTTAACATTTTGTTCAAGAAATATCTTATGGTTTTCAACTTGTTTCACACATACCACGTGGGCATTAAATATTTGTTCCGATGACTTCCTCGGTTAAACTATCTTTGCAAGTAATTTTCTGAATCCTCTCACTTCCACATCATTTTCGAGTTGAGCAGATTGGAAAGTCGTTGATGCACAAACACCCTCTAGGGCCATTAACCACAAAGACCCCATAGTGCCAACAACAATTATGCAACAACCAGATAATAGGCAGTTAAATTGGAAATTACTTGCTAGTCAACATTTGCCCTCTAGCAGAGCAATATTTTTGAGTATCCTTGAGCGTATCCATCAAGTAAGACATCAGGTCGGGACTGTCACCTTTGTTACCCAGCTGGAAAATGTGCCTAACCAGCCTAAATGTAGCAGCCAGTGGTTAAGCGTGAGTGATTTTTGCTTGGTCCCAAAAGGATCTGTTAATTATTTTTGCAACCACCTATTCCACGACGGCTATGTTTCAAGCTCCAAGAAAAAATTTCAATCGTTTCAGTTTGTAAGATCCGGCACCCCACTGTCACAAATGATAATCTTATGCTGACTATTTAATTTTTTTACTTAGAATATACTTTTTCGTGAAAGTAATATTTCCTCTAGATCTAGTAGGTTTGAAAATTTCAATAATAACAATTGTAAAATGAATGAATTGTTACATCATAATAGTTAAAATGTTGTTTAACTAATAATTTTTTGATATCACTCACACATGTGAACTTATTTAATTTTTTTATTGTTGGATAAAAGTTATTTGTTATATAATAGATACATACCTTTTGATTTTAAAATGTTCCATTTTTACTAAAAAAGGGTAAATAAAAAATTTTAAATAATCCACTTCGATAGGGTTTCTGTATTTACCCTAACATCACATCTTTTTGCTAGATATAGTGGCATCCAACTTTGCTTCATTTTGTTCTTTTTCACGAAGAATATTTCAACCTTGCTCGTATCATGATCTTCCGTGGGATAATAGCCAAACTAGCCAACGGCACAGCAAGTTTTTATAAATTCACCTCGCACGCGTAAAGTTCTGAATTGTCCTATTTTCTCCCTAGGAGCAAGATCACTCAAGGTGTTATTTGAAAAATAAAAACTCTTATAACAATGCGGGGCCGAAGAGAAAAATTTGCTATATAGTTTGTGCTAAATCCTACTCCAAAAGCACTACCTGTAATAAATGTACATTAAATCATTGATAAGAATGACAAAATGATTACGAATTAAGTCCCAACAAATTTATCATTAACATCATAGCATTCAAAATCCTCTCAAGCATTACCATTAAAAAAGCTTGCTTTTTGTTTAAAGTTCAATATATTTGAAATTAATAATACTCTCCTTGTGTTTTAGATGAATTTTTACAGATTACAGAATGTGTATAAATCAAATAATTAAAATTTTCGTGCTTTTTCATGAGCTACTGTGACGAAGAGGTAGAAGCCATCTACAAAGATATCGAAGACATATTAAGATACGTAAAAGGACATGAAAATTTAATAATTACGGGGGATTTTAATGCTGTGGTAGGTGAGGGTAGGGAAGGAGCGGTAGTAGGTTTATTTGGTTTAGGCACGAGAAACGACATGGGAAATAGGCTGGTAGAATTTTGCGACAAGAAGAATTTAATCATCACAAACACATTATTTCAACATCATGGTAGAAGACGATATACGTGGAAGATGCCAGGAGATATAGGACGATATCAAATAGATTACATTCTTGTTAGACAACGGTTTAGGAATCAAGTAAAAGACTGTAGAAGCTACCCAGAAGCAGATATAGATACTGACCACAACATCGTAATTATGAAGGCCGCACTTAAATTTAAAAATCTGAAAAAAAGGAACGGAAAAAGGCACTTGGACTTAGAGAAACTAAAAGATAAAGATATTCAAGTAAGATTCGAAAAAAAGTCAAATGAATTGCTGAATGATATCGGGAAAATATCTAAAACTAAGGAAGTAGAAACAGAATGGAATAACATTAAATCCAGCCTAGACATGGCGGCCAGAGATTTTTTGGGGTATACACAAAAAGAAAATAAGAATCCATGGATAACAAAGGATATCGTGAATTTAATAGAAGAAAGACGAAAATACAAAAATAAATCAGACGAAACAGGAAAACAGAGATACAAAGCCATAAAATGGGAAATTATTCGAAAATGCAGGAAAGCTAAAGAACAATGGATTGATGAAAAGTGCAAAGAAGTACAAACTAAGATGGAAATAGGAAAGACAGGCGAAGCATACAAATTAATTAGAATGAATTTTAGGGATATAAAACCGTATAGCAAAAATATAAGGGACGACAAGGAAACGCTATTATAGAAAACGAGAGAAAGTGAGTAGATGGCAAGAATATATAGGAATTTATATGCAGGAGAGGAACTAACTGCATTAGAACAGGAATCAGACATTGAAAATGATGACTTGGGATATCCTATACTTCGAGACGAGTTTGAATTAGCATTAAAGAGTCTGAAAAATGATTAGGGTACAGACAAGGTGCAAGCAGAAACTCTAAAAGCCGCTGGACAAGCAGTAACAGAACGTCTCTTCCAACTTGTAAGCTATATGTATGAGACAGGCGAGATACCCAAAGATTTCAAACGTAGCATCATAGTAACTATACCAAAAAAGAAAGGCACGGATAGATGTGAAAATTTTCGAACAATAAGTTTGACAGCACACGTGTCAAAAATATTAACTAGAATTGTGCAAAGACGAATGGAAAAACGAGCTGAAGAAATACTAGGAGAAGACCAATTTGGGTTTAGGCGAAACAGGGGAACACGGGAGGCTATTTTAGCTCTGAGAGTGATAATGGAGAAAACAATAGAAAAAGAGGAAAGCATGTATATAGGGTTTGTAGATCTGGAAAAAGCATTCGACAATGTAAATTGGAAAAAATGTTTGAAATACTCAAAAGATTGGAATGAGTTATAGGGATAGACGAATAGTACATAGCTTCTACAAAGAGCAAACAGCAGTAATAGAATTAGAGCAGGAACGAGAGAAGTAAACATTAGGAAAGGGGTGAGACAGGGATGTGCCCTATCCCCATTGATTTTTAACTTGTACATAGAAGAGGCAATGAATACTGTCAAATGCAGGAAGACATTTGGAATTACTATGCAGGGACAAAAAATTGATATGCTTAGATTTGCAGATGATATAGCGGTATTAGCGTCTAGCAAGGAAGAGTTAGAAGCTGCTCTTAATGAAATGGAAACGGTTCTAACAGAGAGATACGGTATGAAAATTAACAAAACTAAAACTAAAGTTCTAGTTTGCAAAGGTGGGGAAAATAAATCAAAAACAAGAATACAAGTATTTAACACGAACTTACAAGAGGTTAAGGATTTCTGCTACCTAGGAAGCCAAATAACGCAAGATGGGAAAAGCACAAAAGATATAAAACAAAGATTAGCACAAGGTCGTGCTACATTTAACAAGAAAAGCAACTACTGTGCTCAAAGACCACAAACATTGAAACAAGGAAAAGATTGCTTAAAACATATGTGTGGAGCACAGCACTGTCTGGCTGTGAAGCCTGGACAGTAGGAGAAGCGGACAAGAAAAGGTAGAAGCCTTTGAAATGTGGTGTTACAGGCGTATGATGAAGATATCATGGACAGACAAAGTTAAGAACGAAGAGGTACTAAAAATGGTAGGGGAAGAAAGAAATATGTGGAAAACGGTAAAAAACAGGAGAGGTAGGATGATAGGCCACTTACTACGGCATGAGGGAATAGTGCGGAATATATTAGAAGCAGAGATAGGAAAAAAGAGAAGAAGAGGCAGACCTAGATTAGACTACTGCACACAGATAGTAAAAGATGTAGGCTGTAGAGGTTTCAGGGAGATGTGTAGGCTAGCCCAGAATAGAAATCAATGGAGGTACGCATCCAACCAATCCAAAGATGGATAAACTAATGACGAAAAGATAACTGTGCTTAAACATGATGATTATTATAAGTAACTACAAGAATTGGTTGGGCAATATTCTCGAATAATGTTAAGTGTGTGAAAGGATTTACTGGAAAACCATTATTTCGGCAAATGTCTAAGTGTTGGGGGATCTTGGTAGCCACAGGTTGCTTAACCTCCTTCACTGAATCTCGGTAAAATAGGGTATAAAATTAGAAAACAATAGAAAGGGAACGAGCTGAATACACATACTCCTGAAAAGAAGAAAAGAAGAAAACCACCAAAACGCAAAATCAAAGTAGCTGCTTATATAACCCTACATAAAAATAACTGAGTTGCAAACGAATCCGTGACTTTCAGTAAACAATGGATTCCATTACTAAAAGAAATAACAAATGAAAATCAAATGCCCACAATGTCTAGGTAGCATTGCAAGTTTTTCCTGGGTTTTCCTTGCAATATTAACATGAAATACAGCCTGCATACATGATTTCTATTTATACATAAAATAACTAATTACATAAAAATAAGCATATTTAACAATCCTTGTAAAACAGCATTGGTATCTGACAAGTATAAATCCACAATAAGGTTACCTCAAAACCATATACAATCTCCGTTGAACAGTATTGGTATCTGACAAGTGTAAACCCGCCATAGGGTCGCCTCAGATCCATATACAATCTTCATAGAACAACATTGGTATCTGACAAGTGTAAACCCGTCTTAGGGTCGCCTCAGAACCATGTTAAAATCTACCGAAGAGGTAGCCTAAATCATAATGAATTTTCCCCCTCAAAATAAATATAAAAAAACGACTACTTAAGCCTTTCAATAATACAATCGCACACTTCTTTAATAACCATCCTCTCAATTGTATAAATAGAAACATGTTAAAAAATGTTTTCCAATTCCAAGTTATTGAATTTATATGAAATTCACCAATAAAAATTAATCAGCTGATTTCACTTTAAGCGTATTGGCTACCTAAAGAAAGTCGATCCCAGGTCGCAACACAAATTGAACACAAATTGAAGGGAGTCATTCTGTTAAACTTTAAAAAATTTTGCTTAGCATACTCAAACCAAATATTTCAAACATCAATAAATCAAAGTCACCTTCAATTTATGTCATAAATGTCAAACTTGAAGTTTTTATTATTATTTTGACAACGATCCTAGGTCATGGATCGAAACGTAAATAAAGTTGATTTTAAAAACTATGAGTGGTTTAATTCCCAAAGAAGATTAACCTGAATACACATGCTGTGTGAGAATTTCAGGGAACTATGTAGGCTAGCTCAGAATATAAATAAGTGCAGGTACGTGTCCAACCAGTTTTGAGACGGAAAACCTAATGGCTGCGAAATACCTGCAACTAATGTTGACTGTGCGAAAATATATTAAATCGCCAAATGGTTAAGTGTTGGGGGAACTTGGCAGCCACAGACTGCTTACCTCCCTTCACAAACATTGAAGGTCGGAGAAATAGGGCATATAACTGTAAAACAATAGAAAGTGATCGAACTGCATCTAACAAGAAAGAACATCGCCTATGAGGAAAGACAACCAACATAGAATAAGAAGAAAATTGTTGAAAGCATATGTGTGGAGCACAGCACAGTATGCCTATGAAATACGGGAAGTCTGAAACGCAGACAGAAAAACGGTAGCAGCCTTTTGAAATGATGTGCTTCAGATGTATGAGGACGATAGCATGGACAGACAAAGATAATAACAAATAAGTTACAGAAATAGTAGGGGAACAAGGATATCTGGGGAAAAAGAGAAATAGTAGGGCGGAATACGTTCTAAGGCATTTTTGGGGAATAGTATGTGATATATTACAAGCAGAGATAGGAAAAAAAGAGGTAGATGTAGACCTAGATCAGACAGTTATAGATGCAAACTGTGCATATTTCAGGGAAATCTGTAGGTTAGTTCAGAATAGGGAACAATGATGGTACGCGTCTAACCAGTTCTAGGACTGAAGACCTAATGATGATGCTTTTTCATATTCATCACGAGTCTCTATTTTCGTAATTCATTAGATTTAATAGTATATTCAATATTTGTACAATTAAAAAACAACATAATTACATTATTCTTAATTTTTACTGAAATTCCTAAACATTAACCAAAGATCTTTCACTTGCTTGAACATAATATTAATTAAACATCAAAATATTAGTGTAATTATACTAGTCTATTGACAACGTTTGTGTTTTCAGAAGATAATCTGTGTTTAACATGAATGAGGTTGAAATTTTTCTTCTTTTAGCAAAATCAAGAAACAGAATTTCAGTGTCCTTGTTACACTTTATTTTAAAGCTAAAAATTAGGAATTAGGTTCATTCATTTAGAAGTTAGGGACTTTTAGCTTTTAGAAAAAATCTCGTTAAATAGTGCAATTTTGTTGATACTGTGGAACCCCCGGTATTAGTAACGCTCACACGGGTTTTGATGTCAGTTGCTTATCTTTGCAATCGTCAGTGCTGACATAGGGTTCTGTTGCGAGAAGAAGTTCATCTTCACACAAACGCAGACGGAAGTACATCAATTTGTTTGGAAGTGAGAGACATTTAAGGGGAGCACCGCCACTTAGTTCATCGGATTTATCATACCGATTCCCGTGAAGGCAGATTTATCGTACTGTTACCGGGTAGTGCTGGTGCGAGTGCATTCCATTCCCTTCTTTTTAACCCATCCCTACCATCTCGTTAGTGAAACCCTTATCAGCAGGAGCCGATGCAGCAACTCCACAACTTACAACAGGACGAAAGCCGAAAGGACCGTCTCTGTAAATAATGCCCAAGTAGCTTTCAGGGTGTGTTTTAATAACTTTGTCATTTGCCTGGAGATTTACTGGAAGTGTTGAGGTTGATATCCTTGACAATTGCATTTGACATCATTTCTCAATTAAATATTGTAATTAATGAACCTACCTTTCGGTTTCTATACCACAAAAATAAAAACGCTATTAATTCTATAACTATTAAAATATTTTATGTAACCTTTCTAAAAATTAATTAGGTTAGAATTTTCTTGCTAAAATATAGTTGGACTGCACTCTTATCTCAGGGACTGCAGTGGGGGTTCTTTGAATTGTTATTCCTACTAGTAAAACCATACACTTGATTTAACCCAAGTTCAATAAACAGTAACACAATGCCTCTATTTTAGTGAGTAGAAAAAAATATATTATTAATAGTAAATCTCTTTTCAACCAATGATATGTACAACCTAATTATTCTTATAAATGTTTTTCTTACAATATTTACAGAATGGAAATGTTGCCACTAGAACAATAAAAATAAAAAATTGCTGAAATGCAAACTGCATAAGCAAATTGTTATTTACTTTAATATTGAATGAAGTCGTCAAGTATTTTAAATCGAGCTCGTTTTAATTGTTTCAGACTTGCACAAAATTGAAGTCCCTAGTTTAGTAATTAATTCAAGCAAAAAATTGAGGTTAATGAAATTTCATGTGCTGCTTTAAAAAAATTTTACAGTACTGTTTTAACTACTCATAGAATTAAAATTTTGTTATTATAAGAGGAATAAAATGTGTAATACCTGTTTGCATGTTTGGTATGTAGATAGTTGTTGTCACTTGATCAATAAGTTGATAGTGATATTCCCTAGGTGCCTCAACCAGAATTTCCTATTACGGCTCCAACAAGGATGATATCTGTGAAGATAGGTTAAAATACTTTTACTTATGTGGTCTGTAAAACAACTAAATTATGTTGGTATAAAGTGATCATTAATAGGATTGTTATATATCAAAGTGCAGCAAAAACAACCAGCTACAAAGTGCTTCTGGTAGCATATCATTATAAACAAAGATGAAGTAATAAATGACCAATAAATACTCAAAATATAGACACTGAAGAATTATTATATTATATAAAGGGAAACCGTATATATATATATATATATATATATATATATATAATCTTCTAGTTTTATTTGCTGATAAATATTAATTTAAAATTATATAATTTATTGAGGATTGCAGCAATTATGATAAAATTATATAATTTATATATATATATATATATATATATATATATATATATATATATATTGAAAATAAATAAAATAAATAAGGAATAAAAGGTGTTGATAAGATATCAATTCATTCATTTATTAAAACAAATATAAGCAGAATTGGATTCAGGTGGATTCTAAAAGCATGAATAAGCAGGATGATGGAAAGTGCATTAAATGTAAAGAAAAAGTAGAAGAGAAGGTTATAGGGACACAAGTTTTAACTGCGATTTATGTAAAAAAATCTTATGTGTAACCTGTGTATATGATAATTTTGCATAATAGAAATTATAGTCTTACAACTAAAAAAAAGAAATAACATTGAAATACTTCTGTGACTCATGCCTTACACATATTCTACACAGTGGATCAACAGAAAGAAGAAAAAAAAGTATCAAGATATGCATGAAAAAGTTAAGCCTATGTATGGAAAAAATCGAGTTTCTATCTGAAAAAGTAGAGCAAAGTTTTGAAAACCTAAATAAAAATTTAATAGAAACGCCAACAAAGTTACAAAATAAATCAATTGAAAGTAGTCATGAATTTGGAAAGAGAAAGTACAGTGAGATGGTGGTGGTAAAGCCAAAAACAGTTCAAGATAGTGCCAAAACAAAAGCATTTATTGAAGAAAAAGTTGATCCAAAACATATTAAAGCTGAAATATCACGGTTAAAGTATATTAAAGAAGGAGGCATTGCAATAAGTTGTGGCTATGAAAATAAGGAAGATTTAATAAATATATCAAAAAGTATAAAACACCAACTAGGCACAGATTATGATGTTAATATCCCAAAGAGAAAAAATCCGAAGATAAAAATTGTAAATGTAGAAGCAAAAATGATAAGCTATGTAGAGGATTTTATAGAAAAAATTATTTTACAAAATGGCATAACCAATCCGGAAGCACAAAGAACAATAACCTTAGTTACACATTATAAAGGTAAAATAGGTTCAGAAAGTGTTGTGATAGAGGTAGACCCTAATACATATAGTTTAATACAAAAAAAAGATAAGCTGACTATCGGCTGGAAATCATATAAATTTTTTGATCACATAAATGTTGTGCAATGTTTTAAATGCTATAAGTTTGGACATATTGCAAAAGAATGTGGATCCGAAAAGAATGTATATCCAAAATGTGCAGATGATCATAAAGCATATGAATGTTACTCAAATGAAATTATATGTACAAACTGTAAATATGCAACAGATGTTTTGAAAATTCCAAATGTGAACTATAATCACCCTGCATATGATAAAAACTGTTAAGCATATAAAAGAATTTACAGGGAAATGGAACAAAAAGTGAATTATCCAAGTATCTACCAAAGTGAAAGATAGCAATTAAAATGTCAGTTAATGTACTTAAACATAGAAAGCTTACCTGCTCATAAGACTGCTTCAAGTTTTTTAATAAACGAATGGAAACCCCACATTATATGTTTGTCAGAGACTTGCATAACAGAGGACATTATGAATCATGAGCTAGATTTGGAAGGATACTGTTCAATTAATACAATCTCACATAGTAGACACACTGGAAGAACCACAATATATGTAAAGGAGGAATTGAAAACAAAGCTACTTATGATAAAATCGATATAAAAAAATATATGGATAACAGGAATAGAGATTATAATACAGTCACAAAATTTTCTGATATTTTGTCTTTATCACTCACCAGCAGCAAGTGATGCTGAATTTCTGATATACTTGGAAGAAATTTTTGAAGAATATATAACAGTAGACGGAACTCTAATTTTTATAGGGGATTACAATACTGATATGTCAAAAAACACATATTACACACAAAAGCTTAAAAATTAATATCTGCAAATAGACTATATCAAAAAGTGGATAATTTTACTAGAATAACTGATCATACCTCAACAATAATAGACCTTGAAATTACAAACAACGATGATTTGACATCTAAGGTCCATATAACACCAAAAATCACTGACCACTGTATTATAACAATTAATTTAAAAATAAACCAAGAACATAATGATATTGTAAAGCATTTTCGTGACTATGTTAAATACGACGAGTTAAACTTTCAATTAGATTTAATTAAAACTGAATGGGATGTGGAATGTACAGACATTAATACATTAGCCGACCAATGAGTTGTATCCATAACCAACACTCAAAATAAACATGCTCCAATGACACAAAGAATGGTCCAAAATAAATGGGCAGAGAAGAAATGGCGGACACCTTAAATTGGGACTGTTGCACAAGAAAGAGATCTGTTATATCGTAGAGCTGTAATTGCACAAATAGATCATTTCATGCAATATAAAGTATATAGAAATAAACCAGTGAACATGATAAGAAGACAAAAAGAATGGTACTATAATACAAAAATAGATATGAGCAAGAATGATTCACAAGAGATGTGGAAAACTATCAAAAAATTAATAGGTGGGAAACACAAAATCCAATGCTCAGGTATACAATTTGACAATCAGATTGTAACAGACATGTATGAGATTGCAGAAAAATTCAACAATTATTTTATAAAAAGCATTGGAATAATTTCTACTAAAAGTGATAAACATGACATTGAAAAGGTCACAAAAAGAATGAGGGAAAGTAATGTAAATATTGATAGATTTAAACTACTTTCAATGACAGAACCAAATCTAAAAAAGAAAAAGAGCAGTATTGAGGGAATCATGACTATAATTATGCAAAAGGCATTTGAGGTGATTGGTAACAGATTTTTGCATTTCCTGAAAAGTGGAATAAATTGACAGTAGTTCCAATCGAAAAGAAAAAAAAATACAGACAGATGTGAGGAGTATCGACCTATAAATATGCTTTCTGTATATGAAAAATTGTTGGAAATAGTAGTGAATTACCAGTGTATACACTATTTTAAAAGCAATAAGCTTTTAAGTATATATCAAGCAGGATTTAGAAAGAATAACTCATCTGAAAGTGCAATGCAAACTGTATTGATGAACTGGAAAAGTGCATTAAACCTGACAAAGATTATTTTAGAGCTTTGTTGCAGGCGAATTCCTCGTAACGACATTTCTGTATTATTTTTGCGAATTCCTAGGCTATAATTCAATTTTCGTAGGTCTAACTCTATTTACTAGTATGATTGGATAATTAGGAAATGTTGCATTGGTCTTGCGTGGTAATTTAAATGTTTAAATGTTATTGGTTGATTCGAATATGATGTATAATCAATTTAATTGGATATCTAGAGCGCATTATCAGTTCAAGTTAACATTTGTTTTCTGCTTTTTCGATATACTTCGATCCTGGTTGTTGCTTTATGCGGTTTAGCCGTTCACCATTTTTGGGATTTGTGACTCCAGGACTTTTTGAGGCAATCTAATTGGTGATACTTGTTATGGTTGCTCAACAAACTCATTTAAGAGAATTTACATATCGAAGTTGAAGGTGCCATATGTTTCTGTTCGTATTAATCATCTGCTGATCGATGTATATGTTATCGTAGTTCATTGCCCGTTGTACGGTATGTGAATTTATGTGTTGATATTGATTACTAATATTGCAAATTGTAGGGTTTTAGATTTCAGAATTCAGATTTTAAGTTTTAGGCTTTAAGTCTAACTTAAGAGTTTTAATTGTGAAGCGTGAAATCCGAATATTCATAAACTTCAAGCTTCAAGTTCAATTGTTATCCTGCGACGCTTGGCAGTTGTTGGGAATTCTGTCATTGCAACCTCCTGAGTTGACATTGGATGGGTATCGTTATGCATGATTTCTATTATAAGTTTATTAGATACAAATTTAATAACGTTAATGCATGAACTTTTTAATGATATTTGTGTACATTTTATGATGAAATATTTCAGTAGTTACAATTTGAATCATCACAATTAATTATTCATTTTACAATAATCAATAACAATCAACGCTTATTTATATTTACAAGTGCACCACTGTATATAATTTATTGTGCTAATTTGAACATTGTGTAACTGATATCGGTGCACCAATATCCCCTTTACATACAGTGCACAATTAATATTAAGTATTCTGTCATTTCACATACATAAAATAATAGGTAAATAATTTACGTAAACTTGATTCAATAAGGTATATGTATTGATGCTGTAGATTGTTTAGAAATTTAGTAAATATTGTGATAGTGTACTGGTATTTATTTGGGTATGTTCCGTAGTTGTATGTGTGATTTAAGTATCATTTCATGGTAGGATATTTGAGTATCTTTTCGACGGGAGAACGTCCCAATTGGGTTCATGGAAATTCAGGTTATGTCAATTGGGTGGCGCTCATTAATTTTCGATCTCAGATCTTTCTTTTTGGGATGGTTTCGTGAGACCCACTCCCCTCCACTGATCTAGTTACGGCAAACGTTCCTAGTATTTTCCGCTATTCAGTTATACCTATTCGTCCTCGTTATTGTATGTATATTTATTTTTAGGCGTTAGCACCTGGCGGTCTTTATCTAGCCAACGTTTCTTTTTTATAAATGTTACGATTGGTAACAGTGGGACAATCGTGTAGCAGCTTTTTTTGGACTTTCGTAGAGCATTTGAGACAATTGATCGGACAATGCTCTTGGAAAAATCGATTAAGTATGGCATGTGTGGTACAGTGCTTAAATGGTTTAAAGATTATTTAAATCACCGATGGCAAGAAACCAAGTATAGAAACAAGTTCTCAGAATCTAAAGAAAATATGTATGGTGTTCCGCAAGGGACAGTACTTGGTCCAAATTTGTTTATTGATTTGCCGATTCAACAATCCGGGTTTAAAAAAGCTTATAGTACTGTCACAGCACTTCTGAACCTGCTTGATGGTATTATTAGAGCATTAGATAAAGGTCTTGCTGCAATATTAATCACCTTGGACTATTCCAAGGCGTTTGACCTAATAGATCATGACTTGCTAACAGCCAAATTGCAATTTTATGGTTTTGATACCATTTCACTATCACTTTTCAAATCTTATTTATGGAAACGTCTTCAGTGCGTACGTATTGAAAATAAAATCTCAGATTCTAAGTTCATAGTATCAGGGGTTCCTCAAGGATCGATTTTGGGTGCATTATTATTTCTTATATATACACATCAGAATTACCAAATCTTCTCAGTAAGTGTGAAATTCAGCTCTACGCGGACGACACACAAATAGTACATTACTTTGATCCCAATTTGTATCAACAAGCATCTTTAGCTATCAATACTGAACTAAAAATTATTTCTAAATTTTCTAAAACTCATAATTTATCCATTAACCCTACAAAAACAACTGCCCTATTATTTGGTAAAAAATATATACATTTAAACCTAGTAAATATTATTACATTGATGCTTGATAACACTTCATTTGCCCATTTCTACATGTGCCTAAAATTTAGGTGTAATTATTGATAACTCTTTACGATTTAAGCCACATGTAAACAATTTATTGCAGAAATGTTATTTGCGCATGAGAATGCTATACCACAACAAAAATATTCTTACTTTTAAATTAAGAAAACAATTATCAGAAACATTTGTTTTATCTCTATTAAATTACTGTCTCATTGTATATTTTCCCTGTCTTGATAAAGTTACCCAAAATCAGTTACAACAAGTGCAGAACACATGTTGTAGATTTGTATTTCATTTGAGGAAATATGACCATATATCTCACTCTATGTTGCAATTACAGTGGTTAAAAATTCCTGATCTATTTCAGCTACATTTTCTGATTTTATTACACCGTCTGATCAACTTGCAAAACCCCAAGTATCTACTTGATAAATTAGTTTTCAGACATAGAATCCATAGCTGCAATATTAGACATGTGCATTCACTGACTATGCCTCATCACACCACAGCTTTATTTGAGCGAAGTTTTACATACAATGCAGTTAAACTTTTTAATTTGCATAAACCAAATTTATGTAATTCTTCAAATATATTTAGAAAAAAACATAAAACACTACTTGTTAAATCAATATTAAATTATATGACTGTATATATTTTTATTTTTCTTAATGTTTATATTTTTGTAAACTGGAAAGGTTAAGAGTTAAAGAGTAGCTTAAAAGCTAATCTTCGCCTTTCCAGGACAAATATTGTGCTAAGTACTTATTTGTTTAATAAAGACAAAATAAATAAATAAATATAAATGATATAACTAAATATTTGAGAAAATGCAATATACAACTCTTTGCAGATGACACTTTAATATACTGCATTGGCGATGGTATTGAATACGTGGTAAACACCCTGAATCAAGAAATGATTGAGATACATGAATGGATAAAACATAACGGTTTGAGCTTAAATATAGAAAAAACTAAGTTTATGATAATTAAAAATCGATTTAATACTCTATCAACTAAAAATCACAGTAGAATATTTATTAATAACTAAAAAATAGAGCAAGTAGAGGAGTGCAAATATCCGGGAGTCATAATGGATGAACATTTAACATTTTCTAAACATGCAGAATACCCAAAAAAATAGCTAGAAAAGTACATCTTTTAGGAAGAATGAATAGTTATCTTAGTGTTTGGTCCAAATTGACAATTTATAAAACCATTATTTCGCCACATCTTAATTACTGTTCAACAAAACTAAGCTCTGAGATACATTCTTAAATGCAATCGTTACACAAGTGTTAGTAGTATGTTAAAGAAAACAAACTTGATGAGTGTTAATCAAATAATTTTTGTAAACACAATGAAAGTCATATACAAAATAATGCACAATTTCTTTCCAGCACATTTAGTGAAACATACTAGGATAGTGTCAGATATACATTCTTATCAAACTCGGGCTAGTGAAGACTTCTATGTACCTACAGTTTCTATTACATATAGTCAAAATGATCTCTTTCATAAGGGACTTGTGTAGTATAATAAACTACCTATCAGAGTTAAAAATTCGGAAACTGTAAAACTCTTTCAACAAAGATGTATTAAATATGCTATGGATAATTTAGGTATGTGAAGAAGGAACACTATATGTGATTATTGTCTATTATGTACAGGTTGATGAGTGGGTCCCTGTGTTGCGTGACTCCATTCAATGCCTTTATATAAGTATATATGTATGTATGTAAACTTATTGCTAAACACTTAAGTTAGAATATTCTATCAGCATGTGCTATTAAAATGAATAAATACTTAAAAAAATACTAGATAACAGCTGAAAAAACATAATTGGACAAAGTGCACGGTCGACGGCTTTCCATAATTTACGATTCCATCACCAAAACGCATTTTGTGGATTCCATGCAAAATAACTTATTAAACTGTAGATTGGTTATTGATAATTGCTAACAATACTTTTCAGAAATGATGGCTGAATTGCAGGGTGCGTTCAGAGTGGCAACGAATGGTGTTTGAGATCTCCCAAACTTAGTGGTTAGAATTCACTATGTGCGAATTTTATTAAAATAATACTTATTTCTGATACCAGAGTGAATACGCCAGGATCAAAATTATTTCCACGTGCTTCCGTTAATAATTAATTATTGTGTGCTTCTCGCAATAATTTAATGTCACATGAACCGTAACTAAATTTTGAAGTGAAAAACCCTAATCAGATTTAACAATTTCAAATTAATGAAAGCGAAGTAAACTTACCCACTTTCGGCTTTGCACATATAACAAAGTGAACAAACCAAGTTATGAGCACCTACGTACTTGATGCTTTTCAGGCTAAGCTCAAATTCACAATTAGGAAGCCTCATTTTCGTGCAGTGCTTAAATAAAAAAGGAAGACAAAATTCGCGTATCTAACAAAGTATATAATATCCCTCCTAAGCACAGATGGTTTCTAAAATGAACGAACAAAATGTTGTTTTCAACCAAAACACGTTTCTAAGAAGTCTGTATGTATGGTTGTTTATGTATTAGAATACATTGTCAACTAACAAAATTGGTAACAGAAAAATTTAAACTGTTATAATTACTTTTTAGTATTTCTGGATTTTATACTATTTATACAAAAAAAAATCACTCTAACACTCTACTAAAAGGAACTTTGCATTCATAATAACAAAGTATTTGCCATATATTTAAAAGGCAAAGATCAAATGCTAATTACTATTTATCTCAGCTACACAAATACTTTCAAATCCTCGTTGATTATTTCCAGTATGAACAGCTATATACCAAACCAAAATTACAAGATGGATACTGTACATGGCCGTACTGCTTATGGTAAATCACATTTTCTTATATTGGTGGTTGAATTTTTTACTTATTCAATATGAAAGTACTCCAAAATATCCGTATACAAAGGACTGTTAATCATTATAATCGTTAAAAGATTTATTGTTTTATTAAACAACTATGAAGTCACCATTTTAAGACGTCAATCTTCACATATTAAGATTAGCTAAAAAAGAACCCTAATATAATTACTAAAATATAACATTATAAAAATACTGACAATATTACATTATTTCAGGAACTTTGATAATTTTTCAATCAACGTGTAGGATGCACTACATATTTTCGAATTTTCCTATTCTTAATTTCCATGTCTCTAAAGATGTGGTTGAATTTAATCTAACAAGCAATTGTTATTTACAACCACACCTGTAAATGTGTAGTTAGAATGTCATCATGCCTGAAATGTAGGCAACACAACGATCAAACTCATGTGATATAGGTAGTGTTGAGTAAACACTATAAGCGTTGTCTCCACATAGATAGTATTGAGCAATTTGAATTACTCAATATGTTTAATGAACTGTGTTTCTCCTGCACTGACTTTCCTTTATAAATGATGATTGAAACCAGGGAACCTACGGTACTGTTTAATCTGAGTTTTTATTTGAGCCTTTTTTTGTATATAATTTTTGTGACATTATATTAATTTTTCATTATACCCACTGCTACTTAGATTTAATATAATTGAACTTAAACCAGCCATAGCTAACTACATTCAGTATTACTAATAATTGCAAATGTCTATTAACACAAAAGTTATATAAGTACATAGTTTCCTAGACCTCTAACCTAGATTACAAATACTTAAGGGTGCTTCTACTTGTAGAGCTTGCTACGACAATGAGTATATGAATAAAATGAAGATTTTAGTAACTATAGGAAAAGGAATGCAGTGAATACAGATTTCATAAACACAATCTCGTATTCAACTTAACATCAAACATTTAAAACTAAAGAATGTTCAACTTTCTTGAACATAACTGCCCCCGTTGAAGTCACTGACTTCAAAAAGGCTAAACAACAAATAATATTTTAGCGGAAATTTTATGCCTCATTCTGCATAGGCAGTGGGCAGATTTTTGCGATACTCCACGTAAGAATTCCGTGCTGTGTTTTTATTTTGGCAACTCTGACCTTATTGTCCGAACTAACTATAATTTCAGAAATTCGACCTAAGTGCCATTTTAATGGTGGAGTGTCGTCGTCCTTTAACAAAACTAAATCATTAATTTGCAAATTCTTAGACACATAAACCCATTTGGGTATATTTTGTAAACGGTTAAGATAATCTACTGACCATCTCTTCCAAAACGTTTGTTGTATCTGGGTGATTTTTTGCCAAATGGTTAATCTATTTTTTTGAACATCAATCACATTAATTTCTGGGTAAGCGGTAAGGCTTGTACCAATCAGAAAATGACCTGGTGTTAGAAACTGCAGATCAGTAAGGTCATTCGATATTGCGCATAATGGACATGAGTTTAAAATTGCTTCTATTTGTGCCAATGTAGTGGAAAATTCCTCATATGTAAAAGTTGAATTACCAATTAATCTCTTAATGTGGTATTTAGCGCTTTTGATGGCCAATTCCCAGAGTCCGCCCCAATGAGGGCTCTGAGGGGGGATGAATTTAAATGCAGCCCCAATCTGAGGGGGGATGAATTTAAATGCAATTTGTGCTTTTGTGCAAAATTCTTTTATCGAATCTGTAGTTTCAGAGTTTTTGAAGAAATTAGATATATCCCTAAGTTGATTTTTCGCACCGAGAAAGTTAGTAGCATTGTCACTATATTTTAGAAGGATTTCCCCTATGAGCTATAAATCGTTTTAGTGTTAATAAATACGCATTGATAAACTAGTGACAAGCTCAATATATACGGCCTTCGTTACCATGCAAATAAAGATTGCGATATATCCTTTAATTAATTGAGCCTTCCTTAATCGGGTAGCTTTAATGATACATGGTCCGCCATAGTCTACAGCAGTTATTTCAAATGGTCTTGAACAGGTAACTCTCTTCTCTCCTTTGGTAAATTTTCCATTACCTGTTGAGCGGGTTTTGCTGAGAAACGATAGCACTTCATACAGTTTCTAATTATTCATTTAGTTTCTCGCAGACCATTTAAAGGCTAAAATTTTAACCGAAAATTTGAAAAAACGGTTTGAACACCCGCGTGGTCTAACCGTTTGTGTTCTTGTTCAAACATAAGCGAAACAACATAACTTTTAGAGGGAAGTAAAATCTGGTGTTTCTGGTCTAGCGAAATGTCTGCGTGTTCCAATCTACCCCCAACACGTATCAATCCTTCCAACTTGTTATAAAATGATTGCAGTGTAAGCAACCCTTTATTTGATAGAACTTGTTTTCTAATTCAGCAATTTCCTTTGAAAAATGCTGAACTTGAATCATTTTAACAATTAAGTGTAATGAATGATGCAACTCTTCTACTGTCAGTGTACTTGAATATCTTTTGACTGTGTGCTTTGCGTTGTGTGCCAATCTTAAACAATATGCTACTACACGTTGCAGCTTGGAAAAGTTTGAAAATTTATTAAAAAAATTATCCCAGAACGTGTTTTCCTGGTTTATTGTGTTAGAACAAACTAAGGAAACAGTTTTTTCTTCAGGCAGTGAAGTCAATCTATCTACGCTGTCAACTTGTGACAAATTAATTTTAAGATTATTGAGAAACGTCGGTCCATGCCACCACAACTCGCTATTTAAAACATATCGGGGTAGCGAACTATTTGAAGGCAGGTCTGCCAGGTTACTTTCAGACTCTACATGTCGCCATTTAAATGTCTCTGTTAAATTTTGTATCTGAGACACTCGGTTGACTACAAAGGTAGTCCAACGTGATGCATGAGAGTCTATCCAGCACAGTGTCATTTGAGAATCTGTCCATAAATTCACATACTTAATAGTTAAAGTATTTTTAAAAAACCTTTAACAGTTGAGTAATTAATCTCGAAAGAAGCAACATCGCGCATAGCTCTAATCGAGGAATAGAAACAACTTTGAGAGGAGCAACTCTAGACTTAGATGACTCGCATCTGAAAACCATGGAACTGATGTTCTATAATCCTTTTATCAAGGAATAAATATCTTGGAATTTTTAACTGTGATAATAAGTGGAGATTGTCACCAAATTCCTTCCATTTAAGCTGAAACCTTTCATCTGTTATCTCCGTGTCCCACCCGACGTGGAGAGTCCATGTTGTTTGAATTAATAATTTTCTAATTACGATGACAGGAGATATCAGCCCAAGTGGATCATAACATTGTGCAATGAGTGATAAAAGCTTACGTTTAGTTAGCGATCTTCTTATGGGTTTTTTGGGTAATGAAATTAATAAAAAATCTTTGCTTGGGTTCCATTTTAGACCTAACACGCTACTTGAAGAGGATTCTGGAGATATATAATATTCCAAAGTGTTTTCTATTAATATTTTCTGTAAGAACTCCCTTGAATTTGAACACCACTTGTGCAATTTAAATTTATGTGACTTTAGGACAGTGTTTAGCTCAGTGTACAACCTTTCTAACTCAACTAGAGTGTCACATCCACTCAAAATGTCATCCACATAGGTTTGACTCAATAGAGCCTGTGATGCTAGTGGATAGTTCCTTTGGTTTTTTAATGCAATATCCTTTAAAACCCGTGTAGCTAAAAATGGTGTACAACTTGTCCTGTATGTCACGGTAGAAAGTTCAATGCACTGCAAAGTATCAGTTGCCTTTTCTCTCCACAAAATATTCAACAGAAAACTGTGAGCTGGATTAATTTTTATTTGTCTATACATTTTTTGAATGTCAGAGGTGATTACCTATTTAAAAGTGCGAAATCTGCATAAGATATCAAATAAATTGGGTTGAACCTAATAGCCCTTGAGCATAGTGTCATTTAATGAAATACCTGAGGTTGTTTTGCAACTGGCATCGAAAACAACCCTCAACTTTGTAGAGATACTGTCCTCGTTCGTGACAGCGTGTGTGGTAAGAAATATTTAGGCTGAGATTTTCATTATAGGTGAAAGAGGGATCACCTGGGCGTGACCTAGTGCTACATATTCATTAATAAAATTTGTATACTGCCTAAAATACTAAGGATCTTTAGCAAATTTTTTCTCAAGATTAAAAAATCTTCTTTTAGCGATTTCAAGCGAATTTCCAAGCTTCAAGTGTTCGTTTGGAGTTCTGAAAGGTAAATCCACCTGATATGTATTATCTTTCAGAACTTTTGTGGTAGTCATAAATATTTCCTCGGCTCTTTCATTATTTGCCAAGAGTGGAGGTGTTTCTGAAAACTCCTCAAGCGTCCAAAATTTAGAAACAAGAGTTTCTAAAGTGTCTTGTTCTGGTAATTGAGCGCACATTGCTACAACAGATGGGAAATCCATGACTGAAGTTATAGCCAAGAAATACTAGGTTTAGGTCTCAAGCAATAAGCCGGAACTTCACCTGCAATAACCCAATTTAGTTGGGTATTTTGCAACATGGGAAGATTTCTGGCTAACTGAATTACTCCATTTAATAGCAGATCGTAATAACAATCAGCTCCAATCAACATATCTATGTCGGAAGGTTTAAAATAAGTTGCATCTGCTAATTTTATATCTATTGGTAATTTAATTTTGTGATAATCAATTAAAACTTGCGATAATTTGCAAGTAAGCGTTTTCAAGACAGCACAAGAAACCTTAAATTTCCTGTAACTACCTATTTGAGAATGAATAATTATGTCCACCATGTGTTGCGACAACGAATTGTTTACACCAATGCCTGAGATAGCTAACGTTTTATTATAGGGTTTGTAATGTAGTTTTTCTACAAATTCCTTCGAGATAAATGAGTTCTGACTGCCAGGATCTAGCAGTACCTTTGTGTTAGTGCGAATGCCTTGTGTATTATAAACAAATACACTAACTGTGCCAAGCAATATGTGCAAACCTTTTGCAGAAACTGCTGCGAGTGAGATAGTTTGTGAAGTATTTTGGTTGGCTTCATCGTGGTGTGAAACAGTGGGTAATAAGTTTATTTGACTATTATTCCTTTCAATACTACTTTGATTATTAGTTGTTGGACACTCTTTGCCTTGGGGACCGTTTGTGCTGGTTAACCGAGTCCTTGGGTGCGAATTGACTGATGTTTGTGAATTATAGGAGCCATGTCGTGGCAAAGTAGAGATACCTTGTGAGTTTGTTAAGTTTTTTTGAGAATATGATGTGTAATAAACTGTGATGTTTACGATTACAGATTGAGCAACCCTTACTAATACATTGTGCTAACGTGTGCTGAGTGCCCAAGCAGTTGTAGTATTTAGCTTTTACAAAGTTCTGTTTTTCAGAAGCCTGTAAGCCTTTAAACTTACTGCAAGCATAAATTTTATGATTGCGTTCATTGCAAAAAATGCAACTAGAGTGTGGTTTTTGAAACCCGTTAGTAACATGAGCATGTAAAGAAGTTTATACTGAAGTCCTGGTTGTAGGAGTTTCAGTAGCGACGAGATTTTCTAACACAGTGCACCTTGTATTTAAGAACTTCAAGAACCCTGTAAAAGTTGGTAACCTATTAGGGTCACGTTTATTTTCAAATTCACATGTACTATTATATTCTAGTTTACGTTCCAGTTGATAAATTAACATCAAATTAAAGAGTTCCCTTTCTGAGTAATTTAAATTCTTTAGAGCTTCAAACCCTTTAGTTATAGTTGTGACAAACTTTCTAAGCTGAGTCGCAGTACCCTTAGTTACTGAACCTATATCTAAAATAGATGTTAAATGTGCATTAATTACAGATATTCTGTTTTCATATCTCTTCTTCAGAATTTGCATAGCTGCACTAAAATTTTCATTTAGTCACTTCCAAATTTTCAATGAGTTTAAGTGGTTCTTGCAATAGATATGATTTTAAATACAAAAAACGCTGTATATCTGTGAGTGAGGTGTTATCAGTGATTAGTGCTGTGAACAATTGATAAAATGACTGCCACTCTTCTATTTTTCCTGTGTCTTGCTTAATATTGATTTCCGGCAATTTTACCATTGCTGGAGGTGTGCACTTTGTTGTACCATAATAGCTTGAAATGAGGCCGATTGAGCAAGTGTTATTCTCATTTATACGTGTTTTTAATAAAGCGAGCGTGTCATAATATTTTTGTTCAACTACATCCCTATTTTCGTTATCTATAATTTCTTCATTTTCGCTTACCAACCTTTCAATATCATCCTGACAAGTATCATACAAACGGAAAGCTTCAGTTAAATTTTCTTCCCAAGTGCGAAAATATTTTGGATTAGTTAGACTCTTCCCATTTTCTAAGAACCAATTGCTTATTCTAGTTAGTTTTCCTTTAGCACTTCCTCGCGTACTTTTTAATGCTTGATAATTTATCTTTTCTTTTCTTTTCTTATAACAATATAGTACGAGTATATCTATCAAATCCAAAGAGCTTTACTATTTCTGTGCAACAGTACGGCAGATTACTACTAGCGTAGTTTATTTTATAATTGAAGGACCAATTGATTACCAATCAATGTGCTTTTATATCCGGCTACGAAGCTTGACCACTTTTATGTTGAGTAAACACTATAAGCGTTGTCTCCACATAGATAGTATTGAGCAATTTGAATTACTCAATGTGTTTAATGAACTGGGTCTCTCCTGCACTGACTTTCCTTTATAAATGGTAATTGAAACCAGGGAACCTACTGTACTGTTTAATCTGAGTTTTTGTTTGAGCCTTTTTTTTTGTATATAATTTTTATGACATTATATTAATTTTTCATTATATCCACTGCTACTTAGATTTAATATAATTGAACTTAAACCAGCCATTGCTAATTACATTCAGTATTACTAATAATTGCAAATGTCCATTAACACAAAAGTTATATAAGTATATCGTTTCCTAGACCTCTAACCTAGATTACAAATACTTAAGGGTGCTTCTACTTGTAGAGCTTGCTACGACAACGAGTATCTTAATAAAATGAAGATTTAAGTAACTATAGAAAAAGGAACGCAGTGAATGCAGATTTTATAAACACAATCTCGTATTTAGCTTAACATCAAACATTTAAAACTAAAGAATGTTTAACTTTCTTGAACAGGTAGCATATACTGAGATATTGATCTCATGATAACATTCATTTAGTTATATGATGCTGTACCGTGCAGTATTTTGAATACACTTAATACTATGTGCGGTAGAGGAAGTTTTGTGACAAATAAAACCAGAACAGTTTGCAAAAAGAGCAAATGATATTAAGTGAAAGACATTAATTTTTTTATTGATATGCTACTTAAGCACAGCAGTATCTTTTTAAGCACCACACCATTAGTACAAATTACCTTAAACCTTTGCTCTTGCACCCTTAATATATTAAAAGTTACTGCTTTGAAGTTCGTTGTTTTGTGCTGTGTAAAAATTGGTGGATTCTTCATGTGCTCAAACATTAACTGTCGCACGAACATTGTACATTTGTTTGTTGTGCATTGCCTATGATAAGGGAACTGAGTTACAGTCCACTGAACTTCGATTAAACCCTCATTTGATATAGTTAGATACTACGAGTTGTTTTCTCAAAGGTATTACCAATTTCAGTTGATGAAGATATTTGAACACAGAATTTTTTATTAATTGCTGACATTTAAAAAAAAACTTTAAGCAACTATTTTAATTTATATATCTACAGGCTATTTGAAATATACGCATTAAGCAGTTTTAAATATTAATTTATTTTTCATTACTTTCATCTTTTAATAGTTTCGGTGGTTAACCTATTATGTTGAATTTTAGGTGAGTATATAAGTAGCTTATTTTTAACTAGGTCACATTGACAAGAGTTACTGTTATTACTGGTAGATGAAGTTTAAAGCAAACATGAGGCTATTTGTCACGAGTTACTAATTGTAAGTTGGGTTACTCCTGGAGTGGGAGATAATAGTAACTACAATTTATTCCTTTTCGACCCCCACTTGAACAGCTGTTTGTTTGAATGTCTAACCATTGGTAACTTGCAAAAAAAATTGAATGTTTGGCTGTTAAACAAACATACAATAGGTAGGTTATCTGTGAAACAAACTTCTAACCTTAAATGGAATGTCACAAGTTACAGCTGATTTAATTATTAATTGCAATCAACATAAGTAATTAATGGCACTTTCAAGATCTACAGCAGCTGAAAATGAAATCCTTATGATTGTGGAATACTCACAGATAACAATTCTCTGAGTTAACCTCAATTTAGGATTTTGTATTTTTCCCGGTCATTTACTAACACAAGACTAACTGATGTTGGCAAGTTCAGTATGTTTTGAGTATGTTAAAAGCTTACTATTGAGTGACGTCATGAATAACGTTATTACTCTTCCCCTCAAATCTCTACACTTATTATTCGTCGCGGAAATAGTAATAGTTTACTATTGGCTTACTGTTAGTAAGCAGGTTACTTGCAGTAAATAGCATAGTTTTATTATTGAAACTAAACCCTAAAATAAAAACACGTCCATCTTCTTAAATAAATAGGTTAGCTTTGAAGAGACACTGAAGATACAATTTAAACAAAAGATAAAAAATTTTATTTGAAATTTTTTTTAAATTTAAGAATTTTTGAAATTGAAACTGGTATATAAAACATTTACATGTTTATACAGTTGTCCTTTTTAAATAAGTACATGATATATTAATATATATATTTTATGTAAATAATTTGGAGTGCGAGTTATTTTTATTGACTATTTGCAGTACACATTCTTATTTAATCAACACATTCAATGATACTGAATTAGCGAGTCTAGTGTTAATAACTTGCATATTATCGATTTAAGTAAATAGTTATTTTAACAAATTCTAAAATTAACCAGAAACTTGCTAATAAATGCAAATTTAATTTAACTAATACAGAATATGTTGTTTAGGCAAATCATACATTGATAAATAAATTCTATTAGAATCTAAAAATTATGCTATTTCTTGCTATTGATGGTGCAAAAGTATTTTTTTAAATTTTTAATGCTAAGTTATCGTACTGTATAGTTTGTTTGTTTCAGAAACAAATGCAAACGATGGACAAAATTCAAGTCAAAAATGAAACTAATACTGAAATTCAACCGATAAAACAAGCTACTGATCCACCTGAAGTGTGCTTTGTTTGTGGTAATTACGATCATCCCCAATATTATTGGTTACATACTACATCTACATCTAATAAACCTAAAGAACCTTATTTTCCATTCCTAGAATCACACGAACCACCAGCAGGTTATATTTCAAAAAGTGATATTGCCGTAAGAGCGTGTTATTTATGTTACACAGTACTAATGCAGCAGTGGGATGCTTATGAACGATCATCAAGGCCACATAGTGAACGTTTATATTGGCTTAAGAGAGTTGACAATGGTCCATATACAGGAGCTGATATGGGAATGCAAGGAGAATATGCTGCACAAGTGCTTGGACTTAATAGTGATTCTAATAATAGTGTTATGCTAGTGAAACCATCAAATGGGAAGGATGAAGGTGGGGGAAGTAGTAAAGTGTCTGTGCATAGGAGTTCACCAAGGCCCACGCTTGTACAGGTAAAAAGAAATACTTTTGTAGTTCACATAAAAATATCCATAACTTTGAATCATGGATTTTGATGAAATATTTTTCATTCAGCTTATAATAATGTTACCAGGGACTATTTAACATTTTGGTCTTTAACCAATTTAGTAAAATTATGCCTGATTAAAATTCATTTGTTTACTCCAACTGACATTAGTAGCATTAGTTTGTGAAGTTTAAATTGTAAATTTTAATCGTATGCATCCTAGCAAATAGATATGTTTCACTTACTGTGTGCTAATTTTGTAATTTATTATTTTGTAAACTGAAATTTGCACTGGTTAGTGGGTAAAAGATGTTTTCTTTTAACACAAAAGATCCAGTGACTTTTGTATTGTTTCAGAAGTTAATCTCTACCTTTTATTAACTGAGTGGGGTGGTTTCTCGTAGATCTTCGAAGTAAAGCACAGATATTGTCAAAGCAACCAATGAGTACAATTTATTTTACAAAAGCTTACCTTGTTATTGTAATTACATAATAGATATTATAAACCATTTGTCGGGACGTCACGACTATTTGCAAATTTTTAATATTAATTTAGGATGTAAACAAGCAACCTATATTAAGACAAACATATTAATTAGGTCAAATTGGATATTTATAAATATCAATACAAATTACCAGCGTCGCAACGTAAATAAAACGGTTTTGTTAATGGAAGGCTTCAAACTCACTGCGACGTCTAATGATCATTCCCATTTGATTGAGCTACTTTAGTACTAGCGTTCACTTTTTGTAATTAAGTAACCACTTAATCACAGATTATGGATAAGTATTTTTAGGATTCTTTTCTGTTCAGTACACATTTACAAGTCACCGCTAATCAATGACGCCTTCCCTGAAACTTTAATTACACTACAATAATGCTACATATAATTATTAACAAATTTACCCTGAACCAAATTCCCCGGTGCGTCAAATATATGCAAATTCTAAAGATACACTTACTCGGAGCGGCATCGAGATGGCTTATGATTTGGTTGGTGATAACTCTCTTTCACTGTCAAATTACAAATGGACGACAATTTGAACACTTAATTTAATTTACTTAGTTATTAAGAAATATCCGATAAAATTGATTACCTTTCGAATTAGTATGCGATGCCATAATAATAGTATATGTGTTAAACAAAAATAGGTAGCGTGCATCACGAATAACTGGAACCAGATGACAAGGTAGTAAAGCTCGACAAATTTGAACGTTAATGAGGATTTCCAAGAAAATTACGTAAGATAGGCGTTTATTATTTAGAAAGAAATCGTGCTAATTCTACAGCATTCTGGAAACAGATAAAATCGTGTATATAAGGAAGCGTTTATTAAAAATGGGGATTCATTTATTAGATTGATTTGATTCATTCGATTCTTAAATGCGATCGCGAATTGTTATTTTAAGCTGTTGCTTTACGAAGATGATATTTGAAGTATGCAGTAAGCATACCTTAAGTTAATAATTATTATGTTACAATGTATATAGAAGTGATTTTAAATGCAAATTACATAGAAAAAAATTGAGTTTATTATTTACAATAAAGAGACAAAATTTTTCAAGATAACGCTATTTTAAAAATTTTATTAAATAATCGAAAGAAAGATTTAACCAAAAATGTACTATGGAAACTGCTGTTTGAAACGAGTATTCAAATATGGAAAATCGTGTAAACTGATTTGGACATCAATTTAAAATAAGAAGATATTTAATTCCGAGGAGCGTTTTTGTGGATTCTGCAAGTATTACTTTTAGATTTGTTTTTAACTAATACTGGAGTATTTACATTTAGTTTTATATAGTTCTAATAATTTTTTTGTAAGGAATTTTTACCAGGAAAATTTGTGATCGCAGTTCTAAACACTCTGGCCTTTTAATAGATTATTTGTCAAGGATTTTTTGACCAAACAAACGACTTACAAGCATGGCAATAAACATACCCACTTAACCCTCCATAAAAAAGGATTTTAGTTCTGTAAATTTAAAATAAGGAACAATTTGTTTATAATAAGTACTTCTTAGAAATTAATTTATGCTTGAAAGAAATGATGTTGTAAATGTTTTTGTATGAGAGAAAATATTTCATACTGTATAGATGCTTTGTGATATTGCAGTTTTATTTCATTTTAAAAACTCCATCAATTCAGTTGAGCTAGCCAGGCAAAGTCAGAAAGGAAGGTAAGTGAACAATTTCAAGTTTACAATTTGCTGTATCTGTATCACAGCACCCTTTTAGTGATGCACACAACGCGAGGCCATTTTCATAACACTCTTTCAGCAATGCCCTAAAGCGAGGCATCACATCACTCTTTTACCGGTACACCAACATGCGACCCTTTTCACAACACTTTTAGTGGCTCTCAACGTGAGGCGATTTTCATATCACCTTTTAGTAGTGCGTCAAGGCGACCCTTTTTATAGCACTGTTTTAGCGATTACCCAACCTGTCGCACGATTAATTGGTCTGTAAATTAGAGTTTCTTGTCTCGTAGGAGTTGTTTTTTGAATATCTGATTAGTTTCCAGTATGACTGGACAGAATGAAAGAAGTTAGTGAAAGTTTGAGAGCTGAGGGAGTAGAAGTTGGTTCTCAAGAAAATGTTTATGTGATCAAAAGTGATTGCTATTTTATTAAGTCTAAATCAAAGTGTGCAGGAACAAAAAGCAATTAGTGAAAGGGATGAAAAAAGTATGCAGAAACAAAAAGAAAATATGAAAGAAATGGGTGAAAAGAATGAGAAAAACATTAAGGAAATGAGTGAAAAGAATGAGAAAGGCATGAAAGAAATGGGTGAGAAATTGGATAAAAATACTCAGGAGTTACGAGCAGAATTTGGAGAGAACATTGCAAAATTGGGAGAAAGTTTTAGATTAGAAAGTGAGAAGAATGAAAGGAAATTTAAAGAGATTAGTAAGAATTTAGAGAAAACTAAGAAAACCATTGAAGAAATGAAATTTGAAATTAGAGGAGAAGTAGTACAAAATTTAGAGGATATGGATTTTTACCAGGGAAATTTGTGATCAGAGTTCAAAATACTCTGACCTTTTAATAGATTATCTGTCAAGGATTTTTTGGCCAAACAAACCCTACAAGCGTGTCAATAAACAAAACCAGGTAAATCTTCCATAAAAAAAAAGGAATTTAGTTCTGTAAATTTACAGTAAAGTAAGAAACAATTTTTTTTATAACAAGTACTTCTTAGAAATTATTTTATGTTGGAATGAAACAATGTTGTAAATACTTTTGTATGAGAGAAAATATTTCATACCGTTTAAATGCTTTGTGCTGTTGCTGTGTTTCATTTCATTTTGAAAACCCTGTCAATTCCGTTGAGCTAGCCAGGCAAAGTTAGAAAGACAGGTAAGTGAACAATTTCAAGTTTTACAAATTGCTGTATCTGTGTCATAGCACTCTTTTAGCAGCGCTCAAAGCGAATCTTTTCACAACACTCTTAGTGACGCTCCCAATGCGAGGCCATTTTCATATCATTCTTACGCTCAACGCAGGCCTTACCACATCACTCTTTTTGTGGCGCACCAATGTGCGGCCCCTATCACAGCAATATATTGGCATTTATTTTCCTTTAGTTATTCTACAATGGCAATTAATGACACTAACGACAAAAAAATTCAAGAAATGAAACAGATGACAATAACTGACACTAAATATTTATATTCTTTGAGAAAGAAGGAATGTTTAAAACCTAACCTACAGGTGCAAATTTGCAAACGTGGTATTTCACAACAACAATCTAGTGATCTGTGAATGCGAAAGGTAATAAGCCAGTAAGATATAACCAAATATCCAAAAGCTTTAATCTAGCAAATCCCAACAGATAGGTGCACAATCCAGGTTGTACAGACAAAAAAGATAACATTGTTTCTTGCAGTAAAACAATAACATTTCAATATCACTACTGACTTGAAGCATGTTCCAAAATAACAAATGAAAATGATATTGAACAATTAAGATAATACATGACAATAATTAACGATAAATGGTTCTGATTGACAATAAATGACAATAAACGACAATGAATCACCAAAAAGGGTAATCAGTGACAAAATCACAGTACATAGTGATAAGTAACAATAAATATTAATAAGCAAGGCAATAAGTAACAATCAACAACAATCTAGACATATATTACAATAAATGGTAATGATGACGATAATCGATAATAAATGACCACAAATCAAAATAAATGACAAAGAGTTCAGTATAAATAACAGTAACGACATTAACTGACATAAAAATAACAAGAAATTACAATTAATAACAATAAATGGCCAAATGTGATAATAAATAACAGTAAATGATGTTGAGTGATGAATAATAACGATAAATGGCAAAAAAGGATAAGAAATGACAGTAAATAGTAATGTAATAATTAATAACGATAAATTACAATAAATCATAATATATGGCAATAAGTGGCACTAAACAAAAACTGTTCCGTAACCGTTCACTATGTATAATTCACCTTGTATATATCATAAAATACTCCTGCATACCTAATCGATTTTTATACATTATCCCTACCTAATTAAACTAATCAAACACAAAGGAACAGATAAGAAAAGAGAGTGCTCGAGCAACCTTCAAGCAATAAACACGCGTCCTCCGATATGCCGTGCATCTGGTCGCGTGAGTGAACATTGAATCAAGAGACAATCCATCGTCAAGTGTAAGCCGTTTCACCACTTGAAACAACAAGAATATAGTCGAAACTACACCACATGTCAAATCAAGGTTAGTTATCCTATCATTATACTACAAAACAATCTGTTATATTTATTATCTGATTATCCACTATTTTGCTGGTCATTTAGACTGTTAACCTTTCATTCAATCATCATACACAAGTCAACACCAAGCTTAGCTTGTTTTCAAATATGCATGCTACAACTTGGTATTTCATTATCTATACTTTTCAACCCCTAAACAACAACGCGTGTTTTCAAATACGAACGCGCCAAAAACAAATAACATTAAACGACAACAATAGCAATAAGTGGCAATAAAAAGCATTAAGTAGCAACAAATTACAAAATTGAGAATCAATAACGATGAATAATAATAAATAACAATTGAAAACTATAATGTATAATAAATGACAATAAGTGACAATGGATGGCAATAAATAACAATTGATGACAATAATGGATAATCATGACGATATACGACAACGTCACAATAAATGACAATAAGAGACAATTAGGACACTAAATGACAAATTAAAACAGATAAGAATAAATAGCAGTAGATGAGACAAAATAACAATATATATATATATATATATATATATATATATATATATATATAAAAGAAAAGCAAGTTTAATGAATCTTAATGTTCCGTCACCTTATAGACAATTTAAATTGAGACAATGAGACGGATCGCATGTTTAAGTAAAAACAGTTGACATTAAGTGTGAACAATTAAAATTCAAGAGTTGAGTTGCTTTTGTGCGTGATTTCAGTGCTGTTGACGGATCAGTTGCATCACCGTTGCAAGATAACACATGAAGAGTGTGCAGTGGAGAACCCGAATACGGATTCAGGTATGCGCTCTATTGCATAGAGCTATGTTTTACGTTATTTGACAAACATTGAGATCTGGTGTCATTAATACCTTAATTAATGTGGTCCTCGCCTATTTTAATACAAATATACATTCAATAATCATCTATTTATCTCCCATCAATGTCCACTTAAATTAATACAAATAAAAAGAAATTATTGGCAAGTAACTCAAATTCAACCACGAGGGTTTCCTGTTGACGCGTTTCGCTCTAATTGGGGCTCATCAGGACAGGAGTAGCAAAGTTGTAATTTTTAATACAGACAACATATGGGAATTACAGCATCACCTAGCTCACAATTTGTGTCTTCGTGTCGCTTCACCTGACATCGCAGGTTTTCAGCAACAGGCGGCATGGAGGAGATGCGGCTCAAGTAGGTAAGTTAGAGAACTTAAAAATTGAAATGTGTAGGTTAGTACTAGACATAGTAGGTATCAGCGAAGTTCGAAGGCCTGAGGCGGGGGATTTCTGGAGTGGGGACTTCAGGGTAATTCATACTGGATCATAGGAAGAAATTATGGTGTTGGGATAGTTATGCGAAAAAAGATAGGACACTGTGTAGAAAACTACTTACAAAAGATAGAATACTCATGGTTAGATTAGAATCTAAACTGGTAAATACAAATAATACAAGTATACATGCCCATCTCCAGCCACAGTGAGAAAGAGGTAGAAGCAATCTACAAAGATATCGAAGACATACTAAGATACGTAAAAAGACATGAAAATTTAATAATTACGGGAGATTTTAATGCAGTGGTAGGTGAAGGTAGGGAAGTAGCGGTAGTAGGTTTATTTGGTTTAGGCACGAGAAACGACAGGGGAAATAGTTTGGTAGAATTTTGCGACAAAAACAATTTAACCATCACAAACACATTATTTCAAGATCATGCTAGAAGACGATGCGCGTGGAAGATGCCAAAGGATATAGGAAGATATCAAATAGATTACATTCTTATTAGACAACGGTTTAAGAATGAAGTAAAATACTGTAGAAGCTATCCAGAAGCAGAAATAGACACTGACCACAACACTGTAATTATGAAGGCCGATCTTAAATTAAAAAATTTGAAAAAAGGCATGGAAAAAGGCACTTTGACTTTGAGAAACTAAAAGATAGAGAATCCACGAAAGATTCGAAAAAAATTCAAATGAATTGCTGAAAGATATCTGGAAAATTTCTGATACTAAGGAGGTAGAATAGCATTAAATCCATTAAATCCAGCTTAGACATGGCAGCCAGAGATATTCTGGGGTATGCATAAGAAGAAAATAAGAAACCATGGATAACAAAGGATATCCAGAATTTAATAGAAGAAAGACGAAAATACAAAAATAGATCCGACGAAACGGGAAAGCAGAGATATTAAGCCATAAAATGGGAAACTATTCACAGATGCAGCAAAGCTAAAGAACAATGGATTGATGAAAAATCCAAAGAGAGGTACAAACTAAGATGGAAATAGGAAAGACAGATGAAGCATATAAACTAATTAGAATGAATTTTAGGGATATAAAACCGTATAATTAAAGTATAAGAGACGTGAGAGGAAACATCATTATAGAAAATGTAGAGAAAGTGGTTAGATGGCAGGAATATATAGGGAATTTATATGCAGGAGAGGAACTAACAGCATTAGAACAGGAATCAGACATTGAAAATGATGACAGGATGTCCTATACTGCGAGATGAGCTTGAATTAGAATTAAAAGGTCTGAAAAAAGTTAAGGTGCCAAGGTGCAAGCAGAAACTCTGAAAGCCGCTGGACAAGCAATAACAGAACGTCTCTTCTAACTTGTAAGCTATATGTATGAGACAGGTGAGATACCTAAATTTTTCAAACATAACATCATAGTAACAACCATACCAAAAATGAGAGGTGCGGATAGTTGTGAAAATTTTCAAACAATAAGTCTGACAGCACACGTGTCAAAAATATTAACTAAAATTGAACAAAGACGAATGGCAAAACGAACTGAAGAAATACTAAGAGAAGATCAATTTGGGTTTAGGCGAAACAGGGTAACACGGGAGGCTATTTTAGCTCTGAGGGTGAAAATGGGGAAAACAGTAGAAAAGTAGGGTTCGCGGATCTGGAAAAAGCATTCGACGATGTAAAATGCAAAACAAATGTTCGAAATACTCAAGAAGATTGGAATGAGTTTTAGGGATAGACGGATAGTACATAGCTTATACAAAGTGCAAACAGCTGTAATAGAATTAGAGCAGGAACGTGGAGAAGTGAATATTAGGATGGGGGTGAGATAGGGATGTGTCTTATCCCCATTAATTTCTAACTTGTACATTGAAGAGGCAATGAATACTGTCAAATGCAGGAAGATATTTGGAATTACTATACAGGGACAAAAGATTGATATGCTTAGATTTGCAGATGATGTAGCAGTATTAGCATTTAGCAAAGAAGAGTTAGAAGCTGCTCTTAATGAAATAGAAACAGTTCTAACAGAGTGATACGGTATGAAAATTAACAAAAATAAAACTAAAGTTCTAGTATGCAATGGAGAAGGAAATAAATCAAAAACAAGACTACAAATAGGTAACGAGAACTTACAAGAGGTTAAGGATTTCTGCTACCTAGGAAGCCAAATAACGTAAGATGGGAAGAGCACAAAAATATAAAGTAAAGATTAGCACAAGGTCATGTTACATTTAACAAGAAAAAGCAACTACTGTGTTCAAAGACAACAAGCATAGAAACAAGGAAAAGATTGCTTAAAACATATGTGTGGAGTACAGCACTGTACGGCTGTGAAGTCTGGATAGTAGGCGAAGCGGACAAGAAAAAGGTAGAAGCCTTTGAAATGTGGTGATGCAGACGTATGATGAAGATATCATGAACAGACAAAGTTAAGAACAAAGAGGTACTAGAAATGATAGGTGAAGAAAAAAATATGTGAAAAACAGTAAAAAAAAATAGGAGAGATAGGGTGATAGGTCACATACAAGTCAGTAGTGATATTGAAATGTTATTGTTTTATTACAAGAAGCAATGCCATCCTTTTTGTCGGCACAGCCTGGATTTTGCACTTATTTGTTGGAATTTGCTAGATTAAAGCTTTTGGATATTTGGTTATATCGTTTATCGGTCTTATTGGCTTATTACCTTTCACATTCCTAGGTTACCACATTGTTGTTGAGAAATGCTGCATGTGCTAGTTTCCACCTGTAGGTTAGGTTTTAAAAATTTCTTCATTCTCAAGGAATATAAATATTACTGCCATTTGTTGTCATCTGTTTTATTTCTTGAATTGTCTTGTCTAGTGTCATTTATTGCCATATAAGTCATTCATTTACATTAAAGGCCATTCATTGTTATTTAAAGTAATTTATTGTTAGTTATTGTCATTTATCGTTATTTATTGTCATTTATTGCCATTGGTTGTCTTTTAAGCCATTGTAGTAGTTTTTTGTACTCTATTTTTATTTATTGCTATTGTCAATTATTTTTAATAAATGTCATTAATTGTCCATTTATTGTTAATTATTGTTACATTGCTTTGTACTGTTATCTATTATTATTTCTTATCATTTATTGTTATTAATCGACATATCATAATATATTCTCCACTGTCAGTATTATTATTTCTGTACTTACTCTCATATATAATCATGATTGTCATGTATTGTCATTTATAGTTATTTTTGACATTTTTATTAATTATTGTCCTTTATGGTCATCCAATGTCATTTATCGTCACATTGCTGTCTACTCTCATTTTTGTTATATATTGTCTTTTATTGCTCTTAATCGTTATTATGTGCTATTTATTGTTGTATATACCGTACCTTCAATGAAAGAGGAGAATACTCAATAATTTTGTATCTTACATTTTACAAATGAAAAAGTGTTAACAATTTTTTTTTCAGGATAATTTTCTATGCTATTGCATGGCCAAACTTTTCCTCAACTTTTGGTTTAACTGGAAGTGCATATAACTGTTATTTTTTTAATGGTACTATGCATGTTTATTGACATTTTTCAATTATTCATATTCTTCTCCTTACATATGTATAAAATTGTAACAGGAAAATTTTTATAAAAATTGCATCTATAGATTTGTACGTGCTCAAGTCTGCCATTTAAAGACAAAACAGCGATATTCAGGGAAAACAAAAAAATAATTAGGCGTATTTGTTCACATCTATGAAAATGACTGCATGCATTTATCTACTGTAGATCACCTGATTTCATGCATCTGCCTGAAAATCTAGGGGATTTCAAAGTAAAATCGTATTAGCATGTGCTCAATTATCACGCGATCACTAATCACAATAACGTACTATAAACTCCAAAAGAAATTAAAGGTGTGTGTTGCACAAAACAGTGAAACCTTTGAACAGTTTACTAGATAGATACTTTTTTTTATATGTAATAAGTACGTAATAAATTTACTGTTTTACTTTTCCAATTGTATTTTTGTACCATTTTTTGGGAAGTTCTTATGCAACCTCATTAAAATTTTGTATGTACATAAAGAGAAAAATATTAATAAACATGCTTAGTGCTACTTGAAAAACAAAAGCTATATGCACTTTCGGTTAAACCGATGGTTGAGGAAAAATTGTTAAAACTTTTTTTCTGTTCATTGCTATTTACCAATTATTTTTTTAATGTCGCTTATTTGTCATATAGTGTGATTTATTATCACTTATGGTTAATTATTGTTACATTGCCTTGTAATGTCATTTACTATCATTTCTTACCTTTTTTCGACACGTATCGCCATATTTTGTCAGTTGTTGTTATTTCCTGTAATTTTTTTTCATATATCGTTGTAACGTTATCTTTGGCTATTCATTGTCGTTTGTTGCCACTCATTGACATTTATTGTCATTTAGTGTCATTTATTGTCATATAGTCTAATTGATCATCATTTAATGTTATTTACTGTCATTTTTGTCATATACTATCATGTATTTGTTTTGATCCTTTTTATTTGAGATTTATCATTGTATATAGACAATTGCAATTTATTACAATTTAGTGTCTGTTCTTGCCATTTCCGTCATGTATTGTTATTTAAGTCCATTTAGTAGTAACACTATCTTTATTATTATTTTATTACAAAAACATATTCAATATAATATTTGATTTAGGGAGATATAGGTTATAAAGCTCACTCCTATTCCTAACTAGGTACATGTATAATACATGCATTTGTATAAGCACGCATGTACTCGTAAGAGTATGCATCAATTTGGGTATATACAAATCACATATGAACACAAACACACCCACACACATTACTTCATTAACCCATTGGGCTTTAAATCTTCAATAATTCTTTCTTACTTAATATCTATCAATAACTTGAAAGAAGATACTCGATCTATATTTATTGTTATTTAGTCTTAAATATTTTTATTTATTGTCATGTACTGTGATTTATTGTCATTTAGGTAGGCTTAGCTATGTCATCATATCTTGTCAATTGCAGGTTATTATTATTTCTTGTTATGTATTGTCATATATCGTGATAATTGTCATTTATTGCCTTTTACTATTATTTGTCGCCATTTATTGTCATTTACGGTAATTTATTGTCATATAACCTAATTTTTCATCCTGTATTGTCATCTACCGGCCATTTCTTGTCATTTGTTATCATTTATTGTCACTCATAGTCATTTGTTATCTAATTTATCATTATTTATTGCCTTTAATCGTCTTTATTTGTTATCTATCCTCATATGTAGACAATATAATTTATTATCATTTTTTGTCATTTATTGTCATGATCAATCATCATTTATGTTATTTATTGTTATCTTCACCTTTACTGCTAGTTATGACCATTTTTGCTATTTGTTGTTATTCAGTATTTTATCATCATATAGTATCTATTATCGTCATTTGTTGTTATCAATTGCCATACAGTATGGTAAATTATCATTTATTGTCTGTTACTTTGTGATTTAATATCGATTTTGTCATTTATTGTCATTTATTATTTTTATGCATTGTTTATCATGGTACATTGACAGTTGTTTTTATGGAATTTGATTGTCATTTGTTCTAACTTATTTGTCATTTATCGTCAGTTCATGCCATTTTTCCAGCCATTTGTTATAATTAATTGTTGCTTATTGTTGTGTTGCCTATTGTCAGTCGTTGTCATTTAATGTCATTAGTTGTCGCTAATTGTCATATAATAACGCATATCGTCATTAATTGGTGTATCTCGTTATATTGCTATTTACTGTTATTTATTGCCATAAATTGCTACTAGTCATCATTGTTTGATGAGTAATTGTTAATTGTCATTTATTGTCATCATTTTTATTAATAGTGAGTCATTCACTTATTATCATTTACTGTAGTTTATTGTCAATTATTGTCATCGTAACCATATAGTGTCATTTTATGTAATTTATTGTTGTTCATTGTCGTTCAGTATCATTTATTCTCATTTATGGCTAATTAATGTCGTATATTGTCATGTGTTTTTTATTGTTGTTTATTGTTATCTATGGTTATTTTGTGTCTTTTTTGCCATTTGTAGTCAGTCATTACTGTTTATTGACATTTAATGCCATTTATTGTCATTCATTAACACTAAGGTTCATCTATTGACGATTTTCGCCATTGTAGCCATTTATTATCATTTAATGTAACTTTCTGTCATCCATTGTCTTTTTCCCCCTTAAATGTATCGATTGTCATTTATGACTATTTATTATTGTATACTGGCACTTTTTGCCTTTTATTGCCATTTATTGTTGCACATTGTGGTGTTTGTCGTTTAGCATCATTCATTGCCACATATAGTCTTTTATTGTCATTTGCTGCTATTTACTGCCATTCATATTGTCCTGTATTGTCACTTATTACAATTTATTTTCATTGCTAGTCATTTATTGTTCTTTATTGTTATTTATTGTCCCTTATAGTTATTTATTGTCATAAAGATATTAATAATCTAAACTTTTAATAATTTTTAATTGTTTAATATACACCCCACATATGTTAATTTGTATGAGAACTAAAACTTACCTAGTCAGATCTATTAATATTGAAACAGTTTAAATCCTTGCATTTAGAGCTAGATACAATAGTGTGTAACGCACCTATAACCTCACCCAGGGGGTTATATTCTTGGAGATTACAAAAAAATGTTGCCAAGTTATTTTTGTTAATACCTATCCGCGATTTCTTGCTCCTGATGCAGCGGCTTCTATTACTTCTTCAGAAATTCTGTGGTGGCTTCCTGTTGTTTCGGTGTTTGCCTGGCTGTAGTCGTTGTTGACGAACTCTTGATATGATATACGATAAACGGGAGGAGAGCAGAAGAAAGGGGAATCACTTGTTGATAAGTCGAAGCACTAACAACGCCAACACTCGATTAGAAGTCACTTGAACATACACAAAATTATAATAAAATGCTAAGCTAAGAATTAAAATTCAACCAAGTGTGATAAAGCGAATAGTTGTCCTATAAATGACAGTGACAACTAGCAAGCATTGTTTTGTTGATAAAAGAACCTTTTAACCAAAATTAGTTTAATTAATGTATGTATAAGGTAAATAGGAATTTACTTAGTTTATTTTATTACAGTATGATTAGAATTATTATATTAAGGTATAATAAATTTTACTAAGATCTTTTATGTCAGTTTTAACATTAACTGTATTTTTGTTTTTAGCTATATAAACCTGAGCAAAATAAGAAAAATTTTAGAAAAAACTCAAACTATGTAAATATTCATTTTCATAGAAGTTTCATTCTTATTACATGACTTAATCATGTTTTTAGATAAGAATAATGATATTCCGCCAGTAGAAACACGATTTTCAAAGAGTTTTTCATACATAAGTTTGCTATCAAAGTACTCAATGTGTCAATGCGAAATTATTTTAAAAGATTTCATTTGATCATGTTCAAGGGGAAACAATGCTTTTCAAAAGATTATAAAACTCAATTTATGCATAATATTCAATTGCATTTTCTTCTTAATAACAAAAGTATGTGGTATTTAGGTGCAAAGCGTTGTGCATTGAACGTTCTAGGAAAATCCATTAATAGAATATGTAAATGACATAGTCCACATAATAAGATAATGGAAATTAAGTATCTTCATAAATCTTAAATGTCGTAAAGATAACGTGCAGAAATAAACAGTATTAATTAAGGATAGCTTGAAGCTATTTGAAAGCCGCACTTTTGTGAATGTTGCACATGCCTTCAAGTCCAACAAATTGAAAAGGTTTGTGAATAAACATGAAGATTCTAGATTCTACGTAAATGGACGAGCCTATATTTTCAACCAATCAAAACAGAAATAGCAACCAAGGTTGACTCGAAAGCTTTTGGGTGTGTGACATTGCAGGGCTCAATCCTATATAAATAATTAAAAGAGGATCAAGCGGGTAGTTAATGGTCAGTTATTCAATACTCGTTTTAAACATCGCCATGCTAGTCTAATGTCAAGTCATATTGGTGATGAAGTAATATAAGCAGACGAGTTTAATTGACTTTGAAAGTTTGTTGCTTCTCTGAAGAAAGTAGATAATTACAATGGTTTCAAAAATGGAAAATAAATGAACAACAATGAACTACTGCAAGATGAAGTTTTAATTTGAATGAAAGCATATATGAAACTGGAATAGTATTTAATGGTAAATTGATGATAAATTTTTAACGATTTGGATGATTTTGGTATATGGAATAGGAATACAATTTTGATGTTTATTAGTATTAATGGAAAAAATTTTAACGATTTAGACATGGATGGATGACTACGGGCCAACCAAAGGCAATAAGAACAACCAGCATAATTTACACGGTATAATAAAAATTACGTTGTTTTAAAAGGACATTTCTATTAGTTAGTTCAGTGACTTAAGATTTTGTGTGCAAGTCTTCATGTGAGAGTTGTACAAGTATATAGTTTGATTTGATTTAGTGCGTGGATGGCGAATTGCTCTGTAACTATTAGAGATATTAAAACCAACTTGGGTATGGTACTACATGATCATTGCACCTACATTTTAAAAATATTTAGTTTTTTAAATGGAACACCCTGTGTATATTTGCATATTTGGATTCTCCGTGGCATTTATAATTAAAAATGTATAGATTTTAGGTGTCTTAAGTGTAACTGTTTTGGAGATATTGCCACTTTAATGTGGAACTCGAGTCAACTTTGAAGCCGTGTTGTTATGGCTCTAATAAAAAAAATTTCAAATCTTGTTGCACCATTTACTTTCAATAATAGTCGACTTAAAAATGTGTACCAAACTTTGCCAAAAAGCATAATGCTATATAAGGCTACTGCTTTAGCGAAATGTAACAATTCTCGATTATTTCAAATGGAAAACCCTGTATATTTTTCCACAAATCGATTTCGCATGAAAAATAGGTAATAAATGATAAGGTTTTATAAGCATAAAATGAATCGTTTTTGAAATATTGATACAGTTATATAAAAATATTGAACTGAAATGTTTTTAATAGCAACAAGAAGCCAAATGAGATTGAAAAACAAACCATCTAAAAAATTGATTAGGTAGATAACGTAAATGGAATCCACTGAAGAACCCTTGAAAGAAACATAACAATAAATTAATTTAAAATAAATGCTCACAGTGTACTTAAATTGAAATAAACATGATGGCATTCTCTGGGGTGAAAGATTCTGGGGTTAAAATAGTCCCCCATTCGGATCTCCGGGAGGGGACTACTTCGGAGGATGCGATCGGAAAGTTCAGAATAAGAGTCGGGAACATTTTGCGAGTCGAAGCGTGGAATGTTAGAAGTATGAAGCAAGTAGGTAAGCTAGAGAACCTAAAAATGGAAATGAATACGTCAGCACTAGACATAGTAGGGATCAGCGAAGTTCGGTGGCCAGAGGCGGAGGATTTTTGGAGTGGAGACTTCAGGATAATTCATACAGGAGCAGAGGAAGAATATTTGGGCGTGGGGATAGTTATGTGAAAAAAGATAGGATAATGTGTAGAAAATTACTTACAAAAGAACGAAAGAGTACTCATGGTTAGAATAGCATCTAAACCTGTAAACACCATAATAATACAAGTATACATGCCCACCTCTAACTACAGTAACGAAGAGGTAGAAGCGATCTACAAAGATATCGAAGACATATTAAGATATCTAAAAGGACAGGAAAATTTAATAATTACGAGGGATTTTAATGCCATGGTAGGTGGGGGTAGGGAAGGAGCGGTAGTAGGTTTATTTGGTTTAGGCACGAGAAACGACAGGAGAAATAGGCTGGTAGAATTTTGCGACGAGAACAATTTAATCATCACAAACACTTGGAATGAGTTATAGAGATAGATGAATAGTACATAGAGCACACAAAGAGTAAACAGCAGTAATAGAATTAGAGCAGGAACGTAGAGAATTAAACATTAGGAAAGGGGTGAGACAAGGATGTGCCCTATTCCCATTAATTTTCAACTTGTACATTGAAGAGGCAATGAATACTGTCAAATACAGGAATACATTTGGAATTACTATGCAGGAACAAAAAATTGATATGCTTAGATTTGCAGATGATATAGCGGTATTAGCATCTAGCAAGGAAGAGTTAGAGGCTGCGCTTATTGAAATGGAAACGGTTCTAACAGAGAGATATGGTATGAAAATTAACAAAAATAGAACTAAAGTACTAGTATGCAAAGGAGGGGAAAATAAATCAAAAACAAGAATACAAGTATGTAACACGAACTTACAAGAGGTTAAGGATTTCTGCTACCTAGGAAGCCAAATAACAAAAGATGGGAAAAGCACAACAGATATAAAACAAAGATTAGCACAAGGTCGTGCTACATTTAACAAGAAAAAGCAACTACTGTGATCTAAGACAACAAACATAGAAACAAGGAAAATATTGCTTAAAACATGTGTGGAGCACAGCACTGTACGGCTGCGAAGCCTGGATAGTAGGAGAAGCGGACAAGAAAAAGGTAGAAACCTTTGAAATGTGGTGCTACAGACGTATGATGAAGATATCATGGACACACAAAGTTAAGAATGAATAGGTACTAAAAATGGTAGGGGAAGAACGAAATATGTGGTAAACGGTAAAAAATAGGAGAGATATGATGATAGGCCACATACTACGGCATGAGGGAATAGTGCAGAATATATTAGAAGCAGAGATAGGAAAAAAGAGAAGTAGAGGTAGACCTAGGTTAGACTTTTGTATATAGATAGTGAAAGATGTAGGCTGTAGGAATTTCAGGGAAATGTGTAGGCATAGAAATCAATGGAGATACGCATCCAACCAGTAACAAGATGGATAAACTACTGACGAAAAAAGTAACTGAACTTAAACATGATGATTATTATAAGCAACTACCAGTATTGGTTGTGCAATATTCTCCAATAATGTTAATTGTGTGGAAGAATTTACTGGAAAACTATTAACAGGCTGCTTAACCCCCTTCACTTACCATTGAATCTCGGTGAAATAGGGCATAAAATAAAAACAATAGAAGGGACCCGAGCTGTATATAGGATGTGTGAAAATTTCAGGGAACTGTGTAGACTAACTCAGAATATAAATAAGTTTAGGTACGTGTCCAACCAGTTTTGAGACGGAAAACCTAATGACGAAAAAAATAAGCGCAGATAAATCTGATGATTATTATAAACAACTACAGGTGATGGTTGTGAAATATCTGCAACTAATGGTGACTGTGCAAAAAGATGTACTGGAAAAAATACTAAATCGGCAAATGTTCAAGTGCTGGGGGAACTTGGCAGCCACAGGCTGCTTACTCCCCTTGACAACCACTGACTGTCTGAGAAATAGGATATATAATTGTAAAACAATAGAAGGGGACCAAACTGCATCTAACAGGAAAGAACAGCGCTTACGATGAAAGACAACAAACATAGAAACAAGAAGAAAATTGTTGAAAGCATATGTATGGAGTATAGCATAGTATGCCTATGAAATACTGGCATAGGAGAACAGACAGAAAAACGGTAGCAGCCTTTTGGAATGTTGTGCTTCAGATGTATGAGGATGATAGCAACGACAGACAAAGTTAATAACAAATAGGTTATAGAAATAGTAGGGGAACAAGGATATCTGTGGAAAAAATAGGAGAAATAGAAGGGCAGTATGCGTTCTAAGGCATTTTTGGGGAATAGTATGGGATATATTACAAGCAAAGATAGGAAAAAGGAGGTAGATGTAGACCTAGATCAGATAGTGATAGATGCAAACTGTGCAAATTTCAGAAAAATGTGTAGGTAAGTTCAGAATAGGAAACAATGAGGGTACACGTTTAACCAGTTCCAGGACTGAAGACCTAATGCTGATGGTGATGATGAAATGTTCAAAATGTTGCCTATATCTAGCCAAACACTTTTGTATACAGTCAGAAAAAGAACGTATAACTTATGACAAAATTTCTGGTGTAATCGAATCAAAAGTAGCACGTAATCTATTTTTCATCTCTTCTCTAGTAGTAGGAGGATCTTTATAAACAACTACGCTAACATAACCCCACAGAAAAAAATTAAGGGGTATAAGGTCTGGGAATCAAGCTGGTACGTTTTGTACACCGATATCGCCTAACGTTGATCGAATATGTGGAGGGGCACCATCCTGCTGGAACCACATCATATTATTTCTTTGTAGATCGATATCTTCCAAATATAAAATTAATTGATTTCCAAAATATATTTCATCAGTGAGACTTTCATCAAAGAAGAAAGGGCCGATCACATTACGATCAAAAATGCCACACCTTACAAGAACTCGCCTTCAATGCCGGTGGTGGGCATGTGAGCAGTACTCTCTGAATGGTAATGATATTTATGTTTATTAAAATTTGCATTACTACGAAAAATTGCTTCATCCATAAACAGAATGTTTTTAACAAAATTGGGTTCATACTTAATTTTGCTAATTATTCGATGGCAAAAAGTTTCGCGATTTTAAAAATCAATTTTGGTTAGAGCTTAAATGTTGTTGTGGAATATGATAAGGGCGAAACTATTTTTTTTAATAAACTTTTTCGAATAGTGTTCCCTCTGGTGCTGACTTGAGAATTTTCAAGCAGAGATACTACAACTCAAACTTACTTTCTTCATCGGCCCTTGCCCTAGTCTGCTTCGGATAACAAACACACACTTCCAGAATTTGTATATCTGTCAGCAACATTAACAAAGATTCTTTCAGAGAGTATCTCCTTTCCAGGTAACGTTGGGTGTACACTAGGCTAGCAAAGAATATGTAACATATAAATTGGTTCGCCATTATAACTATTCTTTATATACAAAAATTGTTTTTAGTATAGATTTTAGAGAAGTGTAAGTTTCAAAACAATACATATACTTTTCATTTAATAAAATTTAAAAATATTCAGAAACTTGGGTTGTTTTAATTAATTGTCTTTAAATATTTATTGTTACATTTGTTATAGTTGTTAAATTCTTCCGTATATGTGATATGGCTAATGACAAACAAAAACAGTACAACATTTTAATTCGGAATTTTTAAGTTGTTATCTACTTGAATTAAATAAAATGTATAATGTTGTCAAATGAGCGATTTAAATGTATAACATTCTTGAAACATGTTTAATTAACATTTTTGTACTCATTTGGAAAAATTATCATATTGAACATTTGTTTTGTTCTTTTTTATGAATAAATATTAAACTGAACTTTTAAAATTCACATTCTTTGAACCTTGAATTTAAATTTGAGAAAATTAGAAGTGGAGTTATTAACTTTTGTTAACTTGTACGTCATTTCGAATGAACTTGACTTTAAAAACTATTTATTTGTGTTTTATAATTAAGACCAATATTTTGTAGGTTCGTTGTTTAAACATTGTTGATATTTCCTGTATTGTAAATTTCTCTGATTTTTTTATAAAAATATGTAGTCTTGATATGACGATTTTGTAACATTTCTTTTGGCTGAGGCCTAGCCATGTTACGTGATCCACACTTTATAAAATACTCTTGCTTTTCTTTCCCTAAATATACATTTTATTACCACCTGGAATTAAGTTTGATTTTGCATATATGTTCACGTTTACTCTGGTACTAGAAAATAAAACTAGACCCAGAAATTATTAAGTTTATTCACAATTTTCTCCTTTATTTACGTTATACAAATAAATATGTTTATATGTAATTTTCTTATTGGCCGAATCCTTGAAGCATGTCTTTCAAAACACAGCTAGTGTGTATCTGAATCCATGTCATTGAGGAGTGTCATTCATTTTACTGCTAGCTCTGTCCTTTATTTGATTGATTATCTATAGTGTTCGAATAACATTCGTCCCCTTCAATGCGAGTATAGATCGCTGCTGCATAGCATATACTAGATGCATCACAAAAACATGCAGTTCAACCTTATAGTTGTCCGGAAAATTGATGTTACGTGGAATTTTGAATTCGGAAATGTAATAAAATTCACGCTTCAACCGAGTCCAAGTTTTGACAATATCTGGAGAAAGCATTTCATCCCAGTCAATTTTTAACTTCCAAAGGCACTGCATTAAATATTTTGCAGAAAGGAGACCAGGACACAACTAAATCTAGTGGATCGAATATTCTATCGATCTCAGAAAGAATGATACGTTTTGTACAAGTACGTGCAATGACTTCCCCTGTATAAGAAAATGTATCACTAGAAGGATGCCACTGAAGTCCCAAAACCTTCGTACTGGTCAGTTCATCCTAATCAAACGAAATTCAAGTTGCCAAATCTGAATCGACAACTGCGGATAACAATTCAGAAGCATTACTTGCCCACTTTCGTAGTTCAAACCCTCCAACCTTAATAACTCTATTAATTCTTGTTGAAGAGAGACTGCAGCTGAAATAGAAGTACTAGTTCCAATCAAGTCAGTTACATACATTTGTGTTTTTAAAATAAAACTAGCATGCGAAAATGATTCTTGCTTCTTGTCGGCAAGTTCAAGCAAAGTCTGCATAGCTAGATAGGGAGAACTAGTTAAGCGGAAAGTAACTGTGTTTAATAAATATTCTAAAACCGGTTCTGCCAGTGAAAATCGCCATAGAATTTTTGAAATTTTCTATGTGAAGGAGAAACTACTATTTGTCGGAACATTTGTTTTATATTGGCAATCAAAACCACCGGAAAAATTTTAAAACTTAATAGTAAGGAAAAAATATCTTTATGTAATTTAGGCCCAGAAAATAGGGTGTCATTAAGACTAATCTCGTTAGAACCTTTAGAAGAAACATCCCAAACAACCCTAAGTTACTGCTACTCTGTGGTTTAACACACAAAGATGCGGAAGATAATTTGATAAGGAGTCTTTCTTATCGGTGTCTTATATAATTGCTTTTGAGATAGTCTCGTATAAAATCCGAATAAGCGATATACAATTCAGGTATCTTAATCAATCTTTTTTCAAGTGAAAGTAATCGGCGATATGTGTGTGAATAAGTATCACGTAAATCTGGTTCACCATCTCGAAAAGGAAGGTCTACCTGAAAACGGCCAGATGCAGTTTGCTTAACGGATTTTTGAAATATTTGTTCGCATTTAACTTCGTCAGCTGAAAGAATTGTTTTAGCAGGAATTTGTTCAATTTTCCAAAATTTACAAATATTTGCTTGTAAGGAAATTTCAGCATCCGTAAAGAAAGAATGAACATTTAAATGTTCGGTATGATAAAATTTTTCCCAGAACCACCCAACCAAAGATCGTATTTAAGACAGCAAGCTGACTTGAGTCACCTAATATTTTACCTTCTCTAAGTTGTTGCAGAAAAATTTCTGCACCTAACAATAAATCTACTGGCCCCTTCTAAATGGCTCCAGTTACTATTTTCTAAAAAAAACAAGGCCTATCAGAGCAGACTTTTGTAACTACTATAGAAACGAAAGAAAATACGGATTCATCTGTATTTTTGGTTTTACATGATAATTATTAACCCTTTTGATGAAAAGGAGACCATTTCATTAAGGCCATGTATGAACGTAGAACTGCAGTACCGTGGAAGACACAAACGAAACAACGTGCATAGCGTCCAGTAAGAAAATTACACTGACTTTCAGAATCAATAATGGTCCGGACCATCTGAAAGTTCCCAAATCCATCGCAAATATCAATGATGGCTGTACCTAAAAGTACAATACTTTGATTGGAATTATCCATTTCACATGTAGTGTTTGGAAAACTGCTTACTTCATTAGTAAACTTTTGACTTGCTGTTAGTGTAGAGAAAGGCTCATCCTGTTGAAATTGAGACATAGTTTGTTGCAGAAGTTTGGTGTGAAGCAATAAATGATATATCCCTTTATAAAGGCGGCTTTTGTACATGAAAGAGAAATTTTTTACTGCATGCGAAGAGTGCAAATAATTAACACATAACCCCTTTTGTTCTACACAAGCCATTTTATCCTTAACGTCTTTTGCTAAGAATTTAAGACACCTTGAAATAACGTGACCCTGCTTGCATGCATAGTGTGTAATATTAGAAGTTTGTTTTTGTAATGAACCTTCTATACAAAGCGCAGAAAATGAAGCATGAAAGTTATTATTACCTTTAATAAAGCTTTGCCCCTTGTAGTGGTTGCAAATACATGTAATTAAATATTGTTTTGGAAGTTTAAGTTTGGCGGTACGGAAGTGTGGTGACGTATTCTTGTAAGGCCGGTGATGCACGAGGGTTGAGGGGGAAGGAGAAAACGTGATTGGCTAACGGGAACTTGGCGAGGGAGAATGATGAAGTCGACATCTTGAAAAGTATCCATGCTGATTAATAAAAACTAAGATTAATAAAAATCAATATGCTGGGTCAAGTTAAATGGTAGAAAAGAAGATAAGTTACGCTCCGCTGAATCGCCGTCTTACAAAGAAAAAACTGTATGAAACTCACGATGACGCCGTACTGTCTGTATCGATTTATGTGTAGATTTGTAGAATTAATTAATTGAACCGTATTATTCTAGATTTCATAATTAATATTAAGTATTTGCGAGTATCCATGACGTCATAAAGAATATATGTATTTGTGAACATTCATTTGTATTCGTTAAAGGTAAGCGTTTATAAACATAAGTAATTGCATTAGAGTAATTTGAGAATTTTTGTGCTTTCTTTCAAATATCCATAAGAACACACCCCACAAAATTAATTGAAACACTACACCCTGTAAGAATAGAGGATTTTTCCCCTTGGCAACTGTTAAATGCTGCACAGACTCGAAAGCCTTGCATTTTGTTTCTAAGAAAGAAAGTAAATTCTAAAAGTGGGAATTTCCACTTGACTGTATTCTACCTCGAAATCAGTGCGGGTAGTGGCATCAAGCTTCTCTATTAAAATGTCAAATAGTGAAAAATCACATTTATCGGTTTTAAACTGTAAAGCCTATAAGGCTGAAATTGATTCGGGAAATGTATTTAATAAATATTGAAATTCCTTTGCAGAATTTCACTTTAAATTAGCTTTCATGATACTGTTAACAGCATCAGGTGCTATCAGCTGCTTATTTTGATAGTGCATTATTAGCTTCTGGTAAGCAACATCAAAATTGTCTGCAGTCAATTTAATACCTGACAGCATCCCCAACGGTTTACCATCAACAAAACTAAAAAGGTACTGAAGTTTTTGAACCTTAGGAATAGATGAGTTTTTATTGATTGTTTTCGAACAAGGTCATAGAAAGTAACCCGCTTTGATTTCTTACCAGAAAGTGGGGGTAATTTTACTACAGATTCTATTGACAGAGAACTGACCCCAGTGCCGTTGGGTCCGACTGGGCTCAGTTTTGAAAAAGTAACTTGACATTTCTAAAAAAAAGTTTTCAGTATCTTAACGAACCCTTTCTTGTACTTCAAAGGCATCGTCATCGTCTATTAATGTAATAATTTCATTGTGTAGTTTGCAAAACTGATTGAACGAAGATTGTAAATTGGCGTATTTTATTTTAAATTGGTCGAGAAAAGCATATTCGCATGCCGCTTTCTTTGAAAGTTTATAAACTTCTGTAATACACTGCATAAAAATGCTGCGTTGGCATTCTAGTCTTTTGATCTGTTGCGCCATATTGTAAAGAAACGTGAACGTAAAGTAAGAGAGAGAGAAATATACAAACGCAAAGAAATATGTTATTTTTTAGTTTCAATAGCTAACCCTACTAACAATAGTGCCCTGATGAGAAAGATTGCAAATGTAATATTTTGGTAGCCTTATCGTCAGTAAATGAAGAATATAAACACAAGCATTTTGTAAACAATGATTTACCTTGTCCTCAGAATAGAACCGGCCCACACTTCTAGAAATACCGCTTTTATTAAAGAAATAGCTATCACTTCACGTGTTATACTAGTAAATTGATATAATGTTTTAGAAAATCTATCCAATAAATCTCAATTTAGTGTGATAATTACAATATTATTGTATGTTGAAATATCAAACACTGTGCGTTTCAACTGCGTATTATACTTTTGCAACATAAAAATCTGGTTAGATATGACCAGTATTGTTAACCCGACTCAACCTAAAGTAAACAGTAGAAACCTTCGATAGCTAAATTAGCAGAGGGCCATCCAAATCGAGTTAACATACAATAGATTGTAAATATACAGTAAAGTAAACCATAGGCAGAAATACATTGATAAACACAGGTTGCACGTTACGTAAACAATAAATAACTTACCGTAAATGTCCGTATTGGAATGGAGTTCACTATTATAACTTAGGAAATTGTTGGATAGGGAATGAAAGGAATTATGGAACACAACACAACGTTTTAGATTCATTAAATGATAAACAACGACAGGTGCAGGATCTTAGTAGCCGTCGTGTTATTTAACCCCTTTCGTGAACTGCTGAATATTGGTGAAATAGGGTGTGTTTTAGAAAACAATAGAAAGGGGTGCAAAAGATGTAAAAAAGATTAGCACAAGGCTGTGTTGTATTTAACAAAAAACAAGGAAAAAATTGAAAACATGTGAAGAGCACATCATTGTACGGTTGTAGGAGAAGCAGACAGGAAGAAAATAGAAGCCTTTGAAATGAGTTGCTACTGATTTATTATGAAGATATCATGGACAGACAAATTAAGAACTAAGAACGACAAGGAGGTTGTAGAAATAGTAGGGAAGAAAGATATCTGTGGAAAACAGTAAAAAAAAATGTAGGAGATGAGATGATAGGACATGTTCTTAGGCATGAGGGAATAGTGCGGAATATATTAGAAGCAGAAAAAATAGAGAGAGAGAGAGGTAGAGGTAAACCTAGATTACACTATTGCACACGGATAGTGAAAGATATAGGCTGTGGGGATCTCAAGGAAATAATTAGGGTAGCTGAGAGTAGAAAACAATGGAGGTGCACGTCTAACTAGTTTCAGAACTGAAGACATAATGATCATTATTAAGGTAGAAACTTTAAAACCAGATTCCATCAACATAAAAGACTTATTTTTAAGAACCAATTTATGTTTTACCACTCTAACAATAATAAGTCACCAGTATATGTCTTAGCCCATATACTTGCCATCAACCATTCTTGTAATTTCACATTTTTTTTCTTAGAAAATATGAGCTAATAAGATCTGGATGTGGTGAAACGAATTTTATAATCTCACCTTGAAGTGGGTGGGTGACTACAAGAACCTTTTCCAAAGATAATCTAGCTAAAGGAATGCAGTCTTCCGGCATAGCTAGGAGTCTATTCTTGGGTAGGTCAATGAGAGATGATCATGGCTCTTCAAAAGTTATAGTTCATGTAACACTACATAGAAGCTAAAATTAGAACAACACTAAAAAGGGCATCGCCAAGTTCCAGGCTTACAAAAAACAAGATGTACTCTAAGGGGAAACTAGGAAACCCTCTGAGAAAATATCGCATTTGCCGTGTAAACACAGTTATCTAAAAACAGTGTACAGCACTTGTAATGAAACAATATAGTTAGAGCAAAGAAAGAACTACGAGGCGTGCTCATATTACCTTGTTATGGCACATGAAACAACATGAATGCTAGTGAAATATTCTTTGGTTGCTATGACAAAAGAAATATATAAAATCACTTCATGTAATAAAAATACATTTATCATCAAACCACACTGTGGGAGCTACTCGAGGACTACTACAAAAGAACTTGTCGTTTTAAACTCTTACTTATATAAAGATCAAGTAGTATCACTGACTAAATCTGATAGAAATCATTATAATATTGATTACTAATATGTCAACATTAATATCTCACCTATTTAGGAAAATAGATTAAAGAATTGGATTAAGTTCCTCTATTTTTGAACGTATTTGTCCAAACAAAACAGTAAATTTAGTTTAGGTTATTCATTTAATAAATCTGTATCCTTCTTTATGTTTAATAATTTCATTTACAAAAACAACAAATATTCTTAAAAAACAAAAGCTTTCAGAAAGTAGCAGCAAATTTAACTTTAGTGAAGTATACTTTTCTTACTAAATTCATATAAAAACAGCAACTTTTTATATAACCACATTTACAACATGCTTTGTTATGTTGATCTGTATATGCAGGCTCACAAGTATGCTGCAAATTTTAGGAATACAGGTTACACATCAGTTCAAAGTTAAACAATGTCTTAAAATATGACCCAAAGGCTATACTAAATCATACCAAGGGTATGAATTTTGTTGATTATTTACTTAAGATTAAGATGTTAATGTTTAATAATTATTCACTTAGCCTGTGCAATGCAAACCAGTTTTGTTACAATTATTACATTAAACGTAAACATTTTTACATCATAATATAAACAAATATTTGTTAGGTTAAGCTACTCGTGTAAATGTGATACTGACATTCTTGTCAAACTTCAAACCAACAGGTCATGCAACAGCATGTGTAAAGTTAATCACTTACCTTGAATTGTGGAACAAATGTTGAAGGTCACAAAGCAACCAGCGGAGCCACGTGTTTCGGATTGAAGCAAGCTTACAAGCAACTTCTTACAGAAGTTTTCTGGAACTGCAAATTACGAAGGATTGTGACTCATATAAATCTTGTTAATGCTATATTTTAGAAAAAAATTACTGTAATTGAAATCAAATTTGATTAACGAATTAAAAACTTTTACCTGACTACTGTTAACAGAAAAACCAAATCTTATATGGTACCTTCCCATCTAACGGTACTAATCAAAATGACAATACACATCCCACGATCGTTATTTTTCAAAAGCTGTGTTACCTATTTTAAGAACCGAGAGCGAATGTCCTTGGATTTGACTAACGAAATGACCTTACATTGCTCGTCATATTGAGCTAAATTCAAACAACCATACAATGAAGCATGAGCCTTTATTATTCATTTTAAATAATACTCAACTCCTAACTGGATAATATGTAAATGCTTAAATAGTATTCATATTAAGAAATAATTATTGAATTACTGAATTGAATAATTGGTTCACTAAATGTAGTAATTCAAAAAATCTACATACTTATAAATCTCTGCAAAAATATGTTGTAATGGAGCAGATTTGTTTTCAAATGTTGGAGTATAAAACAAACTTTATCGATGGTGAACTCCACATATTTGAAATAATTTGGATTTTTTTTGTTGAAATATTTATAGGTTCTGGCATGTTGATGAAGAATTCTTAACAAACTGTTTGTAAAAGTTACTTGTCAATGTGTTAGCCATTGTATTTGAATAATGTAAAAGTCAATATTAACAAAATGATAGTATTAGTTGATGAGACTTTGGAACAAATTTGCTTTCATATGTAACCATAATATGTTTTGCAGCTACTGTAGATAATTCCAACTTTAAAAGGTTTGTTAAATATAGTTTTGACCCCAAAAAATGTAGCCGAGAATCCACAGAAAACTTAGTGAAGCACTCCATACATTTGATTTTCCAATGCTCCACCCGAAGATACGTATTGCATTGGCCAGTAAGCGAGTTTTTTACCTGGAAATTTTGAATTTTGTCGAACCCTTGCTGTTTCAAGCAAGGTAGGGATCTTTAACGTGCGCTGCGCGACAACACACACAGACACACACACGGGGCCTCCATTTTACCTCTCATCCGAATGAGGGCGTATTTTTGTGAAAAATGCTTGCCTAACATTTTTCAAGCGGACCGTGTCGGGATTTGAACCCGGGACCTTGGGTATAGTAGTCACACTACCAACTACACCACGGAGCCGCCCGGTGAAGCACTCCACTAAAAATGCTGTGTCGGTAAAATACCGAAAATCTCGACTCTACTAACAAAAACGGTTGCCAACTAATAACTCGATGGAATGGGTGCTGTAAGTGTTTGAAGAGGGTCTCAGAATGCTATCGTGTGTGAAATATATCTTAATCGGGAAGTATCTTGAACGCAGGGTTTCTATGGAAAAGCTCCAGGAATAATATGATAGTGCTAAAACCTAAGATCTGAAGAGTGATTCTGGCCTAAAATTTACATGAGAAATCAGTAAGTACACTATTGTTAAAGTAAGCATAAAACAAACGTTACCCATAAAACATTAATATACCTATTTAAAACAGTTATCTGAAGGAAAGGTTTTTAAAATCAAATGTTAGATGACCTTAATTTTAATCACGCCTCTAGGTAATTGCAATATAATTTCTTATTACAAACACCTTCCCACCGTAAAACAATTCGGGTTACATTCCGCAAAATTCAGACAGACGAATCAAAACTGCAAATTGAAATTACTTGTGTTGTTTTCCTCTATCTAATGTATATGTTCATCTAACTTACGGAAATGTTAACTAAAGCCAGAGAAAATGGCTTTTTTATTTTCTGTATTAGCACAATTTGTATGTGAACTCTCTTTAATGCCCAGACGATGAGATTATAAGTGTGTAACCAACCTATCCCCTTTTCTTTTGATAATTAAACAAATGCATTGAAAGGTGGAGACCTTAACATCAGGGCTGCATGGTGGGTTCTTTGATTTTATTCCTATAATAGCAATTAGATTTTTATGTCTTACAAAACTTTACCACAATCGAAACCTTAGCTAGATGTTTTCAAATGAAACAATCGATGTTCTAATCGATCACTTTTAATATCTAATATGTAATTTAACAAAAACAGAATCCTCTTTAAGTTACCTAAAAAAATTTTCAACACCAGGATCAATTCTATAAAAGTAGTAAGCTACTATTATTGCAACGTAACCAATAAATTGATCAAAAGTATATTTTATTTTTATTTATAAATTTACCAAGAAGTTGGCAAAATTACACCTAAATATGAGCTCATGTCTTGCAGGCATTCAAAATGTACCACACTTTCCACAACCACATGCTGGCACATGCAATGGACGTAACTTTAAATTTACTTTTAAATGCTTGGCAGCTAGATTTAATTGCCCTAACTGGCAATGGAAATTATTGCGAAAGGGAAAAGCTTCTCACGGCAAAAGTAACGTTCTATAAATGAAAATCTTTATCGCATTCATCTTCTACCAAATGAAGAACAGAACCGATTGAAAAGTCGGATGGTGCAGAACACAATGCAACGCCTTATAATTCCCACACAAACAACTTTTAAAATCGTAGACAAGCACAACTACCTCTTACTCTAACATATATGAAAATGCAGTAAATAAAGTTGCCTAACTATCAGAAAGTAGTAAGGGTAAAACGACCTGTTACAAATGCTAACGTAATACATTATTAATTCACACAACTGAATTATAAAACAGTAATTTTAGAATACAAAGTATGTTGCTGATATCATTTCCAACCATAATGAATTTGACAACTCTGAGTAAGAACAATATAGGATACAAATGTAATTTTTCCTTACATCAAAAATGCATGTAACCTAAAATTATATTTCTTAGAGGAAATAACCTAACCCTATTGGTGGGATTTAACAATACAGAAACTATTAAATGAAATATGAATATAAAAATTTCAAAGGAGCGTCTAAGATTTTATATTATTATTACAGACCATGTAATTTATAAGTATTCAATAGTTTGCGTTTTTCGTTTATTATTTTGATTATTTTTGTTATCCATGCTACCTACTTATTGCTTCCTCATTTATTAAATAGAACATTTTTTAATAATAATCATTTTCTTAAATTCATTGCATCCTTTCTCTATTGTCCAGTGTTGATCGATTAGAATTATCATATGAAGCTATAAAGTTGTTATCCTTGTAATCAATGTATTCAATATTTTAGAAGCAGATATAATCTGACTAAGCACTTGTAAGATGATTAATAATATTATGTAATGACCTTCGCTGACTTGTGAATATTTATTCTTTTGTTATATTTTTTATTTATAACACATTTTCATTTTTTGTGCTTTCTCCTTTAATATCCCAACCTTGTTAAATATACATTTATTGATTATGGTTTTGATTTTTTTTCTGTTTTAAATATTGGCATTTTTTTCAGTATTTATTACTTATCCTTTTGTAAACAAATATTTTCTGTAAGCTTTTTTTTAAACATATAATTTGAGTTCAAGTACGCAATTGGTTACTCAAATCCATTATTGAGAGCAGAATTCCGTAGGATTGAACTCGTGTATAATACTATTCTTAATAGACATAAGTATTACATTTAAAACAATTTAAAGGAATACAGGCAGAATAGATTAAGCACTTTGTATATTTTTTTAATTTTCTAATACATATACAAGATTGTATAAAAATTGCAACGCTTTGAAAATGACACGCGTGTGTGTGCATGCGTATGTGTGTGTGTGTGCATGCACGTGCGGGTGCGTGTGGGTGGGCATGTGTGTGTGCATGGCGGCATGCATATGTGTGTGTTGTGTGTAGAAGCAAGAAATTGAAGTTTTACTTATCTTGTTATGAATTAAATTGTGAACTTCTGCCATTAACTACCATCTCGCTATGACCTAGTTGTTTTTATATGAAAGAAAACTTTCTAGCCCTCTTACCATTATCTTGATGAGATGTTTGATAAATGTCATCGTTAGGTATCTTACAGAGATGAAATTGTTTCTTAGACAAACAATTGCTAAGTGTACTCATTACATGTTCAATATGAGTAGTCGATCTCCCAATTTTATGAAGTACGCGGAACTTTCTTTCTTGATGATGGTTAATATAGTTTGTTTATTTTTTAGAAAATTGGTTTAAGTTGACGAGGTTTATACACAAGTGGCAATTGTAAACACTACCTAGTTTTCTATGTAAAGCTATTTTTGCTCAGTAGGTAGCACACAATGTTCATTAATAATTTTTGTATTACCATCTAAAAGATTAGTTGCTTTATTAATTGTTTGTGGAATATGGATAACGTTAAACTGGAACGATAAAAAAAATTGATAAGCTACACTTGATTGTTGTGAATTTGTATGATAAAGATAAGTTCTGATATTAAATTATGTTCTGTTATTTAGATAATGATACAACTTATTTTTAATTTTTAACCCATATGACTAATTCAGAAAAATATATTGTTCCCTGCCCCACCCGACAATTTTCCACTTGGAGCAATTATAAGCAAGGCCTAGGTGGTAAATGTAAGCAATTTATTACCCACTTAAAATATTTTTCAAATTCTAATTTATCTTTGTTGTCTTTCCAGATCTAATAATACCAATAACATACTTAAAGAAACACAACTGCTAGCATATTTGCCAGAAGATTTAACAAATGATGTAACATGTTGATAATTAAAATAAAATTTGGCATGAAGCCTAAGAACATTGAGTTAAAATTCCTGTAATATATCATAGAATTATTATTATAGGAAGAGAAGTAACAACTGAAGACTCATAACTAATAGATTTGATTGTGAATTATATTTAAGGTAATAGATGAAAAAGAACTGGTAGTGATCAATTATGAAACGACATTGTATCTTATCCTTGAAATAAACAGAACTGTTCAAAATTGTATGACCACAGCAAGAGATACTTTAATAGTGTTTTTTTTATAAGATTGATAATTAGTATATAAGGAGCACGATTTGCAAACAGATGATAAGTTTCATCTGTATACAAGTTTGCTGAAAGTGGGTTTTATAGCACTTTTGCAAGTTAAGGCAAATAGGAGAAAAAGTAAACGTCATAAACTTTGAAGTCCTTGTTTCGAAACAATGCCATTGTTATTATGTGCACCCATCGATACCTATATTCTAATGCCATTAACTATTTTCAAAGGAGGTTCTTATCAAGTTTGTTGAATTTTCTAAGAGGCATACCGGTATATAAAGTGTTCAGCTTAATGGGCAGACCGAAGAACTTTTTTTTTTCTTGTTTTAGAAACGGCTTGGTCTTTCACTTACAGAAAATCGGATGGCAAAGTAAGCCAAACCAGATGGGCATGCTGATACTCAATGGGTAGAAGAGTCATGTTAGCATTATAGTATTTGGACATACACACAATAACAGAATTAGTACATTTGCAGTCATTTGATAGATCAAATTGGAACTCTGGATAAATATGTTTGAACTTATAAAAGCTGCATGGGACAAGGAGCTTGTCAAGAATTGAGAAAGGCAAATACGTTTTACATACAGTTTCTAAGTTAACTAAAGCTGGTGTATGAAGATTTTCGTTCCCTGAGATTTATATAAATTTAAGATTGTTTGACCTAGTAGATTTTCAATAGTATCAAACAAAAAAAAAACCCAAGAACTAATAGATGTTACCAAAAGCATGAACAATATGCCTGAAACTGAAAATATTCTAACTGCAATGACCTTGGCTGAAAACAAAATCAATCTGCTATTAAACAAAAAAGATTATGTTTTATCATTTAGTTCTATACTTCAAAAATGAGTTGTTTGTGAAAGCAAAGACTTGGTTACATAGGAACAAATTCAGGCTATAACTATCAACTTGCATGCAAAATTTGAACTTTCCTGTCAATAAGAATTATCAATACTTTTTCAAATGTTATTAAAAACTGTTGTTAAACCAATTGACAAATTTTGAAACTGTGAAAATAAAGAATTTTTGTTCCTTGGTTAATGGATTCTGTAATAAAAACAAGTCCAAAATGGAAACAACATTTAAAAATTTATCCAACAAATCAAACATTACAGAGAAAATAAAACAGCAGAGCTGATGAAGATCTTATTGAAGACTTAAAAATGAACTAAGTATTTTACAAAAGCGTAAATATTGTGTTTGTTTACAATATCCTCTTTCATATGAATGTGTATCTTAAATAGTTCTTAAAATATCTATTTATATTTACCAGTTTACTCCGGGGTAATTGAAATTTTGCTATAATATTTTTAAATCATTATGCACTCACATGCGGATTAAAAATTGTTTTAACTTTCATGAACAATCGAAACATTTTATACTTCTGCCAAGTTCAAAATTGACTAAATCTTTATATTTACTCCCATCAATTAAAGAAAAATCAGATTACATTAATATTGGATATTTACAGTTTTTAATAAATTGATTACATTTGGTTTGTTAAACCCTTTTGCTGCTTGTACAAATAATTAATGATGTTTATATTAATAAGTATCAAGTTCAAAAACATGCTCCCCAGTAACACATCTACTAGTCATATGATTAGGCTAGGAATTACAGTAGTTTAGTATAGTGAGATAACAATAGCTTGAATATTATCTGTATTAAACTCAGAAATTTATTGGCCCTATAGATCTTAAATTTTGTGTCTAAAATCATTTAGTATAAATACTAGATAATTTATGAGTTATGAATATTTTTAGAATAATTTTAGAATTGATTAGTATTTTGCTATAATTAAGGTCAAGAGGTATAGAATGATAAAACCAAGACGATTTATAAATAAATTTTTAAGTTTACAAGTTGTACCGTCTGTTTGATGACATTCGATAACCTTATTATAATCTAGGTCGTGACCTTTGATAATTAATGATTTCTAAAAAATATTGCGATTAATATGTTTGTGTTGCTATTGATAATAAGTCGGATATAATTTTAAGATTTGGTGCATAATATATGTTACTTACAAATTTATCTATTTAATTTTATTTATATTTTATGCTATGAATTATTGTGGAGTAATATGATTCTTCTTATATATTTACCGAAACGTTTCTATAAATTTACAAAACTTGTAAATAAATTTCTTGTTTGATCTCCTACATTTCTAAATGTCAATGATTAGTAATTCTTAGTTTTGTTTATATTACGCATGTTATTCACTTGTGTCAATATTGTGTAACAACCAGTCATTATCAGGAAGAAGCAGTATATGAACAGTATTTATATGAAGCTTGTATTATCCTAAGCACTTAGATTAAACTGCTAATCTCTAGAAATTAACGACTACGTGCTAAGTGTACACAACTCATGTGACTTGAAGATTTCAATATCATTATCATTTTTAAAGTGAACGGGTGGGAATTGTTACTGAAAAGAAAGTAGTGCTGTGAGTGGCTTTGTGTAAATAAAATTTTTTAAAGAGTACAATATATAAAGGTTTTGGATAAAAAATTGTGCTTCCAGGAATGATTGTGATATACAGTGATATTGATTGGCAGGTGAATGATGTATTTTTAAAATAATTTTTGCAACCATGATTTCGAGTTATTAAATTGTAGCACTTTAAATGTGTGCAGAAAATAGGAATTACAATTTCGTAATGAACTTGTTTCTAGGAATCTTCAAGCAATTGTAATATTTAATTTTAACAGTAATTAATTTCGGAGACTATGAAAACGAAGCGAGTTATTTGCACTATATAAAGTTAAATTTGACTGTCCCAGATAAATTCATATAACATTTATACATTGTATCAACTAAACAGTCATATTGTAAAGTTTAAACGGACATCATAGTTTGTGAAATAACTGTTCATGTACAAAGATTTGGAAAATCGTGGATGTATAGTTATAATGAGTAGACAAGTGTATCACTACAATCATCTGCCCTACCCAACAATTAGTTTGCAGTCTGTTTTATGTTCCACAACTGCGAATGTTATAGCATTTACTGAAAATTGATCAAAATAAAATAGTAATTTTCTACTTAGTATTTATATATTTTATCCACTTTAATTATCATAACATATTCATTGTAGGACTTTGTTGCAATTTAAAATAGTCTTTGTTGCTTTGGCTAGTAGGGTTTTTATGGCAGAAACTTAAAAGGTGATTCAGAAAAATCCAACCTATTGGAAACAAATTCCAACTGCAGTGTAAAAATCAAACTAAGGAAAAATAATTGAAAATTTCAGAACTGAGAATGTAACTTCCTACAATCAAGATAAATGTTTATAGAAAGTTTGAAGTTAATAGATTTAAAGTTAATCATAATTTAATGTTTGTGGAAAAAGCTAATAGAAATTTGAAAACTGGAAGTAAATACAAAACTATAAAATAAAAACTAATGCTTATAGTACATATTTGAAAAAAGTTTCGATGTGCTGGAAGCATGATACTCATTTTTGTCTTTTTAGTAATTATGGTTAGATGCGACATTATGTAATATTTTCTACTATTCGATGACGGAAACAATTAACACAATTAAGGCTAGACAATGCACTCTGAATAGCAGGAGTAGGCAGTATAGGCCATGACAACAAACACCACCCAAAAGATAACTGTTGCATTGAATTTATAAATGCCATCTAAATTAATACTAGTTGTTCTCTTACCTAAGAATTACTATGTCAGTACTTTAACGAAGCACCAGCATAATCACAGCTTTAATTCCTGTGCAAAGACAAACAATAGTGCAAATAACAAAATGCCTAATCACATGTTTGCACATTTACTGTAATACATCTGAAAAATGATACAACTTTTGCTATTCATGTGTATTGGACTATTACGATATACTCATAAGATTTTATTACACATGTACTATTTAATATGTCACCTAATGTTTTATTCTGGGATTACTATGGTAGTATTTTAACTTACAACTCAAGAAACCAATGAATAATTAATTCTGATAACAAAACTTTGATTGGTATACCTTACAGGATGCACTGGTATTGAAGCAATTACATCAATTGCAGTTTTTATTACAAGTGAAATGTATTAGAATGAACGCAATTTCAAAATATAAAATATTCCTGAATATGAAATGGGGTTTTATGTGTATGGACAATTGAAATTGTCTCACGAAGGTTTAGTTTTGGACAAAGTTTAAATAGAATTTATAGAAAAGTGATTGAGTATTAAATGTGAACGATTTTTACTTGCATCTCCGAGACTGTTGGCAGATGGTTTAGATTAAATTGGGAGATGCCAAGAAATCATATTTAGGTCATTGTAAATTTTGGATGTGACTCATTTGTTCAAATATCAACACTGAAACAAAATAAGTTTGTCCCAAAAAGTGTTTTGGAAGTTTTGGTAGGAAGCGATCTAAGAAGAACTTGGAAGCACGTACAAAGCACCACATCTTGATTTATGTTACAGTACCAGAAATGAGTAAAGTTTTATCAAGCAGATGGATTTTCAAAATAAAACGTAAAACGAATGGTTCTTTTATAAGATATAAAGCAAGACTGTATAAAAGTTTGCTAATGAGGAGTTGACTTTATTTCACGACATATTCTCAGCTATAGCTTGATGCAGCACAATTGGGACAATTCTAGCATTTACAGCGTATCATGATTGGGAAATTGGTTAGTTCGATATAAGGACTGCCTTTTTAAATGGTGAAATAGACAGTGATGTGTTACAGATATTTGAAGCATTGATTTTTTAAATTTAGAATTGTGTAAAAGAGAATCTTGTAACAAAATAAGGATGCACCGGCCAACTACGGTGGTGCAGAAGTGGGTTCTTATAGTACTAAATGACAGAAAATAAAACTAGTTTGTATAATAACCTCAATTTCACTTAGGTACACTTTCAAGCTACGTATTACTACCACTTACCCCGGTAGGTTTTCAATTCGTGGTGGAATGGGAAGAAGTAAAACCATTCTCCACTAACTTGACTTAAATCTTTTCTACAAAACATTATGTAAACATTAACAAATAGGAAAAGTAACAACTAAATTTAAAAGGTACTTGCAGTAATTGTTGGGTTAGTGTTCTATAATTATCTCTACAACAAGGCACATATATTAAACAAAAATTGGTATAATTTATTCTTAATACAGTTAATCTTATATTTACTTACAGTTATTTCCTTTAACAATGTTACCTTACAGGTTCTAACTTCCATTTAACCAAGAAATCCTTTCCTTCTTTGGGACCTGGAAGTCCAAAATATTCTGCTGGGAAACAAACCGTCCCAAACTAAATTCGTTTGTTGGTTATGTTGAAAATCTGTGTACCAGTTTGGATTCTGTGCATAAAATCAACAAATGACGTGATTTATAACTTTCGTCCACATTACAAATACAATAAAGTCATGTCCCTTTGCTGTATCCGTGGATCTTAATAAAGCTTGCGATTCAGTTAATTATGAAATCTTAATAAAGAAACATTATTTCTATGAAATACGGGGAATCCCCAACGTATGGTTCAAATCTTATCTTAGCAATCGAACACAATCTGTTCGTAACGGAATTAGCATTACCTCAACAAAACTAGAATTAAACTAGGAGTGTCTTAAGGTTCAGTATTGGAACTCATTCTCTTTTTGATTATCTTCAATGACTTTATGCCTCCATTAAATATGCAAATTTTACTCTATTTGCTGATGATATAAGTTTAAGTTGGTAAGTCACATCCACTTCATTACTTGAATCTCAGTTCACCTTAGACCTGATTTCTGTGAACAATTGGTTTAACATAAACAAGCTGATTGTAAATAACAAGAAAACCTATTCTCTGGCTTTTAATGGAGGTAATTTCATATTAAGACACACTCCGTTTGCTATTGCAAACAGCACATTGACTACAAAATTTTTAGGTCTGTCGATAGACTTCAGCTTAAACTGGAACGAGCATATTATCAAGTTCACAAATTTGTGTCCAGGGTATTGACGCAAAAGGTGCTCTAGACGCCTACTATACACTGTTCAACTCAAAAATGAGATATGGACTGGCCTTTTGGGATAATAACTCATTAAAGAACATTGATGTAATCTTTGAATTACAAAAAAGAGCCAATAGAATAGTCTGTAAAACATCTAAATTTTATCACTGAAAACCATTATTTCAAATAATGTTCTTACATACGCATCTGTCTTTATTTATGATTCTCTAACACTGTTCTATAGATATCGCTCTAATTTTTTAATCGCTGATCTATTCATAGCCGTAACACCAGGAATGCCTGCTCCTATTATCGTCCTATGCCTTCTTCTACATGTTTTAAAATGTTATTCTGATATATGACTCCAACACTATACAATAAGCTACCAGCTGCGATCAAATTTTCAGTATCTCGCATATCTCTTAAACGGGTTTTGTTAACCTTGTTACATGAACGATGCTACTACTCCATAAAGGGATTTCTGACGAATGATTTTGACTAGCACACTATTGTGTATACTGTTGTGTATATAGTATTACATGTACATTTTAATTTGTAAATTTAAATATTTTAAATTATGATGTTTTCATGGGTACAAATAAATAATCAATCAATCATCGCGTGGACCCTCATTATTATTTCATAATTAGTAGAGTATTTACGACAAATCCAAACTTCTACTTGTTCTAATCCCACATATATTCGTATTGATGACTTGGTAGGAAGTGAATTCGATATCATTTTCTCCCACTGCTCTGTCTTAGACGGATAGGCTATTAATATATACTAACATGTGTAAGATGGCCTGTAATCATGGTTTATTTTTGATGACCCTGTTAATTGTGATATAAATGAATACCTAAATGAATACAATGTCTGATGTGTAATTTAATCTCTGCGAGTTTTGCCAATTTAATTTTTCCTTTATGTATTACTTTTTAAAAGTCTGCTTTTATTGCATCTAGTATACATTGTAACTATTTGAAATTATATTTGGTAGGTGTATTATTATCTAGAATATTTTCAATGTAAAAGTAAACTTTCTTAATATGTTATGAGAAATATATTGAAATTTGTTTTCCCTCTTGGTGGTTTTTACAATAATTAATGAATTGGAGTTTTATTGCAAATGTATTGTACAGAAATAAAAGTTGTAATTTTACCTGTGGGAATAAAAATCATAGGTATATTTCGTTTTTTTTTATGTATTGCAAGCAGTTATATAGTCGAAACCATGAAAGAAGTCGTCTGCGTAATTACTTGTATTCGTACGAATTAAGTTGAAAATTTTAAGTCAATGTAGCATCTAGTTCATAAATACCCAATAAATATTTCGAATCTGAAGTTTCCATTAAGCTTCTCGCATCTGCAAACCGTAATGAAGCATGGTTGCCAATAATATTTTATTTTCATGGAGGTAGTTGCTTTAACTATTTTTAAATTGGTGTCCTCTTGTTACACGAGTTTAATGAATTCAATTAAAATAATATGCATTTTCATAAATTAAGATTCATATATTGATCTGAATAGAAACGTACAATAACTGCAATATAAACTATTTATGGCAGCTGCATTGAAATCTTTCTCGGTACGATAACTTTGGCAACCGCGCTTTATGGAAAAATTAACATTTTGTCTTGTTGACATTCTAATAAAATGACTAATGATATCTTCACACCAAACACTTAATTTTCATTAATTCTTTTAAAACTTTAAAAAGTAGATTCCATTTATAAAAAAAATAAGAAAGATATGCCAGTTTAAAGAAAAAGCATAATTTTACCAAAGTTTAGCCTGTTAAGTATAAAGTTCAAAACATACGGATATATAGTCTTCTCTGTCGTTTTCCCAAAGGAACGTGTTGACGTATGTCTTTATTTAAAACACGTACAAATTGTATTACTATCTTTGTCATATATATTAGTTAAGCTTTTAAATAATCTTAAACGTATGTTTTGAATTGAGTTATACGCCTATGACATAGAGGACTTCTTTCATGGTTCCTACTATACACACCTTCATTAGTGTTGTCTACTATACTTACACTTCTGCTGGGCAGAGTATTGCTTAATTTTATTTGTATATTTCAGTAGTTACAAATATTATCTGATTCAATCAATAATAATATGTAAAAAAATATATATTCATGTCTTTAAATGCATTTAAAAATCATACACAAATAAACTTCACTCTTCGATATTTGTTCTTCTGATAGTTGTTTATCCTTGTTGACAATTATTATAAATAATTACTTTTCAAGATAACCCATGTAAGACTTATGTTGCAAGAAATATGAAAGAGAATTATATAATAATAGAGCTGGATATTTTAAATATCTAGTAAAGAAATTTAATTATTTTATCCCTTACCTATAGAGAGAATTTGTTGATTTATTGTAGCTATACAGTGAGTTAATGATTTAAGTGGATGAATAAATATTTAAACAAATTATTTTTAATTGAACTATAAGAACAATTTTTAATTCCATGTAGACAATTTTCATACATCTGTATTTGATAGTAAAATATTTTTTAGAATCTCTATTGTATTTTAAAAACAATAATATAAAAACAACTTACTTGATCAATGTACCTTGATAACAAAAATGTGAGATTACAATAAGTAACATCTTACCTTAATTGCTACATTTTGTTTCAAAACTTAAACTTTTAAAACACAATTCATGTTTCAGTTTAACCACCGACTTTATTAGTGCATCTGCTAACATAAATTCTGCAGATTCATATTCAATATTTACCTTTCTAAAATTTACATATTCTATTATAAAATGTTTTGGTCTGTTATAACACACACGATTTTTAGGAATTTGTGTAGCTGATTAATTATTACAAAACAAAACAACTGAACTCTCGTCATTTACAAATTCAGTGAACAACTTTTTTAAAACATCCCTTCTCGACAACCTTGACTTAAAACCATATATTCTGCTTCAGTACCAGACAAGGCAACAGTACTCTGTTTATTATTTTTTCAAACAAAAATCAAAACCTGTTTGTAATCTTTGATCATACAGCCCAGTCTGAGTTTGTATAACAATAAATATGTTTCCCAAATTTGTTGGTAAATAATACAATATTTGAGTCCTTTTTAAATATCTCTTGTATCTTTTCTATTTGAATCAATGACTGCTCAATGGGATCTACTTTCAGTACATTTGCATCTTTGTGGGGTAATAATGCAAATGCTTACTCATGCCTGATCAAATTTGTCCCACATTACATTTCGTAAGAAAATAACATCTCAACCTTTAAAGACGTTTCTAGTTTTGGTATCTAGTAGACTATGTCCTTTGGAATTAAATACTCCCTGTATGTTTGTTGTGGTTTGTTTAGCATTCTTCTTAATCTTCTTTGGTAATTCAACCAGTCATAGTTTTTAAAATCAACTTGATTTACGTTTCGATTCATGACCTAGGATCATTGTCAAAATAATAAAAACTTCAAGTTTGACATTTATGACACAAATTGAAGGTGACTGATTTATAGATGTTCGAATACACTAAGCAAAAATTTTTAAAATTTTAAAAATTTTTGCTTAATGTACTCAAACCAAATATTTCGAACATCAATAAATCAAAGTCACCTTCAATTTATGTCATAAATGTCAAACTTGAAGTTTTTATTATTTTGACAACGATCCTACGTCATGGCTCGAAACGTAAATAAAGTTAATTTTAAAAACTATGAAGTTTAATTCCCAAAGAAGATCAAGAAGAATTCTTTGGAATTTTTGTAATATACCACAAAATGACATTCATTACTCTTACTGTTCTATTTACTATGCTCTATATTTGGAATATTGATATAAACATGAGTCAAAACTGCATCCCGATAAAACCCTGGGTAATTAAATAGTCATAAAATGCTTATTCTTCTGATTCCAGCAGGGTGCAGGAGCCATCATCAGGCTTGAACTCGGTCTGCTTTCGTTGTGGTGTAGATTGCCACTTCAGGTGTTGTAGCTGGTGATGCTTCTTCAATACGATAGGAATAGGTAAAAGGATGCGAGCAAGAACGAAACACTCATGTCAGTACTACACGGTAGGCGGTAAGGTAGTGTTCACTCTACAGGTGGTACGGTAGTGTTCTGAGCTATTCTGCATTCCACATAAAATGTCTACCCCTTCAAACGAGGTCGATGCACTTGTGCTCGCATTGGTGGGAATCGTTCCGAGGTGCAAACTGTTACGTTAGCATGCTTGCGACTGCAAAGATAAATCAACGACGTCAACAAACATGCAAACACCAACCAAGTGTGGTTTTCATTGAGTCGGTGGCATTATGGTAATCTGCGAGGAATGTTCCATGCAGAGTTCTAAAAATAAGTCCCTAATCCTACATTAATACACTAATGTCTGGGAGCTTTAAAGTAAAGCATAACAACCTGTCTACATTTTTTGTGAAATGTATGTACCTACATATGAGGATATTCTTCAAGTACACTGTAGTGTTGCAAGCTGCTGCTGATAATTGTTTAGGACATCTTGCATCCATTATTATTCTGGATTTTTCACGTAGGTGGACCATAGTCACTGTCCTTGACATTAGCGTAGGAGGAATTTCAGTTTCATTGATTAGTTCACAATCATATTCGCTTATTTCATTATTGTTACGTTCACTTGCGCTATTATAACTTTACACTAAAAATATTTGTCTACAACAGTTTACATATGTCGAGACCTGAAGAATAACTAAATGATAACATAATACAACACAAACCTATTAGCAGCTGCTGTATCAACATACAAGTCAGTGTTGCATTCTAGAGAGGTGGGAAAGACAATGCAGTCATATTACAATTTAGAGATTTAGAATATATTTTAGAGTTCATTCTAAATTACAACAAGTACATGTACTCAAGTACATTAAAATTTATGTCCTCATTAATAGGTTATTTCAGAATAGGAAACAGTTAATGTACGCGTCTAACCGGTTCGAGAACTGTAGTCCTAACGATGATAGTATAATAGTAGTATTATTGGATGGCAAGTGGCCTTGAAAAAGCATGCATGAGACGGGGCAATGTTAATAATCCAATTATAAAAGTGAAACAAGAAAATATAGACTGCTTACGCAACCAGTTTAGCCAGAGCAAAAAATGCCCAGCAAACAAGGATTTTTCCTAATAGTTTTTTTGTTGCCTTTTTGCTCCTCTATAAATAGACATAATATGAGCTCTCCGTTACATGTGATATCTTCTGAACGAACCTATCTTGTTAATCTTCTTTGAGAATTAAACCACTCATAGTTTTTAAAATCATCTTTATTTACGTTTCGATTCATGACCTAGGCTCGTTGTCAAAATAATAAAAACTTCAAGTTTGACATTTATGACATAAATTGAAGGTGACTTTGATTTATTGATGTTCGAAATATTTGGTTTGAGCAAAAAATTTTAAAGTTTAAAAGAATGATTGCCTTCAATTTGTGTTACGGCCTGGGATTGACTTTTTTTAGGTAGCCATTTACGCTTAACGTGAAATCAGCTGATTAATTTTTATTGGTGAATTTTATATAAATTCAATAACTTGGGAATTGGAAAACATTTTTTAACATGTTTCTATTTATACGATTGAGAGGAACATTGGTATCTGACAAGTGTAAACCCGCCATAAGGTCGCCTCAGAACCATGTTAAAATCTACCAAAGAGGTAGCCTAAATCATAATGATTTCCTCTTCAAAATAAATATAAAAAAACGACTGCTTAAGCTTTTCAATAATACAATCGCACACTTCTTTAATAACCATCCTCTCAATTGTATAAATAGAAACATGTTAAAAAATGTTTTCCAATTCCCAAGTTATTGAATTTATATAAAATTCACCAATAAAAATTAATCAGCTGATTTCACGTTAAGCGTAAATGGCTACCTAAAAAAAAGTCGGTCCCAGGTCGTAACACAAATTGAAGGCAATCATTCTTTTAAACTTTAAACATTTTTGCTTAGTATACTCAAACCAAATATTTCGAACATCAATAAATCAAAGTTACCTTCACTTTATGTCATAAATGTCAAACTTGAAGTTTTTATTATTTTGACAACGATCCTAGGTCATGGATCGAAACGTAAGTAAAGATCATTTTAAGAACTATGAGTGGTTTAATTCCCAAAGAAGATTAAGAAGAATGCTAAACAAACCACAACAAACATACAGGGAACATATCTTGATATAAACACTGCTTCCCTCTGACAAAAATAGTTTTATTTCAACATCACAGTAATAATGATAATGTACAAAACGAAATGTAATAATTACGTGAAGTTTTTCTTTGCCTCGGGATGTCTCGTTTTGAAAAACTTCATTCTATATAACCAAATAATAATGCGTTTTCTACAAGCGTTAAGTAAAGAAGTAAAGCGAGAATGACAATGACATAACAATTATAGCGGATAAAAGTAGTTATTAAATATTAAATTTCATATGGGCAAGATCTAGAAAATTACAGAATTCAAATCTGAAAGCAGAAGAAACCTACCAGTTCATACACAAGATTTATCAACAGATAAATGTTTCCATAGCAGATACGGCTAATAAATCAATAATACATATGGTCATATTTGGTTGTTTAATTGTTTAGTTGTTATCCAAGCAGCATAAAAGTGTTTAGCACCTGTTCACTACTTCTTAGCTCAATAGTTATTTTCAATCTAATAGATACACGTTACAATCAAATTATATACAGGGTGACAAAAATGTCACTCTGTAGTAATTGTAGCAGCAATAATAAAACACTACATTGTGATAAATGTGGTAAATCTTTATGTCATGACTGCAGCAGCCTCAGTTCATCTGAAATATGGTGTATGGAGTTAAAGAGAAGAAAATTAATGTTCTACTGCAGTAAATGCTTGGTTCAAGATGCAGATAATCCTCCCATGAAATTACTAGCCATGTTCAACACTACAATGCAGGATATAATAACAGAGCTTAATGCTAACTTTGAAAACTTCAAAAGTGAATTCATGCAGCTGGCCTCTGAAAAACTTGTAGTGCATCCAACACTGCATATACCCCAGTAAATACAACATATGCTAGTGTTGTATCTAAGTCCTTACAGCAGTCAGTAATCATTAAACCCAAGGATAATATCCAGAAGAATGTGCAAATAAAACTTGTTATAGTTAATGGTGTTGATCTTGTTAAAGCTAACATTAAAATTAATACAATCAAACAGATATGGCACAGCACGGTGGTTTATAGATTGTTTCAAATGGCTGGGGAAATACTCTTCCAAATACAATATCCGACTACTACAGAAACCACTACCTGGAGTGAGAATTACCGGACTTTCTGAAAAATTTGAAGAAGATGTACTTTTAAATTATTCTATAAAACAGAATGAAAATATCTTTGCTGACCTCATAAATTATAAAATTTTGAAAGGTGAATCTTTAAGAAAGAATAAAGACAAACCAAGTGTTGCTGCAGTTACATAAGTTTACCTATAGTAAAATTAAGAGTATGGGACATGGTATTATAGGTCTGGATGTTTGTCGGGTTTACGATGCAGTGGAGGTAACAAAATGTTTTAGATGTAATGGGTATAATCATACTTCGTAAACTTGTCAACATGAAATCAATTGAACCAGGTGCAATTTAGGCCATGAACTACAACTATGTACTGCTGCTGAATCACAGTGTGGTTGTATCAACTGAAAGAATCAAAACAGTAAAGTTGGCATGACCATTGATGTAAAACATGCTGCATAGGATCATGAAGCATGTACGACCTACTGCCAGTCGGTGGCAAAATTAAAATCATATCTATTTGGTATGCAATAGCAGTTACAATCATCATCGCAGTGCTACACACAACCATCAGAAAAGACTATACCATCTAAATGCAGCAACACTACAAATATACAATGCCATAATTTAATTATTGGTCATATAAATGCTCAGTCTTTATGTACAAGTATGATTAATTATAAATATTTATGGTTCTGGGTTGGGACTGTGTCATTTTATAAACTAAGGTCGACATTTCACCCAGTTTTGTAAGTAACTTCGCCACAAGACACCTTTTGGCTTTGGATGGGCTAGTGAGTCTGCTAGTTCAGGAGTAACTCTACTCTTTACACTTTAACTTGTCTACCTAATATTATCATTCTTATCTTTATTATTATTTTTAATTTTATTACTCATTTTCTTTTTCTTGTCTTGATGAAGCCCCTTACAAAAGTGGGCGAAACGTCGACCTTAGTTTATAAAATGACACGGTCCCAACCCAGAACCATAAATATTTATAATGACTCCGGCCGTGAAAGTCTCATACAATATCACGTATGATTTAACTTCAGAGAGGTGATGTTTGATAAAACCTTTAGTATTTTTAGCGTGAGTGAAACATGGCTGCAGGCAAATATATCCTTTTCATATGTGGATGTTGCGGGATATCAACTAGTTCGGCATGATCGACCAACATAGGACGGTGTTATTTCAAAAATATAGTATACTACAGAAGTGATACTGATAAATGTGTGGAACAACTCTGGGTGATAGTGCGATTCAATATCATTAAAATAGTAATTGAAATCATATATCTACTATGCATTGCAGCGAACCAATATTTTGAAGAATTGGCGGACAATGTATATACTCCATCTCAAAGTGGATAATATTGTTCTAGTAGGGGATATCAATATTGATTTGGGAACAAATACTAGGGATGTAAGCTATTTAATCAATTACTAAGTAATTACAGATTAAGACAAATAGTGCAAGAGCCAACACGTATAGCTTTAACTTTTGCTACATTGTTGGGTATCATCTGTATATCACAACAGTTGGTGGTTAGTAATGTTAAGGTCGAAGATGTCACGTTTTTTGATCATCGCTTAACTTCTTGTACTTAGATGTGAATTATGTTACTGATAGTATTGATGGTTTTTATTACCGGGATTTTAAAAATCTAGATAAGCAGTGTCCTGGCATTGAAGCAAGAAATTTAAACTGGGAAAGTATATTTACTAACGAAAATATCAATGCTAAAGTGGAAGTATTAAATTGTAATATTAATTATCTTTTTGGCATTTTTACGCCTTACAAATTAGTGTCCAAAAATTTAAAAAACAACCTTACATATAACATTAGATGCATAATTGAACTTGGACAAAAAGCATATAAACGTTTTATTAAGATGAGGATGGCACAGCATCGACAATATTAATGATGAGTTGTATAATCAAATAAACGGGATCATAATGTATGTATTAAAAATGAACTTACAAACTGCAAAAACAACCCCAGAATGAAAACTAGGCGGTGTTGTACCTACCATTAAGGATAAACAGGATTCATCTTTAAAGGACAATAAATGGAATGCCGATGACATTAATAAATTCTTTTTAGAAGTTGGTGTAAATATAGCAATACTTGAGGACGCTATTAATCACTTTAGAAACAAGATTATGCACAATGGTAAATTATTCCACCCTAGAGATATCAGTGTTGCAGAAATATTCACATCATTACGAACCATAAAGAAAACAAAATCAAATGCCATTGACATCGATGGAATTAGTAGGAAATTGCTTCAAATTATCTTGCCACACTACATTGAATTAGTACAACACATTTTTTATCTATTCTATACAATATCAACATTTTCCTGAGATATGGAAACATGCAGTAGTAATTCCAATACCCAAAGTGAAACAGCCAAAAACATTAAAACTGAGGCCAATAAGTATATTGCCAGTTTTTATCCAATTTACTAGAAAAAATTGTCACTAGCCAGCTTACCAAGTATGTAGAAGAAAATGCAATATTACTACCACTACAATCAGGTTTTCGAAAACGTCACAACACACAGATCGCCTTGTTGAGGGTAGTTAATGATGTACCTATAACTGTGGATCAATCACATATTACTGTAATGGCATTACTTGATCAAACTAAAGCTTTTGACCTAGTAGTAAAAAATTTACTACTATAAAAGCTTAAATTTGTGGGAGTTGATAAACTAGCCTGAAACTGGTTCAACAGCTATCTCAGTAGTAGGAAACAAATTGGTAGGTTGAATAATGAATCATCTTCACTAGAACATAAAGAAAAGGGAGTCCCACAAGGAAGCAACCTAGGTTCACTACTTTTTCCTTTATACATTGTAGACCTTCCTCACATTTTGAAATACTGTAATTACCATATGTATGCAGATGACTTGCAAATATACATAGCAGTACCAGTATGCAACCTTCAGCAGGCAGTTGTAGATCTTAATAACATCTTAAGAAACGTCAGCAATTGCTATAGTAACAATGGACTTCGGCTGAATTCTCACAAATCAACTGTATTATATATTTGCTTCAACTAAAGCTTCGTTCTAAGATTGATAATGATAATCTTTATGTAACTGTAGACAATAACATAATAAAAAAAGTTGTTCAGTTAAAAATCTAGGAGTAATATTCGATGAAACGTTAATTTTGATGAACATGCCCAAAGAGTCTATCAACACTCATTCACCAGCTTGAATTTGCTTTATCAATTGAAAGATGTACTTAATATGGCCAACAAACTAGCACTTGTGAAAGCTTTATTCTATCCTAACATCGATTACTGCTGTTTTGTTTACTACCACTTTCTAACTCAGAAAAATAAAACAAAACTGCAACGGATACAAAATGCTTGCTTGCGATATTTTTGTCGTATACCATTTATGCATCCTGTAACACCATATATAAAGGACATGAAACAATTAAACATTGAAAAACATACATTTAAATTGTTTTGTTTCTACATAAGTTAATTAATACTAGTACCCCATCATATTTGTTATCGCAACTAACTAGTAGATCACAAGAACACCGTATTAACATAAGATGTGATAGCTATACAAGACCGTATCATAAAGCTACAAAATTAAGGGAAAGTGTTATATATGTGACCCGTGCACTATTAAACCAGCATATGCAACACCTTGGTAGTGCAACAAATAAATATAAGGTGATTAGCAAAGAATTAGTTGAATAGGCTGTATCTGTTATTGCTTAGGTATTATTGTTATGTTGTTTGTAAGGGAAGGTGGTAGATCTACTATGTAGAACCTTACCCTTTCATGTAAGATGATAAATAAATAAACATTTACATACACTATTGCGATCAGTTAAGTGTATGTTCATTACTTTCTGAACGAACATATCTTGATATAAATACCGCTTCCCTCTTTAAAAAAGTTTTATTTCAACATCTTAGTAATAAACTATAATGTACAAAACCAAGTGTAATAATTACGTGAGGTTTCTCTTGGTCTCGGGATTTTTCGTTTTTAAAAACTTCATTCTATATCAGGGATGGGCAAACTTTTTTAGGATGCGGTCTACTTCTAATTTTTTTACAATGTGTCGGTCCACCAGATATTTATTAAAATAATTATAATAAACAATGTGGTATAAATGTACATAGGTAACTAAAAAAATGAAAATAGAAAGGAACTTAGGTATATATTTTCAAACAAAATTTAAAGATTATAAAAGTATAAAAATATCAAGTTCATAAAAAATATTCCGATTCAAATTATTATTTAAGAGAAAGTCATGTGAAATTGTCCGCATTAGAAGATTTACACTGCATATCCTCTGCTAATTTAGTAAATCTTGGTATATAATTACTAACTGCCAGTCTTGTACTGCATTCGAGGTGATTGTCTGTAAGACGGGAGCGATATTTTGATTTAATTATATTCATTGTAGAAAATGCAGATTCACATAGGTAGGTAGAGCCAAAGAACGATGTTAAATTTAATGCAAGATTTTTTAAATTAGGATACTTAACTTCGTCTATTAAATTCCAAAAAATATTTGTAGGATCTGAACTATGTGCTTTTAAAATTATGTCATTTTGAAGAAGAAGAACTTCATCTTCCTCAATAGTTATAGAAAACAATTCGTTTATATTTTTGGTTATTTCTTCCACATCAACATTCCCAAATGGGTAAGACATAAATGCAACTATTGGTTCTAGTTTTGTAAATTCTTGAAAACGATTCTCAAATTCAGAGCTAAGATTACTTAGTTCCCCATAAAATTTTTCCTTATTTAAAATACCTCCGTTTTGCAAAACTCGTCAGAAATGTTTTGAAGTTTTTAGTTCATTCTTTATTAACTGGGAGGAAAGTAGCTTTAGCTTACTTTTGAAAGTATTAACATATCCGATCAATTCTGCTATTGATCGATTTTGTCCTTGTAATTGCAGGTTTAATTCATTAAGATGATTTGTTATATCCACAACAAAAGCTAAATCCATTAACCAAACGTCGTCACTAAGTTCAGCATACTCTTCATCCTTTAATTTTAAAAATCTTTGATCTCTGGAAGTAGCTCCTGAACCTTTGTAAAAATATATTCCGACTTAACCAACGAACATCAGCATGATATAACAATTCCCGGCATCATATTCATTTTCTTCTAACTGTGCCCTAAACATTCTTCTTTGAAGACTTTTTCCTCGAATCGAGTTGACAATTTTCATACAGATTCCCATTATATGAGACATATTTAATACTTTGCAACACAAGGCTTGTTGATGAATTATACAATGATAGCTCAAGAAATTTGGTATATCATCATCGCGTTTGCAAATAGCCAAAAATCCTTTGATTTTTCCTGTCATTGCAGGGGCCCCATCGGTCGTCATTGATGCTATTTTATAAATTGGAATTTTATTTTCAACTATATACTTTTTAAATGCATCGTAAACATCTTCACCTCGGGTTTTCTTTTTTAAAAGCAATATGGTTAACAATTCTTCCTTCACGCTCATGTCCTTGAAAACCATTCTTATAAAAATGCATAACTGAGAAGTATCTACTAAATCTGTAGATTCATCAAACTGTAAAGAAAAGCAAATACATTTTCTACATCTTCTCTCAGTTGATTAGATATATCAGAATTCATCATTTCTATACGCCGCGTAACAGTTCGACGCGAAAGTTGGATGTCTTTAATTGCGAAATGATTTCTTTTGTTCTTAAAAGTGTCAAATAATGAATCCCGGCTTCCAGAAAGGCTGTTTTTACCAAATCTCCATCTGCGAAAGGTTTTTGTGTTTTGCTAACACTTGACACACGAAAAGATGCAACAGTTGCAGCTTTAGTAATGGTAATCGATTTAGTAAAATATGATTGTTGACTGATTAATTGTCATTTAAGTTCTTTTAACTTTCGTTTGCGCAATTCGCTGTTTAACGGATAATCCTTATCAAAACTACCGTGCATGGTTTTGAAGTGTCTTTCAACGTTTCCTTTTTTTGGGAGTGCTACACTTGCACTGCATATAAAACATACACAGTTTTCTTTCACCATTGTAAAGAAAAACTGTTCTTCCCATTCTGAATTAAAGTTGTATGTTTTCCTTTTCTTGACACTTGTGCTTGAAGATTCCATATTTAAAAAATTTAATAATTATTTATATATGTTAACAATAAAAATACTCGGTATAAAAATCTTTTTAGCTGAGTACTTGGTTAAGAATCGAACGTCGATGAGAGAATGTAGCTCCGAGCGCGTAGAAAGCTTAACGCTATCTAGATACGTTCATACTAGAAAGAATATAAATACGACCTCTGCTTTGCGTGCGTTAAGAGCTACATCGTCCCGCATCGATGTTCAGTTCTTTAACCCCGAGTAATGGAATTTTTTATATTCTAAGGAGTAGTTTAAGTAAAAAAGACAAATATTAAAGGCGATCACTCTAAAATGACTCGGCGGTCCACCAGTCGATCGCGATCGACTTAATGCCCACCTCTGTTCTATATAATCAAATAATCAACAAGTGCTAAGTAAATAAGTAAAATGAGAGTGACAATGACATTTACATACGCTATTGCGAACAGCTGAGTATGTTCACTGTTGACACAGCAAATTTTTACTGAGCAAGGAACTGTGAATCTACAATTAATTCCTGTGAAAACAGGTAAAAGTTCTGATAGTATACGATGGTCTAGATTTTTTTCATTAATTTATGCATTTCTAGATACTGTTAGCATAAACGAGAACCTTTTAAACAATATTTTCTTTTACGTAATAAATGTGGTCTTCGTGACGACATATTATAACTATAGTACGAGCATGATGTTTGTAGGTCATTCTGTAGCATGTTAAATCTTGACGTTCAAGTTTATTTGTCCCTTTGCGCATATGAAGTCATCCACCATCAGATAATGATTCTACTCTACATTAATGTACTCGAGTACTGCCCTGCTATGATTGTAGCTAATGTTTCTTCGCCTTCTACTTCTAGTTGAAGCAATGGCTACTTGATATGATCTACTTTCACTACATTTGCATCTTTACCAGGTAGCAATACAAATCTTTACTATAATTTTGACCAAATTTGTTTCAAGTTACATTTTCTAATAAAAAAACATCATGACCTCTAAAGACTTTTCTAGTGTAGCTGTCCACTGGGCGATATTTTTTAGAATTTTTGCAATATCCCACAAAATGACATTCATTACTCCTACTGTCCCATTCATTATACTTTATCTTTGCAATATGGGCATAAGTACGACAACCAAAAGATTTTAAATAATCAAGAGCTACTTTTTTAATTATGGCGATAGTCTTCAATGCTATAGTGGTGTTGCAAGCTTCTGCTCGCATTTCCTTAGGACATATTGCATTCATTATTATTGCTTTGGTTTTTTACGAATAGATCTATCTGCCTTTTTTGCAACTCCATTTTTATCAGGTGTATAAGCCATAGTAGTTTGGTGCTTGATGCCATTTTATTCTAGATAGTCCTCAAACTTTTTATTATAATATTCTATACCATTATTTATTCTAAGAGCTTTAAATTTCTAAATCGGTTTCTTTATCTACAAGAGATTTGAAGAAATAAATTTCGACTTTACTTGCAGTTGTGAACCAAAAAATATACAAAACTTATGTGTATAGTCATCAACCAATGCAAAATACATACTTAGTACCACCAAGGGATTTCTCTGGCATAAGTCCACAAAGGTCTGAGTGAACTATTTCCAACTTTTCCATAGCTGGTTTTCTACCTCCTTTATTAAAAGGTTCTCAATGCTGTTTACCTTGAACACACACACTGATCATTACTGCTTTCAGAGTAAGATACTCCATTTACAAGCCTATCTTTAAGTTGTTTCATATCTAGATCGCGAAGGTGCTTAAGCCTGCAATATCAAAACCTAGACCCGAGCTCATTTTCTTGCATCAGTATCTATTTATAAAGACCTCCTGCTCTTGTAACCATTAACTGAGTTTTGCCCTATATACAGGGTGAGTTTTTTTTCATTTTCACTATGGGCATCTTGGAAACCGTTAGGGATAGAGAGACGCTCAAATGGGAAAAGTAATGCGGTTTTGTCTGCTGATCTCGCACGTGCTTTTCTTTTTTAGAAAAAATCCATGGATATCTAGATATATATTGAAGAAACTAAATATTGCAATTTTTTTCAAATCCATCTGTCGACGTTATTGTTGATATTAGAGTAATAATGTAAATAGAAAACTTGTAGATATTTTTATGCTGAATTAGAATGAGTGGTTGGAAAAATTTAATTTTTTTTTGTTTCATAGATATGAACATAACCTCAATTTTTTTAAATGGAAAGCATAGTTGTCTATGTGCTTGTTTAATAGCTTATGTTGTGCAGATTTTACTGATATAGCACATGATGGAGTTATTCTTGTAAATGACCGAAATATTAAGGTTTTTTATTTTTATTGTTCAGAATTATCAGACCACCCATGTAAACAATAAAACAAGCCTATAGAATCGCACTTTATATTTTGAAGTAACTGTCATTGGTGTTATTGTTCACATTATTACTAATAATTAGGTTCTTTTATGCTAAAATGAATTATAGTAAGGAGGGGAAAGCTCGTTATGTTAACTTGTTACATTGAGTGTAATAAAAATTCTACTAGAGCAGCAGATTTATATTTTGAAAGCTACTTTAACCGCCGTCAACCATCTGTTCCGACATTTCGTAACTTGTATATAGATTTAAGAGACTATGGCAGTTTTATACAAGGAAAAGAACACAATGTACAAAATATTGATGAAAGTATACAAATAAATGTATTAGCTGTTCAGGTCAATCCTTCTACTTCTACAAGAGAAATTGCTTTATCCGGTGGAAAATCGCAACGGTCTATTGTTTGGGTCCTGAAAAAGCATAAGTTACATCCATACAAAATATCAATTGCTCCAGGAGATGAAGACAAGCGGATAAGGTTTTGCAGATGGTTTGTGGAGGAGTGTCAGTAGGATCACGAATTTCCATTTACTGTTTTATGGTCAGATGAAACAAGGTACACAGATTGTGGTATTTTTATTAGGTTCAATGAGTATTTGTGGATGCAAGAAAAACCGCATGCAGTTCAGCAACGAACACCTTAAATAAAATTTGGTTTTAATGTATGGGGTGGTGTTCTAGGCACCAATATTATAATACCTATAATATTTAATAGAAGTTTAACAGGAGGGAAATATTTAAATATGTTGGAAGCAAATGTAGAGAATCTTTTAGATGAACTTCCTTTACGAGTGCACGGGAGACTCAAATGGTTCCAGCAAGATGGTGCACCTCCGCACAACACCCGTAGTGTTACTGACTATTTAAATCGGTTACATTCGGATTCTTAGATTGGTAGACATGGTCCAGTGCAGTGGCCACTCCGAAGCCAGGAATTTTCAATATTAGACTTTTTTATACATGGACATGTAAAAATTAAGTGTATATTAAAAAATTTCATACAGAAGCACCACTATGTGAAGCTGTAATTAACGCTCATGGGAGCATTACTAATCGTTCATTAAAAAAGCAATGCATTCCATTGCTAAGAGGTGTAGGTTATGTATTGCACAAAGTGGTGGGCTTTTTGAGCATTTGTAATTTATTAATACAATATTTATTCAGTTTGAGTTCGTTCGTATTTTAGCTTTGTTTCCATTTATTATACATTAAGGGTTTTTGTGATTTTCACTCCGTATAAATTTAAATTGTATATTATTGTTGTTATTTGAATTATCTTGATATCAGTTAATTTTTTCTGTTACCAGTTTGTTGTTAAAAATAGCTAACCAGTATTGTTATAATAAAGAAATGCAGCCGCGAAGTCTCCTTTTCTGGTTGTATATTGAAACATAGCCATTTTATTAAATAAAACAAGAAAAAACTCAATATTTTGGTCATTTCCATGAGTAACCCCATTATGTGCCATATGAATAAAATCTGCACAATATAAGCTATTAAACAAGCCCATAGCCAACTATGCTTTCCATTTAAAAAAAATTGAGGTTATGTACATAACTATGAAACAAAAAAAAATTAAATTTTTCCAACCACTCGTTCTTATTCAGCGTAAAAATATCTACAAGTTTTCTATTTACTTTATTTCTCTAATGCCAACAATAAAGTCGACAGACAGATTTGAAAAAATTGCAATATTTAGTTTTTTCAATATATCTAGATATCTGTGGATTTTTTCAAAAAAAGAAAAGCACATGCGAGATCAGCAGACAAAACCGCATTACTTTTCCATTTGAGCGTCTCTCTATCTCTAACGGTTTTCAAGATGCCCATAGTGAAAATGAAAAAAAACTCACCCTGTATAGTTCAAGCAATTTAAAACCCGATGTGCATCATCAATATTTATGATGTCACGCAGAAGCACCATTGCCGCTATGAAAATATTAAAATGTGACTACAAGCACAATTAGTGGTTACATAATATTATCGATTTTTATTGGAATTATTTAGAGTGGTATGATTGGTTAATAAAAAGTTCTCATGTGTTATTATATCACAAGCAAGTAGAAATTACAAGTGATTTATTAAAGAAGTAATATTATCATTACCACTTGAAAATATGTATGTGTGGAAATTTTGAAGACTATATCGAAGAACTTACACGGAACAAAATTTAAAAAAAAAATGTTTAGGATTACTTAACCTAAATGTTTAAATTTTTTACATAAAAAACCCCACGCAAATGTTACCGATTTAGCAATAAGAATAATAAACTTGAATTTAAATGTTCTTAAATCAAGAGTTTGATATTCCTGATTTTAGAATAACGTTTCTCTCCCTATCACGGTGTTTTTCAATTACATCATCGATTATATACATTATTAGAAATGCACTTGTCAAAACAACTTTATTAACCAGACATTTACAGTAAAGGACATGTAACACAAAATGGAATACATTAAACAGTTAAGCAATGTCTTCAGAGTCCCAACCGTTGCTTTGGTCTCCACTGTCAACATCTCAACGGTAATAACGAGAGGTGCAACGTCTCCGGTACCATATTTCACCTATCTACCCCAACATTCAGTAACTAATTTGTGACGATGAACTACAACATTTTCAAAATTTGTGGCGTTACTGTCGATAACGCTTCGTGACACATAGACAAACAAGATTGTAAATGTCCGTCATTTGACAGTTCTTAAAGTATAATGATAAAATGATAAAATTAAAAGAGAGACTAACTTAGGAGTTGCAAAACCTTTTTCCATTAAATGCAACATACATTTTATTAAATGTAAGTGATAATTTAGATATTCCAAATTGCATCGGCAATAAAAAAAAGTTCATTTTGCTCCTCCTATGAAAAATTAAAAAGAATGCAGTATAAATAAAACAAGCAGACCTACATGTGCAACGAACCCCGGACCTAGATCATGGAAAGCGGAATCCCTTTACGATGCGCCACTGAGACAATGAGAATTTAAATCTCGCTCGTCGTATGTTTAGATTAGAATAAATACCACAAGAAAAATCGATTTTTGCAAACAATCCACATCAGCTGGTTATTGCGTTCGGATGGTTGATTCGACAAAATGCAGAAGATCTTGAATTTTTAACGCATCAACCAGCCCGTAGCATAAATATGGACACTCAACAAAATTCCAAATTTCTTCTGTAATATCAATATTTGCGCTACAAAAAGCTGCTCACGTAATGCATGGTAAAATTTGAAGATCGACTTCAACCCTATAGCCTCGGCATCATCGATCCCCTCGGAAGAGATACCCTAATAGCGATCAATTCACCCCTCTCAACTTTAGCATGAAAGGCATGAAAATTAATTGAACACTAATTTATTAGAGTAGTTGGCAACGTTGAATTTTTGACCAACTTAACGTGAAATTTGTTGAAGATAGAAAAGGACAAAAATATTGGTTTATGTTGGTATGCCTATTAATCACATCTATGACGTAAATCGGATTTTAGATTGCTTGAACTATACTAAAATCATTAATATTATAAATGTAACATCCACTTTTTGTAAAAAGTACAGCCCTATCATTATCAACTATTTGAAAAACCAATAACAAATTTGTTGCGAAATCTGGTACATAAATTACATTTTTAATAGTTGTAATTCAATTATCATAACAACTACATCACTTGTACCACCAGTAATGAGTAACTGATCATTTGCACATATTATATTTAAACCAGTTGTGGTATCACTGAAATTACTCGTCCAAACCTAGACAACGTCATATGATGCGTAACAACTGAGTCAATGTACCTACTTCTGATGTCATCTCCAAAGACACCTAGAACTTAGTAATATCGTATTCTTCGAACCCTTATTGCTGTTTCTTACCATATTCCACTGGATTCGCCTTTGCTTTCAGTATTCCTTTTTATAATTATCGATATGCCATTTATTATAATTTTGCAATCAAGCTTGAAATAACCCGTTTTATCATATCTATAATATATTTACCTCTGTTTTAAAGCTTGCTGCTGTTTTCCTGTAGTATACAATGCTTTGTCGCAACTAAGTTAATTTTTTCATACCCTCTTGTAATAATTTTGTTTTAACAAAATCGTATGTTAATTCTACACTATTAATTTTTTAAAGTCGAGGTGCCTACTTAATAAAATTACGTCAAGAAATTCATCCTCTATTGGATTATTTATATTATGCAGCTGTTGAGCCAATGTAATTGCTTTGTACTTGATCCATGCTGTCTCTATTTTGTTCAATTCTAGATCAACAACATTAATTTATCTTCTATAGTATTTTCATGTTCGATGCATTTGCACAATTTATACTTAATTATCAGTATTTTTATTGCAAATTTTTAATTTTGAAAATTTTCTGTTTAAAAATTAACTATACCTAAATGTTGAGCTTACATTGCAAGTATGTCTATTGTCTAACTTATAAGTATATCAATTTGGTATGTCATTTTGAGCAGGAAATGTGATTACCTTACAATAGTAACCACATATAACAAAACTATTAATTTCATTCTTTATACCTTTACCCTGAATGTTTCTATTCTAACAAAATCTAAATAAAGGTTCTCGTAATGGTTTCTTATTCTACAGGTACTCTAAAACTAAAAATCTGGAATGTTCTCAAATGTCTCATTGTGCCTTATTCTAAGAATGAAAAACAATATATTCTTTATCTAACAGTAAAGTACGTTATATCTTTGGTAATTTCAGTTTGTATTCAGTGTTCCTTGGATGCGGTGTGCTTTCAAAAACTGTAAATGACTGTTGAATTAGTAAAAGACGAGTATCTTGCTAAGATATTGATGGTCTTTTTCCTGGTAGTTATTGTTATTAGTGTTAATACGTAGTTACTGGTTTTTGTTTTTAAAGAAGGCTGAAGATTACAGTTACGGATAGGATAGCAGGAAGTACTAGTGTAATGTGTGAGAATACATATTAAAAAATAATATATATTTGTAATTGCGATTTGCGAGATTCTTATTTTTTCTTGTTTAAAGTCTAATGCTAATATTAGCTATTTGATTAAAAAATCTTTTCTTTCGAACTTTGAAGAATCAGAAAATTAAACTTTGATTGCTAGTAAAGCATGCTATTTTTCTTTCACAACAGTAACAATATCTTAGAAGATTTTTCAAACGAAATGAACTAAAAGAATCATCTAGCATAGGCTGTAGTAGTAGCGCGGTGCTGGTGCTAATGCTATTTTTGAATGTAATAGTATGGTACATAATATTGCTAATGATCTAAATGAGGCTAATGGTGCGTTACATAATACTTAAAAATCTCCCACATGTGAATATGACTCCAAACCTTCAACTGATAGCAATGAGCACATGCTCGCTTTTCACTTTTAACAAATCTTTCAAAAATGATTCCAAAGCTTAAAACCACACTTTGCAAATGTTGCATAACTTTTTGACCAACTGTTAAAAGAGGTGTTCTTGGTTCTTTCATAGTGAAGTTCTTTACAAAATATCACGACTGTCGCTTCTACAAAAGCACATGCTACACCGAATGGCATCATGGTTCAACTATAAAAACATATACTTTTACAAAAATTATTGAAGAAAAAAGTCCATCAGTTACCTCTCAAATAAAGCTGAGTGGGATTTGATTGAATCGAATCGCAAAAAGCTTTTACCAACAATATCCACCATCATTTTTGTGGTATGCATAATTTGCTATTACGAGGTGATAAAAGAGGTAATTTTGAGTACCTTTTACAATTCATAATACAAAGTGAGGATTGCAGTGTAAACGAGCTCCCAAAGTTTTGCAAGAAGAATCCAAAATACACCTTTCTCAGAACACAAAATCAAATAATTTCAATTTGTGGAACATTAATTAAGGACAAAATTGTGAAAGATGTAAATTTAAGTGAAGCATTTTCAATTCTATATGACGAAAGTGCAGATATTGGTGAAGTAGAACAACTATCACTTGGAGTAAGATTTGTTAGTAATGACAATCCAGTCAGAGAAGAATTTTTAAGTTTCGCAATCCTTGCATCGATGAACGCAATTTTAAACGCTTGTGATGAATATGGTCTTTGCTTGGATAAATTAGTTAGGCTAAGGTTTGATGGTTACTGCACGATAACAGGTTATGAGCTGGGGGTATAGAAACGTATTAGAATTAAATATCCAACAGCGATATATTTTCACAGCACGTCCCATAGATTAAATTTAGTTGTAAATGATTTGAGCAAGATTTCGGAAATTTAAAGTTCAGCAGGTACCATTAAAGAAGTAATTACTTTCTTTCAAGATTGTCTGTTAAGGTATAATATGTTTTTAGTATTCCACTATTTTGTGAAACACGCTGGTCTGTTACATATAAATCAATAAAGTTGTTTGCGGAAAATTTGCAGATACCCAACCTTCTATAAAATTTAGCTGTGAAACAAATGCTCAGACAGGAAATAGGGCCGCCACTCAACTTTTTAATTTCATTTTTTTGTCAAATTTATCCTTTGTCTGCATATTATAGCTAAACATATCACCTCAGATAGTAAACTGAAAGTAGATATAAAGAATTATACGCGAGTGGTCCCTAATGTACTGATGGCAGAAGAAGGGTGGCTTGCTCAGCTAGTGGGTCATGGACTGAATGCTTTGGATAACAACCAGTATGACGAAGCCTAAATAGTAAGGGTGCAAGAGTCTTGCCACAAATAAAATATATAACCGCGAGTCAAAGGTTCCAACTACCACACGTTTCCAAACACGATAGCCAGACACCACAAAGCAGCACAGTTCTCACGCAATAAGTAAAAAAAAAATAATAAAAAAGAATCTCGTAGTCTGAAGAATATAATGTTTCACTTGAAAAATATACAGTGTACACACAATATACAAATACAGCATTCAGCATCAAACATACAAGTTTGGCACAAAAATAACAATTCATAATATATACCAGTACCTAAAGAGTATAGATATGGCACGAAACAGGTAGAAATAATATGTCTAAAAAAAATTTTGCTCAACGAATAACGTGGCACAATACTAGAACAAACACAAAATGTATATACAAAATGAGAGAGGGGGAGACCCACGAACAATTCGGCACATACACAGGATACGAATGAATAAATAATAATTATGTTGGTTAAAACACGACGACGAGGTTCATGTTGCTCACCAAGGTGCAAACATAGAATGATCTAAGCAATATAATAATAACGCGTTTGTTTGTGGGGCTTTTACAAGACGGGGGGGATAATAATATACCTATAAATAAACTAAATTACATCTACTCTTCATAAAATATAATAATCCCACCCAAAGATAAGGCCTACAAAAGTAATAGAAAAGTAGACCCCTAACAATTATAAACACACTGTATGCAAAAAATGTACATATACCCTTCATAAAAATAATGACCCCAAAAATTATGAACACACGTAAGTTAACAATGTTGCTACTAAAAATTTTAATATGCAAACTGAAAAAGAAGGAAAGAAACAGTACACACAATTTTCCCTCCTGACGAAGTGATATAACAAACTTTACTTATAATTTCAAAAATATAATTATAAATCTGTTACAACTGCACACTGTAATAAAAACATGGATAATTTCCACTGATAACGTGAGCTAAATTGGTCGGGAGGCGATGGAAAGCATGTATCAAAATAATTAAGTATACAATCTTCAATATCCAGATGTCTGGTGTATCTTTACTAGCAGCAATACTTTATTGGATTTTGTAGACGGCCAGGCGATTATTACTTCTTCCAGGATAGAACGGGTAGGGGACCAACAGTAGATAATAAGTAAGATATAAGCAGGCAAGTATGAGTTAGAGAAGAAGTAAAAAAAAAGAAAAGAGAAAGACCGCTAAATCAATAAAAGGAAAATTAGATTATATATACTGTACCTAATAAATACGTACGTTGGTCGGCCTTATTAAAATAGAAAAGAATCCGTGACTTAAAAAGTTCTTTTAATAGTTACAAACAGAAAGACGTTCATCATTTCAAATCAACTACACCTGCCAGGCGTGATAAGCGGCCTATTAAGAAACGTATATAAACAATGAATTAGCGCAGAATGGAAATTAATTTTGATAATAGACTAAAGTATCGCAGGGAACATCGAATACAATTTTATGCAGAAAATTAGATGCAACAAACATTCTAATAAATTGGAACCTGTTTGCAATGCACTGCAATTTAAAAGTATAAACTTATTTTCCGTTAAACAGCACATAGGTTAACTACTCAAAATTTTTAAGACACACCTGAACATTATAAAAAGATTTATTAAAAAAGTGTTGAACATGTCCATAGTTTTGGATTGGAAATTACATTACTATGCCCTGCACCAAGACAAATCCATAGGTCAAATTATCATATGAGTAATGTTGAAGATTACTTTTGAGAATGCCTTTTTATTCCTTATTTGGATTCTCTTATACGGCCTACTTCCACAAGGTTTTCTGAAGATGCTACGACTTACTTTTCTAATAATCGGGCATGGGTTACTTCAGAACTATTTGAATAAATTTTAAGATATTGGGATGATAAGTTGAAGTGACACTTTTATTAAAATTAATCACTGCCTGGAGAGTAATGTGGGATCTTAAAATTGCAGTATTGAATATTATTATGAAGTTAGTAATCGCTTGGAGCCGAATGAACACTATAACCATTTCAAATTTTTTCATCTTCAGGCCTATGAACTTAGCATGGCTTCGATGAAGAAGATGAAATTCCTTTATCACATTCTAGCAAGTAACAATGTTAACATTCTAAACTAAACTTATATTTTGTTCTTAATTTTACCCTCGTGACTATCAGCTAATAAATTGCACCTTTATATTTCCTAAACCCTTACCTGATATCACAAGGTCGAGAATTTCTTATTAACAATGAAAACCCAAGGTAAAGTTAGATGGAAAACGGCTTGAGGAAAAGAAAAACTCTTTAGACATAAACGGCTAGTAGAGTGTTAGCTCTGGGTAGATCATGAGCTTGGGTCATGGATTGTTAAAAGACCAAAAAAAATGAATAATGAGCGCCACCGTATTTTTCAACACAACAACCTACAAAAATTAACTGTGCTTGTATTAGGGGAATGCTGAAACCTTATATCAACACCACTAACATAGCCATAAAACTTGAATTTCACTCTTTTAAAACACTTACCAAAATCTCAAACACCAGATGCCATACTGATGTCTCGACTTGACCTGTGAACAAACAAATGCACAACATGGACACCGTTTGTGTCCTCAAAAATATTTACCAAAAATAAAATGATAGAATTTAGGTTTCAAAAGTATACACCCAGGGTATTTGTAATCATTACCCACAATTTCTGATCAGGAATGATTTGTAAACTTTACTTGTATTTCAAACAATAAAAAAAGTCAAAAAAATAGATTCTACAGTATTGCCCGAAATAAACAGTACTGAAACTAAGTTGGCGGTGTTTTTATGCGTGCGCTGTCACACTCAAGTTAGCTAGTATAGACCTGTCAAGTAAACCTCAAACAAGTAATTAGTAGAGCCTAATTGTTAAAAATGGTGTTAAGTACAGAGGATAAAGTGTTTCTGGTAGAGCATTATTTTCGTTCATACGGAATCGGCCGACGTAATGGTGCAAGTTTGCTATACGTGTCTGATCAATTCACACAAAGGTTTAATAAACGTTCTCCAAGTAATGCTGTAATTTTGAAGGTTATTGAAAAGTTTAGAAATACAGGTAGTGTATTGTGCCAACGAAAAGGAAACTCGGGCGTCCCAGGACAGTTAACAACAACAATAACCATGAACGTGTTTTTGAGCAAATCTTAGAAAATCCGAAAGTCAGCCAGGCAAGGACAGCGTTACAACTTGATTTAAAAGAACTTCCTTTCAAAGAATCCTGAAGGAGCTGGGTACATTTTCGTATGTGATTCAGGTACATCAACAACTACATCCTCGGGATTATCGCAGTAGAGTGGAATATTGCGCCAGAATTCTCGCGTTACAGTATGAAAATCCTGAATTTTTGAAAATGTTTGGTTTTCAGACGAAGCACATTTTCACTTGTCAGGCTATGTGAATCGTCGCACAAATCGATTTCTGGGCTTTGCCAGACCCGATGAGGTTCAAGAGGTTCCTTTACATAGTGAAAAAGTAAGTGTCTGGTGTGCTGTTTCCGGACACGGAATCATTGGTCCGTACTTTATCGAAGAGAATGGTAGGCAAGTCACACTTAATCAACAGAGGTACAGACAAATTTTAACACGATTTATCCCTGATCTACGCCAATTCTGTCGCACGTAACTTGGCATTTCGAAACCAATTTTTTCAGCAGGACGGGCAACTTGCCATACTGCTGCCGCAATTCGTCAATTTCTTCAAGAACATTTTCCAAGCAAATTCATATCACGATTTACTGACTTCCCTTATCCTTCACATTCTCCAGACCTCACACCTCCAGACGCATACATTTGGGGCATGGCTAAAAATGCCGTTTTCAAACGGGCACCACAAACCATCGATGAATTAAAGGATGCCGTTAGAGTCTTCTTCGCAGCCCTGAGACAACCCTTATTCAATAACATGACCAGAAACTTAGAACATCGTTATGAAGTCTGTCTCGAACGAGGAGGTGCACATTTAGAACATATAATAAAGTGTCAATAATATGTATTTTTTAAATATACAAAACAATTACAATTTCAGTACTGTTTATTTCGGGCAAAACTGTATTTGCTTAAATTTCTTGATTCATTTTACTATAATATTTTCAATTTGTTTTACTATAATATTTTCAACTAATAATTTTTTATAGAATAGAAATATACTAATAAAGATTTGTATTCAATAACATAAAGATCTCTGAATGAATCTTTCTTAATAAATTTAACATAAAGATCTCTAAATGAATCTTTCTTAATAATTTTCATGTAAGGATTTGAGTTTTCTTAATTATTCATAATACATATTCTTCATGTCATAGTAGCACTACTTCGACTTTAACAATGAAATTTAAATTACGTAAGTGCAGATAAATTAGCATGTGTCAACCTAAAGTTACTTTTATTTAATAGTTAATAAAAGAATTCCTCATGTTGACTAAAAATCAAAGTACATGAACTCCAAAATATTTAAACATATTTTTAAATTAAAGTAACATGACATGTGAGGTCTAAATAGGACAGTTGAATATATGTTTTTTATATCTGACATAATATGTCACTCATAACTTTTTAGCTTTGTTAACTTTATCTGTATGTGCACTCATTCTGCCAAGCAATAAATTTGTTACTTAATTCTTTCTTTCCCTAAGCGAATTTTACGTAACTAAAGTTCAATCTAATATTTTCTTATTGCAATTTAACTGATATTGAAAGTGATTAAATGCTAAAAACACTCACGTGTGCAGAAACTGCTGTGAACAAAAGAAATCGGACTATAACCCCAGCTGTAGGAAATTCCATGAACATCTGTTTTCTGCGACGCACAAATAGAAGCCACGTGAATACTTACGAAATTATTACTGGAATTGCACGAGAACTCTTCTGAATAAAACCAGAATTTAACGAAACTAACATCTGCTTGATTTTACATCATATAAAATTTAGTACCCCAAAACCAAACTAAATTTTCTTGAGATTAATACTTTGATATTACTGATGTAATAAATTTATAGGAAATTGTATATGATATTCTCATATCATATGGTTACGTGATATTGCATTATTTGATATTGCATGTATTAATGATGGTGAGCTTCCATCTCCTTAGGCCTGCAGGGATCAACTGAACTGCTCTAGGTGGAACATATAAAAGAATAACATTACGCTAAAGCCGCTAGGAAACAACCTCCAGACACCAAGATTCAATCAATTCCATTTCTTTTTCGGACTGTGTTACAGGCCACGTGTTTAGACACGACCATATTGACTTTACTACGCCGCTTATCGCAGCTTGTCCTTTCAAACGTTGATAGCAAAGGGCTCGAATTGACAACTCGACGAAGCTTAATAACGAATCTTAGACCTCAAAGATAAAGGAGTCTATATGCTATTATAGATTTTAAGTTTTATTTTAATTGTACGGAATTTTACAAATTATATTTATGTATTATTTTTATTGTACGGAATTTTACAAATTATATTTTTATTTTATTGCTGTTTTATTTTATATTAATAGACAAAGTATAACTACAAAAAAAAATACGTTACAACATATTTGAAAATTTTTTAGCATGCCTCTACATGTACATACATTTTTGTTTAGGACTTTGTTTTAGAGACTATCACTGTCGAGAAAGTGTGGAACTGGTTGTTATTTAGGTATGCTAAGAGTTTCGACTATTCGTTTATGCAAACTTCAATGTTAGATTTGCACTTGACAATTGTGGAAAAGTTTGAATTGAAGCATGTATGAGTTTAAGATTAACGTTTTGTGGCCTTCTTTTAGTTGGGTGTTTAATGATATAACTACATTATCCAAGTTTTTTATTTTGTGAGCATATTATTCTCTATGTTTTTTAAGTTAATCAATCTTCCATGTATGCTTTCATCTAGGTCCATTTACAACTAGTCATTTAATGTTTAATGTGTTTGAGTAGGTTCTTACGTTCAGATTCTAAATCCCCGTTTTCTTTTTGGAGAGTTGTTCACTTTTTTAAGTTCATCAAATTCAATGCTAGCAATAGCAATTTTCAGCAGCAAATTACTTTATTTGGGTAAGCTTTGCGAACTTTCTTTATTCCTAGTTTCCAGATAGCTCCTGTGATAAACAGCAAGGTAATTTGTGTATATTTAATTGCTGTAATATTATTTTTTTATCTGAATATAAATCAATGACATTATAAAAGAACAATTGGATAGTAGGAAAAGAAAAAGGAAAAACCACATGAACAAGGTCTGTCGCAGTGTGTAATGGGAAGACCACTAGAATATCATCATCATCATTAGGTCTTCAGTTCTAGAACCGGTTGTACGCGTACTTCCATTGTTCTCTATTCTGAACTAACCTACACATTTCCCTGCAATTCCTACTGCCTACATCTTTCTTTCACTATCTGTGTGCAATAGTCTAATCTAGCTCTATCTCTACCTTTCTTTTTTTTTTCTCTGCTTCTGATATATTATGCACTATTCTCTCGTGCCTTAGTATGTATCCCATTAGCTTATTTCTCCTATTTTTTTTACTGTTTTCCACATATTTCTTTTTTCCCCTATCATTTTAAGAACCTCTTGTTCTTAACTATGTCTGTTTTATGATATCTTGATCAGACCTCTGTAAGACTTCTACTCTTTTGTCCGTTTCTCAGACGGTTCATGTTTCACAGCTGTACAGTGCTGTTGTGCTCCACACATATGTTTTCAGCAATCTTTTCCTTGTTTCTAAGTTTGGTGTCTTTGAACATGGTAGTTTCTTTTTCTTGTTAAATGCAGCAAGGCCTTGTGCTAATCATTGTTTTATATTTTTTATACTCTTTCCATCTTGTGTTATTTTGACTTCCTAGATAGCAGAAATTCGCAATCTCTTGTAAGTTCTCATTTCCTATTTGTATTCTAGTTTTTTATTTATTTTCACCTCCTGTACATACCGGTACTTTAGTTTTATTTTTGTTAATTTTCATACTGTATCTTTCTGTTAAAACTGTTTTCATTTCATTAAGGGCTGCTTGCTAGTTGCTAATACCACTATATCATGTGCAATTACAAGCATATCGATCTTTCTTCCCTGCATAATAATTCCAATTGTCTTCCTGCATTTGATAGTATTCATTGCCTTTTCGATGTACAACTTAAAAATTAACGGGGATTGGGTACACCCCTGTCTCACCCCTTTTCTAATATTTACTTCTCTACCTTCCTACTCTAATTTTATTATAGCTGTTTGCTCTTTGTTTAAGCTATGTACTATTCGTCCATCTCTAAAACTCAGTCCAATCTTTTGAGTTTTTCAAAACTTTTTTTTTACATTTTACATTGACGAATGCTTTTCCAGATCTACAAACTCTATGTACACAGTCTCCTTTTTCTATTGTTTTCTTCTTTATCACTATCATAACTAAAATAGCCTCCCATGTTCTCATGTTTTGCCTAACCCCAAATTGTTCTTCTCCTACTTTTCTTTTAGTCAGTTTTTCCATCTGTCTTTGTACAATTCTAGTTAATATTTTTGACACGTATGCTGTCAAACTTATTGTTTGAAAATTTTTTACATCTATCCACACTTCTCTTTTTTGTATAGTGATTATGATGTTACGTTTGAAATCTTTGGGTATCTCACCTATCTCATACATATAGCTTACAAGTTCCGTAATTGTGTGTCCAGCGGATTTTAAAGTTCCTGCTTGCGCCTTATCTGTATCCGGTGCCTTACTATTCTTCGGACCCTTTAATGCTAATTGAAACTTATCTCTAAGTATGGTATAGCCTGTCATCCTTTTCAATGTCTGATTCCTGTTCTAGTGCTTCTAGTTCCTGTTCTGCACATAAATTCCCCATATATTCTTGCCATCTAACCACTTTCATTATGTTTTCTATAATCATGTTTCTTTCCAGGTCCTTTATATTTTTACTATACAGTTTTATATCCCTAACATTTATTCTAATTAGTTTGTATGCTTCCTCTGTCATTCCTATTTTCAGCTTGGTTTGTACGTACCTCTTTGCACTTTTCATCAATCCATTGTTCTCTAGCTTTCCTGCATTTGCGAATAATTTCCTATTTTATGCCTTTGTAACTCTGTTTTCCTGCGTTGTCTGATCTGTTTTTGTATTTTCCTCTTTCTACTATCAAATTCAGGATATTATTTGTTATCCGTGGTTTCGTATTTTCTTTTTGTGTATACTCCAGAATATCTCTAGCCACCATGTCTAAGCTGGATTTAATGTTATTCCATTCTGTTTCTACTTCCTTAGTAGGAAAAAATTTCCAGATGTCGTTCAGTAATTCGTTTGACTTTCTCAAATTTTTCATGGATATCTTTATCTTTTAGTTTCCCAAAGTCAAACTGCCTTTTTTAGTTCTTTTTTTCAAATTTTTACTTTTGAGCGCAGTCTTCTACTGCTACTAAAATAAAACTACAAAAATGTTATTGATACTGCAACCATTACAATTCCTCATTACAAGGTATTTCCATATTTTGATAAATTAACTCAACTAAATAATATTTTTAAAAATTTTAATATAAAACTTGCAAAAAAACTTGATCTAACAATAAATAACCTTTTTTCTAAACTTGAAGACAAAACCATTCCTTTAGATCAAAGGAACATCATATATCAAGAAAATTGTTCAAATTGTCCCATTAAATACATTGGGCAAAGTTCATAAAACCTCAAGCAACGCTTAACACAGCACCAAAGTGACATATGTACTAAACCAAATGCAACTGCCCTAACAGCACACGTAAATACCACCAATCACAAAATTGATATTAACAATCCAAAAATTTTACATATAGAAAATAATAAATTAAAACGTGAATTCCTTGAAATGTGCTACATCTATCAAAATTCTAATACACTTAATAAAAAAACCGACATTGGAGACTTGATTGTATATACCTACCTTCGAAATTTAAAAAAATGTATTTGAAAAAGAAAATTAAGAAATAAATAATTAAGTTACAATATTATTTTGCTTACTAGCATACTCACAAAAAGTTATAGAGATAACTACTTGATTGATAAAAATATTTTAAAATGAAATGTATCTACAAACAAAGTCATTACAATTAATGCTTTTAATTTAAACATATAAAGATACCTTTCCCAAACAAAAAATTCTCATATTAACTGTTTACAAAAATTAAATATAAAGACAGTATACATCATAATCAAAAATATTTTTTACTCCTTTTGATGATATAATTATTTTTATTTTTAAGTTTAATTATACCATACCCTGTACATTATTATTAATCGTCCAATTGTATCTAATCTCACTTTAGTAAGTATCACTTATATATAATTTTTAGCTATTATTTCAACCCTGTTCTCATAACTAATTCATTTGTATTTACTTTTAGTACTCTTGATAATGGAAAAATAAATTTCTGAAAACTTGAGTTTATAAAAAAGGGAATTCAATTCTGCTGACCTAAAACCCAAAACGAATTATATAATACCCAAGGTTAGATTAGAATCTAAATTACTGTTATTACCGGTTTAGATTCTAATCTAACCTTGGGTACTTTTCTGTTCTTTTGTTGTAGTTTTCTACCTCGCACCTAAATTTTCTTCCTCTGATCCTGTATGAATTACCCTAAAGTCTCCTCTTTAAAAATCTTACGGCTCTGACCACCAAACTTTGTTAATCCCTATTATGTCTAATGCTAAATTATCCATTTCAATTTTCAAATTCTCCAGCTTACCTACTTACTTCATGCTTCTGACATTCTACGCTCTGACTCACAAAATGTTCCCGACTTTTCTTTTATACTGTCCGATCACATCCTCCGAAGTAGTCCTCTCCCGGAGATTCGAATGGGAAACCACTTTAATTCTGGAATCTTTTACCACAGAAGATGTCATCATCTTAAATAACAATTAAGTACGCTGTGTACTTGGAAGATTATGTGGTTGTTTCCTTCTGTAGCACAGTAGTGTGTCTTAAAATGCTATACCGACCCCTATGGTCTCTGCCACTCTAAGTACCGAAAGAGCTGCTGTGTACTTGAGGGGTTGTACTTTGGGTGTACTAGCAATAAATAATTCACACAAAATTAGCATCATTAATCAAATAAAGATTTACCACTAGTACAAGTACAAATTAGGTTACAGCAGATTTGAATACACTAGCAGTAAATGTTCAGTAATCATTTTCTATATTTAAACATAGGTGTGTCTCATAGAGTAAAAGTTGGTTACTGTAGCTATCGATGCTTTAACAATAAGTGCACAAAAAACTGATTGTTGCTCTCCCAAAATGATTTTGCTATGAATATTTATCAATGTAGTCTAGCATTCTAAAAAAGTTCAATATGAATAAGAATCTGTAAAACCCACCAAGATGGTTACAAAACTCCTCTGCTTGGTGTGTGAAGACTTCTTTGTGGGTTATACAAAATTTTGGGAATGATTGATGGTTTAATGAGTGTATTCCATAGTGCTTATGTAAGTTCTCTACTTATTGGTCCAGCTGTTCGTGTCTGATAGGATGTGTGTTTGTGACATCAATGTTGCTGCTATGGAAGGTTTTTTACCTAGATCAGTTTTTGAATAGTGGTATGTATCATAGATATCAGGCAGCCATCTTTGTTTGCACCATGACCTGGGCAGTATTTCCTTTTTATATAAATATACTTTTGTCTGTCTGTACAATACAGCCAGTGATTAATTTCTGTAGAGCTAAATGACATCCGCTTAGCCTTTTCTGTGGGAATTTCCTTTATTTTGTATACTAGAGTTATGTTTCATTAAATTTTTCAGTGGAGTATCAACATTACTGTACTGTTTAATACTATTCTAAATAATTATACAATTAATAAAATACAGCACTACTTTAAAATGTATAGTAACCAGGTCAATAAATGGAATTTATTTTTAATTACGTGGTTACGAAGATATTTTTAAACTTATCTTAATTAATTTAAGCATGATATATTTAATTCAAATAAAAATTTGCTGTTGGATATTCTGTGGAAATTATGATAAGTTTGTGTAAAAAGATTTACTGTAACATTTGTCGAGACTTGAAGATTATGAAATATGCAATTTGTTTTTTTATTATTAATGTAGTAGCTCTTACAATTATATAATTTGTATATATTTGAATGGTTAATAACTAAATTGTATTTGCGATGCAAATACTAATATCAATGTGTATAATGAATGGAAGCACATCGTGCATGCATTATCCATCTTAATCAAGTTTAAACAACCAGATAAAAACTTCTAGTTCTTTATCACACATGTTTTTTATAAAATAACAAACTCGCTAGCTATACTAAGTTTTAGACATTAAATAGTTAGTTTATTACACATGAAAATTAGATACATTATAGTATTGATTAAATTAGAATATTTCGCTGGACATGTTTGTTAAAAATTTTTTATACTTTAGCATGTTGAAATTTTCTTTTATATTTTTTTATATACATTTTTTCTCCCTTCAAGTTTTTGTAAAAGTTTATGCAAGTAAACATTATGTCAACCAAAAATCAAGTGGTTTTTGATTGTGTCAAATACCAAGTTGGTACCAGAGCATGTTTTGAATGTTTATACAACACAGTATATTGAAAGTATCCAAAAGAAATTATTTGAACAAAAAAGTAAAAGTTTTCAAAAATTATTGTAGTCCTGGGTGACCGTAAAATCAAAAGCAAATGCAGGTTCTTACTTCATGCAAAAGTATTGACGCTGGGATTTATAAAATCTAAATCAATTCCAGAGAAAGACTAGTTTTTGAGTAATTATTTCATTTTGATTTTAAATAAAAATTTAACTCTATACTTATAAAATAAAAAATTTAAATAAACTTTATCAACACAAAATACAAAAATCTTTCTGTAATTCAAACATTTACAGTAGTTGCTAATTATCATCCAAGCATAAATTAACGTTTGTTAAGTTTATAGTCCATTTCATAAATCAGTGTAGTTTCGTCACTGACAAGTCATTTGCATAGTCAAATATAATCGATAATACGTGTAATATTTAGGGGGAAATAATCACTACAGGTTGGCATCACTTTGCTCTATTATCATTAGCACTTTGCTAAATTTCATTTAATTTGCACCTGTTGGCTGTCATTTGAGATTTGTTGTTTTTACCAATTTCACAGATATTTCTTATTTATCTTGTATTGAAACTGTTATTTTGAAAACAACACTGTTTTATGAAATAACTATATCAAAGACATTTATTAGCAGATTTTCACCAATTAATCTTCATTGCCTAGTAATATTGCTTTTAAACTCTGTAAGGTGTACACCAAAGTTTTAAAAATAATGTTTTTAAATGGGCGAATTAAAAGAATTTCAGGTGAATTGTGACCAGATTACCAAGGTAACCAACCTACACTTATTTACCTATCATCAAAGAATTCGCACAAATAAGCGATAGTTACATGAAAAACAAGAGGCCATATATATAATCTTATTAGAAAAATCCATTCTGAAGTTTGTTGTTGCGAGTTCATTATTAGCAAATATTCTGTTTGAGAATATGACTCACCAGATTCTTATTTTTGCAGGCTACGAACTAGTTTTCTTAAAATTACGCAGGTTCTCTGCAGATACTAATTCTGTAATTATCATTTTACCTGTCGGTATCAATACAGCCTACTAGAAAAATCCGACGGCAGAGATTAAAAGGTATTTTATTTTCCACTTGTTCTAAACTTGGTAGAATGTTTTCCCACAACATTTGTGTTATCTGTCAATAAATTGGCAGGCTTAATTAATTTGGGCCTATTATGTATATATGCCCAAGATAAGGATAAACAGCATGGGGATCTCGGAAACCGCAAAAGTTACAAAGACGGTTAAATTACAAAAAAGTTGTGCCATTTAGGGTCAATAATATGCTGTTCAGAAAATCACAAAATTCGGCTTACTTCCGGAGATATTGAAAATATCCTAAATATTGCAATTTTGTTTTTTTTTTTAAGTTATTTTAAAAGGTATAAAAAAGCAAAAGGCACTTTGTCGTTGTCACTATTTTAGTGCAGTAGTTAGCATTCATTTATTCTTCATTTTTGAAACAATTTTAACATACTTCAAATAATCTTATTTAGTTGTGTACATTCACTCAATAAATAATGTCACTACTAACAACTACATGATATACTGCAACGTGACATTTTAGCAAGTGCCCCTTGTATTTGATTTCAAATGGGCTGTAGAGTCGAGCCTTTGTGTGATGTCACGCGTCCAGCAGCCTCAAGGCAAGTCTAGCAAACGTTAGTTGTCATTTCCATGTTCCCATTGAGTGAAAATATTGGCTCGACCCCCTATGTAAGCATATAGAATCTTCATGTTTATTCGTAAGCCATTTTCAATTGATTGGATTTGAAGATATGATGCTACATTCACAGAACTGTCGTCCTCCAACACCTTGGAGCTATGCTAATTAATACTAATAATAATAATAATAATAATGTTTATTGCCCAACAACCTTAGCCACATTACAGGACATTCAACAAACCATAATTATGTACAACTTATAATTATTATAACTGAGAATAATTATTAGGGTTAAAATTAAAGTAAAAAAAGTAACTGTTACAAACAAAATTTTAGAGAGTAAATATCATTTAGCAGAAAGCTCTTCAAGAATTTTTTGTAGGCTATCAACATTTATATCAACATTGCCACATATTTGATTAAAATTACTACACATGTAATATACGGGTGATTTTAACAGCATATTGGTTTTACAGGCTAAGAGATAAAACACTATTATTTCTATTAATTCTACTATTATGTTTAGGAACCAAAAAATTTAGTTTATCCATAATATACGGACAGTCTATATTGTCATGCATGATCTTATAGAGAATGGTGATACTTAAAGCAATCCTTCTGGATTCACAAGTTTTTAGATGAAAGGTGCTTAACAGTGTTTCATGGTCGAAACCTCTGATGGGATAGGTACCATACATTTTGTAATATAAATACTTTAAAAATTTCCTTTGAACTCGTTCTATTAGGATCTTGTGATTACTGTAAATGGGGTTCCAAATGACACTGCAGTATTCAAGTTTTGAACGTATAAAAGATATATATAAAGTAATCAGAGCAGAGCGGTTTGAAAAATGATTACAGTTGCAAAATAAACCCCAACATTTTGTAAGCAGCAGCAACAATTAGCTTAATGTGAGCAACAAAAGACAACTGATGGTCAAACATCACACCCAAATCTTTGGTTTCAGAACACCGAATCAAATTAATTGAATCAATCCTGTACTCAAAGACAATAGGGTTTACTTTATGCCAGAACGTGACAACCTTACATTTATTAATGTTCAGTGTGCTTATAGTTCATACACCAGTTCAGTAACATATCTAAGTCTAATTGCATGTTTCTACAGTCCTGGACCGACTTGATTTCCTGGAAAAATTTTACATCATCTGCAAACATTAATACCTTTGATTTCAGATTGACACATATGTCATTGATGAATAGTAGAAATAGCAAAGGTCCTAGGTTCGACCCCTGAGGAACACCAGACGTAGCAATAAATATATCTGACTTAAAACCATTGTATACAAGTTGCTGTGGTCTGTTTTCAAGATAAGATTTTAAGATTTTAACAGAGCTGTATAAATACTCCCTGTATGTTTGTTGTGGTTTGTTTAGTATTCTTCTTAATCTTCTTTGGGTATTAAACCACTCATAGTTTTTAAAATTATCTTTATTAACGTTTCGATCCATAACCTAGGATCGTTTTCAAAATAATAAAAACTTCAAGTTTGACATTTATGACATAAATTGAAGGTGACTTTGATTTATTGATGTTTGAAATATTTGGTTTGAGTACACTAAGCAAAATTTTAAAGTTTAAATGAATAATTGCCTTCAATTTGTGTTACTGACCTGGGACCGACTTTTTAGGTATGTCACGCTTAACGTGAAATCAGCTGATTAATTTTATTGTAAAATTCAATAACTTGGGAATTGGAAAACATTTTTAACATGTTTCTATTTATACAATTTAGAGGATGGTTAATAAAGAAGTGTGCAATTGCATTATTAAAAGGCTTAAGTAGTCGTTTTTATATTTATTTTGAAGGAAATCATTATGATTTAGGCTACCTCTTTGGTAGATTTTAACATTGTTCTGAGGTAACCTTATGGTGGGTTTACACTTGTCAGATACCAATGTTGTTCTATGAAGGTTGTATATGGATCTGAGGCGACCCTATGGCGGGTTTACACTTGTCAGATACCAATACTGTTTAACGGAGATTGTATATGGTTGTGAGGTAACCTTATTGCGGGTTTACACTTGTCAGATACCAATGCTGTTTTACAGGGGTTGTTAATATGCTTCATCATTATCTTCATTGGATCTTCATCTCAAAACTGGTTGGACACGTACCTGCACTTATTTATATTCTGAGCTAGCTTCCCTTCTATTGTTTTCTAATTTTATGTTTTATTTCACCGAGATTCAGTGAAGGGGGTTACGCAACCTGTGGCTACCAAGATCCCCCAACACTTAGATATTTGCCGAAAATATGGTTTTCTAGTTAATATGCTTATTGTTATATAATTAGTTATTGTATGTATAAATAAAAATCATGTATGTAGGCTATATTTCTTGTTAATATCGCAAGGAAAACCCAGGAAAAACTTGCAATGCTACCTAGATATTGTCCAACCAGTTTTGAGATGAAGATCCAATGAAGATGATGATGAAGCATATTAACAACCCCTGTAAAACAGCATTGGTATCTGACAAGTGTAAACCCGCAATAAGGTTACCTCACAACCATATACAATCTCCATTAAACAGTATTGGTATCTGACAAGTGTAAACCCGCCATAGGGTCGCCTCAGATCCATATACAACCTTCATAGAACAATATTGGTATCTGACAAGTGTAAACCCACCATAAGGTTACCTCAGAACAATGTTAAAATCTACCAAAGAGGTAGCCTAAATCATAATGATTTCCTTCAAAATAAATATAAAAACGACTACTTAAGCCTTTTAATAATGCAATTGCACACTTCTTTATTAACCATCCTCTAAATTGTATAAATAGAAACATGTTAAAAATGTTTTCCAATTCCCAAGTTATTGAATTTTTACAATAAAATTAATCAGCTGATTTCACGTTAAGCGTGACATACCTAAAAAGTCGGTCCCAGGTCGAACACAAATTGAAGGCAATTATTCATTTAAACTTTAAAAATTTTGCTTAGTGTACTCAAACCAAATATTTCAAACATCAATAAATCAAAGTCACCTTCAATTTATGTCATAAATGTCAAACTTGAAGTTTTTATTATTTTGAAAACGATCCTAGGTTATGGATCGAAACGTTAATAAAGATAATTTTAAAAACTATGAGTGGTTTAATACCCAAAGAAGATTAAGAAGAGCTGTATACTTATTACTAAAACCGAAGCTTCTTAACTTCTCCAATAATATACAATGAATGATCCTGTCAAAAGCTTTGGAGAAATCTGTATAGACCACATCCACTTGACCATGATCATCTAAGGCTTCTGCGGTGAATTGGGTAAAACAACACAAATTGGTAAAGGTAGATCGCCTTTCAATAAAACCATGCTGACTAGGTGAAATATAAGTTTTGATATGACTATAGATATGTTGTAATAAGACCAATTCAAATACTTTTGCAAAGTTTGATAAAATGGATATTGGCCGATAATTAATTATACTGGAAGCATCACCAGCTTTGTACACAGGATTAACTCGTGCTATTTTCCATACACCAGGGAAAGTACTAGTCTTTAGACCTAAATTAATTATAAATAGTTGCGGTTCAGCTAAAACCACTGCACAATCTTTAATTAAAAAGCTCGGCACCTGGTCCATACCGGCTGTGGGCTTATTTTTTAATTTATGAATAGCAGCTATGATGTCATCTTCAGTGACACTGTCCAGATTAATGTGCGGCATGTTAATACCCAATGAGAGAGTTTCTTCATTGCATTGTATACCTCTGATATCTTCCGGCTTATGGTAGACAGAGTAAAATACTGTTTACCTATCTTTATCGTATCTTTACAAATTCACGATTTATGGCTGTAGTTAATTGTTTTATCTTATATTACAGCTTATAAAATGAACATTCATTCACCTTTACTGGATCATTCTAGAAGTTCAATATGCTTTTCTCTTTTTCTTGAAAGTTTTACTTCACCCGAAATATATCAAAGATAATTTATAATTAATTAAAGTTAATGAATTTTTTAATTCAAATAGGGCACAAGTGTGCATGTCGTTTGTTTTAAAAACAAGTATATTCCATTTATCATTATAACCTTGAACTATCAATAAATCCTAAATATAATAATTTGCACCAACTTGAAATTTGTTTCAATTAAATTCTTAATATTTTAATTTTAAAGCAGGAGCTTATTTAAACAGCCAATTAAAAATATATACCTAAATGATTCTTTTTAAATTTTATAACGAAACACAGAACATCGATCATCAATTTTGTCTATTATTGAGTTAGTAAATTTGCAAGTTTTCTTATGAAATGTTCACATATAATAAACAAAGGAACGTGGTTACCTTAACGAGTTCCGCACCGAAATTAGATACTTATCTTATCTGAGTATGTCTTTCAAGATAAAGCACTACATGACTTCGGACCACATACGATTAACAGATGTAGACAAAATATGCATATATCGCGTGCTTCCATTACCAATTCGAACTTCATTATTGCATTTTAACGCTCCATTCCTTATAAATTAATTATTATGTGGGCTGACTAACCAAACAATTTCTTCATGCATCACATGCAACGATATCTATCAAACTTCAAGCGGTCAACCATACTTCAACCATCAATAATCAGGATTTTCTTATAATTTTTCGAACGGACGTAGGTAATGAAATAAAGTTGTATAGAATCTTGGGATACACTCGTTCGTACAAATAAAAACTACAACGTCAATTTGTAACTATATTCAACGTTTCGGCATGAACAATTATGCCTTCTTCAAAGACTGAAATTTAACAAATGTTAGCATACAAACTTGAAACAGTGTAGCTATCCGACTTACATACTTACTATGACGTAAAAAGATTCACATAAACTAATCTAAAAGTAAGTGATTCCATAACAAGCGGTGAAATTAATAAAAAAAATTTTAAGTACATTAACACAATTAAAAGATTGCAATGTCAAATAAATAAAATAACTACAGTAAAATTTAAAAAACAGATAAAATTACACCTAATACAAAGAGCACTAACACAATATCTAAAATAATACGAGTTTACGAAGCGAAAGTCATATGGTGACCACGACAAAGCAAAATTGAGGAAGGTGTATCTTTATATAACTAGATCGAACGTTAACTCAAGGACAAAGTACATTGACATCCGAACAACATATTCACATATTAAAAGTTTTACCTATCTGCGACAGTGATAGTTATTTAACCTATAAAGACCCGAATACACAACGTTTAAGTTATTTATGTCCAACTTGCTGTTAATAGGATTAAGTTATTGATGTATATAGTATGTAGTATGTAGTTATTTGTAAAATAAGTTTTTTCTGCAAACTGTTTAATTTTGGGCAAAAAAATCAAGAGACATTTTTTGTTTAGAATGAAATAAGCTATTGGAAATAAATTTTCAAATGGCAAACAAATAATAAGACAAAAAGTTACATTGGAAATAAATTTTAGGCATTGCATTTTCCACCTCTTACAACCATGGGGTATAAACCAAATAAATTACTGAGTAAGTGTATTTTTGATAGTAAAATATGTCACCTTAATTTCAATTTTGTAACTTTTTTAGTGTTTGTAAAAAAATGAAACAAATTTTATGTACCCCATTTAAGGGGCTGCATCTTAACAAGGGGTGCTCCAATGAAGTTTCTTTATATGAAAGACTCTATCTCTTTTACGATGAGGAATCACCCCCTGAAATGTTTTACACTTATTTTGTTACACCCGGTATACATAATCGTTTTAAAAAAACCCATACTCAACAGTATTAATTTGGTATATGTACAATTACATCTTTTCATCTTTATTCTTATTTTCTTCATGTATCTATTACCTTTGTAAGCATTAGTAAATGTCTCAAGCTACAGTAGTCTATAAAAGCAAGATAAAAACTTTCTGCTGTATAGTTTTGTATATATAATTTGTTTGTTTGCTGAGACAGTTGCTATCGTGAAGGTTGTGCATTTTAATTTTTTTATATATTTTGATCACGGCATATTTAACGTTTATCCCTATATAAAGCTAAATTAATATTACAACATGTTAACAGTACATAATCATTTGTGTTTTTTTACAAATTAATTGAATTTACATTTGCAGTAGTTTAATAATACACTATTTTGTTGCAGTTACCACAATTACCTACATTAGAAAAAGAAGATATCCCAGATTCTGCCCTAGATTTACGGAATACCAGCTCAAGTTCTCGAAGTTCTCCATTATCCACATCTGCAGTACCTTCAATATTTCATTGTCAAAGTTCGAACTCATCTACAGGAACTGATATATTAGATCTAAGTATGCCTGACAAAAATGCAGCCACGGAAGTTTGTTACGTATGTGGTGATGAATTTAAACGTGGTAGTCTTAGTTATATAGCTGCAAAACAATTACCAGATGCACCGTCGCATCCGTTTTTTCCAAGCCTTATGTTACACCCTAGACCTAGTCGATCGAGGCCTATGGATTCTGCAGGCCGTGTGCAAGCTTGCACTGAATGTCAACATCATTTATTAAAACAGTGGGATGTTTTTCAATTGCAAGGTACATCACATTTTGAACGTAATTACACGTTACGTAAACGACAAACTGCTGCAGTTGATACAACTACTTTTATTTGTTATACGTGTGCATTAGAATATCCTTCAAGTAGTTTACGTTTATTGTATTGTTGTATCAATCCAGAACGCGAACCATATTTTCCATTTATACAAACTTTAAAAGTTCCACTAGGTGCAAGTCCAATTAGTCCACAGGGCATGGTGCAAGTGTGTTCAATATGTTATAAGTCGATTCCTCAGAAACATAAAGCTTTCGGGGGTGATTCTAGTGTTATTGTAAATAATCACGTATCGTTAGCTGATGTACAAAATCATCGTAATAATAACAGTATGAAGTCGCCTATAAATAATACAGATTCAGATATACGTTTTAAACCTTATGAAATTGGCAAGTCTTCTATTATAACAACCAAAAAAAAGCAAGCAGCCAATGAATTACGTGAAATGGCTAAAATTAGTAATTGTGTGGGTATACGAGTATCGTCACCAGCCCCAGACATAAACGGGCAAACAAATTCACAAAGTTACCGATGTTATATTTGCAATGGTTTATTTTCACGGTCTCAAATGGAGTGGCTTAGTACAAGTGCCGAGGGCATGAATTCGCATGCAATGCATTTCCCATGTTTGAGAAGTGTTTCGCGAACTTCAGAAAATAGTTGCATGGATTCACATGGCCGAGTTCTAAGTTGTAATAGGTGTGTTAATCATTTAGCCCGGCAGTGGGAAAATTTGGAATCGGAACGGGTACCACTGGAAAGGAGAAAGTAAGTATACAGTATGTAGTTTATGTAAGCAACAAGATTTTAAATCAGTGTTGAATTTAACAATAAATGTTTGAGTATGGATATAGAGTTCATTCATAGAACATAGGCAGTAAACGAATGGATGATCAAAATTGTTGTACAGTTCTAATTTGAAACCGGAAATGTTTTGTATTTATCTTTTTGTTTTGCTTATTTTATGTAAACTTATTTCTGCTGCTGTTGTAGTTGGTTACTGATCCAATGGGCAATATTAATATCATTTATTATAACAAATTTCAGTTTGAATCGCTTGATAATCATTGTTGGTTTACTGACTAGACGATAAATATATTGCAATTAATTTTTGATGAATTGTTAAAATTGTAATTTTTTCATTGAAGCATTTAAAGTTAGTATCATGTTAAGTATCAAGCATTTTATTACTATTTGATTATTATGTATAAAGGGTTTCTAGTTGAAGCAAGCATGATTTAAATCAGTTGCCTTACAAGTCTTTTACAAAAGTTAATTCGAGCGTATTTGTTACTGTCAGGATGCATTAATTTTAAATAAACTAAGGGAAATATGTATCAATAATCATAACAAATTTGTTAATTGGGACAGTTTGTTCTTTCTTCTATTTGTCCATTTTTTATCGGGTGAAAGAAACTTCTATGTTGTATTTGAACTCACAACTTAATGACATGATTAGGTTGGGTCTGGATAGGAATTGGTTTACTAATAGCAGAAGTTTACTTTTATTGTATTTAAGTTTTATGTACTTATTTAAGTACTTAAATTACAAGTCTATTACTGAAATCATTTAATTTTAGTTGATAATCAAGATGTTTATATAAAAAGTTTGTTCTTAAAATTTTTGATCAAATATTTAAAATCGACTGATGTCATCATCATTAGGTCTTCAGTCCTGGAACTGGTTAGACGTGTACCATCATTGTTTCCTATTCTGAACTAACCTACAGATTTCCCTGAAATTTGCACAGTCTGCATCTATAACTATCTGATCTAGGTCTACATCTACCTCTTTTTTCCTATCTCTGCTTGTAATATATCCCATACTATTCCCCAAAAATGCCTTAGAACGTATTCTGCCCTTCTATTTCTCTTATCTTTTTCCCCAGATATCCTTGTTCCCCTACTATTTCTATAACCTATTTGTTATTATCTTTGTCTGTCCATGCTATCGTCCTCATACATCTGAAGCACAGCATTTCAAAAGGCTGCTATCGTTTTTCTGTCTGCGTTTCAGACTGCCTGTATTTCATAGGCATACTGTGCTGTGCACCACACATATGCTTTTAACAAATTTTTTCTTGTTCTATGTTTGTTGTCTTTCCTTATAGGCGATGTTCTTTCTTGTTAGATGCAGTTCGGTCACCTTCTATTGTTTTACAATTATATACCCTATTTCTCCGACCTTCAGTGGTTGTGAAGGGAGGTAAGCAGCCTGTGGCTGCCAAGTTCCCCCAACACTTACCCATTTACCGATTTAATATATTTTCCAATATATCTTTTCGCACAGTCATCATTAGTTGCAGATATTTTGCAACCAACAACTAGTTGTTTATACTAATCATCAGATTTATCTGCGCTTATTTTTTCGTCTCAAAACTGGTTGGTCACGTACCTGCACTTATTTATATTCTGAGCTAGCCTACATAGTTCCCTGAAATTCTCACACAGCATGTGTATGCAGCTCGTTCCCCTTCTATTGTTTTCTAATTTTATGCCCTATTTCACCGAGATTCAGTGAAGGGGGTTAAGCAACCTGTGGCTACCAAGATCCCCCAACACTTAGACATTTGCCTAAGTAATGGTTTTCCAGTAATTCCTTTCACACACTTAACATTATTCGAGAAAATGGCCCAACCAATTCTTGTAGTTACTTATAATAATCATCATTGTTAAGCACAGTTATTTTTTCGTCATTAGTTTATCCATCTTGGGGATTGGTTGGATGCGTACCTCCATTGATTTCTAGTCTGGGCTAGCCTACACATCTCCCTGAAACCCCTACAGCCTACATCTTTTACTATCTGTGTGCAGTAGTCTAACCTAGGTTTGCCTCTTCTTCTCTTTTTTCCTATCTCTGCTTCTAATATATTCTGCACTATTCCCTCGTGCCGTAGTATGTGGCCTATCATCCTATCTCTTCTCTTTTTTACCGTTTTCCACATATTTCTTTCTTCCCCTACCATTTTTAGTACCTCTTCGTTCTTAACTTTGTCTGTCCATGATATCTTCATCATACGTCTGTAGCACCACATTTCAAAGGCTTCTACCTTTTTCTTGTCTGCTTCTCCTACTGTCCAGGCTTCACAGCCGTACAGTGCTGTGTTCCACACATACGTTTTAAGCAATCTTTTCCTTGTTTCTATGTTTGTGGTCTTTGAGCACAGTAGTTGCTTTTTCTTGTTAAATGTAGCACGACCTTGTGCTAATCTTTGTTTTATATCCTTTGTGCTTTTCCCATCTTGCATTATTTGGCTTCCTAGGTAGCAGAAATCCTTAACCTCTTGTAAGTTCGTGTTACATACTTGTATTCTTGTTGAAATAATGTGTTTGTGATGATTAAATTGTTCATGTCGCAAAATTCTACCAGCCTATTTCCCCTGTCGTGTCTCGTGCCTAAACCAAATAAACCTACTACCGCTCCTTCTCTACCATCACCTACGGCATTAAAATCTTCCATAATTATTAAATTTCCATGTCCTTTTACGTATCTTAATATGTCTTCGATATGTTTGTAGATGGCTTCTACCTCTTCGTCACTGTAGCTAGAGGTGGGCATGTATACTTGTATTATTACTGTGTTTACCGGTTTAGATTCTAATCTAACCATGAGTACTCTTTCGTTCTTTTGTAACTTACCTACTTGCTTCATACTTCTAACATTCCACGCTCCGACTCGCAGAATGTTCCCGACCCTTATTTTTAACTTTCCAATCGCATCCTCCGAAGTAGTCCCTTCCCGGAGATCTGAATGGGGGACTATTTTAACTCCGTAGTCTTTACTCCAGAGAATGCTATCATGTTTGTTACAATTTAAGTACGCTGTGTACTTGGGAGATAATGTGGTGGTTTCCCGTTGCCTGCCACATCGCGGTAGTGTGTCTTAGACTGCCATACCGACCCCTATGGTCTCTGCCAATCTAAGTACCGAAAGAGCCACTGCCCTCTTTCAACTGATGGTTATATGAAAAATGCTGTTTTATATTTACCAACAATTATATACTAAAGTATGTTATATTATATTATTAAAGCTTTCATGGTCTGTTATGATTCATAATAATATGAGTTCCGGGTTTAGATCGTGTAATGTCGACATTCCACCCATTCTTGTAAGAAACATCACCAAACAAGATGTAGAATGCAACTTCTGAATGTGTGAACTCACACCAAATTAAGCCGAGAAATGTATTGCAACAAAGTAGTATTTGCAAGGAAGTTACCTCTGGAACAGATACAGTAGCCTAATTCAGACCAGCTTATGGAAATGTACCGAGTTCTGCCTTTTAAATATGAGTATGTCTGCACATTGTTTCTGGGAAGTCGACAAATATATTTAAAGCATACGAGATCTGCACAGAAGAACTTCAGAATTTTATATAGTTATAAATGAATATGCATTTGACTTTATTTGTTTAGTGGAGATTACCATTGCGGTACAATAAGTAACTCTGAAGGCTTTCCTGGTTCGCATGATGTACTTAGATGTATTGTTAACGTAATAGTAGTAAAAAAAGTTAAGGAGGAACCCCTTATTTGCAACTAAGAATCACAATACAAAATTCGTTTATTATAAGTGATATCAGCAGTCCTACTATACATCTTGTAGGTTGCAAATGCATGATCAATTTTTTAAATATTCTAGTTATGTCATTTACATACTGCCTTACACAACAGCTTGACTTCAGATTGTTTATTAATCACCTTGGACAGATGCAGTATTATTGCCAAAAATGCCCTAGTTTTACGCAAACTTACTATTTGTTACGTTAGTAACCTACATGTTGACGTCAGCAAGTCTTGAATAACATACGAATTACTTGATTTTTGTATCTGAATCAACACCACATAATTACCAATTAAAAAATTGGAATCTTAAATCTAATCATATCAAATATTAACTGCAAGGTAATGCATGATTCAATATCTTCATTTAATGAAGGTGGTTATCATCCAGCACTAAATATATAATTTTGCTTTTATCATTACAGGCTAAATAAATTTCGTGTTAACAATTACAGCAAGGTATATAATTTTATGAAAGTCGACTTTAACAACCACTATCTATAGAAACATTTTAAAAGTGGATTGGAATTTCTAAATAATTGTACTAATAAGTACTCCTAATGGATATGTCTACTATAGTCTATCCACGTTTCGATTTATATGTTCTTACCTATCAATCATCAAAACAAAGTTTTTCAAGTTGGTTTACATATAGTTTAATAATAAATATGAATTAAAAAAAAATTTTATCAACAAATTTCAGAAAAATAAAATGTCAAGTTTATATTTATCTTTCAATAGTAGGATTGATTTTATACAATTTATGCTTTTATAAGAACTACCAATCTAATAGCAGTGTTTGATTCAAACTTGATACTATTGTTATTTGTTTTTGTTAATGGCCTGCCCCATGGCTAATCCTAGAAAAACTTATTATTTTGCAAATGACAGTCACAGATTGACTTAATTCATGGATATGGTGAAGTTAATATTCTTCACCTTAATGTCTTCAAGTGCAAAGTACTAACATGCATCAGACACGGTAACCTCCACTGTATTTAATAATCAATGGGTCGTCAGTCCTAGAACTGGTTAGACACGTACCTCCATTGTTTCCTATTCTGAGCTAACCTACACATTTCTCTGAAACTCCCACAACCTACATCTTTCACCGTCTGTGTGCAATAGTCTAATCTAGGTCTACATCTACCTCTCTTTTTTCCTTTATCTGCTTCTAATATATTATGCACTATTCGCTCATGCCTTAATATGTGTCTTATCATCCTCTCCTACTTCTTACTGTTTTCCACATATTTCTTTCTTCCCCCATCATTTTGAAAACCTCTTTGTTTGTAACTTTGTCTGTCCGTCTTCATCATACTTCTGTAGCACCACCTGTCCACTTCTCCCACTGTTTACGTTTTACAGCGTACAATGCTGTGCTCCACACATATGTTTTCAGCAATCTTTTCCTTGTTTCTGTTTGTTGTCTTTGAATGTAGTAGTTGCTTTTTCTTGTTAAATGCAGCACGGCTTTGCACTAATCTTTGTTGCATATCTTTTGTACTCTTCCCATCTTATGTTATTTGACTTCCTAGGTAGCAGAAATCTTTAATCACTTCTAAGTTCTCTTTTCCTATTTGAATTCTAGTTTTTTACTTATTTACACCTTCTTTACATACTAGTACTTTAGTTTATTTTTGTTAATTTTCATACCATATATCTCTGTTAGAACTGTTAGACCATTTCATTAAGGTATGTTTCTAACTCTTCCTTGCTAGATGCTAATATCGCTATATCATCTGCTCGTCTAAGCATATCAATTGTTTGTCCCTGCATAGAATTCCAAATGTTTTTCTGCATTTGACAGTATTCGTTGCGTCTTCGATATATAAGTTGAAAATTAACGGAGATAAAGCACATCCCTGTCTCACCCCTTTCCTAATATTTACTTCTCTACGTTCCTGCTCTAATTCTATTACCTCTGCTTGCTCTTTGTATAAGTAATATTCTATTTGTCTATCCCTACAACTCATTCTAATCTTTTTGAGTATTTCAAACATTTTCTCCCATGTTACATTGTCAAATGCTGTTTCCAAAACTACAAACCAGATATACACGCTTTCTCATTTTTTATTGTTTTTCTATTAACACCCTTAAAGCTAAAACGACATCCCGTGTCCCCTTGTTTTTCCTAAACCCAAATTCTTCAGCATGTGTTTCCATCCATCTATGTACAATTCTAGTTAATATTTTTGACAAGTGTGCCGTCAAACTTATGGTTCGAAAGTTTTGACATCTATCTGCACCTTTCTTTTTTTTTTTGGTATAGTGACTATGGTGTTACATTTGAAATTTTTGGTTATATCGCATGTTTCATATATATAACTTACAAGTTGGAAGAGACCTTCTGTTACTGCTTGTCCAGTGGCTTTTAGAATTTCTGTTTGCATCTCATGTGTACTCGGTGCCTTTCCATGTTTCAGACCCTTTAATGTTAATTCAAACTCATCTTTAAATATAGGATATTCAAAGTTGTCTTTTTTAATATCTGATTCCTTTTCTAGTTCCTGTCCTGCATATAAATTAATTCCCTATATGTTCTTGTCATCTTTCCACTTTATGTCCTACAATGACGTTTCTTCTCACGCCCTTTATATTTTTGCTATACGGTTTTATATCTCTAAAATTCATTCTAATTAGTTTGTATGCTTTGTCTGTCCTTCCTATTTCTATTTTAATTGGTATCTCCTCGGTGGCTTTTCATTTTTAAGACCTTTTAATGCTAATCAAACTCATCTTTAAGTATAGGATATCCAAAGTCGTCTTTTTTAATATATTATTCCTGTTCTAGTGTTTCTAGTTCCTGTCTTGCATATAAATTCCCTATATATTCTTACCATCTTTCCACTTTATATGTTCTATAATGACGTTTCCTCCCACTCCCCTTATATTTTTGCTATACTGTTTTGTATCTCTAAAATTCATTCTAATTAGTCTCTCCTATATCTATTTTAGTTTGTATTTCCTTGCACTTTTCATCAATTCAGAGTTCTTTAGCTTATCTTTTATTACCCGTGGTTTATTATTTTCTTTTTGTGTATATGCCAGAATATTTCTGGCCGTCATATGTAAGCTGGATTTAATGTTATTTCATTCTGTGCCTTTTTCTGTTTTGTTTTTCAAATTTATAAATTTAAGCACGGCTTTCATAACTACTATGTTGTAGTCAGTATCCATATCTGCTTTTGGGTAGTTTTTACAGCCTTTTACTTGATTTCTAAATTGTTGTCGATCAAGAATGTAATCTATTTGATATCTCCCTATGTCTTTTGGCATCTTCTGCTTGTATCGTCTTCTAGTATGATGTTGAAATAACGTGTTTGTTATTGTTAAATGGTTTTTATCGCAAAATTCTACCTGCCTATTTCTTTTCATTTCTCGTGCCTAAATCAAATAAACCTACTACCGCTCCCTACCCTCGCCCACCACTGCATTCAAATTTCCTGTAATTATTAAATTTTCATGTACTCTTACAAATCTAAGTATGATCTGTATAATAAATTATCGCCCTATTGTCATCCCTAAATAACTTGAGTAAAATATTTGAATTTGTTTTCTATGATTACATCTACTTTCACTCTCATTCAAAAGAATGTCTGCAACAACACAACACGGCTTTGTTTCTGGTAGATCTACTGCAACTAATTTAACCAGTATGACAATATCTTTCTAAATCTTTAGATGAGGGAATGCAGGTAGACGTGATATATACAGATTTGTCTAAGGCATTTGATCAGTTAGATCACAATCTGTTACTACGGAAACTGTCTTACATGAGCTTTACACGTCAGCTGCTGACCTTTTTCTCTTCCTATTTAAATAATAGAAGACTATGTCGATTATTTAAGCTCTCAATCTGTATACTTAACTGCTGCGTCTGGAGTTCCACAAGGCTCTGTCCTTGGACTCTACTTCTTTATCATTTTCATCAATGATGCTGTTGTTGATATTGATTGTGAATGTTTAATCTATGCAGATGACATAAAATTGCTCAACACGATAAGTCAAACAGAAGATTGCTCAAAACTGCAGCAGAATCTAAATAATCCACATTTCTGATGTATTACAAACAACCACCCAATTAATCCTGATAAATGTTCTGTTACAAATTACTCTAGAAAGCATAATTTAATTAAATTCCCTTATAGCATTGAAGGTTCAGTACTTCAAATCACTGATAGAGTTCATTCTTTGTATACTGTTTGATGCCAAGTTAACATTTAATTTGCATATCCTCAACACTATTAGGGCTGCAAATAAATTACTGGGTTTTGTTATTAGGATGGGTAAACACCTCACTATTGATACTCTAAAAATATTATTTTTTGCCTATGTTAGGTCGAAATTGGAGTATTGTAGTTGCTATAAGCGCATCACCATGTTTCTTTGGATGATGCAATAGTCAAATTTTCATGCACATTTAAAGTCAATTTACATACACAATATAAGTAAAACAAATTACTCACGTGGATGATATTTCGTAGCTAAATCTCAGGGTCCATCATGTTTGGTGGGTTAGGTTACACCATTGCTGAGTTTCAAATTGCCAACCCGTTCATCCTAAAACTCTATTCCCTCGTAGGTGGAACGATACGAATACAGGTATGAGGAACGATAAGGCAAGGTAAGGAACCTACACAGCTAAAAAGAGAAAAGACACACACACACACAACACAGATGGATGTTCTTGACTTGAAGTCTCGTGGCTTAATGCCTGCTTTTGACACTACTCGCACCTGCACATTTTTTGTGCAAACGCGACTGTCCGGAATGACGGAAGTTGACAAGTTTCAATTTTAAAAAATACACGGGAATTTCCTTATAAATTATAACTAAATCTAGGACATGTACATTGCCAATTTTGGCATGTAACATAGTATAGTGTGGAATTTTTCATATGCTGTCTATGTAAATATAATTGAGAAGTTACAACGTCACTTTCTTAAATACCTAGTATACCAGGAGGACTCAGTTTATCTATGTATAGGTTACGACCATAATCTACTTCTACGCAGATTCTATGTAACTAGACTTAAATCCTGGCGTGATTTAAGTGCTGTGATATTTCTATACAAATTAGTTAATAACTTAATAGACACTCCCTATTTATTGTCTGCTGTAAATTTCCAAGTGCCTACATCTACCAGGGGTCACGGCATGTTCTACTTAAACACTCCAAGAAGCAATGTGCTTAAGTTTCTTTCCCTGCACTTTATGTGCACAACATTTCAAAACAAATGTGAATCCTATCACATCTTCCATGTTTCCTTGTCACGCATTAAATCAACTTGTCTGTGCACGGATTAACCAATTATTTTATGTTCCTTACCTATTCATCTCTGCCTTTCTTTGTGTTTTGACTGTGTTTTCTTACAGGCATGTTTTACTGTTTTTGCTTTTTTCTTGTTTAATTTTATTTTTACTTTTGTATTTACTTATTTAACATCCTTTTCTTTTAATTTTGTTACTATGCATATTAATGTTTTTGATTGCGTGCCTACTTTGTAATTGGGTTTGCCTGTTAAGTAGTGTAAATAAATAAATAAATGTCTTCGATATCTTTGTAGATCGCTTCTACCTCCTCGTCACTGTAGCTAGAGGTGGACATGTATACTTGTATTATTACTGTAGTTACCGGTTTAGATTTTAGTGTATCTTTCGTTCTTTTATAAGTAGTTTTCTACACAGTGTCCTATCTTTTTCCGCATGACTATCCCTACACCGGAATATCCTTTCTCTGATCCTGTATGAATTACCCTAAGTCTCCGCTCCAAAAATCTCCCACCTCTGACCACCGAACTTCGATAATCCCTACTACGTCTAATGCTAACCTAATCATTTCAATTTTCAGATTCTCTAGCTTACCTTACCTACTTGTTTCATCAGATTGTCTAGCTTCTTGCATTATATATATATATATATATATATATATATATATATATATTTTACTTAATTTAAAAGTACACTATAGTATATAAAGGATTAACTTTAATAGCAGACTTAATTTTAGTGATCAAATCTAGTCAACAAGTAGATCTGACAATCAAAGGTATGTACAATTTAGGTCCCAGAAAATCTAGCCTGTAATCCACAGAAAACTAGGTGAAGTACCCTGCTAAAAATTCTGTTTCGAGAAAATATCGAAAACCTCAACTGTATCAACAAAAATGGTTGCTGACTAACTCGGTAGGATGGGCGATGTAAGTGTTTGATGAGTTCTGGAATGCTATTGTGTGTGAAATACGTGTTAATCAGAAATTAATTTGGATGCCATCTAGTCTCGCAATACGGGGATTTTCTAGTGAAAATCCTCAGAAAGCATAACAAGAGAATACTAAAATCTGAGATCAGGAAAGTAATTCTGCCCAGAAATTTACATAAAAATACTACAGTACACTAATGCTAAAAATCAACCTAAAATAAGTATTCTAATAAGGACACTATTATACCTACTTGAAAACTGCTAGCTGAAAGAAAGGTTTCCAAAATTAAATGTTAAATTACCTGAATATAAATAATCTCTAGGTAATTGCAATGTAATTTATTACAAAAAACCTGGAACTATCAACTTCACATTGGTTGTGAAAAACACCAATATAAAACTATACAATTATGTTTTCATTACAATGTATATACATCATTTAGTACGTTTTAACAATAAGTTTAATCTTGTGTCTCGGTTCTCGGTTTTTAATTACCGAGTCACTAACGCCTAAATGGCAAATGTTATATAAGCAAGCTAAACTGTTATTTGACAAGAGCAAGATCTGGACATTAGATGGTCAAATTCGAGTGGCTGTCCCTGATAAACGTATGGGAATTGTTTATAATTCTCGTCAATTGCAGGAAATGTCACTATTAGTGAAAGCATCTGACAATGAGAAGCACAAGCTGCAACCCGAAGATCTTACCCAAAGTGAATTCAGTGTAGGAGTGAAAACTCGTAACTGTGCTAAAAAATTAAAAAAATATGCATATTGTTAATCTTGTGTAAAAATGGCACTTATTATATTAAGCTTTATAAATTTCATTCTAGTTTGGTTTGTTGTGCCAGTCGTTGCTGCTTTAAAAGCCTTAATTTTATAAATATAATTCTTTTTTTTTGTAGTCATCTTACTAATAAATTTTTCTATTGTGAATTTTTTGCTGTGTTGGTACTATTGGATGAGTGAATGTGAAGTCGCTATTTTTCTTGCTAATTCCCTTTTGTTTTTTGTTCTTTTCTGATTAGGGCTGAAAATTTTGAAGATTTATGGAGGGTGCTTGCAGATACCCTCGATTGGGATGACGGATATGATATTTTAATGGCCTTACCGAGTGTTCCCTCTGCTTCAAATCCTCTTCAGAATGCGTTAGCTTGTCATCCTAGTGTTTCACTGCTGCTGTTTTAATGCACAGTCGTTGCCGAGCAAAATTGATGACTTTGTTAATATTTTTGAGTCTAGCAGAGCTCATTGCGTGGCTGTTTCCGAAACCTGGCTTAAGCCATCTCTAAATGACATTCTAGTTAATTTGCACGGATACCGTTTATTTCGAAAGGATTGTACTAAACAACGAGCTGGTGGTGTTGCTTTATTTGTCAGAGATACTTTACGTTATAAAATAATTGCTACTTCACAATCCATATATCATGCTCGGCCTGAGTATTATTAATTTGCTGGAATTTCTTTCAATTCTCACAACTTTCTGATTGGTGTAGTATATCGCCCTCCGAATACTGGAAATTTGTCTGACATTGGAAATGTATTATACGAACTTTCTTCTGAATATAATGAACTTCATAAATCAAGAACCACTAGAGTGTGTGGTACACTTCAGCGATGTAGGTGTTTTTTTCGATAAAGATCTGTCTTTCGTTACTCACGTGGACTATACTGTTATTAAGGCATCCAGATTATTAGGTTTTTAAAGAGGAATACAAAGGATATAAATCATATTCCTATCCTAAAGAGATTATACAATGCATTAGTTTTAAGTATTTTAGAATGAAACGAACATCATTTGGGTACCTATGTACAAGTGTCATATTAATTAATTAGAAAGGGTTCAGGATAAATTTCTAAATTATCTGTTCTATAAACTAGATTATAGGTATGATCACTTTGACTATAGTGTAAGACGTCAATTAGTGAGCATGCCCAGTTTAAATCAAAGATGCAATAACAGTATGTTTTGTTTAGTATATAAGATTATGAACAATATCATTGATTGTGAGGAACTTCTAAATTGTATTGGACTACGAGTTCCATCTAAATTTACTAGACATAAAGTTTTATTTGTTGAAGCTCCTCATAAAACTAATTATGATTTAACGGATTGCATTAACAGGCTGTGTAAGAATTACAATACAAGTTTTCTAAATATTGATTTATTTAATGTTGTAATGCTTGAATTACAATAGCAATTCAGATTTTAATTTTTTTTTTATTATAATAATTTTTAGGTACAATAAATAATGTATAATAATTTGAGTAGGGTAAGGAATTTTGAATTATAATTATATTTGAAAAAGGGGTTTGTGGAAAATTCCAATGCATTTAGAGTTAGGTTATTCTGTTCCATTCTATGGAAAATTCCATTAGTGAAATACGTATTTGTGTAGAATGCAGTAACGCTCTCACTGATTGGTCAACAACTTTAAGGGACTTGTTAATCGCGCCAAAATAAGAAAGGTTATATATACCAGTAAAGGACGCCAACAGCACATTCTTGACTTTGACGCGTTCTTGGGCAGCTGCTTGCTACAGCTGAGCCCAAGTTGTTGAACAAAAGAACTAATTTGTAGATTGACGGTGCTGATGCATCGACCTACATATAAAAATTAATAATAATTAAACAAGATTATATTGTGCGTTCGACTGTTTTGAAGTTAAGGAAGATTATTAAAATTTTATGATTTGTATATAATTGGTTCACGACGACGTGTTGGTTCGTAAAAAGGGGGAAGCCATTTTGGAAGCGGAACCAAGGGATTGTTTACTGCTGTAATTTTCTTGATGAGAGTAAAATCAATTAAAAGTTAACGAAGATTATTACACTTCATCAAAGAGGGAGTTTATGGTTGGTTAATATCGCATTTGAGAATGCCTGCTTGATTAAATTGCTATGCAAGGAGACTTTTACAGTTGTACAGTACTGTCAATGCAATTTGTGTCCAGAACCAGTTGAAGACTACGTCAAAGAGAGCGCAGAACATTTTATGGAAATGTCTAACCTAATTAGATGTAAGTAGCTTCAGGATAGGGTAAGTTATTTTTAGTGTTGTAAATAGGTTGATATTTGGCCAAATTATCCTTTAGGTATCGACTTAATTTTTGTTTAGAGGAGAATTTGTTTTTTTTTATTTTCCCCAATTACTATGGGCGATGATTGTTTTATACCGATTATTGAATATACGTTTACTTTGTGAGTTTTGCAGCTTTTTGACTAGTGTAATATGTGTTGATAATATGTTACAGGGCAGGTGTACATCAGCTGTAGGATCAACCTAGTATCAAAAGGTAATATTAGTTAATCTAAAATTATCCCGTTTAAAGTTTAAAGTAATTCAAAATTTCTTTCTTATTCAAAATTTGTGCTACCTGGAAGAGATTATACATGTTCTACCGCTAGCCGTGGTAATTAATAAATAATATTAATAAATTATCGTATGAATTATAACTTGGATGAGAGTGTTAACGCTCGACATCTGTTGATAAATGCCTAACCGTGAAATAAATTTATTGTGTTTTAAAAATATGAAATCTTATGAATTTGTAGCCCGGAGGATAACAAAAGGGAGAGGGTGATACAATGTTCAAAATTTGAATAAGTTCAAATCAATAATTAAAGAATCAATGTAGTTTCACCAATATTGAATTAATTTTTTTATAACAATTTGTATCATTTGGAGTTTCTCTGTATATACCATAAGTTGATAAATAAATAAATCATTGTTTATGGTTAACTTCAACATTCATCTTTGCAATAGTACGTATGAAACATTACTGTTGCGAAATATTATCTTGTCTTGTAATTTGAGTATATTTCTTCTTGAAGCAACATGCCATTCAATAACAATTAACACGGCAACACATTCGACTATAGACCATATTATTGTACCTAATAACGGTTAAGTTATTAACTATCACCAGATTCCTGTTCTGGAACTTTCTAATCATGATCTTCTTTACGTTTTCTATTCTGAAAAAATTCCTAAGCATACCACAAGGTACATAACATGTAGGATTTTAAAAACATAGATATTGAAGATTTTGAATTTGATGCCCAACAGGTACCTTGGAGTGAAATTGAATTGTTACCTGGTGTCACCTCCAAAGTCAAGCAATTAAACTTGTATATTACCAATTTATATAATACACATGCTCCCATCAAAAACGTCCGTGTAAGAAAACCTAAAGCCCCATGGATGACTGAGGAAATCCAAACAATTAGGCGAATAAGAGATGCCGCAGGACTTGATTATAGGTATATACCTACTGAAGATAACTGTAGCCAGTACAGATTTTTTCATAGCAAAACCAAACAGTTAATTAGAAATTCAAAACTTCATTATTTGCATTCATTATCAAACATAAACTCTGCTTAAACTTGGAAAAAAGCTTCATTCACTTGATATAGACAAAGTGCCGACTACTGCTCACTCAAATTTATGTTTGGATGCCCTAAACACTTTCTTCATATCAGTTAATTCTGTTGACCAATCCCAACTTGATGAATATATTCATACACTTATTAATTCAATGGGTCATCTCATACATGAGGTTCAGCATTTTTCCTTTAATATGATTACTGTAAATGATGCGCGTAAATCAGTAGAACGCATTAAATCTTGTGCCACGGGTGTTGATGAAATATCTAAAGCAATGCTGCTTGGTGTTTTTCCTTTTGTGTTAGATGTGCTTGTCGTAATTATTAACAATTCCGGAGTGCTGAGAATACGCCATGGTCTCGGCCTCTTCCAAAAGTTATTAATCTTATACTTATGTCCGATTACCCCACCCCCATCAGCATACTGCCAGCACTCTCAAAATCTCTTGAATACATTGCTTTAGATGAGTTGTCAGACTATCTCCATGTCATGATCTCTTAGACAATTAGCAGTCTGGTTTTCGCAGAAATCACAATACCACAACCGCACTTATTCATGTAGTGGATAATTTGCTTGGTTTTACTTGATTTTAGCTCAGCTTTTGCTAATGTCAATTTTGACATTTTGCTTTTTAAGTTAAAGATATATAATAACTTTCTGATAATTTTTTGCTGTGGGTTAGGTCTTATCTCTGTTCACTACGATAATGTATTATTGGTGAAGTGGGTGACGATCCTCCCGTTGGGAAGATTTAAATGCTGGTGTTCCCCAAGGCAGTGTATTGAGACTGTTATGTGGATGATGTGCATTGTTCGTCCAATAAGATAGTGCATGCTTTAGATAAAATTAATTTAGAACTGTTCAATATTAATACATGGGGGTGCAAACATCAATTAACGTTCAACCCGACTAAATGCCAAGCCATCTTGGTTGGCACATCAAAATTATTGCATTCCATTAATCATGCTTCTTTGCCACAGATACTTTTAAATGACACAAATCAAAATTACCATAACTGTTAAAAACCTAGATGTTGTTTTCGATTCAAACTTAAAATGGGAGGAAAATATGGCGTAAATATGTAAAAAAGTTTTTAGTTCGCTTCACAATTTAAACAGATTAAAGTGCTTTTTACCTTTTCGCTTAAAGGTTCAATTAGTCCAGTCTTTAATTTTGCCCCTATTCGATTATGGAAACATTTTATATCATAGTCTGCCTAGTATTTAATAGCCGTTTGCAGAAGGCCCAAAACAGTTGCATTAGATATATATTTGGTATTAAGCATAGTGAACACGTGTTGCGTTATTATAAAAAGTTGGAGTGGCTAAAACTTGAGGATCAGCGGCAATTACATCAAGCCCTATTAATGTATAAGCTACTTCACAGATGCGGTCTTCCGTACCTTACCTCTAGACTAACACTTTTATCAAGGGGGCAGTATAATACCAGGAACGAGAACCGTTTAGTTATTCCATCTCATCACACTGAAATGTACCATTCCTCACTTCTTATCTCTGGTTCAATCCTATAGAACACCATACCAACAAATATCAGAACGTTGTCATCATTTGTTAAGTTCCGGAAAGCGTATTGGGAGTATCTACTTGCACGCTATTAATATGATTTTGGGGTGCAAGGAAAATAGGACCAAGTGTGTCTGAAGTGTATGTGTGGGTGAGACTGTGTGTATGTTAGGGTGTGTACTGTTGGATTTAGTTATTTACTATTTTGTTTTTTTAAAAATTTTTGGTGTATAAAGGGATGATCTTAATTAAGTGTGAGAGTGGGTTCAATATCCTAAACTTCGATAGGTTCGCCTTTATTTGCATGTATAATTAAGACGTTTAAATAAAAAAAAAAATTATATTAAGAAACAACCAAATGTATCACATCTCAAAATTACTACCTAAATTCTTAACCTAATCACAAGAACATACTGTGGCTACATTTATCAGTTCATGTAATTAATTAAACATGTTCATTCATTTACAGTCGCTCTAGGTTATACTTTCAGACGTTTTCATAAACACTTGATAAGTGATTTTTGCCTGGAGATAACTTGGCCACCACTAAACAGGCTTTATCTCTTGCGACTTCAAAAGAAACTAGTTATTTTCAATATATATGCTTATGTTTAACATGAAGCTGTTAATTTAATGGAACCAAGGTGTTCTTAAAATTAAAACTAACCAACCTGGTTTATCTGAACATCATTGACTACTTTCAGTAAGTTTGATATCTATTTGTCAAGGTTAACTAACCTGTTTAAGTTACGTGTTGTTTCTTTGGATGTTAATAATGAAGTGATCTATAAAAAATTGACCTTCTATCCATAAAACAATTAAGGCTACCTTCGGCAGAATTTGAATAAATGAATTAAGACTGCATATTGCAAACTTGTGTTATTAACTTACGGAAAGATTAACTAGAACCAGAAAATATATTATATATTTTGTATCAGCACAATTTAAATGCGAACTTACTTCAATGCCTAGACGATAAGGTCATAGGCTTCAGTGTGATACATTATTAATCAAAATTAATGAATCATAAATCTAACAATTTTGAATACAAGTTACGTTGGCTGATGTCATTTCTAATCTTTAAAACCGCAATAATGGATTTTACAATCTTTGAGTACGAACAATATAAAATACAGAAAGAATCCTACTTTAAATCAGGAATGCATGTAACTTACAAATTATATTTCTTAAAGGAAATAACCTAATCACCCTATTGGTGGGATTTACTAATATAGAAACTATAAAAATGAAATATGATTACAAGGAACGTCGCAAAATCCCGAGTTTTATAATTCGAAACTATAAATTGTTCACCACTGTTAGTAATAAATACATGCTTTTCATTAATTTGACCCAAAAACTGTTTGGAAAATAGGGCAAAGAAGATTTTTAAAATATATGTATGTGAAAAGCGATTGAGACATAAAATTAATCCCGTGCCAGCACTAATACCAACACAATATAATTTTTGCTTTTATGCTTATGTCCCTGCTCTTGACATTAAATATGAGAACAAAATACCAAAGAAGCAAAATTCAGTTTGCAGCTAGCTTATGAAATCAGAAAATATTCTCACCTTTCTCTTAAATTATCTATCAAAATGGAGACGGTCTGTCTCCATGTCTGTATTTCAAAATCACTCATCATAATGGATCAGAATACTTACTTACATGAGAAATTGTCATTCGGAACGGATATGCACCATTTAAATGTTTGTTATAAAGGCCTTCTTGTACTCTTTCTTCACATCGAACCTCTTTGGTTCGGAGATCTTTTGAACTCAATATTACATAGATATTTAACACCCTTGAACCTTTATTTTTTATTTGTCTCTTCAAGCCTTTAAATGAAGGTTATAATCACTATTTGTTCAATTAATAGTGGTTAGGTATATAAAGAAACTTATCAACCAGTTTGATAATGTGCAAAAAGGCTATTTACTTGATACACATTTATTAGTTACTAAACTTTCCTTTTTTCCCTTTTCTGAATGTTAAATATAAATACATTTTTTTGAATTTTCTTATTTTGTAGCAATTGTGGGATGGCAATTGTGTTAATTTATATTTCCTTTCAAGGTTAAGTCAAAGAACGACTGTTGATTTTCTAACAATCCAACTTCGCCTTGCGATTAAGGTAAATTGCTTTAGTTCGTTATACTTTGTTTTATCTTTATTCTAGATTAAAACATTAATTAATTATTGTTATTAAATTATGCTGAATTAAGCACATTGAACTCGTTAAAACAGTGAAAAAATCAATAGCCTAGATTTTTCATACTAGTTTGGAATATTCTTTTGAGAAACATGTAATCAAATTTTAGTTTAATAGCTTCTGTATTGGAGAATTCCAAAAACAGGTTTATTATTGCTTATTTTGGAAAATACATTGGTTGTGTAAGGCATTATGTATTATAGGAAATATTTCGTTTTACGTTGGTTTGTTGTATAAATGTATTTTCTAAAGCAATTATTTTTAATTATTTTGTTATTATTTCAAGGTTGTAAATTGTATGCGCTTAATTATATTACATTCGAGAAAATTAATACTTTATTTTTAAATTTTCCATGAAGGTTTAAAGCCCCAAATATCAATGTCAAAGAGGGAGAAACCTTTTGTATAATTAAATTAAAAGCTATTCTTTTCTGTTACCCCGAAGTAGTTTTCAGATTATTATTGTGCGACCCAGTTGCTTCTATACCGGTCAAGTTTGGAAATAAATGTGTTGTTTATTATTTTACTGTCATCATACCTTGTAAAGCAAAACTAGAACTACTTTCACGATTTCTTGTTCTTGTTTCCAGCTAGAACGACTCCCTAAAAGATTTCAAAATTATTTAAAATGAGATGACGTTTAACGTAAATGCGAATCGAAATATGTTACGGTAACAGAATTTTCAGCCCCTTTCAAAGTGTGATACTTTCTCCCTGGAGTTAGTTGTTTAAATTCAAGATCGATGGTAATTCCTGGATTACAAAATTTTAGGCAGAGTGCTTCCCTGAACCAGATTTTTTTGGGTCCAAACTGTAGTAACAAGTTGTTGCAAAATAACATAGACCCTATGTATCTGTTATGTTATTAATTTTCAAACATCATGCTTGTGGTATTTGAAAATTAATAATATAGCAAACATACTTATGGTATAGAAATATGTAATGCTCCACAGTTAAAACATTCATTCTAATACACTACATAATTTACCTGGTTTTTAATAAGTAGCAAGTAACTACAGTATAATATTAAATAATATATTTTGTTATGTTTATTTCGGGCTCTGTCACATAGTATAATTGACCTGTGCGCAATCTACAAAATGGGAAACTGCACGATAGTTGCCACCACAACCAAATGCAAACCATAATGTTTCCAACACATGAACTAACCAATAGCACCTGCTGCCAACGTTGTGTGGAAAACCTGTAGATTCACACATGTACACTCTCAACAAGTATCAATTAAGTGAATCACTTTTGTTAACATTCATCCAAAATGTAATTTTATTAACATGATATATACCAAATACATAGATTGCAAATCAAATTAATATTGGTAATTCAATAAGATAAATAAAACGAAATCATGACACGTTCACAACCTTGAGGTAACTACTTTAAGTTTACATGTAAAGTAGATGTAACTTGCATATCAACTATAATTAATTGATAACTTCAATATGTTAGCTTTTCAGTTTACTCATAAAAATTTCAAAATATATCAACGTTTCAGTGTGTACATAAAATAATTCTCAGTGTTTCATGTACATACTAAAGAACATAATTGACCAGAAATATTAACCATAAAACAAAATTGCAACCATAATTTTTAAATACGTTACCACACAAACTATACTTATCAAAATATTATCCTTGTAAAGAACTCTAAACATGCGCATTGAACATCTGGAACTTCAAACATTCAAATCTGTATTTGATTAAACCATAGCAGACAAACAAATATATTAAATGACTTGATAATGGATAATTTTGTCTGGCATTAGGAAAATAATTCGATCATAGTGGACGATAATTAATATAAATTGTTCGTTATTTTGTAAAGAGAGAAGTAATCTGCCATTTGTTTATTTATTTTTTATTAAATTACTGTTTAAATTATCACCATGGAAAACTTAAATTTAGAAACACCTTAAAATTTTTAATCTCGCACTTGAAGACAAATTTTGTGTATTTTGTGGTAAAAAAACATGTTAAAAAGTAGCTAATAAATGCTAGAAGTATTTGCACCAATTAATATTTTATCCTGTGTGGAAAAATTATTAGAATTAGTAGTTTATCCAGTAATTAGTAGAATGTTTTAATTAAAATAATTTACTCTTTAAACGAGTCTAGCTTTAGATCCAAGCACTTTTTGTTAATCAACGTTTAGCCAATTGTTACCTAATGAAAATTAATATGATTAAAATTTTGTATGCAATAGCCGTCTTGTTAGATTTAAGGGTGAAGTTCTTGACTATTTACGAGAACATTTTACTAATGAAAAACAAGTTACTAATAGTAATATAATCATAGTTATTACCTCGCAGAAATTAATCACACACATTCATCCTCGTCAAAGATCAATAATAAAGTTCCTTCCTTTAAGAGGCTTAATTCTCATGAGCTTATAGTCTTCCACTACTTTTTCATGCTTCAACAGTCAAATTGCCAAACACTGCTGCATTCGTATAGCGTGAGAATGCAATGTTTGCTGTTTGCACACCAGAACTCATAGGTTAATGTCATGGAATGAGTGAGAAACTAATAATGGCGCAACATACACGTAAAAGCTTAAATTAAGGACGAAAATGGAAAACTTCCCCACACTAGGTTTAAAAATACCCTAAAAGTAAATAGTAAAACAAAATGAGAAGAAGTCAAAAAAGGCGCAACAATGGAATTCCACAAGGTAACTTTCTAAATTCACTATTATTTTTAATTTGTGTTATTGATATTCAGTAGTTTGGTGAATGCAATTTAATAAATTTATTTGCTGATGATACTTTAATATCAAGCTATGAATCAAATTTATATCAGACTATGGTTAAAATAAATAGATGTTTGTATAACATTGATGTACTTTAACATAAATAAATTCAAATTAAATATAGGAAAACATTAAGGAAATCATAATTATTATACCTTATAAATATAACCCTATTAGCTTTAATGCTATTGAAATAAAAATTGGTAAAACGAAATTTTAATAACAAATAAATTTATGTATTTAGGATTTAAGTTGGCAACCACTTCCTTTAAATTGTTTAATATTAACAACTTTAACATCTTATATATATTTTATAATATTGCAGCAGTTTGTGGATTCTAAGATAATTGTTTTATCATCATCGTTAGGTTCTCGGTCCTGAAACTGGTTAGATGCGTACCTCCATTGTTTCCTATTCTGAGCTAACCTACACATTTCCATGAAATTCTCAGAGTCTACAGCTTTCACTATCTGTGTGCAATAGTCTAACCTAGGTCTACCTATACCTCTCTTTTTTCCAATCTCTGCTTCTAATATATTCCACACTATTTCCTCATGCCTTAATATCTCTCCTATTTTTTACTGTTTTTCACATATTTCTTTCTTCCTGTATAATTTCTAGAATATCTTTGTTCGTAACTTTGTCTGTCCGTGATATCTTCATCATACATTATAACACTACATTACAAAAGGCTTTTTCCTGTCCCCTTCTCCTGCTGTCCATGGTTCACAGCTGTACAGCGCTGTGCGCCACACGTATGTTTTTAACAATATTTTCCTTGTTTATGTTTGTTGTCTTTGAACATCTTGTTAAATGCAGCACCGCCTTGTGCTAATCTTTGTTTTATATCTTTTACATGTTTTCCATCTTGCGTTATTTGGCTTTCTCTTGTAAGTTCTCGTTTCCTATTTGAATTCTGGTTTTTGACGTATTTCTCCTCCTTAACATACTAGTACTTTAGTTTTATTTGTGTTAATTTTCATACAGTATCTCTCTGTTAGTACTATTTTCATGTCATTAAGAGCTGCTTCTAACTCTTCCTTGCTAAATGCTAATACCACCATATCATCTGCAAAACGTTTTTCCCTGCATAATAATTTCAAATATCTTTCTTCATTCGACAGTATTCATTGGCTTTTTGATATACAAGTTGAAAATTAACAGGAATAACACACATCCTTGTCTCTCCCCTTTCCTAATATTTGTTTCTATACTTTTCTGCTCTATTACAGTTGTTCGCTCCTTGTATAAGTTATGTACTATCAGTCTATACCTATAACTTATTTCCATCTTTTTGAGTATTTCGAACATTTTTTCCTATTTTACATGTCGAATGTGTTTTCCAGGTCTGCAAACACTATATATATGCTTTCTTCTTTTTTTATTGCTTTCTCCACTATCATCCTTGCGACGAAAATGGCCTCCCATGCTCCCATATTTCACTTAAACCCAAATTGATTTTCTCCTAGTGTTTCTTTAGTCCATTTTTCCATCAGTCTTTGTACAATTCTAGTTAATATTTTTGACATGTGTGCTGTCAAACTTATTGTTCGAAAATTTCTACATATATCCAGATATTTCTTTTTTAGTATAGTGACTATGGTGTTATGTTTGAAATCTTTGAGTATCTCACTTGTCTCATACATATAGCTTACAAGTTGGAAGAGACGTTCTGTTACTGCTTGTCCAGCGACTTTTAAAGTTTCGGCTTGCACCTTATCTATACCCAGTTGACTTATTATTTTTCAGACTTTTTAATACTATTGCAAATTTATCTCTAAGTATAGGATATTCCAAGTAATCTTTTTCAATGTCTGATTCCTGCTCTAGTGCTTTTAGTTCCTGTTTTGCTTATAAATTTCGTATATATTATTGCCATCTAACACCACTTTCTTTACATTGTCTATAATGTCTCCTCCCGCATCCTTTATATTTTTGCTATATGGTTTTATATCCCTAAAATTCGTTCTAAATAGTTTGTATCCTTTGTCTGTTTTTCCTATTTCTATGTTAGTTTGTATCTCTTTGCCCTTTTCATCAATCCATAGATTTTTAGCTTTCCTTCATTTGCGAATAATTTCCCATTTTTTGGCTTTGTATCTATTTTCCTGCTTCATCTGGTCTGCTTTTGTATTTTTGCCTTTCTTCTATTAAATTTAGAGTATCCGTGGTTTTTTATTTTCTTTTTGTTTATACCTCACAATATCTCTTGTCGCCATGTCTAAACTGAATTTAATGTTATTACTTTCTGTTTCTACTTCCTTATTATCCGAAATTCACCTGATGTCTTTCAGTAATTTGTTTGATTTTTTCTCATATCTTTTGTAGATGTCTTTATTTTTTGCTGCCTCAAAGTCAAAGTGCCGTTTTTTGTTTCTTCTTTTCAAATTTAAAATTTTAATCAGTTTAAAGCCAGCAAAAATAACTCTGTATACTAACTTGAAGTACATTGAACGTTTAATGATCTTCTTTCCCTTTTACGTAATTTTCGTATCAATAAAATTTTTGATGACCCTTTACATAAATATCTCAATGCATACAAAAATTAAAATGTTCAAAAAGACATTAACATCTTAAGCTATTAACGAATTTTATCTCTGATCTGTTGTTTGTCCTTGTTGAACTCCCTGTTGTGAATACGCGTCTCTGCATGCACCACAATTTTTAGAACTGCCACTGTGTGCTGTTGACCAGTGTCCTTAGATTGTTTTCAGTTTCTTATTGATTTTGTTTGGTAGTTGTTTATTTAATTGCGTATTACAGTTTGGTTTAAACTCTATTAATTCTTTGTGGATCCTTAGATCAATGCTTATTTTATCTCTTAGATAGATTCTTAAATCAACTCTCAGATAAGTTCTTAGAGCCCTAAGTCAATAAATATTAAAACTAGGTTTAATTAAAATTTTGGACTTAACGTTTTTAACTATTAAACGGCGAATTTCTGTTGTATATTTGCGCTTGTACTATTATTGAAATTTTTCAATCGCCAGCTTTCACTTAAATTATTATTTAATTTGATATTTTAACTTTGAGTATTATCTTGATTCAAAGCAGTATAGAGTGTGCCTTAGTTGTTGAAAGATTGATTCATTTATCAGCTTGTGAGCTATTTATAGACCCACCTATTCAACTGTACAATTGGTTTACCCAGTTTATTTTATTGATTTATGCATTGAACTTTCACTTATCACGCCATCCTTCGGATTTCCATGTAGTTACCATCCCAATTTCTCATCGCAATGCTTTAGTACATCACACAGACATCTAGTTTGTATATTGTTGACCATGATACATGAATCCTCTCAAGTCACGTATTTCTATTTTGTAAAGGAATTTTTAACTTTAAATTGCACGTAGCCAACCGTATGTTCTCTTGTTTTGTTGTTCTCATCTGTCGACAATAATATTTCAAGTCTGTGAACAATTCAAATCTGGGTCGATATAATATTTCAAATCAGCGTCGACAATAATAATTCAAGTCTGTGGACAATAATACTTCTGGTACATTTCTGAACAATGCAAATTTGCATCCACAATAATACTGGACACTTCAAATCAGCGTCGACAATTATATTTGTGGTATATTTCTGGTATATAGAAGTTCTAATTCTAACTGGATTCTAAGAGGACAATTCCAATTGAATTTTGGTACAATTCTGGTACAATTCTAAGCTGCGTCGAAAGCATTTAAGGAAAGAAATTCAAAGAATTTGCAGACAAATATAAAATAAAGAAGCACTAGAAAATTTTTGGATAGCGAGGGGTAACTGTACTCAAATATTGGTTCAACTAAGCAGAGCATTGGTAGACGATTGAAGACAACAAAGGGGTGTTGATCCACAACACGAACAACATATCTCAGGTCAGATCTATTTTATTTTAAGATATTTTTCTATTTAAATTTTAATACTGAATTTAGTCAATTTATATAAAACTTGTAATGAAGTCAACAACAAACATTGCATACGTTAAACTTACGTAATAAAGCAGAAAAAGATCTAAAACGTTCCAGATTTTTTTGTAAAGACATAGTTTTTGGTGACTTTAGATTGAATTCAAAGTATATAAATTTTGGGATAAATAATACGTATGATATTAATTGATTGATTGATATTTAAAGAATTTTCAAAAATTGTAAATAATATTTCTTTTCATTATATGAAATTAATTGACTTCGTTTATCAATTCAAATAGGTAATCATAAAGGGGTGGAAAGAGAAAATTGATTATCGTAACGTTGTGCACTCTGTGTAGATTAAAAAGGGCTAGTCGTGGCATAATAATAAAATTAGTAAGATTGAAGTGAGAACACAGCGGTGGCGTTAAGTAAAACGTCATAATACCGAGTCGGCGTTATCATATCTATATATATATATATATATATATATATATATATATATATATATATATATATATATATATATCGCTAGGAATGGTCTCATGAGTATAAAACTTTTGTTTCAACCACTTAAAAAGTTGTGATTTTTTAAAAATACTAATGCTAAATCTACGGAAAATTGATTTACCAACTTAACCTAACTCAACCTAACCCGAGCAGATGACAGAGCAAGAGTTAAGCAGGGGCAATTAGAGATAAAACCTAATAATACTAACAAAACATGAAGAAATAGGACATACGACTAATATATGCCATAACAACCATACCTGTCAAGTTCCCCCGATGTTAATGCGTTGGCTGGCAGTTTCAGGGTGACTATCACTAGAGGCAAAAAGGAGTTTAGTACTGTGATCCTCAACATAATACCTTGTTCAGGAAGTCTCACACTTCCTCCAACTGATGCTCTATAGTCAGCTGGTGGGTCGGGCGAATGACTCTTCTCTTAAACCTAACTTAACAGAAATAAATAAATTAAAGCAATTCAAAGTTTAAAATGGTTTTGGAATATATTGAAAAGGAAATTAACAGGAAAAAATTGAAATTTAGACAACAATTCGAAAATTCTTATATTGCTGACGAATAGCGATGAGAAGAGCTTCAAAAGGATTTAGCTTTGTGACAGCGTCATAAATATTTGCAGGAATGAATTGCGAATTCATGCTCTAGAACATGTTTAAATAAACTAATTATTAGAACAGTTCAATTGACAGAAGTAAAAAAAAAATAGTTACTTTTAAACAAAAATTGCAAAATTTGTCTGTTCAAGCTGTAAGTCAAAACAAAATGACTCCAAAACAGATGCCAAATTCTTATTTTGGCAGCTGTACATGCATGAGGATGCCTGTCTAGCGATTAAGACTTAACACAGGGTTTAAAAAAATACATATCAAAGAGTTTTATATATTTGTAGTTAGGAGATAATCTTCTATCGAAATATATTTATGATCCCTAAATTAATTTAGGTTGCTAAAAGGAAGTTGAGTCGATACCAGACCATGCTAACAAGGTATACGGAATTTTAGTAAATACAGATTCGTTTAGGGTGTTAAAGTAGTAATAGGAGTAAGGGTTGCATGCCAGTACTTGTGATATTACCTGAAGGTTGTGTTTTAATAATATAGTTGAAATTTTAAAAAAATCGTATATATTACTTTTTATTTAAATGTTTTAAAGTAATGCACTCATAATCTTTTTTAGATGTCTGGATGTGTTCAAGGTACTGAAGATATGTAAAAAAATACATGAGAAACTATTTAAGAATATTTTTAGTTGTCGGTTATTTTTTTACTTTAAACTTACATACATAGACCACAGAATGGTTTTTAAATTTTGCTCGATAACCTTAGATAAATGTTCTGAAAAATATTAGCTCTTTCCGAATTGGCAGAAATATTGTAGTATAACTACTTTTTTTAATAAATTTTTTGCTTTTTATTCCAAGAAAATTATTCTTTTCTTTATCAAATTGTAACTATTTTATGCTAGAATATATATCATCATTACTTACACATTTTTAAAAATTAACATTTAAACATTTTTGTAGGTATGATATACCTGGGCCAGAACCAAACATCAGTACTGAAAAAGTTCTTTTACCAACACCACCAAGTAGTATTAGTGATCGTACCTTAATCTCAAATTCCTCTGGAAGTAGCATATATTGTTTTTTATGTGGATTACATTCGGAACTTACTTTAGCTCGAGTATTGTATAGTAGACCTCAAGGTAGGAATTTTACAAATATTAAAGTATTTTTACAAATGCAGATTTTAGGAAGGAATGCACCTTATTTTCCTGCTTTGTTAAGACACATTAGTCCTCCAAATGCTGAACAATTACGTGAAGATGGTTCAGCCTTAGTTTGTACATTTTGTTATCACAGCTTAGTTAGTCAGTGGCGTCGATATGAAGCACAAGGTAATGCTTCTGTTGCTGATAGACGTGAATATAATACTCATGATTATTGTTGTTATGTTTGTGGTATAACAACATATAGGAAACGGGTTAGAGCTTTACAAATTAAGGTTTGTATTTTTTAGTGTGGGATATAATTATTTTACAGAATTATTTCTAGGATTTTCCATTTTTACGATTCCATCCACAACCCGAAAATTCTTTATTATTAGAAAATGGTGAATTTGCAGTTGTTTGTTTAGATTGTTATGAAACGCTTCGAACCCAAAGCTTAGAATACGAAAGATGGGGTTTACCCCTTGATAAACGACAGTATAATTGGATTACACAACCACCACCTCCTGAAGATAGTCCCGAAGCTTCTGTTGCAAGGTTACCAAGTGGTCAACGTAGTGATAAAGTTGTTAGTAGTACATAAACTGTACAAATCCGCATTTTAAATTTGTTTTACAGGTTCCACCCACTTTTGTTGCACGGACAAACAGAAAGAATTCCTCACCGAAAACTGAGAAAAAAGTTACTGGAAAATCTGAAACCGGTGAGTTATAGTATTTTTTTATCTTTTTTTTTTATTGAAATCAACATTGAAAACTTTAAATAATTCGTTTTAAAAAATAAACATTTGTTTTTATAAATTTTATGACTATCAAAAGCGATAAGAAAAATAATTGGAACCAGCAGAACACTCATTTTGTAAATAGTTATTATTAAGATAATTTCTTTATCTAACTTGTAAGTCAAAAGTTTCTTTAAATATAGTCAATAATTTGCGACTCTAGATAATTTTAACTGGTTTCTACTAGAACAGGTGCCGATGTTTAAATAAGGATTAAGATAGTCATGTTCGTTTTTGAATATTGTTATACACTCTAAAGATAAAGCAATGTACACATGTATTTAGCTGACCTTTAAAACATTCCAATTGCAGATTAAAATTTTTTGGGAGTTTAATAGTTTCCCACTCTTACTAATAACAGTATTCTTAGCAGTACAAATGTACCATTTAAAATATAAACACTCAAGAAAATTAATATTTTCAGTTGTAATTTAACTTACAAAAAAGTATATTGACAGAGGTAAGATAAGGTAGAACAATAAGTGTGATTTATAACTCAATTTGATAAACATATAGGATATGGGAAATCCATGGCTTACATAAAAATGAAGCCATCAGAATCAAAGATCAATGCATGTATTGATTTTAAGAACACTCATATCTGAATAAATAGAATGATGAAATTCATATAATATTTACAGTTAATTTTTGAAGTTAACCTTCATGTGTGTGCAATTGGTTAGCTTAATTTTCTGGAAAGTTGGTATTGTTTTTTAAATCATATACACAAGGAGACTGGTGGTTGTTAATAGGATTAAAACCTTAGTTCATGAGGCATGAAGCACACAGAGTAAACAATTCCAAATGAACGCAGTCTAACAAAATTAACTTTAATAAGTTTACAACGCATTTTTTCCAACCAAAAGATTGCAAATTGTGAACTTTGAAATTTCATATCAATTCGTGCAAAAGATTAAAGCAAATAAGCAACACATTTCTAATTATACACTGAGGAATTTCAGTTTTAAATTTATCAAAAATTTTTTAGACTGGCTATAATGCTATACATAAACATAACTTGGATCCAACTCGAAATACAAAATTACTACACCACATAACCACAAATAATTTCAATAGATTATGCTTCCTAGAAGATTTAGGAATAGAGTGGGAGTTGCTGAACAATGGCCAGTGTCTAAATGTTCAAACAAATATTTATAGAACGTTCATGCTTATGTATAAGCATCTAAATTAATCTAACAGTCATCTAGGTTGTAATTAAAATACGGTTTTCTACTTATTCAAATGTAATTTTATGTTCATCATTTGTGTATGTAATTTTTCCATGTTTATCTAAGTTGTCTAGAATATAACATTATTGTCAGAGTTAATGCTGTCTAAGCACTTTGTTAAAAATTGAAAGTTTAAAGATTGTAAAATATTAGTCACTAAGGAACATAAAGGAGTCATTGATAATGAGACCTCTTTGGTCATTATAAATGTATTATATGCATGTCATTGCAAAATACAGTTACCATAGTAGAATGTTCACTGATTGTAATGTGAAACAGGATAAGGGCTTTATATTTCACCAAAATAACCTAAGCTATTTATCCCCATGATTTGATATAAATCAGCATCGGGAAATTTTTTTAGCCATTACCGTAAAGTATATTTGTGTAAGTCAATATTATCCCCTCATTTTGAAATGGAGAAAATCGATATAAATTTAAATTAAACATTATTTATTGACTAATTTCACATGGAAAATGAAAAAAGCTGTATGGAAATAATAAATAATAGGTAAACCAAATAGAATTCTCATTTTGGAACAAAATAATTTTATTGAAAATTTTTCCCCTTTAGGTTTTGGAGAAATGATATTGTGCCGTGTTTGATACATTAACTTCAAAATTGGAGTTTATTTTAATGTAAGAACAATTTGAATATAGTTTTCGGCATTCAATCAATTTCTGTTTTTCGTTTTTATGTCCGCCTCATATGCAATTTTGAAAGTCTCTACAGCTTCTGACATCCAAAAAGACAACAGATCTGCTTTGTTCTCAAATTGAATAGTACTTCATTATTAGATAAAAGTTTAAGAGGTGCCTTTGCTAAAACTTGAGGCTTTTCGGGTATGTTAGAAATTTTATATTTAAAAAGGATCTACAACCCAACTGACAGAAAGTAATCTGGAAAGTAATCAATGAATCACTCTAAGTTTGGTAAGAAGCTCAAAACTGCACCCATAATGTCATCAAAAGTTGTATTTTCACAATTTTTCAAAACAAAATTAACTTTAAAAAAGAAGTTATTTTGTTTTGTTCTACTTTCTGTCTCTAATATAGAAGTTTTAATCCAAACATTTGACATATTTTTTTCTGGCTGAAATGATATTGATATCCCTTGCAATTCTTTGTTCAGTACATTTATATGCTCAAAAATATCAGCTAAACGTGTGAGATGTGCAACCAATGAGAAGGTTTTAAACGCATCTGCGGGAATATGCTTTTGATCAACCATAAAAATTTTAAGTTTAGTCTTGAGAACATATACTCCATTCAGAATACTTCTGCGAGAAAGTCACCTCAGTTCTATATAATAAAGTAGATCTTTATATTCAACTTCACCATTCTGAAGTAATTTACGAATAACCACATGTTTAGTGCATGTCTTATGACAACATTAACAATCTTGATGACATCATATGTGGCACCTTTTAGTGTAGGTTCCAGTTGTTTCACAAGTAGTGCCTGCCGATGGATCATACAGTGCCTAACTGTAATTTTTTGATTATTTTTCTCATGAAAGCCGAAAAACCATTAATATTACCCAATATAGCTGGAGTTCTATCAACAGACACGACAATGCAGTTTTCTTACTTTAAATTAATGCTTTGACTATTAATGTATTCATTAACCATTATTATACACATCAATTCCACGATATGTCAACTCGAAAGGAGAACAAAATAATTACTCTTTAAGTGCACCTGCAACTTTGTAGCGAACATACACCATCTGCTGTGAATTTGACATCTCATCAAGTTGAAAAGCAAAATAGTTGAGCCGTTTTAGTAAGAAAATAATTCCTTCCTTCACCTTCTCTGCCAAGATAGAGATTTTTCCTTTTACAATTCTTGCAGACAAGGGCACCGAATTCAGTTTCCATGCCTCTTTCTGATAACACATGATTTCTGCTATGTTCACAGCTACGGTTGAACCAAATCCTCATCAATAGTGCATGGTTTCTTGTTTCCGGCAATCAACCAGGCAACTTCAAAGCTAGCTTTTGATGCTGAACATTGATCAAAGCAACTTAATTGACTAATGCACATTGATAACAAAATGTGAGATTATAATCAGTAACATCCTACTTTAATCATTACATTTTGCTTCAGTTACTTTTAATACATTTAAACCTTTAAAACATTATTCGTGTTTTAGTTTAACCATTGACTTTGTTAATGCATCTGCTAACATAAATTCCATATATACATATTCAATATTTACCTTTCAGGAATCTACATATTTCCTTATAAAATGATGGTGAACATCTATATGTTTTATTCTATTATGAGACGTGCAGTGATCTCTTTTTTAATATCTCAGGGCACACAAAATAAAACGTACTGCTTGACTGTTATTTATTGCGTGTTCTTCAAACTATACTTCATACAATAAGTAAACTAAGGTAACAATGATTATTCCGGCACAATTATAACACACTTCAAGTATTAATTTACTGTTCAAAATAATAATTAATAATTCTTAAAACCAACAAAATCCCGATCGTCCGTGCGCCATGCTGGATGTCAACCGAATCCTCTTTTCTCGCCTCTCCGAGTCTGCATAGCGTCCCTAACCACAAACATAAATAATCCTACATTTTATACAATAATAAGAACCATCTCACGACCCCCTAACTTAAACTGGATTAGCCTAATCATAGTATAAGTTACTCACGAATGTATAAAATGCAAATACAACAGCCAACAATGAAACTATCTAAGAACAAGTAAAATTAATAGCAACAAGCCCGAACTTATAATACGATGACCCTAAGATAACAAAATTGTCAAAACTTCCTTACATTGGAGGCAGTACCTTATATGGCTTGAGATTTATAATATTATGTTTACCTAACTCTACACCATCTTTATTACATAACACATAAGAATTAGGACCTGCAATTCGTATAATTTTGAATGGTCCTTCATATAACAAAACAATTTAGCAGTAGTACTATCTACTGCTGAAGACTGATAATGGGTTCTTAAAGTACATAATCCCTACATTAAAATTGGTGATATTCACCTTACTACAATGCTTTTGTTGCCGCTTCTGGGCCTTACTACATATATTCTTATAGGCTATCTCCCAATGTCTTTCTAAACTCAACCGATTATTATCTCTGGTTTGTCATATGGCAACCCTAAGAGTTTTTCAATCTAATTAACCAGGACTTCTCCTTTTTGCAAAAATAATGAAGTGTACCCCGTGACACCGTGTATTACGTTATTCATGCAATCCTCAATTTTACTAATTTCCCACGCCCACTTAGTATGCCTATCAAAACAGTAAGTCCTCAACAGACGTTTTAATTCTTTATTGCAACGCTCCGTTAAGTTACCTTGGGGAAAATAAAGTGAGATCGCCTTGACCTTGATACCTTGTTCCTTTAGTTTATGCGTCCATATTTTGGAAGTGAACTGCGTGCCATTATCGCTAAGTATACACTTAGGTAACTGCACTGAAGGTATATACTCATAAGGACACGATTTACAATTATGGGAGCCGTGGCTCTTTTAATTGCATATAATTTGACAAAACGACTAAATGCATCCACCATTACAAATACTTGAGTACAACCCCCCCGAGATTTTGGCAATGGTCCCACTAAATCCACACAAACCATATCCCCAGGCCGTGCGACTATAACAGGATTCAATTCCCCATAAGACCTTTTAGAGGATTTTGCCCTTTGGCAAAGATCACATGCTGCTACTATATGTCGAACCACCCTCTTCATTTTGGCCAATAAAATAAATGTTTCATGTGTTTAAATGTCTTGTCGCTACCGTAATGACCAAGACTAGCATGTTGCTGCTGCACTAATTCACTAACTTGACTGTTAGGAACACAAATTCTATAACCCGGCAAACTTTCATCTCCCTTCCTAAATAAGATACCCTCATGCAACCTATACCACTCCCCTATTTTATTTTTTCCTCGTTCCTTACTTCCCGTTTCCTCTAGGGTCTGTAATACCTTTATCTTATCTATAATCCAAGACTCCTTACCTTGATCCTCCTTAATAGTTTTTACATTATCCTTCACCTTTTTTAACTCACTGGTCATTTTATATAGAAAATCATCACATCTGAATTGCAATCCGGTACCTCATTCCTTTTAACCCGACAAGGGATACGCGATAAGCGCATCAGCAACCACGTTATCCCTGCCACAACAGTATTTGATGGATAAGTCAAATTCTTGAATCAACAAAATCCAACGGGATAGTCTTGCCGATCTCAGTCTACATGTTAAAAGAAAACTTAAAGCTTTGTGATCTGTCATTAATATGACCTCTCTACCCAATATTATGGAACGCCATTGCTGAAGTGCATTGACTACAGCTAAAGCTTCCTTCTCCGTAACCGTATAACGCACCTCACCACCCTTTAATGACCTACTAGTGTACGCTATGACCTCACGCTCCCATTATCACTCAACTGATAAAGACAAGCTCCAAGAGCAAATTCTGATGCATCACATTGTATATAAAAAGCACGCAAGAAATCCGGATGAACTACTATCGCGGTTCCCACATACCTACTCTTTATATTTTCAAAGGCAGCCTGCTCGACATCAGTCCACTTCCATTTTTCCCTTTTTTTTAGTAATTGTAGTAGCGGAATGGTATATTCAGCTAAATTTTGACAAAATCTTCTCTCAAAATTGATCAACCCAAGAAAAGCACGTAACTCTCTAATATTTCTAGGACACGGATAATTCTGGATCGCTTCTACCGACGTGGATCAATATCAACCCCTTTAGCAGATATCAAATGTCCTAAAAAGGGAACCTGCTCAACAGCGAATAAACATTTGCGCAACTTAATAGTTATACCTGCTTCTTTTAATTGACTAAATAATGCATCCAAATGCACTAGATGCTCTTGCACCGAGTTCGAGTACACTAATATGTCATCGGCGTATGTACACGTAAAATGTGAAAATCGTGGGCCTAAAATAACATTTATACATCTAATCAATCCTGCCATGGCTGTAACTAAGCCAAATGGGATTACTTGAAATTGGTATGTTTGACCTTCAAACAAAAATCCTAGAAACTTACGATGCTCCTTCTTAACTTCAACCTGCCAAAAACTGGACGTAAGGTCAATGGTACTAAGAATCTGACCTTTTTTAAAACTCGATAATAATTCAACAGGGTTTGGCGGAGTAACATAATCCTTCGCCATACGTGCGTTAAGAAACCGACCATCCAAACAAATCCTCATTACTATTGTCCCTGGGGGCACTACTCCTTATGTTTTGTGTACTATAATTACTACGGTTTTGTACATTACTATTAGTATTATTCCTAAAATTGCGCTCTGTACGCCAATTAGTATTAACAGGTCTGTTTTGCTCCCTCATATAGGTACCATCAATTTTACTTAAATATTTTTCCACTTCCTCTATTTTAGTAAAACCTTGAGTAATAATTCCCCTTTGAATTTCGGCTGCAAAATGATTCGAAGCATTTCGATCAGCGCCGCCTCGTATTAACTTCAACAAGAAAGCTAGCTTCTTTTACTAATTTTAAAAATAATCGGCTCTGTTACTTCCCTCAAATGTACCGTATTTTATTTTTAAATAAAGATCTCTTTGTTTTCCACACCCCAATATCGCTGTTTAAAAGCCTCAGAAAATTCGGCATAAGTATCAAAACTACCTTCCTTAATTGCGGCCCATTCTGCGCTTCCCCTCAAACAGTTTACCGTTAAGGTAATTTTATGCCCTTCGGAACACCAGAATCTGTAAATAATTTTTCAATTTTGTTCAGAAAAACAATGGGATGTGTAACACCACCTACAGGATTAAAACTTAATTCGATCCCCAGTTCTCTAAAATGTGTTAGAAAGTTTTTATTATCGGTATTTACAATATTGTTTGCATTAATAGCGGTCTTGTTTTCATTAGCTCCTACAACCTCCTTAATATATTTCTTATCAATTAAAACTCCTACACTAGATTGCAGTGATGCTATACCCTCTGTTAAGCGTAACAATGCAGCTGCTAAATTATGCGACGTAATAACATCGGTCGCGGCTGTTGCCCCTTGACCTTGACCATGATCTTCAATATTTACCCCTTCACGTTTGTTAGGCATGTTTTTAAGAAAGCGTATAAGTGCAAGTTTATTAACCTGTCACTATAAAGCCATAAAGCACAACACCGTGATGACAATTTGTTTTGTAAATTGTCTACCGATGAAAACTTTCAGCATACGTTGTAATATTTGATTTACTTTAATATTACCTTTGCATTCCTAATCTTACCATACTGTTGACATTCCGTGCTATCAGCTGATGTAAACACCATACGTGTGTACAAGCGGACAACGGCCTTCAACTACGACTTCAACACGTCGCTTTGTTTTAAATTACACAAACTGTAACCACTAATAACTGTCTTTGAAATACTGTTTAGTTACCCGTTACAGTATGATTGTAAGAAGTTTTTTTCGCCCCGTTGGCATCAGAATGCAGTGATCTCTTTTTAATATCTCAGGGCACACAAAATAAAACGTACTGCTTGACTGTTATTTATTGCGTGTTCTTCAAACTATACTTCATACAATAAGTAAACTAAGGTAACAATGATTATTCCGGCACAATTATAACACACTTCAAGTATTAATTTACTGTTCAAATTTATAATTAATAATTCTTAAAACCAACAAAATCCCGATACATCCGTACGCCATGCTGGATGTCAACCGAATCCTCTTTTTCTCGCCTCTCCGAGTCTGCGCAACGTCCCTAACCACAAACATAAATAATCCTACATTTTATACAATAATAAGAACCATCTCAGACGTGCGAATTTTAGCTATTTGTTCAGCTGATTGATTATCACAAAACAAATGGACTCTCCTCATTCACAAGTTTTTAAAACCGTTCCCACTTAGGGACTTTGGCTTGACGTCCATTATTCTGCTTCAGTACTAAAAGTGCAACTGTATTCTGTTTTACAGCTTTCCCAAGTAATAGGTCCACTTCCAAACAAAAATACAAAACCTCTTTGGGTTCTATAATTATTTGCATCGCCAGCTTAGTCTGAGTCTATATAACCATAAATATTTTTTCCGTATTGTAAGTAAACAATGCCATGCTTTTTAGTCTCTTTTAAATATCTCGGTATACTTATGGCGTGCTTCCAGTGTACTTCAGCATGGTACTTATTAAACATACTTAAGTAAATTACATTAAACACAATATCGGGTCCAGTGCATATCGTCGGATACATTAATGATTCCAAAAGCTCCTGATACGGTTGATTATCAAGAACACTACATTCTTCCATAGAAAATAGCATTACAAAATTTTCTATATAATTTTCCTGATCAAGGTATAATATTTCTTTCTGCCTTTCTCTTTAAACCCTGTAGTGCGGACACGTGTTAATACAATTTAAGTATTGCCTCCTACCGGAAGAGGCGTGTATAGTTAGGAAATCTAATAGTGCATAGGCGCCGAAGTGTGGAGTGAGCTGATAACTGGGGATTCTGGTTTTAGCTTTGAATGTTGCAAGACGTTAAAAACGTCTTGTGTTGATTATCGCATTGTTAATCATTAGTTTTAAAATAGCGTTTAAGTCGTTCAGCTATCCATTTGTGTCCAATAATCTTCCGAGATTTTTGTATTTATAATAAAGAGTCCACGATCTTTATCCATGATTATTTTTGTTAGCGTTCTTTTAGAGGCTGTAGCAAACAATGGATTTGAGCACTACATAAATTGGCGCCCAACGTGCGCTTGGATAACTAATGGTTAAACCTGCCGACAAAAAACCTAAAAGAAATAAAAGCTTACGCATTATAAAGAATAAATATACTTGGAAAAAAGAGAAATACGTGCAAGGGTTACAGTCGACCAACGAAATTTTCAACGCCTCAGGGTTTGATATGAACAATTGTAGTTAATGCATGTCGAAAACTTTGAGTGCTGCATGTAACCGTTAAACTCGTCTGAAAAGGAAAACACGCAGCGGGCTGCGTAAACAAGTAACACGAATATAACCCTGAACTGTTTATCCCATTGCAGTGGTGCAACAATATTGTTTACGTTCAGAATGAAAGGTCAACGAACAGCGTGCGGCGCATTTTAAGGAAAAAACGCTAGCGTAATAATTAAACTAAGCGATTCTCGTGTAGTATTTTTAAGGTTACCCGGAAATAAATAAGGGTGTTTTATATTGAAACTACAAACAATTTTGAACGTTGTTTCATGTAGTAATTTTTAACGGTTGAGGTTAAGTTTTGCTAAAATAGTAGTTTGCTTAAAAAGAATGCAACGAGGAATCAAACGAATTTACAGGATTGGGTTTAACCCAATTGCAAACGGTTTTATTACACCTATCAAATAATATGATTAAAATGCAAAGTAGTATTACCGAATTAGCTGAAACAGTTCGCGAAAATGTTGAAACAGTTATTGCCTATGGATATTATAGTACCTAAATTAGAAATGGAAAATACGAAATTTCGTTCAGTTTCGCGCGATGGGGGGGGGGGGGGCGTCAGAAATAAAATTTAAGTCTGATGAGAAAATGCACCCCGTGCAATTTTTAAAGAAAATTGTAACTGAAGCAGTGAAGGTTAGTTTGGCCATTGGTTGTTTAGAGGGATCGGCAGCAGAATGGGCAGCTGCATGGGAAAGTTTGTTTAATAATTATAAAATGTTTGAAATATTATTTGGTGAATGGTATTGGAATGTAGACCATCAACGAGAATTATATTATAAATTAAAATATGGACAATTTGAAGCAGGCAGTCGCGCGGATTACGTATTAAGGTTGGTCACACAAGCCGATTTTTTTACTGAGAAGGTTAGTGAGTTTGGTAGAATAGTTAGGTAAACATTTTACACAGGATGCACAGAGATGTATATTATTGCAGGGCATTGATTCAATCGACGAGTTGGAAAAATTTGTAAGAAAAATTGATGGAAGCTTTTAAGTTAGGGAACAGAACAAATCAAAATTTGCAAAAGGACAGTAACCAAAATATAAACAATGCACGTTCTAATTGGAATAATAATAATAGAGTGGATTCTGATCATAAGGGAAATTGGGGGAATAATCGAAGTATTGAAAATTGGCGAAGTAATAGAGGTTATTGGAACAACGATCAGTTCAATTCAGGTTCAAATGAAAATAGAGAAGGTTTGAAAAGAAATGAAGGGGAGCGTAAAGATGAACGAAATGGAATTCAAGAAGTTAAACTTATTAAAAGTGTACCATTGAACCAGAGGAATTATTAAGTGATAACGAACAGGAGGTTTCACAAATAAATAAGGTAGCACCAATAATTAAAGGGGTAGTACAAGATCAGACAATAGATATTTTACTCGATACTGGCAGTCAAGTATCTGCAATATCGGACACATTTCTGAAAACTTTAAGGAATACGATACTAGTATTTCCTCTATCTAATGTATCAGTAGCAGTAGTTATTGGGGGAAAAGTAACCGGAATTCGGGAACAAGTCTTATTACCTGTGACGCTGAATCATACACCGTTTGATATTCCTTGTGTGGTAATACCACATCTAAATGAGAACATTATTTTAGGTAGCAATTGGTTGGCTCAAACAAAAGCAGGAATTGATTTTTCAGGAAGGATTATTAGATTAGCCGAATCCAAATTACAATTAGAATTTTGCCAAGTAAACGCAACAGAAAACTTGTTAAAACTTAACTTCATAAATCTACGTAATGCATATGCGAAACATAAATATTCAGCCACCAAAATAGAAAGGGCAACCACTACGGCGGAGACTTTTAATGATGCAGAGAAAAACCAACTCTGCCAATTACTAATAAACTATAATCAAGTGTTTTCAGAAACACCAGGCCGCACTAATTTGTATGAACATACGATTGTCATAAAAGACAAAACACCTTTTTTCAAAAGATCTTACCCTATCCCAGTTGCCTATTGCAACGAGGTTAAGGACCAGATCGATGCTATGTTAATGAAGGGTATTATTTCTGAATGTAAAACGGAATATGTGTCGCCATTGGTGACTGTTAAAAAGAAAGATGAGGCTATTCGTATCTGTTTAGATGCACGGTTTTTGAACGGGAATATGGAGAATGATTATATTATCCCACCGTTACCCGACGAATTGTTAATGAAATGTAAGCAGGGTCAGATTCAATCTACCCTTGACATGACGTCATTGTACTATCGAATACCCATTAAAGTAGAGGATCGGAAATACACTGGCTTCTTGTACAATGGGGTCACATATTGTTTCAACGTATTACCTTTTGGGTTATCGACGTCTGTTGCGAGCTTTATACGTTGCATGAAAAAAGTATTAGGTGGAGCTTTTGACGAGTTCATTTTAATGTACGTTGATGATATTCTAGTATTTTCGTCAAGTCCAGAGGAACATCTGCAACATTTAGAAGCAGTATTTAAAAGATTTAAAGAATGTAATCTCACCATTAAGTTGCGTAAATCAAATTTCGATAAGTTAGAGAACGAGTTCAGGTCAAATAATTTCCAAAAAGAGAATGCATATAAATCCAAGTAGGGTAAAATCTATACAGGAATTCCCTGTCCCTAAAAATATTAAGGAACTGCGAGGATTTTTAGGGCTTGTGAACTATGAACGCAGGTTTTGCGAAAAGTTGGCTGTAACATCTTGTCCTTTATTAGAACTCTTGAGGAATGGAACGAAACTTACCAAAAAGCTTTTGAACGGGTCAAAGAATTATTCCTGGAAGTAACGTTTATCGCTCACTCACCCTGATTTTAACAAAGAATTTTTTTACAGTCCGATACTCGGGACGTGTAATTGCTGCAGTATTCTTTCAGCTGAATAATGATGACAAGCAGTTTATTGCTTTTACTAGTCGTGTATTACATGGGGTTGAATTAAATTATAAAATAGCAGAAAACTTCTTTTTCTGCTATTTTATAATTAGCTTTTATTTTTGCACTCAAACAGTGGCGTACCCTTGTTTTGGATAAGCGCCTTACTATTGTCACAGACCATAAGGCTTTGACGTTCTTATTGACTATGAAATTAACGACAGGCAGATTAGCTCGTTGGGCTTTATGTGCACAAGAATTTAACTTTCAAATTACTTATTGTCAGGGAAAAGACAATATATTAGCGGATACACTCTCACGATGTATAGGGTTTGAATAAAAATTACATGTTCCTCATAAACAAAAAGTTGGAAATGCTAAAGGGAAATGAAAATGGGTGTAAAGTACAAGATAAAAGGCCGTGGTTTCAGAGTTATAAAGGCATTCTATTTAGACAGGGTAACAAGGAGTCTCCAGGATGGAAATTGTGTGTCCCACCCGCCCAAATACTCGATTTAATTATGCAACAGCATATAGAAGGGGGGTCATTTTGGTTATAAAAAAGTGTATGGGAAAATATAAGAGAGTTTTTGGTGGCCAAGAATGTATCACCATATTCGCCAGGGGGTGCATACATGTGAACTATGCCAAAAGGCGAAGGTTTGTAAGCGAACCGTAGGTATGGTGAATTCAGTCCTTTCACAGAGTCCTAGGGAATTGGCATGTTTATACCTACTGGGGCTGTTAGTATCTGGGTGGTGGGGACTTATTTGTTAGTCATAGTATATTCTTTTACGAGGTTTGTCAAACTATATGTGTTAAAGAAATCCACTGCAAAGGCAATTTTAAATAGATTGATTAAGGATTATTTTGAAAAGGTTCAGGTGCCTTAGGCCATATTAACGGATAATGGACTCAATTCCACTCCAAAATATGGGAAAAGGAACTTGGTCAGCGAGGGATTAAAATAAAATTTATTTTGGGGTATTTCCCGGAAGGCAACAAAACCGAACGGGTTAATAAAGAAATAGGCCGTTTAGTACGTACCTATTGTTTCGACAAGCACACCAAATGGGCATATTTTATTGACCAAGTGGAACGTCAAATAAATCAAGCAATACATAATGTGACCGGTTTTTCCCCTATGGTTTTGCAATTTGGGATAAAAGTAACCAGTGATATCCATAAGGTAGTTGAATATCCAAAAACAGCCGAAAATGGTCTATCGCCACAACAAATCATCTATTTAGTTCAAGAGCGGGTTTTAACAAAAGCGGCCAAGAGAAAAATTAAATTAGAAAAGACCATTAAACCTAGTATTTTTAAAATCGGTGATGAAGTACTTGTAAGGATGCATTCAGTTTCATCAGCACTTGACTCAAGTATTGCAAAATTCTTCCTTATTTACGAGGGCCCATATAGTGTTAATAAAGTGGTCGGTGCAAATTCCTATCAATTGATTGATGATCAAGGAATCTTGAAGGGCACACATAATATTAAACATTTAAAACCTTATTGTGCTCCTGTAAATAGTTTGGATTCCTTGGTGGCATAATGTGAAAATAATAGCAATTAGAAGTTTATTATAGTGTTGTAGTAATCTTCCAGGTTGTAGGAAGTTAAAGAAAATTATTATTCCTTTATGTGTTGCATTCATTTTGTTTTAGGGTCTTTAAGATGTAATTTAAAAAAGGTTTTGTTATTAAAATTTACATATGTATTCATACCCAATATTTCCATTGCTTCTCCCAAACCTTTTAATGCAAAATGCAATGCGAGACCTTTTTTTTAGATTATCTATACCTTCTTTACCATTATAGAAAACGTAAAGGTCTAAATACAGCACTGTAATGATTATCTTGCTATTATGATGTTTGATATACAAACAAGGTTCATAGTCAGATCTATTAAATCCATATTCAAGTAATACTTTATTTACTTTAACATACCAGGCTTTTGACGACTGTTTAAGCTATATATTAATATATTAATTATATAAATTAATATATTAATAAGCACACTGTTCTTGTTGCTTTTATTAACAAAACCTTGAGGCTGATCCATATAAATTGTTTCCAGCGATTTGTCCATAAAAGAGAGCTGTTTTAATATCCAAATGATTTATATCTAGATTATACTCTACTACTAAAGCTAACAACAAAGTAATTTTTGAATACCTAATTACAGGAGAAAAGTCATTATAATCAATACTGAACTTTTGAGTATACCCTTTAGCAACGAACCTTATTTTTTTCAGAATCTGTTTGAAATTTAAAACTCATTTGTTCCAAACAGAATTTTACTTTTAGACAAATCAACTAGGAATTGAATTCTTCACCCCTTAACTGTTGTGGGATATCCATACATTTTAAATTCACAGGTTCAATTATATATAATACAAAATTATCATAATTCTTAGGTTTTCTTATCCTACATGAATGCTGACTTGATGATTTGAATTCAATTATCTCATATGGTGATTTTAACAAATTTTTTACCATATTCAGCGCTAGAAGAAATGTACTTGTAAGTTCTGAAGTATGGGCACTACTTGGAAATTATGAATACATTAATTAAACTGCATATTCTATAATGCATTCCCATGTAGCGAGAGAACCAATAATATAAGTATTTGGTATTTTAAGTCGAATTGCCTCTGATAACAAACTACTGTTTGATTTCATTTTTTACTGTTTTATTTATAATTAGAAAATATGTATATGATAATAGTAGATTAAATAAACGTTCAATTACATTTTAAGATAAGAACAAAATACATATAAAAGAATAATAGAGCAATATGACACAAAACACAAAACCAAAAACTACTGTGAACACAATTATTATAACAGTAAGAAGATAATAGAAAAATTATCACTACTTTAGGAAATAAAATGAATTATCACTTCTAGTGGTGATGGGCACACCACTATACATTCTATAAATTATGTTTATATATTATTGTATTTAAATATTAATGGACAGCATGTAAAGAAAAAATAAATTTACAACTGTGCATTAACAAAACTATTTTTTAAAATATAATAATAGAACAAATGAAGGAAATACAAATCTGTGACCTACATTATGGGTGTGTTCTGTATTTTTGAAACATATTTTGAAATTGTTATATACATTTTTTTAGCAAAACAAGTTCTTCAAAATTGCTGTCAGTTAGTGCATGCCGTTGTGGGGAATTGATGATAGTCGCAAACGAAAACAACCCCACTGCTGGTCCTGAAGATGGTATAACAATGTTGTATCGTATAAACATCTGTCGTATAATAGAACAGTCCTCTTATCGTCCATGTAATGTAGGTTTTCTTGGATTTACTATATTTTATAACCGTGATTCATCAAAATTTAAAATGTGATCCTTTTGTTCGAACGGTTTTTGAGATTTTGACTTTTACTTATAGCTATAATAATAAATTTGGTGGCATTATTCAACAATCTTTTCTGTAAAACGTTCATTGATACAATAGTAGTAGTGCGGATAACATTATGTCATCTTAATTTGAATTGCGAATGCTCAATCGATATTATAATGGCATTATTCATTTTTACATCTAAAGTGAAGATTGTTATAACTTTGCTTCTAAACCGTCTAAATTTGTTTTAAGCATAAGTGTTCCAAACTTAAAATTCTTATTTTTCAACATTAGTAACTCATTTTTGAGATGCTAGGCAAGGTATGAGAATTCGATAGAATGCCGTGTCTCCATGCAAAACATCTAGAGTGACTGTCATGTGTTTCGTGATTTCACAATACTCTTCTAAATACCAAATTTTATTATTTGCAAGCGTATTCGAATCGCTTAAATTGAGTTTGGCCTTACTCTTAGAACTTGCTTGATAGAGTCATAGTAAGAATTCAATTTTGTGATGCAAGGATAGCTAAATGTATGGCCAATGGTTTTTTTTTAAATAATTTCGACAGATTTAGAAAGAGATACTTTTTTCCTAAGTAAAGAACACTTAGATATTGCACTTTTATGTTTTATTTATAAAGATGCAGCCGAATTTGACAAAATTACTTCCTTTCAATCTGTGGTGCAAATTCAATTTAAGGTATGGCTTCCACATTGAATGTGCTGAGGCAACATAATACATTCTTTCTTGTATTTGGCCAATATCTACATCAACAAATATTGATTGTTCTTCTGGTTTTTATGAACATATTAACTATCATTTTCCTGTCCTCATCTAATTTTAATTCTTTCAATGTTTAATATAATTTGTTCTTGTGGTTGGACGTTTTATTGTTATTATTTTTGGTTTGCAACTTATACATCCCACATATATGTGATTAACATCAATTACTTTAGAAACCTAAAAATTGTGCTATCCAGATTGACCGATTTCGCAGCTTGTCTGATTTGAATGTGTTACTATAATGATAAGGTTCTTGCGAAATGGAAGCAGCATCCAGCAGTTTTTGTCTTTTTGCAACACGGTCTGGCCATGCTCACTGCCCTCATATGTAGTATAGGAGTCACTTCCAGTTGCATCACTTAGTTCACAATCATACTAATTCATTTCATTATTGCTACATTCACTTGCAGTATTATAACTTTACAATAAGAACTGTATGCCGACAACAGTCTACATACATCGAGACCTGAAGAATAACTAAATAATAACAGAATACAACACAAACCCATTAGCAGATGCTATGTCAACAAACAAGTCCGTGCTCGCATTCTAGGGAGGTGGGAAAGACAATGCAGTCATATTACAGTTTTGAGATATAGAGTTCATTCCAAATTGCAAGGAGTACATTAAAAATTATGTACTCGTGAGTATAGGTATTATTATCGGAAGGCAGATGACCTTGAAAAATCTTCACGAGGCAGTATAATATTATTAATCAAAATAGAGAAATGTAATGAGAAAACATCGACTGGTTGCACAGCCGGTGCTGCCAAAGCAATAAATGCCGAGCAAAAGAGGGATATTTTTGCTAATAGCTTCTTGTTGACTTTTCGCACCTCTATAAACAAAAATGATATGAGCTCACTGCTAGATGTGATATCTTCTGAACGAACATATCTTGAAGTAAATATTGCTTTCGTCTTTAAAACAAGTTTTATTTCAACATTTAGATATGAACTCTTAGAATACAAAACGAAATGTAATAATTACGTCAAGTTTCTCTTTGCCTAAGGCTTTCCTTTGCTTTTTAAAAAACTTTTAATCTACAGGGTTATCGACGTTATACGCCACAAAGCATTATGGTTAAATGACTTGATTTGAAAGAAGTTTGCATTTTGGGATCGTTAGGGGCCTAGTGAAGCTACATTTTAAAATTATTTTCGTAATATACCGGGTTCCCAAGACACACAAAACGTATAAAAGTTGTATTTTTTTAAATGTAACACCATGTATATTATTTTATTTTCAGTTTCTGCTATCAAAATAAAGGCGAGTTTCGTTAGATTTCCGAAGCTTGAACCTTATGGTTTTTGAAATATTTTGTATTTTGTGAAAATGTAGCAATAATTTTAAAATTAAATTTTCAACTTCACTTTTGGTTTTTTAACCAAATTTGACTCTTGCTCTGACATCTGCTCAGGTTAGGTTGAGTTAGACTAGGTTAGGTTAGGATAGGTTAAGTTGGTAAATCAATTTTCCGTAGATTTAGCATTAGTATTTTTTAAAAAATCACAACTTTTTAATTGGTTTCGAAACAATGAGACCAATCCCTAGCGATATATATATATATATATATATATATATATATATATATATATATATATATATAAAATGGTATTCTTTTGTAGGTTTCAGGTCTTCTTAAATAATCAGTACTCTTTTTTATAAATCTAAGCTTTCGGATATATTCAATCCTTTGTCAAAGATACTAAAATATACAGAAATAATAATACTGTAAAATTATAAAGGTATGCTGTTACTTACTAAAGCGAGGCTACAGATATTATAAATTAAAAATGCATTTGTTTAGCAATACAAACATTAAAGATATAAACTTGTTGGAAGTTAGGTAAAGTTTGACATTTGACAGGTGTTTTATTTTTGACTGAAAGCTCCCCCTCTGTTTTTTATATGTTTAATTAAATTTTAAATAGCATGTTATGTGTGTGTGTGTGTGTGTTAGCAGCTGTTGTGTAGATTACTGAATATTTTTAATTTATTTGTTAGTGGTTTGAAAATTTAGAAGTTTATATATATATATATATATATATATATATATATTATATATATATATATATATATATTGATATGATAACGCCATACTCGGTGTTATGACGTTTTTACTTAACGCCACCGCTGTGTTCTCACTTCAATCTTACTAATTTTATTATTATGCCGCGGCTAGTCCTTTTTAATCTACACAGAGTGCACAACATTACGATGATCAATTTTCTCTTTCCACTCCTTTATGATTACCTATTTGAATTGATAAAACGAAGTCAATTAATTTCATATAATGAAAAGAAATATTATTTACAATTTTTGAAAATTCTTTAAATACACCCTTCAATCAATTAATATCATACGTATTATTTATCCCAAAATTTATATACTTTGAATTCAATCTAAAGTCACCAAAAACTACGTCTTTACAAAAAAATCTGGAACGTTCTAGATCTTCTTCTGCTTTATTACGTAAGTTTGACGTATGCAATGTTTGTTGTTGACTTCATTACAAGTTTTATATAAATTGAATAAATTCAGTATTAAAATTTATATAGAAAAATGGATCAACACCCCTTTGTTGTCTTCAATCGTCTACCAATGCTCTGCTTAGTTCAACCAATATTTGAGTACAGTTACTCCTCGTTTTCCAAAAATTTCCTTGTGCTTCTTTATTTTATATTTGTCTGCAAATTCTTTGAATTTCTTTCCTTAAATGCTTTCGACGCAGCTTAGAATTGTACCAGAATTGTACCAAAATTCAATTGGAATTGTCCCCTTAGAATCCAGTTAGAATTAGAACTTCTATATACCAGAAATATACCACAAATATAATTGTCGATGCTGATTTGAAGTGTCCAGTATTATTGTGGATGCAAATTTGAATTGTTCAGAAATGTACCAGAAGTATTATTGTCCACAGACTTGAATTATTATTGTCGACGCTGATTTGAAATATTATATCGACCCAGATTTGAATTGTTCACAGACTTGAAATATTATTGTCGACAGATGAGAACAACAAAACAAGAGAACATACGGTTGGCTACGTGCAATTTAAAGTTAAAAATTCCTTTACAAAATAGAAATACGTGACTTGAGAGGATTCATGTATCATGGTCAACAATATACAAACTAGATGTCTGTGTGATGTACTAAAGCATTGCAATGAGAAATTGGGATGGTAACTACATGGAAATCCGAAGGCTGGCGTGATAAGTGAAAGTTCAATGCATAAACCAACAAAATAAACTGGGTAAACCAATTGTACAGGTGAATAGGCGGGTCTTAAAATAGCTCACAAGCTGATAAATGAATCAGTCTTTCAACAACTAAGGCACGCTCTATACTGCTTTGAATCAAGATAATACGCAAAGTTAAAATATCAAATTAAATAATAATTTAAGTGAAAGCTGGCGATTGAAAAATTTCAATAATAGTACAAGCGCAAATATACAACAGAAATTCGCCGTTTAGTAGTTAAAAACGTTAAGTCCAAAATTTTAATTAAACCTAGTTTTAATATTTATTGACTTAGGGCTCTAAGAACTTATCTGAGAGTTGATTTAAGAATCTATCTAAGAGATAAAATAAGCATTGATCTAAGGATCCACCAAGAATTAATAGAGTTTAAACCAAACTGTACTACGCAATTAAATAAACAACTACCAAACAAAATCAATAAGAAACTGAAACAATCCAAGGACACTGGTCAACAGCACGCAGTGGCAGCTCTAAGAATTGTGGTGCATGCAGAGACGCGTATTCACAACAGGGAGTTCAAGAAGGACAAACAACAGATCAGAGATAAAATTCGTTAATAGCTTAAGATGTTAATGTCTTTTTGAACATTTTAATTTTTGTATGCATTGAAATATTTATGTAAAGGGTCATGAAAAATTTTATTGATACGAAAATTACGTAAAAGGGAAAGAAGATCATTAAACGTTCAATGTACTTCAAGTTAGTATACAGAGTTATTTTTGCTGGCTTTAAACTGATTAAAATTTTAAATTTGAAAAGAAGAAACAAAAAACGGCACTTTGACTTTGAGGCAGCAAAAAATAAAGACATCTACAAAAGATATGAGAAAAAATCAAACAAATTACTGAAAGACATCAGGTGAATTTCTGATAATAAGGAAGTAGAAACAGAAAGTAATAACATTAAATTCAGTTTAGACATGGCGACGAGATATTGTGAGGTATAAACAAAAAGAAAATAAAAAACCACGGATATTCTAAATTTAATAGAAGAAAGGCAAAAATACAAAAGCAGACCAGATGAAGCAGGAAAATAGATACAAAGCCAAAAAATGGGAAATTATTCGCAAATGAAGGAAAGCTAAAAATCTATGGATTGATGAAAAGGGCAAAGAGATACAAACTAACATAGAAATAGGAAAGACGGACAAAGGATACAAACTATTTAGAACGAATTTTAGGGATATAAAACCATATAGCAAAAATATAAAGGATGCGGGAGGAGACATTATAGACAATGTAAAGAAAGTGGTGTTAGATAGCAATAATATATACGAAATTTATAAGCCAAACAGGAACTAAAAGCACTAGAGCAGGAATCAGACATTTAAAAAGATTACTTGGAATATCCTATACTTAGAGATAAATTTGCAATAGTATTAAAAAGTCTGAAAAATAATAAGCCAACTGGGTATAGATAAGGTGCAAGCCGAAACTCTAAAAGTCACTGGACAAGCAGTAACAGAACGTCTCTTTCAACTTGTAAGCTATATGTATGAGACAAGCGAGATACTCAAAGATTTCAAACATAACACCATAGTCACTATATTAGTTTCAATAGAAATGCAGAGATCGTCCAAAGTATTAGGTAATTTCCAACAGATTTTGCGCTCTGCTTCTATTGGGGGAAACTTACTGCAGTGACGTCCTGTGTGGAGCCACAGGGAGCTAATGCGTTTGAATACAAGTGAAGATTTGTCACCGTCAAATTTAGCAAGGGATTGTCGAAACTCTTGTATAGAAGTTCTGACTGATGGAAGGTCGGCAGCGTAATCGAATACAATGGAGGATGGAAGGAGTGTCCAATCCCGTTCTATGCGAAAAGCACCCTTCACGGATCTGCGGAGTTAATCTCCATAGACCTTAGAATTAAAACCACGAAAATGTAATCCGTACTGCATCAGTTTCGGGTAAATGTTTCATATGGATGCACCAAATTTTACACTGCAAACTTGAACGGTCGGAACTGGAAGATCCAAATATTTGGTTGCATTTAGGTTTCGATTAGTAAAAATGAGGGCTATAACATCATTGTTTAAATTCTAACCACCATTAACTTTTTCAAGGTATTGAATACTGCTAAGTTGATTCTTCCAAGAACAACATATTAAAACACTTAGATCATGATACATTACAGCAGGTGAGAATCAGATGCGATTACCGGTTTAATGAATTCCTTTAAATTTTTAACATTATGTTTCCCTTTAAAAACACCTTGCTCATCAACCAATTATAGGAGTTGGCACCCGCTACACTGGCAATAGTGTAGGGTCCCTCATATACAAGAAAAAACTTTGAAATAGTACCAGCCAACGCAGAAGATAATAAATGAGTCTTTATTAATACCAAATCACCCACTTGATAAATTACAGGATGCAAGGCCTGTTCCAATTTCAATTTCCGTTTAACTGCCCTTCATACTAAATGTAAAACTTGTTGCCTTGCCAACTCAGGCAGGTTTTTGCTTTGGGTAGTTAACTAACTTATGAATATTGTTAGCGACAGATCTACCAGTTTGCAGATACAGGGGTGCAAAACCAGTTACTCTATGCACTGCTTGATTAAGGCAAAATTCAACCTCCTTCAAATAGCAAGCCCACTTGGTGTGCTTGTCATAACAGAAAGTTCTCAAAAGTCTACCAAGTTCTCTATTAACTCTCTCCGTTTTATTGCCTTCCGGGAAATATACTGACGTAGTGCAACTTTTGACATTAAATCAAGACAAAGTACTTGCCCATAGTTTTGAACGGAATTTGTGTACAATTGTCCGTCAAAATCTTACGAGGGATTTGAACCACCTGAAAGTAGTCATTGACTAGACGGTTAAGTATGGCCTTAGTCGAAGCTTTCTTTAGCTTCACAAACCTGCTAAACGAGTCCACCACAGTCAAGATATATGCCACCTCTCCTCTAGAAATGGGCAAAGGTCCCATCAAATCTAGACAAACAAGCTCTCCAGGAATTTTAGAGGTTACTGAATTAACAGTACCAATTGATGTTTTGCCAAACTTAGCTTTTTGACCAATTTCGCATGACCTCACAATCTGTCGAATATGTTTATACATCTTTGGCCACCAGATTGCAATTTTCATTTGAGCCATAAACTTTCTTAAAAAAAAAGTTGCTTTATTTATGACCCCAAAGCAATGAGAAACACTGGTAACAGGGCCTAATAAATACAAAAAAAGAACTAGTGATGAAGGCACAATCATTCAGTTAACTGTGTTACACTACTAAAATAAGTACATGAGGACAATTTCTTATTTTTAAGTAACCAATTATGTTAATATACCTCTACATGACATTTAAAGCTTATCAAATATAATTCCAAACCAGTAATGTGTACGGAATATTTAAATTTAAATTGTAAGATATGTTATTTTAGTAACTGATTCCTGATGCATACTCGACTTTTAACATATAATATTTAACACTCGTAAAGTGTATCACATCATGGATCTTTATAATCAGAGATATAGCACTTTAAAAGTTATGTACCCAAAATGCCCAGCATCCACATGCTGCTGCCAAACCAACCCTTGTATTTGGGTCCTAGGAACACATAACTTCCACACCCAGGTGAGTCAGAATCACTCTTTTTAAATAAGATACTATTGTACAAATGGTACCATCCTTCCTCCTCACTATTCTCTTTCAACAACTCAATTTTTCTCATAATCCATCCTTCTTTGCTCTGATCTTGTAGAGTTTTAAAATTCCGTTTTAAGTGTTTATATTCTTTAGTTAAACGGATGCAATAAATAGCTAATGGTTCCCAATTACAATCAGGAGTTTGAATCCGCGGTGCCGCCGAGCCTAAATAACGTGATAAAGTGTCGGCTAGGACATTGTCCTTGCCCCGACAATATTCAATCTTAACATTGAATTCTTGAATATATAATGCCCATCTAGCCAACCTTGCGGTTGTTAATTTCATGCTTAACAAAAATGTCAAAGCTTTATGGTCAGTAATTATAGCGATGGGATAACTCAGAATCAGTGTGCGCCACTGTTTTAATGCAAAGACGAAAGCAAGTGCCTCCTTCTCAGTTATTTTATAACGGAGCTCAACTCCCCGTAAAATCCTGCTTGCAAAAGCAATTACTTGTTTATTATCCTGGTCCAACTGGAATAACACAGCCCTAATGGCCCGCTCTGAACTATCAGACTGTACATAAAATTGTTTATTAAAATCCGGATGGACAATCGTGACTAAATCTAAAACGGCTAGTTTTATTATTCGAAATGCATTTTCGCACTCCTCGTTCCATTCCCATTTAACATCCTTTTTTAATAATTTAAGCAATGGGCAGGTTATTTCAGAAAAATTTTCACAAAAACGTTTTTCGTAGTTGATAAAACCTAAAAAACTGCGCAACTCCTTAATGTTTCGAGGTGGCATGAAGTTCTGAACACATTCTACCCGAGTAGGATTTACCCGCACTCCCCGATTTGAAACTAAATGGCCCAGAAACTCGGTCTTCTTTTTATCAAAGAAGGATTTTCTCAATTTAATAGTAAGGTTACACTCGACAAACCGCTTAAATATTTTCTCCAAGTGCAATAAATGCTCTTCAGGCGATTACGAAAACACCAAAATGTCATCTACATAGGTCAGTACAAAATTTTCAAACTCAGGGCCTAATACCTTATTAAGGGACCTGATAAAACTAGCAACAGAAGTCTCTAAACCAAAGGGGAGAACATTAAAACAATACGTTCTATTGTCATTTAGAAACCCGGTATATTTCAGGTGTTCTTGTTTAATTGGCACCTGCCAATACGAGGCAGCCATGTCTAAAGTTGTTACGTGCCGTGCCGAAAAATTCGCACTAAACATCCCAATTAAGTTTTAATTTGTAAGAATTTCGCGCCATAAATTTAAAAGGACGTGCGCGTATTTCCGTCACTTCAGATAGTGCGTTTGTGCCAGATTGCACGAACGGGTGTGCCAAGAGGGAAGAAGGGGGATTTCCGGCATACGTGTCTGGACTAGCCTCCGAGATGTGAACAAGTGTTGTTACCTTTGGTGTCTTATCGTATCTTTTTTTGTAATGTAGATTCCTTTTGCCTTCTCTTGACTATCGTTCCTTATAAACCAGTTCCTGTCGTTCCCTACATAGGAAAAAGAAGACAAATTATTTGGATTCGACCAGGGCCCAGCAAGAATTCCCACGCCCGAGAAAGATCAGCGAAGCAGCCGCCGCCGACATCATGGAGTGATTCTGAAGGAAGCCCTACATGTTCACGTGAGTACCCCGTGGGGGTTTTCTTTAAAATTTGTGTAATTGTTAAATTGTGTCGCAATAATTTGCATATCGTGTGACGTCATCTATAATTTGCGCGTCATTTTTACATTATCAAATATTGCTACCAACTGACGTAGTCTCGCGTACCTCGACGACGGGGCTATAACAAAGTGCTCAGTACTTGTCCATACTTAAATTTACTAAGCAACTCTAAAGAAGAAGGCAACACATTATCCTTCTCCAGCTTTGAATTTAAGAATTGTGCCTCTAAACACACCGGAGCTGTTTTATCTTTCTTTATCACCGTAACTAGCAGTGAAACATACTCAGTGCGATATTGGGAAATAATCCCACACTCCACCATATTGTTGATTTGATTTTTGACCTCATTCCTATAAGTGAAGGGTATGGGATACGACCTCTTAAAAAATGGGTCCTTTGTTTGTCATAATAAGTTTGTGTTCATAGATTCCGGTTCTACCTGGGGTATCTGAAAACACTGTACTATAGGCGCTTAACAAATTTTGTAATTTCTTCTTTTGTACCATCATTAAATGTTTCAGCTTCTAAGGCTGCTACACGAAAATCCTCCTCAGAATAAACGTGTCTAACATATTTATTACAGGTATTTATTAAATTTATTGAAATCGAAGGGTCGACCAATTTAGTTTCACTAAATTTTAGTTTTAAATTTAATATCGGGAAGTTAATCATCTTATCTTGATAATTAATTTCGGCCTTATTTATGGCTAGCCAATTGCTGCCCAAAATTAGCTTCTGATTTAACTTTGGTACCACCATGCAGGGTACCTCTACAGTAACTTGTCCCAACTTAATAGGCAAAAGTACATGCTCAGTTATTTTGTTTGCCTTCCTTCCTATTGCCCCAGAAACCACTAATTTAGCAACAGGAAAAATAGGCAGTTTTTGTTCACTTTTTAACGTATTAAAATACAATTCCGAGACTACCGAAATTTGGCTACCAGTGTCCAATAAGATTTCTATTTTGTTCGCCATAAATTTCACCCTCAATAAGAGGAGATCCACTCCATACAACAGGAATATCATCCTCATCACTTAATAATTGGTCAGGCTTTAACATGCACACAGTTAGTAATCTGACTTCCTTCTTACTGGACCACCACCGTATTATTTTCATCTCTACTAGCGGCACACCAGTTTTCGTTTGTATAAGTATGTCGGGACTCCCTGGGCCCATTCTGAAAACTGTTATCATTTCGATAACTTTGCGATTGTCTAAAGCGACTATCTTTATTTACTCGATTATGTAAATACTCCTTGTCACGATTTGAATTATAACTTTTATACCCATCATAGGTTAGGTCAATTTTTCACAAGAAAGATTCTAAAACCTCAATAGTTGCAAAACCTTGTAATATGATGCCTCTTTGCATTTCTGTGCTGAAATGCTTGGACAACCATGCAACTAAAGTTTCTTATGCGACCAACAGTTAAAATACCCAAACCTAACAAAAAGCTTTTATAATTAACAGAAAAGATGCACATAAATTCTTTGTAAGCGCTTCACGCAATTAAATTATAATAGGAACCAGGTTCCTTACTTACGTGACGTCAAAGGTCTATTAATAGCTTGCACCCTTCCAATTGAAATATGTGTTCATGTTATGCCGGTACAGGAATGCGGTACAGCGGTCCAAACAACTCTTCAACTACAAATAAAAAAAATTTAACCATCAAACCTGATACAATGATTCGTTGAACTGGGCGATTTTCAATAATTTACGACTCATTTTTAACTGGCAATTTTAATAAAGGTATTTCCAATTTACAACCTCTTTCTTCTAAAAAATAATAATTCACCTTTGTACCACCCCACGTTGGCATCAAAATGAAATGCTGCTTTGGCTAAAATTCGCAACGTAATCTTCCAGATTGCCCTTAATGGCTATGAGACTCGATAAATTCAACAATTCGGTTACTCAACTTAAACTTTATTGTTTCAAAACAAACCTCAGGTCGGAGTTCGGTCAGTTTGGTACATTGAATTATTATCATCATACCCCATCAAATCATTCTTACAAACTTCCACTCAAAACTATCGATTGTTCAAGAGCAACCAGTTTCATTTCTAGCGCCACCTACTACCAACACTTCCCCCTCTACATCACTAATCAAGGCGCACACTTCCTATTGCGCCAAACTCTTAATTTCAAATATAATAACACAATCTACCGCACTACAATACATAGCCCGAGCTGTATCTAACAAAAAAAGAGCAGCCGCTATGTTCAAAGACAACAAACATAGCAACCAGGAAAGAATTGTTTAAAGCATATGTGTGGAGCACAGTATGGCATGGATGAAATAGGAACTGACAGTAGGAGAAGTATACAGGAAAACGGTAGAAGCCTTTTGGAATATGGTGCTTCAGATGTATGAAGATGATAGCATCGACAGACAAAGTTAATATAGTTCATTCGTTTTAACTTTAGGATGACGTCAAACGTAGTAATAAATTGTTAGCAATTATATGTAAAAGAACTCCTAGAATTTCGCTTAAAGGATACCGTCATTTAACACATAAAGTTGGCAGTTATGTACGATGTTGTTGCCAATTCCCTTTGCCATTGGGAATATTCGTGTATCTTTCATTAAATGTATTAGACTTTAAACTAACATTGGCAATGTAGCATGTTATTTAGTTGTGATGTCCTCCTAAAGTTAAAGCAAATGGACTATAACAAAGAGATTTTAGAAATAGTCGGGGAAGAACGATATCTGTGGAAAACAAAAAAATAGAAGAAATGGAAGAACAGAACACGTTCTAAGGCAATTGAGGAATAATGCGGGATTTATTACAAGCAAAGATAGGAAAAAGAGAAGTAAGGGTAGACCTAGATCAGACTATTGCACATAGATAGTGAAAGATGTGGGCTGTGAGAATTTAAAGGAAACGTGTAGGTTAGCTCAGAATAGGAAACAACGACGTACGCGTCTATCCGGTTTCAAGATTAAAGATCTAATGATAACTAATAAAGGAAGTAACCCAAGCAAGTACCAGAATATTGCATTAAATGTTAAAGAAAGCATCCACATATGAGTATGATCACAAACAGCTGATTGACTTTCATTAATTTCAAATTGAAAAACATATTGAACCCTTGTTGTGTAAACCACGGGGCTTACTGCATTGAAATATCTATACTTAATTGAATATAGTGGATTCTGTGGGTGTGTTTTTCAAATCACTCATAACTGCCCACAGTCCATTGTTAATGAGATGTGACACTTTTAGCATTGGAGGGTGCTCCAAAGATTACGTCAAGGGATATACGTGAAATATCTCATTGCAAGTACTGTCCATTGTACTTAAACCTGATGATTATTATACGCAACTACAGATTGGTTTTGCAATATTGTAAAGTACTGTTGATTGTGCCAAAAGATTTATTGGAAAAAAGTTGATTCGGCAAATGTCTAAGTGTTGGGAATCTTGTTAGCCTCAGGTCGCCGAATCTCCTTTCCATACAACTGAATATCAGTGAAATAGGATATATATTTAGAAAACAATAGAACTGGAACTGAGCTGTATTTAGGCTCTAAGAATTTCAGGAAAATATGTAGGTTAGTTCAGAATAGGAAACAATGAAGGTATGCGTCTAACCAGTACCAGGACTGACGACCTAATGATGATGATGACATATCCTTAGTAAATTATATCGAAGGGGTTAATTGCTTTCATTTTTGTTTTTTTCTAGTATCTGACAGAGATTTCAACGTTAAAGTGGTACGGTAATCCATGCAGACAAGAGAAAAGTAAAGTACAGAAAGCAAAGTAACTATAAGCCCGCACCGAGTACCATAACAAAAATATGGGAAATCGAAAGAATGTATGCCATGCTAGCTAAAAACATCGTAGATGGGATGGGTCACACGGAAAGAAAAAGAAAATCTCAAATGAGAATGCTTTATTTACAAAACTTATAAAGAAAAAAGAACAAGTTATAAAAAGGAAAATCAACCTACGGAGAAATCCTGGAGGATTTACGTAGCATAACAAAACTCTCCACTAAAATAAAAAAATACCTTCCTTTAATCATCGAACAAAAAATCACACAAATATATAGAGAACCGTTATCGGTCCTTTAGTTACTATAGTATCTAAATATTACTCAAAAAAAACAAGTTACACAAACTAAGTACTTACTCAGTGTCCACGTCTCTTTTAAAAAAAAAACATTAATATGATAGTGGACACAGCAATTAAAGCTGCTACCAACTGAAATGCGTTTGAGCTAGAGATGAAAAAAATTATGTAAAAAAAGTACATCTAAATCATAACAATAAAAGCGATCGTTATCATTAGCATATTCTTAACATGAAATTAAAAAATTAGATCTTAACCGATTGATTCTACATCAATTTCCCAAACAAAATATCCCCCAAACAGGAGAGCAACTAAAATAAATGCATAGAAGAAAAATGTTATAGAATCAGTGTGAATCTATTATTAATAAATATTCCCCCAATAATAGTGGTCGCCGTAGGCACATTCCGACGGTCTGGACGGAGCAAAATCCATCTCAATACCTGAAAATCTTAACAAAGGAAATTCGATCATGTAGCTGAGTATAACATTCTGCATTTGCCTGCAAGAGTACCTCAAGAATATTTCGTCTGGCTTATCTGATAATGATGTTATTTCAATTTTCAATATAACCAAACACAACATACTACAGAAATTCCCATGGATCCTCAGTTATGAGTAGCTGGTATTGTATCCTCCGTATTAAAGAAAATTGAGTATTTCCAAGTTTGCACTATAAGCTAGCAATCGACAGAATCCATTTCGCAGCAGATACTTGTCTTCTAACCCATCATATCATGTCCACAAATGACCTCAAGCTTCTTAAAAAAAAAGGATCATCCGATATCGCTCGTCCCACCAATTTATTCTTTTCTAAGTAAGGAACTGACACAATCAGAAAATGAATCGAATAATTGACGTTAGTAACTCAAAAGCCAACCCTAATCCATTTGATAAAACACGTCGCTAAATGAATGTAATATTTCCGAAACAAATACTTTAAGAATAGAAAACCTCATTCTTGAATGTATTATAATCTTGTCTTAAGCAAGTGGTTTGATAAATAGAGACCAGCTTTTAATATTACATTGAAAGATTAATTTGCTATATTTAAATTATAATTGCATATACTAATAAAACCTATTGAAAAAATGCATATATTTAACATTTGATAACCAAAATATATTTCCATACTTGTAATAAAAAATTCTAGACTCTCACATTATCAAAATAGTAGATTCAAAATATTTAAATTTATACTGAATATCGAATAGAAATTCTACAGGATGCTTGAATAAGTTATCATTTAAATTGCGGACTTGCTGATACATGCAAAATAACCATGGAAACAGTACTAGATATGCAATTTTAAGTTAACTTATCATAACCCCTCGCGCCGGTACGCGAGCCTCTACGTCAGTTGGTAGCAATGTTAGATAATGTAAAAATTGACGTGCAAATTATAGATGATGTCACACAATATGCGAATTATTGCAACACAATTAAAAGTTATACAAATTTTAAAGAAAACTCCAACGGGGTACTCACGTGAACATGTAGGGCTTCTTGCAGAATTACTCCATGATGTCGGCAGCGGCTTCGCTGATCTTTCGGGCGTCGGCTGCTTCGCTGATCTTTCGGGCGTGGGAATTCTTGAGCCCGGTTGAAACCAAATTCGATTGTCTTCTTCCTATATGTAGGGAACGACAGGAAACTGGTTTAGGGAACGATAATCAAAGATAAGGGCAAAAAGAATCTACATAACACAAAAAAGCCACGTTAAGATACAAGACAACTACCCTTCTTTCACATCTTGGTGGCTAGTCCACACCCGTATCCGGAAATCCACCACTTGCCTTCTTGGCCCACCGCGTCGGCGCAAATCTCGCGCAACGCACTATTTGAAGTGACGGAAATACGCACACGACCTTTTAAATTTATGGCGCGAAATTCTTGCAAATTAAAACTTAATTGAGAATGTTTAGTGCCGAATTTTTCGGCACGTAACAAACTGTGCGTCAGATTATTTAATTACAGGGACGGAACATAGCAAAAAATTTAACACGTTCTTTCAAGATGTGTCACCTTTGAATTGCAGATGAAAACTCTTGAACAATACTGTAAATGTTGACTGTTTTATATGATATTGTAATAGTATCATTAACGAGATTCAAACTATGAGATGCGCAAGGTATGAAAAATGCTTTTGGATTAATATTTAAAATATGCTTTTGAAGACTAGTGTGTTTACCTTTCATATTAGCGCCGTTATCGTAACATTAACCTACCACATTATGTACATATATTTAGTGTTGTTAGAAAATCTAATGAAAATGAAGTTAACCCTATACCCATTGTATCGTGACCTCAACCTGACTTCAACTGTTTTGCTCGAATAATCTAAAAATGCAAATCTTAGTATGATAATAATTTGTTCCTTACGACTCATGTCAGAAGTACAGTTTAATATAACTGAAAAGTATTTAGCTTTATACAACATGGTTTTAATAACTTTCTTTATATTTCTTCCTATAATTGATAATATTCATTTTGCATTTTATTCCCTAAATAACAGGGCAAGCGGTTATCTTATTTGAATATTCAATGACTTTATAGCGTATAACGATTATAAACAACATAATTGCATACTAAATTCTTAGAAAGTCAGACTTAGTGATTAGTAATATCATTTCAGTTTCTGTAGAACGTGAAGATAACAGTCTTGTTATCGAAGATAAGTATCATCCATCCCCAAGAATCAGTTTTACATGTTATGAAATAATAAAGGAAATAAGTTCACCATATAATGAGAATTTTAATTTTAAGAAGGCTGTGCTCCACACATATGTTTTAAGCAATTTTTTCCTTGTTTTTGTGTTTGTTATCTTTGAATACAGTGGTTGCTTTTTCTTGTTAGATGTAGCACGACCTTGTGTTAATCTTTGTTTTATATCTTTTGCGCTCTTCCCATCGTATTTGGCTTCCTAGGTTGCAGAAATCCTTAATCTCTAAGTTCTCGTTACCTATTTGTATTCTAGTTTTTAATTTATTTTTCCTTCCTTTGCAAACTAGTACTTTAGTTTTATTTTTGTTTCCATTTCATTAAGAGCAGCTTCTAACTCTCGCTAGATGCTAATACCGCTATATCATCTGCAAATCTAAGTATATTAATGTTTTATCCCGGCATAATAATTCCAAACGTTTTCGTGCATTTAACAGTATTCAGTGCCTCTTCAAAGTTCAAGTTACAAAAAGATGGAGATAGGGCACATCCCTGTCTCACCCCTTTCCTAATATTTACTTATCTACATTCCTGTTCTAATTCTATTGCTCTTTGTATAAGCTATTCGTCTATCCCTAAAACTCACTCCAATCTTTTTAAGTATTCCGGACATTTTTTCCATTTTACATTGTCGAATGCTTTTTCGCAATATACAAACCTTCTATACACGCTTTCCCCCTTTTCTATTGGTTTCTCCATTATCACCCTCAGAACTAAAATAGCCTTCTGCGTTCCTCTGTTTTGCCTAAACCCAAATTGATCTTCACCTAGTATTTCTTCAGCTAATTTTTTCAATTCGTCTTTGTACTATTCTAGTTAATATTTTTGACACGTGTGCTGTCAAACTTATTGCTCGAAATTTTTCACATCTATCCAAGCATCTCTTCTTTGGTATAGTGACTATGATGTTACATTTGAAATCTTTGGGTATCTCGCCTGTCTCATGCATATAGCTTACAAGATGGAAGAGGCATTCTGTTACTGCTTGTCCAGTGACTTTTAGAGTTTCTGCTTGCACCTTATCTGCATCCGGTGCCCTACAATTTTTCAGACCCTTTAATGCTATTTCAAACTCATCTCTAAATATAGGATATCCCAAGTCATCCTTTTCAGTGTCTGATTCCTGTTCTAATGCTGTTAGTTCCTCTCCTGAATATAAATTTCCTATATATTCGTGCCATTTAACCACTTTCTCTACATTTTCTATGATGACGTTTTCTCCCACGTCCCTTATATTTTTTGCTATACGGCTTTATATCCCTAAATTCATTCTAATTAGTATATATGCTTCGTCTGTCTTTCCTATTTTAGTTTTTACCTCTTCGCACTTTTCATCAATCCATTGTTCTTTAGCTTTCCTGCGTTTGTGAATAATTTCCCATTCTATGGCTTTGTATCTCTGTTTTCCCGTTTCATCTGATCTATTTTTGTATTTTCGTCTTTCTTCTATTAAGTTCAGGATATCCTTTGTTATCCATGATTTCTTATTTTCTTTTTGTATATACCCCAGAATATCTCTGGCCACCATGTCTAAGCTGGATTTAATGTTTATTCCATTCTATGTCTACTTCCTTAGTATCAGAATTCATTGGACTTTTTCAAATCTTTCGTGGATATCTTCATCTATTAGTTTCTCAAAGTTAGAGTGCCTTTCTTTTTCTGTTCCTTTTTTGCAAATTTTTTTAATTTTAGAGCGGCGTTTATCATTACGATGTTGTCAGTGTCTATATCTGTTTCTGGGTAGCTCCTACACTCTTTTGCTTGATTCCTAAACCGTTGTCTAACAAGAATGTAATCTATTTTATTCTTCCTATATCTCCTGGTATCTTCCACGTGTATCGTCTTCTAGCATGATGTTGAAATAATGTGTTCGTGATGGTTAAATTGTTCTTGTAGCAAAATTCTACCAGCCTATTTCCCCTGTCGTTTCTCGTGCCTAAACCAAATAAACCTACTACCGCTCTTTCCCTACCCTCGCCCACCGCTGCATTAAAATCCCCCATAATTATTAAATTTTCATGTCCTTTCACGTATCTTAGTATGTCTTCGATATCTTCGTAGATTGGCTTCTACTACTTCTTCCTCACTGTAGTTAGAGGTGGGCATGTATACTTGTATTATTACTGTATCTACCGGTTTAGATTCTAATCTAAGGATGAGTATTCTCTCGTTCTTTTGTAAGTAGTCACATATGACAGTAATTCTATAATGGTAATTACCTGATCGTTTAAATGTATATAGTTTTATAACACTAATGTTAACACTCTGGAACAATATCATTAGGTGTCACCTTAAGATAATGAAACGAGATCAACTTGGTGTACTTACCCCCTGGCCAGTGCTAGCTGTATTACCTAATGGTTCCTAGTCCAAAGGCGAGAGCAGGTGAGGCATCTTGTTCAGTAAGGGTTCAATGGCAAACTGTAACTCATAATTTCAGGGAATAAGACACACGTGAAGTAATCCAAATAAACATCTATTCACTTGTTGTCCTAACTGATCCCATACTATTTCATTATTTTTTTCTTATTCGAGGCTAATTGACAGTACTGTAATGTGATCCAAATGCATGCAGTTGGTTCAACATATGATGTTAAAATTTGAACAAATAAGTACACATGTAACACAAATGGCAGACAATAGATAATTGATACAAATATTCTCTTTTTTGAAGAAACGACACTCAATCTTGGAAAAGGTACCATTAGCATCTTATCCCACAGGCATAACCCTGGCCGTTGATATATTACCTCGAGTTGTCTCGGGAGCATAGGAAGGTGGACAAACAAGAAGTGGTATTTATTTTCATCATCATACTATTTCCTAGATCCAACCTCTCGAATGAAATCCAATTCCCAACAGTCAACGCACAAGATGACACTAAAGGGTGTATCGTGTGTTATAAGTAACGCATCCAAAAAGTGTAAAGATCCGAAACAAAGATCTTCCAAAATAACGTAACGTAAAGTGTGAAAGATCGATCAAAATTCGAATACGCTGAGATAAAGTACAAGTCAAAACGTACTAATACAAAAATAACGAAAGAATACAAAAAGGGCACCTATGAAAGGTAATTAGTTTTAAGGTAATAAAAAACGTGATAATACTTACAGTGCTTGCACGTGTAGAACAGAGTGAATAACAATTTCCAGCACACTGCTGATTAACCGAATATAACATAATCGGTATAATGACTTTTCTGAAACAAATCCCAATTACTAAGTTGGTTAAGTATAACATTGAAAACACTTTTACAATTTCAGAAATTTGTCTATTATTCCACTTCGTCTAAACTGTCTGAAGAGCTGATTTGAAAAAGGAAGATGCTCTGTTGTTTTCAATTATAAAGACTTTAAATCACAAAAAACTGCATGATAGATAATCAACTACATAGGCGTGCATAACTTAACAAAGTAACGCTCGAAAGTAAAAGTTGAAATTACAAGATCTGTAAGTATGGTTTTAAGAATTACACAAGCATGTACCATTAGAAAACAATATATATCAATGAAGAATTTAATGGAATAAACCTCAAAAGACTAAACAAATATATAAATCTATCTGAAAATGTAAGTAACTCTGTGAAACAGTAGGTCCCTGTTAAGAATATTCAAATGATGAGACAGGAACACAACTGCGCATGTCTGGCTGTCTGTTAAATTGACATAAACATTTACTAATATCAAAACATTCCTTGAAATTGAATTTCTATAGACGTAAAGAATAATTGGATAATTAAGAAGCTTAGAATTAATTCAAAATTATACCTATTCTAAATCGTGAGTATAAAATGAAACCACTCAACACTTGATCACTGAAATCTTTCTAGATCTTCCAATGCCTTTCAGAATTACAACCAATTTACAATTTTATACATTGAAACAGAAAAATATATTTGTACAATAGAAACAACACTTGGATAATAACTTTAAGAATTTAAACTATTTAATTTAACGAAAACCTTTTACGAAGAATTCCTGTAACCAACACATTTGTCAATGTTAACACATCTGTACAATTTAGAAGAGAAAGTATATCCTTTTAATCATTAGTAAAATATTTACAAAACAATCTTATTAAGAACTAACTATTAAATAAATGAAATAATGATCTCTACCCAAATGTAATATTTATTAATGAATGTAAACCTATACCTTGAAGATTATAGGCAACCAAACTATCATCCCAAAATAATAATTACATATACTAGCTTAGTGACCGCATAACATGCGAAAACGGGCTGTCACATACTCCCCTTTTTTCCAAAAGAAAACTTTGAGAAAGTTTTCGACAAAAATTCACAAACCACAAATCAAAATTAATGTAGTAATAAAAATAAAAACAATTTACTACTTCTCATCAGGATATAGTGTAAAATCAGGTTTAAGGTCTGATATATGCCATTTTCCCCTACTGTTACTCTTACTATCCTCTAACTCATATGTATTTGTCCCTAATTTTTTCCGAACTTTATAAGGACCGGAAAGGAAAACTTTCTTGCTAGTTTTGCAGAAAAGTTTTTGCCTGCATCAGATAGGTGGTACTCTCTTTTCCAACAAAAATCACCTGTATCTAAATGTACCGGTCTGTGACGTAAATTATAAGTGTTTATTTCTAATATGAGCTTCCATAAGCTTTTCTATAACAAATTGTCTTATACTGTGTAATTTATCACATTTCTCTATACTAACATTATCCTCAATTCCATTATCTAAATTATCTACAAGAACTTTTTTCTCATCATCATCCCTATACTGTTTTCCGTCAACTACCATTTCTACTCCAAAATTAATAAAATATGGTGTATTGTTTCCGATTTAGCTGTACGCATAGCACAACCTACTTTGAATAAATTTTTGTCCCAAGTTTTCTGACTTTCTCCTATACAGTGTGTACAGTATAAAATACAGTACATGGGGATCTTGGAAACTGTAGGAGATACGATCTTGGTTAAATGGGACAAAAGTTGCATAATCATGAGGGTATCTCAGATCGGTTTTCAAATTTCAAAAATTTTTGATAGGTTACTAGATAGAGGCAAAAAACACAAAATTGACAATTTCTTTATTTGCTCGTAGTTAGTCTACTAATTGAAATAGAATGTTCAAATTTGGTACATCATGGTAATTCCCCATTGCGCTTCATATTTTCAACGTAGATTTTGTCTAGGGCATCTAGATTTTGCGTGACGATGTTCAACATTTTATTTTTAAATAGCCGCCATATTGGATTTTTACATTTTTGAAATGCTGACAAAAACCCCCCTTCCAAAGAGGTATAACATGGCTGTGTTTGATTGAATCAAAACACTAAAAATCACATCATTATGTTTTGGTCGTAGTAGGCTTTAATTTCCATTATGACAAAGAGAAACAATTGCTCAACATCTGAGAAACGTCAAAGTTTATCCTTTATTTTATGTTTCAAGTAGTGCAGTTTAAAAAAACAGTTAATTAATTTACATAGAAATTTAAGCAAAGCATTTGCGCTTGAAATGGATTGCTTCACTAACCGTGATAAATATCAAATGTTAGAGTGTTTTATTCTTTCTGGAAAGAATGATGTTAAAGCCGCTGAATTGTATTTAAATAAATACCCAGAAAAACATCAACCAAACAGATGTATGTTTCGGAGATTACAAAATAATTTAATAAATTATGGTAGTTTTGGCTTGTCTAAGAGAAATAGGCAAATTAAAAAAGATAATGAAAACAGCGTTTTACAAACAGTTGTCGAAAATCCTCGTACTTCTCTTAGACAAATTCAGAATATAACAGGTGTTGCTCATTCTACGGTAAGAGCTATTTTAAAACGTTTCAAGTACCATCCATATCTTGAACGACCATGTCAGGGATTGCGTACTGGAGATCAAATTCGAAGAATGGAATTTTGTGCTTGGTACATCAGAAAGTGCAACGAAAATTCAAATTTTGCATATACAATTTTGTGGTCTGACGAAAGTCGATTTACAAATTGTGGTATGTTCAACCGCAAAAATACAATTTTTTGGTCAGATGAAAATCCACATTTGAACCGCCAAGTTAGACATCAAGTTAAATGGGGATTCGACGTCTGGATTGGTATTATTGGAAGGTACATTATAGGTATGTTTTTTTATGATGCAAATTTAAACTCTGCGAGATACTTAGATTTATTGCAGGGAAATGTGGCAGATAGACTAATGGAGCTTCCACTCGCTACTTTGCAAAATATGATTTTCAAAATGATGGCGCTCCACCCACAATGCTCTGATTATTAGAAATTTTTAAATTCTGAGTATAATGAAAACTGGATTGGAAATCGGGGACCAATTAAGTGGCTGGCGAGATCACGGATTTAACTCCTCTAGATTTCTTTATATGGGGCCATTTAAAAAGTCGTGTGTACTCAAAAACGTATGATAATGTAGGCCAATTACAACAAGCAGTCCAAGAGGCCGTAAATAAAATAACTCCAACTATGATAAGACGATCTTGCAAAGATGTTTATAAAAGGTGTCGGTTGTGTGTTCAACAAAATGGGGGGTTATTTGAACATTTAAAATAAATAATGAATTCATGTGGCTGACTATTGTTATATTTTTTTCCTTGATTGTTAATTTGCAATTGTCTGAACATGAATGACAACTAAAAACAGCTTAAATAATATTTTGTATTGAATAGATGCTAGTTGAATTTATTCCTTGTTAATGCATAGTTATGTAAGTTGTGATTAATACAGATTTATTTTCAATTTTCTACGTTTTTTGTTGTTTTTATTACCACTGAAGATTGAGTTTAAAATTTTTAGAGCAATTGTTTCTCTGTCATAATGGAAATTAAAGCCTACTACGACCAAAACATAATTATGTGATTTTTAGTGTTTTGATTCGATCAAACATAGCCATGTTTTACCTTTTTGGAAAGGGTTTTTGTCAGCATTTCAAAAATGTAAAAATCCAATATGGCGGCTATTTAAAAATAAAAAGTTGAACATCGTCACGCAAAATCTAGATGCCCTAGACAAAATCTAAGTTGAAAATGTGAAGCGCAGTGGGGAATTACCATGATGTACCAAATTTGAACATTCTATTTCAATTAGTAGACTAACTACGAGCAAATAAAGAAATCATCAATTTTGTGTTTTTTGCCTTTATCTAGTAACCTATGAAAAATTTTTGAAATTTGAAAACCGATCTGAGATACCCTCATGATTATGCAACTTTTGTCCCATTTAACCAAGATCGTATCTCCTACAGTTTCCAAGATCCCCATGTACTGTATTTTATACTGTACACACTGTATATGCTGTTAACATAGTTCTGAAAATTCGATTGTATCGCTCTGCAGGATTATTTTCAGGAGAATATAGTGGTGTATTTATAAGCTTGACATTATAGCATTTTGCTAGTTTGTTTAACTCTTTACTTTTATACGGACAGGCTGTCACACAGTCTTCTATCTTTTTTCACTTAACTATCATCACACCCGAATTTCCTTCCTCTGATCCTGTATAAATTGCCCTAAAGTCTCCACTCCAAAAATCCCCTGACTCTGGCCAGCTAACTTCACTGATTCCTACTGTGTCGAGTGCTATCCTACCCATTTCAATTTTCAAGTTCTCTAGCTTACCTACTTGCTTCATACTTCTGACATTCCACGCTCTGACTCGCAAAATGTTCACGACTCTTCCTTAAAACTTTCGGATCTCTTCCTCCGAAGCAGTCCCCTCCCGGAGATCCGAATGGGGGACTATTTTAATTCCGGAAGCTGTTACTTACAATTTAAGAACGCTGTGTACTTGGGAGGTAATGTGGTGGTCTGCCGTTGCCTTCCACATCGCAGTAGTGTGTCTTAGAATGCCATACCGACACCTATGGTCTCTGCCACTCCAAGCACTGAAACAGCCGCTGCCCTCTTTCGGGGACCTGTCTTAGTCTGGTTCCTCACGAAGGACCCTATTACTTTGGTTGGACTTGTAATTTGGCTCTTTAGATCACTGGAACACACAAATCCATTCTACCCATTTTAGTAATCTAGAACTTCTTCAACGTGCAGATCCATTCGGAATGGGACATTATCCTTATACTTTAAATTTAAAAAAAAAATTTTATACATTAATACTTATGTTAGACAACTATAATGTACATAACCTTAGACTTTGCTGCAATAATAAGGTACAATATAATAGACCAATATGTATTTCCTCTATTTTTTTTTTACATGATTACACAAGTGACAGCTTATTTTACCTATGCTAACAAATATAATGTTGAAACACTAAATTAAATTGCATCTTTTTTGTAGAAGTAATAAGTAAATCAGTCCTTTGAAGTGCAGTAAGTTTTTGCCACCACAAAAGAAAACAGCGGGCGACATTGTTTTGTCTAGAAAGGGTAACTAAAATTACACAAACACAACCTGTAAAATAATCGCAACCCCAGCTTTCACCCACTGGTTTTGAAAATAACAATGATACACACTTCCACACTTCAACAAAAAGACACTAACTATATTATTGTTGACTTTTATATTAATGTTAACTAACTTTACGTTCGCAGAAAAAGAAGCACAATGAGTTTGTTTCTCAGGCCGCTTTTTTTTTAAATTTTTATATTACTAACAGCGGCTTGAAAATATCAATTTTTACTTGGTAATGGTTATTTGCCGCCTATGGTGTGATGTAACACTCTGCGCATCCTAGGTATCTTTAATTGACGTAATAACAGCGCATCTAGTATTTAGGCTACAGTGCCTAAATACTTTTGTCCTGTATAACTAATGTATCACTCCAGCTACATTGTACGTGACATCTCAAGTTTAGTTAAAGCACAGTATTCGGATCTTCGGACGTTGCTTAATACTCCTTTGCAATTATATTAAATTTAGGGTTAATTTCACTTGTTAATGGCGGCTATCTATACATAAAATTAGTTTGCTTTTAATAAACACTTAGTTGGTAAGATGATGTATAACTACGATTAGTTATTAAAAATGACACTTTTACTCGTAAAAACTTGAAAATACAGGACAGGTAATTTTTATTTTCCGTTTTTCATCGGAGAAAAACGTAATGGCTGCACTTCAAGAACGTATTGAATTTTGATTCTCGATATAGTACACGCCGTGTGAAATAGTTTATTCTATTATGCAAGTTCGAGTGCAAACGTACAAAAAATACTTTTCGGAATCGCCGTTAAAATTATATTTAGAATTTAAAATAGTATAACCTTCGGCACAGGCTGTATGTAAACTGCAGTATAATTTAATGAAAGGGGGAACATTGTAACATGCGCATTTACAAGGGTTTATGTGGAATAGTATCTAGGGTCGTGGAACACGCGCGGGGAAAGGGAAATATATTCGCTCCCTATTAAGATATACCCTAGCAAGCGTATAGCCGTGGGTGGTTAAAATCAAGTTTCAGACAGACGGTCCTGCTTGTCAATATCGCCTTTTAGCGGTTTCTAACGCCCATTTGTCTTTTATTTGACACGTTTATTACGCTGTGGTTTGTAAAGATTTATAGTTGTAAGTGAATAAAATAATGGATTACTTTCCTTATTACGGGTATTATCATCATTGGCCAGGTAGTGAAGGTAAGTGAAAAGGGATGTGATGTTTTGTTTAGAAATTGAAATATGCCTGATCCTGCATTCTTTTTGTAGACTTTAAAAGAGAGGACATGGAATTTATGGTTTTATGATGCCACATTTAAGAAATTAATGTTACAATTTTCAGCATAAAATCTATTTTATTTTCATTTAATATGTGCTCTTCTCATTAGCAATCATTTGTGAAAAGATAACTTAATTATATCATTTAATTTTCTTCACTCCTGAAACAAACAAAATGATTAATTAGTGATCGGATTTGAGCTACATTTCCATCTCGGCCGATATTTAAATATCAAATAATATGGTATATATTTTGTGGATGTTTTTATATCGCTTTGTTCTTATTGCAATTAATGCATGCTTTTTAATCATTGATTTTGTGAGCTTCGCTCTGCAAGTAGCATTAAAAACAAAAAGTTGTAAGGCATTTAATCCTGATATATTGTTTTTTTTACCATTTAGTTGTATTGTAAATTCTGTTCCAGGTTTTAATTGACAAAAATATACTGAACTATTATAAATATTAATATACACTCTAAAAACTACCTGTGTGAAGTTAGCTGCTAAATGTTAGCTGCCAATTTACGAAGTGATCCGAATAGTGGCGGAGCATCCACAACTTCGCATCTATATAATTTAACATGCATTTTCAATCAGTTTCCAAATAAGTAATAAATCAACACGATATCTTAATTTTTACGAACGGCTACAGAATATGGCAATACAAGCAATTTTTACATTAACACATTTAACCAATTATAAACCCACGTCCAGTAGATAAAAATACCTTTGAAAATTCGACAATAAAAATGGCGCTAGGGTATCAAGATCCGGCCAACGGATAATTGTTGACACATTCTATCTCTAACTATGCCATAGCAGAAAGTTACTGGCAAAAGCCTAAATGTACAAAAAAATAATTATTTTTATTATGCAATTTTGAAAACTTTGAAAATTCGTAAATAAACATGGCGCAAACGTATCCAGATCCGACCGACCGATTATTGTTGATACATTCCATCTCTAACTATCCTATAGCAGAAACTTACTGACAAAACCCTAAATGCATTTGCGCCATTTTTATTTACGAATTTTCAAAGTTTTCAAAATTGCATAATGAAAATAATTAATTTTTTGGACATTTAGGGTTTTGCCAGTAACTTTCTGCTATAGTATAGTTAGATATGAAATGTATGAACAATAATCGGTCGGTCGGATCTGGATGCGTTTGCGCCATTTTTATTTAACGAATTTTCAAAGTTTTCAAAATTGCATAATGAAAATAATTAATTTTTGGACATTTAGGGTTTTGCCAGTAACTTTCTGCTATAGTATAGTTAGATATGAAATGTATGAACAATAATCGGTCGGTCGGATCTGGATGCGTTTGCACCATTTTTATTTAACGAATTTTCAAAGTTTTCAAAATTGCATAATGAAAATAATTAATTTTTGGACATTTAGGGTTTTGCCAGTAACTTTCTGCTATAGTATAGTTAGATATGAAATGTATGAACAATAATCGGTCGGTCGGATCTGGATGCGTTTGCACCATTTTATTTACGAATTTTCAAAGTTTTCAAAATTGCATAATGAAAATAATTAATTTTTGGACATTTAGGGTTTTGCCAGTAACTTTCTGCTATAGTATAGTTAGATATGAAATGTATGAACAATAATCGGTCGGTCGGCATCTGGATGCGTTTGCACCATTTTTATTTACGAATTTTCAAAGTTTTGCAAAATTGCATAATGAAAAATAATTAATTTTTGGACATTTAGGGTTTTGCCAGTAACTTTCTGCTATAGTATAGTTAGATATGGAATGTATGAACAATAATCGGTACGGTCGGAATCTGAAAACCTAAGCGTTTGCGCCTATTTTTATTTACGAATTTTCAAAGTTTTCAAAATTGCATAATGAAAATAATTAATTTTTGGACATTTAGGGTTTTGCCAGTAACTTTCTGCTATAGTATAGTTAGATATGAAATGTATGAACAATAATCGGTCGGTCGAATCTGGATGCGTTTGCGCCATTTTTATTTACGAATTTTCAAAGTTTTCAAAATTGCATAATGAAAATAATTAATTTTTTGGACATTTAGGGTTTTGCCAGTAACTTTCTGCTATAGTATAGTTAGATATGAAATGTATGAACAATAATCGGTCGGTCGGATCTGGATGCGTTTGCACCATTTTATTTACGAATTTTCAAAGTTTTCAAAATTGCATAATGAAAATAATTAATTTTTTGGACATTTAGGGTTTTGCCAGTAACTTTCTGCTATAGTATAGTTAGATATGAAATGTATGAACAATAATCGGTCGGTCGGATCTGGATGCGTTTGCACCATTTTATTTACGAATTTTCAAAGTTTTCAAAATTGCATAATGAAAATAATTAATTTTTGGACATTTAGGGTTTTGCCAGTAACTTTCTGCTATAGTATAGTTAGATATGGAATGTATGAACAATAATCGGTCGGTCGGATCTGAATGCGTTTGCGCTATTTTTATTTACGAATTTTCAAAGTTTTCAAAATTGCATAATGAAAATAATTAATTTTTTGGACATTTAGGGTTTTGCCAGTAACTTTCTGCTATAGTATAGTTAGATATGAAATGTATGAACAATAATCGGTCGGTCGGATCTGGATGCGTTTGCACCATTTTTATTTACGAATTTTCAAAGTTTTCAAAATTGCATAATGAAAATAATTAATTTTTTGGACATTTAGGGTTTTGCCAGTAACTTTCTGCTATAGTATAGTTAATATGGAATGTATGAACAATAATCGGTCGGTCGGATCTGGATGCGTTTGCACCATTTTTATTTACGAATTTTCAAAGTTTTCAAAATTGCATAATGAAAATAATTAATTTTTTGGACATTTAGGGTTTTGCCAGTAACTTTCTGCTATAGTATAGTTAGATATGAAATGTATGAACAATAATCGGTCGGTCGGATCTGGATGCGTTTGCACCATTTTTATTTACGAATTTTCAAAGTTTTCAAAATTGCATAATGAAAATAATTAATTTTTTGGACATTTAGGGTTTTGCCAGTAACTTTCTGCTATAGTATAGTTAGATATGAATTATGACAAAACGCGTGAGATGCTTTCTTTTATTTAGAATTTTCAAAGTTTTCAAAATTGCATAATGAAAATAATTAATTTTTGGACATTTAGGGTTTTGCCAGTAACTTTCTGCTATAGTATAGTTAGATATGAAATGTATGAACAATAATCGGTCGGTCGATCTGGATGCGTTTGCCCATTTTTATTTAGAATTTTCAAAGTTTTCAAAATTGCATAATGAAAATAATTAATTTTTGGACATTTAGGGTTTTGCCAGTAACTTTCTGCTATAGTTATAATATGAATTATGAACAATAATCGGTCGGTCGGATCTGGATGCGTTTGCCCTTTTTTTACAATTTTCAAAGTTTTCAAAATTGCATAATGAAAATAATTAATTTTTTGGACATTTAGGGTTTTGCCAGTAACTTTCTGCTATAGTATAGTTAGATATGAAATGTATGAACAATAATCGGTCGGTCGGATCTGGATGCGTTTGCACCATTTTATTTACGAATTTTCAAAGTTTTCAAAATTGCATAATGAAAATAATTAATTTTTTGGACATTTAGGGTTTTGCCAGTAACTTTCTGCTATAGTATAGTTAGATATGAAATGTATGAACAATAATCGGTCGGTCGGATCTGGATGCGTTTGCACCATTTTTATTTACGAATTTTCAAAGTTTTCAAAATTGCATAATGAAAATAATTAATTTTTTGGACATTTAGGGTTTTGCCAGTAACTTTCTGCTATAGTATAGTTAGATATGGAATGTATGAACAATAATCGGTCGGTCGGATCTGAATGCGTTTGCGCTATTTTTATTTACGAATTTTCAAAGTTTTCAAAATTGCATAATGAAAATAATTAATTTTTTGGACATTTAGGGTTTTGCCAGTAACTTTCTGCTATAGTATAGTTAGATATGAAATGTATGAACAATAATCGGTCGGTCGAATCTGGATGCGTTTGCGCCATTTTTATTTACGAATTTTCAAAGTTTTCAAAATTGCATAATGAAAATAATTAATTTTTTGGACATTTAGGGTTTTGCCAGTAACTTTCTGCTATAGTATAGTTAAATATGGAATGTATGAACAATAATCGGTCGGTCGGATCTGGATGCGTTTGCGCCGTTTTTATTTACGAATTTTCAAAGTTTTCAAAATTGCATTATGAAAATAATTAATTTTTTGTACAATCAGGCTTTTGCCAGTAACTTTCTGCTATAGTATAGTTAGATATGGAATGTATGAACAATAATCGGTCGGTCGAATCTGGATGCATTTGCGCCATTTTTATTTACGAATTTTCAAAGTTTTCAAAATTGCATAATGAAAATAATTAATTTTTGGACATTTAGGGTTTTGCCATAACTTTCGTGTTGTTGTTGAATTATAACAATATCGGTGTCGATTGGATTTTGCATTTATTTGAATTTTAAAGTTTTCAAAATTGCATAATAAAATAATTAATTTTTGGAATTTAGGGTTTTGCCATAACTTTCGCATGTATAGTTGATATGAAATTATAACAATATCGGTGTCGATGTGCTTTGACATTTTTATTTGAATTTTAAAGTTTTCAAAATTGCATAATGAAAATAATTAATTTTTGGACATTTAGGGTTTTCCAGTAACTTTTGCTTAGATTTATAGAAATTTACAAAATGTGTCGATTGGATTTTGACATTTATTTGAATTTTAAAGTTTTCAAAATTGCTAATGAAAATAATTAATTTTTGGAATTTAGGTTTTGCCATAACTTTCTGATGATGTTGTATGATTATAACAATATCGGTGTCGATTGATTTTGCATTTTTTTTACGAATTTTAAAGTTTTCAAAATTGCATAATGAAAATAATTAATTTTTGGACATTTAGGGTTTTGCCGAATTTCTGATGATGTTGGAAATTATAACAATATCGGTGTCGAATTGGATTTTGCATTTTTTTTGAATTTAAAGTTTTCAAAATTGCATAATGAAAATAATTAATTTTGGACATTTAGGGTTTTGCCGAACTTTTGCTTGATTTATAGAAATTTAAAATATCGGTGGATTGGATTTCATTTTTATTTAGAATTTTCAAAGTTTTCAAATTGTAATGAAAATTAATTTTTGGACATTTAGGGTTTTGCGGACTTGCTTTGATTTTATTAAATTTAAATTTTCAAGTCGGATTGGATATATTTTTGTTTAGTTTCCAAATTTTCAAGTATATTAGATATAAATTATGAATAAGTTCGGTTGGCTTGATTATTTAATTTACAATTTTAATTTCAAAATTGATATGAAAATAATTAATTTTTGGACATTTAGGGTTTTCAATTTCTATAAATATTAATTGGAATTATAATGCGGTCGACTTGCGTTGCATTTAATTTAAATTTTAATCAAAATTGCATAATGAAAATAATTAATTTTTGGACATTTAGGGTTTTGCCAGTAACTTTCTGCTATAGTATAGTTAGATATGGAATGTATGAACAATAATCGGTCGGTCGGATCTGGATGCGTTTGCGCATTTTTATTTACGAATTTTCAAAGTTTTCAAAATTGCATAATGAAAATAATTAATTTTTGGACATTTAGGGTTTTGCCAGTAACTTTCTGCTATAGTATAGTTAGATATGAAATGTATGAACAATAATCGGTCGGTCGGATCTGGATGCGTTTGCCCATTTTTATTTACGAATTTTCAAAGTTTTCAAAATTGCATAATGAAAATAATTAATTTTTTGGACATTTAGGGTTTTGCCAGTAACTTTCTGCTATAGTATAGTTAGATATGAAATGTATGAACAATAATCGGTCGGTCGGATCTGGATGCGTTTGCACCATTTTATTTACGAATTTTCAAAGTTTTCAAAATTGCATAATGAAAATAATTAATTTTTTGGACATTTAGGGTTTTGCCAGTAACTTTCTGCTATAGTATAGTTAGATATGAAATGTATGAACAATAATCGGTCGGTCGGATCTGGATGCGTTTGCGCCATTTTTATTTACGAATTTTCAAAGTTTTCAAAATTGCATAATGAAAATAATTAATTTTTTGGACATTTAGGGTTTTGCCAGTAACTTTCTGCTATAGTATAGTTAGATATGAAATGTATGAACAATAATCGGTCGGTCGGATCTGGATGCGTTTGCCCATTTTTATTTACGAATTTTCAAAGTTTTCAAAATTGCATAATGAAAATAATTAATTTTTTGGACATTTAGGGTTTTGCCAGTAACTTTCTGCTATAGTATAGTTAGATATGAAATGTATGAACAATAATCGGTCGGTCGGATCTGGATGCGTTTGCACCATTTTATTTACGAATTTTCAAAGTTTTCAAAATTGCATAATGAAAATAATTAATTTTTGGACATTTAGGGTTTTGCCAGTAACTTTCTGCTATAGTATAGTTAGATATGGAATGTATGAACAATAATCGGTCGGTCGGATCTGGATGCGTTTGCGCCATTTTATTTACGAATTTTCAAAGTTTTCAAAATTGCATAATGAAAATAATTAATTTTTGGACATTTAGGGTTTTGCCAGTAACTTTCTGCTATAGTATAGTTAGATATGAATGTATGAACAATAATCGGTCGGTCGAATCTGGATGCGTTTGCCCATTTTTATTTACGAATTTTCAAAGTTTTCAAAATTGCATAATGAAAATAATTAATTTTTGGACATTTAGGGTTTTGCCAGTAACTTTCTGCTATAGTATAGTTAGATATGAAATGTATGAACAATAATCGGTCGGTCGGATCTGGATGCGTTTGCCCATTTTTATTTACGAATTTTCAAAGTTTTCAAAATTGCATAATGAAAATAATTAATTTTTGGACATTTAGGGTTTTGCCAGTAACTTTCTGCTATAGTATAGTTAATATGGAATGTATGAACAATAATCGGTCGGTCGGATCTGGATGCGTTTGCGCCATTTTTATTTACGAATTTTCAAAGTTTTCAAAATTGCATAATGAAAATAATTAATTTTTGGACATTTAGGGTTTTGCCAGTAACTTTCTGCTATAGTATAGTTAGATATGGAATGTATGAACAATAATCGGTCGGTCGGATCTGGATGCGTTTGCCCATTTTTATTTACGAATTTTCAAAGTTTTCAAAATTGCATAATGAAAATAATTAATTTTTGGACATTTAGGGTTTTGCCAGTAACTTTCTGCTATAGTATAGTTAGATATGGAATGTATGAACAATAATCGGTCGGTCGAATCTGGATGCGTTTGCGCCATTTTTATTTACGAATTTTCAAAGTTTTCAAAATTGCATAATGAAAATAATTAATTTTTGGACATTTAGGGTTTTGCCAGTAACTTTCTGCTATAGTATAGTTAATATGAAATGTATGAACAATAATCGGTCGGTCGGATCTGGATGCGTTTGCCCATTTTTATTTACGAATTTTCAAAGTTTTCAAAATTGCATAATGAAAATAATTAATTTTTTGGACATTTAGGGTTTTGCCAGTAACTTTCTGCTATAGTATAGTTAAATATGGAATGTATGAACAATAATCGGTCGGTCGGATCTGGATGCGTTTGCGCCTTTTTATTTACGAATTTTCAAAGTTTTCAAAATTGCATAATGAAAATAATTAATTTTTGGACATTTAGGTTTTGCCAGTAACTTTCTGCTATAGTATAGTTAGATATGGAATGTATGAACAATAATCGGTCGGTCGGATCTGGATGCTTTGCCCATTTTTATTTACGAATTTTCAAAGTTTTCAAAATTGCATAATGAAAATAATTAATTTTTGGACATTTAGGGTTTTGCCAGTAACTTTCTGCTATAGTATAGTTAGATATGAAATGTATGAACAATAATCGGTCGGTCGGATCTGGATGCGTTTGCACATTTTTATTTACGAATTTTCAAAGTTTTCAAAATTGCATAATGAAAATAATTAATTTTTGGACATTTAGGGTTTTGCCAGTAACTTTCTGCTATAGTATAGTTAAATATGGAATTATGAACAATAATCGGTCGGTCGGATCTGGATGCGTTTGCGCCATTTTTATTTACAATTTTCAAAGTTTTCAAAATTGCATAATGAAAATAATTAATTTTTTGGACATTTAGGGTTTTGCCAGTAACTTTCTGCTATAGTATAGTTAGATATGAAATGTATGAACAATAATCGGTCGGTCGGATCTGGATGCGTTTGCACCATTTTTATTTACGAATTTTCAAAGTTTTCAAAATTGCATAATGAAAATAATTAATTTTTTGGACATTTAGGGTTTTGCCAGTAACTTTCTGCTATAGTATAGTTAGATATGGAATGTATGAACAATAATCGGTCGGTCGGATCTGGATGCGTTTGCGCCATTTTTATTTACGAATTTTCAAAGTTTTCAAAATTGCATAATGAAAATAATTAATTGTTTGGACATTTAGGGTTTTGCCAGTAACTTTCTGCTATAGTATAGTTAAATATGAAATGTATGAACAATAATCGGTCGGTCGGATCTGGATGCGTTTGCCCATTTTTATTTACGAATTTTCAAAGTTTTCAAAATTGCATAATGAAAATAATTAATTTTTTGGACATTTAGGGTTTTGCCAGTAACTTTCTGCTATAGTATAGTTAGATATGGAATGTATGAACAATAATCGGTCGGTCGAATCTGGATGCGTTTGCGCCATTTTTATTTACGAATTTTCAAAGTTTTCAAAATTGCATAATGAAAATAATTAATTTTTTGGACATTTAGGGTTTTGCCAGTAACTTTCTGCTATAGTATAGTTAGATATGAAATGTATGAACAATAATCGGTCGGTCGGATCTGGATGCGTTTGCACCATTTTTATTTACGAATTTTCAAAGTTTTCAAAATTGCATAATGAAAATAATTAATTTTTTGGACATTTAGGGTTTTGCCAGTAACTTTCTGCTATAGTATAGTTAGATATGAAATGTGAACAATAATCGGTCGGTCGGATCTGGATGCGTTTGCCCATTTTTATTTACGAATTTTCAAAGTTTTCAAAATTGCATAATGAAAATAATTAATTTTTTGGACATTTAGGGTTTTGCCAGTAACTTTCTGCTATAGTATAGTTAGATATGGAATGTATGAACAATAATCGGTCGGTCGGATCTGGATGCGTTTGCGCCATTTTTATTTACGAATTTTCAAAGTTTTCAAAATTGCATAATGAAAATAATTAATTTTTTGGACATTTAGGGTTTTGCCAGTAACTTTCTGCTATAGTATAGTTAGATATGGAATGTATGAACAATAATCGGTCGGTCGGATCTGGATGCGTTTGCCCATTTTTATTTACGAATTTTCAAAGTTTTCAAAATTGCATAATGAAAATAATTAATTTTTTGGACATTTAGGGTTTTGCCAGTAACTTTCTGCTATAGTATAGTTAGATATGAAATGTATGAACAATAATCGGTCGGTCGGATCTGGATGCGTTTGCACCATTTTTATTTACGAATTTTCAAAGTTTTCAAAATTGCATAATGAAAATAATTAATTTTTTGGACATTTAGGGTTTTGCCAGTAACTTTCTGCTATAGTATAGTTAGATATGAAATGTATGAACAATAATCGGTCGGTCGGATCTGGATGCGTTTGCACCATTTTTATTTACGAATTTTCAAAGTTTTCAAAATTGCATAATGAAAATAATTAATTTTTTGGACATTTAGGGTTTTGCCAGTAACTTTCTGCTATAGTATAGTTAGATATGGAATGTATGAACAATAATCGGTCGGTCGGATCTGGATGCGTTTGCGCCATTTTTATTTACGAATTTTCAAAGTTTTCAAAATTGCATAATGAAAATAATTAATTTTTTGGACATTTAGGGTTTTGCCAGTAACTTTCTGCTATAGTATAGTTAGATATGAAATGTATGAACAATAATCGGTCGGTCGGATCTGGATGCGTTTGCCCATTTTTATTTACGAATTTTCAAAGTTTTCAAAATTGCATAATGAAAATAATTAATTTTTGGACATTTAGGGTTTTGCCAGTAACTTTCTGCTATAGTATAGTTAGATATGGAATGTATGAACAATAATCGGTCGGTCGGAATCTGGATGCGTTTGCCCATTTTTATTTACGAATTTTCAAAGTTTTCAAAATTGCATAATGAAAATAATTAATTTTTGGACATTTAGGGTTTTGCCAGTAACTTTCTGCTATAGTATAGTTAGATATGAAATGTATGAACAATAATCGGTCGGTCGGATCTGGATGCGTTTGCCCATTTTTATTTACGAATTTTCAAAGTTTTCAAAATTGCATAATGAAAATAATTAATTTTTGGACATTTAGGGTTTTGCCAGTAACTTTCTGCTATAGTATAGTTAGATATGGAATGTATGAACAATAATCGGTCGGTCGATCTGGATGCGTTTGCCCATTTTTATTTACGAATTTTCAAAGTTTTCAAAATTGCATAATGAAAATAATTAATTTTTTGGACATTTAGGGTTTTGCCAGTAACTTTCTGCTATAGTATAGTTAGATATGAAATGTATGAACAATAATCGGTCGGTCGGATCTGGATGCGTTTGCACCATTTTTATTTACGAATTTTCAAAGTTTTCAAAATTGCATAATGAAAATAATTAATTTTTTGGACATTTAGGGTTTTGCCAGTAACTTTCTGCTATAGTATAGTTAGATATGAAATGTATGAACAATAATCGGTCGGTCGGATCTGGATGCGTTTGCACCATTTTTATTTACGAATTTTCAAAGTTTTCAAAATTGCATAATGAAAATAATTAATTTTTTGGACATTTAGGGTTTTGCCAGTAACTTTCTGCTATAGTATAGTTAAATATGGAATGTATGAACAATAATCGGTCGGTCGGATCTGGATGCGTTTGCACCATTTTTATTTACGAATTTTCAAAGTTTTCAAAATTGCATAATGAAAATAATTAATTTTTTGGACATTTAGGGTTTTGCCAGTAACTTTCTGCTATAGTATAGTTAGATATGGAATGTATGAACAATAATCGGTCGGTCGAATCTGGATGCGTTTGCGCCATTTTTATTTACGAATTTTCAAAGTTTTCAAAATTGCATAATGAAAATAATTAATTTTTTGGACATTTAGGGTTTTTCCAGTAACTTTCTGCTATAGTATAGTTAGATATGAAATGTATGAACAATAATCGGTCGGTCGGATCTGGATGCGTTTGCCCATTTTTATTTACGAATTTTCAAAGTTTTCAAAATTGCATAATGAAAATAATTAATTTTTGGACATTTAGGGTTTTGCCAGTAACTTTCTGCTATAGTATAGTTAGATATGAATGTATGAACAATAATCGGTCGGTCGGATCTGGATGCGTTTGCGCCATTTTTATTTACGAATTTTCAAAGTTTTCAAAATTGCATAATGAAAATAATTAATTTTTGTTGGTTTCATTTAAGAAAAGGGGTTCTTTTTTATTTAATTTAAATAAAAATATTTTGTTGGTTTCATTTGAAAAGGAGTTCTTTTTTATTTAATTTAAATAAAAATATTTTGTTGGTTTCATTTGAAAAAGGGGTTCTTTTTTATTTAATTTAAATAAAAATATTTTGTTGGTTTCATTTGAAAAGGGGTTCTTTTTTATTTAATTTAAATAAAAATATTTGTTGGTTTCACTTTCTGCTATAGTATAGTTAATATGAATTATGAACAATAATCGGTCGGTCGGATCTGGATGCGTTTGCGCCATTTTATTTACGAATTTTCAAAGTTTTCAAAATTGCATAATGAAAATAATTAATTTTTGGACATTTAGGGTTTTGCCAGTAACTTTCTGCTATAGTATAGTTAGATATGGAATGTATGAACAATAATCGGTCGGTCGAATCTGGATGCGTTTGCGCCATTTTTTTTACGAATTTTCAAAGTTTTCAAAATTGCATAATGAAAATAATTAATTTTTGGACATTTAGGGTTTTGCCAGTAACTTTCTGCTATAGTATAGTTAGATATGAAATGTATGAACAATAATCGGTCGGTCGGATCTGGATGCGTTTGCACCATTTTATTTACGAATTTTCAAAGTTTTCAAAATTGCATAATGAAAATAATTAATTTTTGGAATTTAGGGTTTTGCCAGTAACTTTCTGCTATAGTATAGTTAGATATGGAATGTATGAACAATAATCGGTCGGTCGGATCTGGATGCGTTTGCCCATTTATTTACGAATTTTCAAAGTTTTCAAAATTGCATAATGAAAATAATTAATTTTTGGCATTTAGGGTTTTGCCAGTAACTTTCTGCTATAGTATAGTTAATATGGAATTATGAACAATAATCGGCGGTCGGATCTGGATGCGTTTGCCATTTATTTACGAATTTTCAAAGTTTTCAAAATTGCATAATGAAAATAATTAATTTTTTGGACATTTAGGGTTTTGCCAGTAACTTTCTGCTATAGTATAGTTAGATATGAAATGTATGAACAATAATCGGTCGGTCGGATCTGGATGCGTTTGCACCATTTTTATTTACGAATTTTCAAAGTTTTCAAAATTGCATAATGAAAATAATTAATTTTTTGGACATTTAGGGTTTTGCCAGTAACTTTCTGCTATAGTATAGTTAGATATGGAATGTATGAACAATAATCGGTCGGTCGGATCTGGATGCGTTTGCGCCATTTTTATTTACGAATTTTCAAAGTTTTCAAAATTGCATAATGAAAATAATTAATTGTTTGGACATTTAGGGTTTTGCCAGTAACTTTCTGCTATAGTATAGTTAAATATGGAATGTATGAACAATAATCGGTCGGTCGGATCTGGATGCGTTTGCGCCATTTTTATTTACGAATTTTCAAAGTTTTCAAAATTGCATAATGAAAATAATTAATTTTTTGGACATTTAGGGTTTTGCCAGTAACTTTCTGCTATAGTATAGTTAGATATGGAATGTATGAACAATAATCGGTCGGTCGAATCTGGATGCGTTTGCGCCATTTTTATTTACGAATTTTCAAAGTTTTCAAAATTGCATAATGAAAATAATTAATTTTTTGGACATTTAGGGTTTTGCCAGTAACTTTCTGCTATAGTATAGTTAGATATGAAATGTATGAACAATAATCGGTCGGTCGGATCTGGATGCGTTTGCACCATTTTTATTTACGAATTTTCAAAGTTTTCAAAATTGCATAATGAAAATAATTAATTTTTTGGACATTTAGGGTTTTGCCAGTAACTTTCTGCTATAGTATAGTTAGATATGGAATGTATGAACAATAATCGGTCGGTCGGATCTGGATGCGTTTGCGCCATTTTTATTTACGAATTTTCAAAGTTTTCAAAATTGCATAATGAAAATAATGAATTTTTTGGACATTTAGGGTTTTGCCAGTAACTTTCTGCTATAGTATAGTTAGATATGAAATGTATGAACAATAATCGGTCGGTCGGATCTGGATGCGTTTGCACCATTTTTATTTACGAATTTTCAAAGTTTTCAAAATTGCATAATGAAAATAATTAATTTTTTGGACATTTAGGGTTTTGCCAGTAACTTTCTGCTATAGTATAGTTAAATATGGAATATATGAACAATAATCGGTCGGTCGGATCTGGATGCGTTTGCGCAATTTTTATTTACAAATTTTCAAAGTTTTCAAAATTGCATAATGAAAATAATTAATTTTTTGGACATTTAGGGTTTTGCCAGTAACTTTCTGCTATAGTATAGTTAGATATGAAATGTATGAACAATAATCGGTCGGTCGGATCTGGATGCGTTTGCGCCATTTTTATTTACGAATTTTCAAAGTTTTCAAAATTGCATAATGAAAATAATTAATTTTTGGACATTTAGGGTTTTGCCAGTAACTTTCTGCTATAGTATAGTTAGATATGGAATGTATCAACAATAATCGGTCGGTCGGATCTGGATGCGTTTGCACCATTTTTATTTACGAATTTTCAAAGTTTTCAAAATTGCATAATGAAAATAATTAATTTTTGGATATTTAGGGTTTTGCCAGTAACTTTCTGCTATAGTATAGTTAGATATGAAATGTATGAACAATAATCGGTCGGTCGGATCTGGATGCGTTTGCGCCATTTTTATTTACGAATTTTCAAAGTTTTCAAAATTGCATAATGAAAATAATTAATTTTTGGACATTTAGGGTTTTGCCAGTAACTTTCTGCTATAGTATAGTTAGAATATGGAATTATGAACAATAATCGGTCGGTCGGATCTGGATGCGTTTGCGCCATTTTATTTACGGGGGGGGGGGGGGGGGGGGGGGGGGGGGGGGGGGGGGGGGGGGGGGGGGGGGGGGGGGGGGGGGGGGGGGGGGTTTTGCCAGTAACTTTCTGCTATAGTATAGTTAAATATGGAATGTATGAACAATAATCGGTCGGTCGGATCTGGATGCGTTTGCGCCATTTTTATTTACGAATTTCAAAGTTTTCAAAATTGCATAATGAAAATAATTAATTTTTGGACATTTAGGGTTTTGCCAGTAACTTTCTGCTATAGTAGTAGTTAGAATGGAATGTATAACAATAATCGGTCGGTCGGATCTGGATGCGTTTGCACCATTTTTATTTACGAATTTTCAAAGTTTTCAAAATTGCATAATGAAAATAATTAATTTTTTGGACATTTAGGGTTTTGCCAGTAACTTTCTGCTATAGTATAGTTAGATATGGAATGTATGAACAATAATCGGTCGGTCGGATCTGGATGCGTTTGCGCATTTTTATTTACAATTTTCAAAGTTTTCAAAATTGCATAATGAAAATAATTAATTTTTTGGACATTTAGGGTTTTGCCAGTAACTTTCTGCTATAGTATAGTTAGATATGAAATGTATGAACAATAATCGGTCGGTCGGATCTGGATGCGTTTGCGCCATTTTTATTTACAAATTTTCAAAGTTTTCAAAATTGCATAATGAAAATAATTAATTTTTTGGACATTTAGGGTTTTGCCAGTAACTTTCTGCTATAGTATAGTTAGATATGAAATGTATGAACAATAATCGGTCGGTCGGATCTGGATGCGTTTGCACCATTTTTATTTACGAATTTTCAAAGTTTTCAAAATTGCATAATGAAAATAATTAATTTTTTGGATATTTAGGGTTTTGCCAGTACCTTTTTGCTATAGTATTGTTAGATATGAAATGTATGAACAATAATCGGTCGGTCGGATCTGGATGCGTTTGCACCATTTTTATTTACGAATTTTCAAAGTTTTCAAAATTGCATAATGAAAATAATTAATTTTTTGGACATTTAGGGTTTTGCCAGTAACTTTCTGCTATAGTATAGTTAAATATGGAATATATGAACAATAATCGGTCGGTCGGATCTGGATGCGTTTGCGCCATTTTTATTTACGAATTTTCAAAGTTTTCAAAATTGCATAATGAAAATAATTAATTTTTTGGACATTTAGGGTTTTGCCAGTAACTTTCTGCTATAGTATAGTTAGATATGGAATGTATGAACAATAATCGGTCGGTCGAATCTGGATGCGTTTGCGCCATTTTTATTTACGAATTTTCAAAGTTTTCAAAATTGCATAATGAAAATAATTAATTTTTTGGACATTTAGGGTTTTGCCAGTAACTTTCTGCTATAGTATAGTTAGATATGAAATGTATGAACAATAATCGGTCGGTCGGATCTGGATGCGTTTGCACCATTTTTATTTACGAATTTTCAGTTTTCAAAATTGCATAATGAAAATAATTAATTTTTTGGACATTTAGGGTTTTGCCAGTAACTTTCTGCTATAGTATAGTTAAATATGGAATGTATGAACAATAATCGGTCGGTCGGATCTGGATGCGTTTGCGCCATTTTTATTTACGAATTTTCAAAGTTTTCAAAATTGCATAATGAAAATAATTAATTTTTTGGACATTTAGGGTTTTGCCAGTAACTTTCTGCTATAGTATAGTTAAATATGGAATGTATGAACAATAATCGGTCGGTCGGATCTGGATGCGTTTGCGCCATTTTTATTTACGAATTTCAACGTTTTCAAAATTGCATAATGAAAATAATTCATTTTTTGGATTTTAGGGTTTTGGCAGTAACTTTCTGTTATAGGATAGTAGAGATGGATTGTATAAACAATAATCGGTCACTCGGACCTGGATACGTTTGAACATTTTTCATTTAGGAATTTCCAAAGTTTTCAAAATTGCATAATGAGAATAATTAATTTTTTGTACGTTTATGGTTTTGGCAGTAACTTTCTGCTATAGGATAGTTAGAGATGGAATGTATCAACAATAATCAGTCGGTCGGATCTGGATTCGTTTACGCCATTTTTATTTACGAATTTCCAAAGTTTTCAAAATTGCATAATGAAAATAATTAATTTTTATACATTTCGCCTTTTGCCAGTAACTTTCTGCTGTAGGATAGTAGAGATGGAATGTATCAACAATAATTGGTCGGTCGGATCTGGATCATTTGTGTCATTTTTATTGAAGAATTTTCACAATTTTCAAAATTTCGTAATGAAAATAATGAATTTTTTGAACACTTAGGGTTTTGGCAGTAACTTTCTGCTATAGAATAGTTAGAGATGGAATGTATCGACAATAATCGGTTGGTCGGATCCTGATAACGTTTGTGCCATGTTTATTTACGAATTTTCAAAGTTTTCAAAATTGAATAATAAAAATAATTATTTTTTTATACATTTAGGCTTTTGCCAGTAACTTTCTGCTATGGCATAATAATAATAATAATATTTATTTAAAGTAGGTAATCCTAATATTACAATACATTAGAATATAAAATAAAAAGAACATGCTTTCTTAATTTAAGTAAATATAAATAAAAATACAATAAAAAAAAATAAATAAATAAACAATAAAAAGTGTGAAAATTATAATTACTCCTACCAAGTTTAGGTCATTTGGTTTATTTTATAAAGTACTTACATTTTAGTTAGGTTTTAGTTTTTTCATTAATTCTCGTTTAAAAGATGTCAGTGTATTACAGTCTCGAATATCTTTTGGTAAAGTATTGTATTTAATGAGACCTTTGAAGAATATAGAATTCATAGTCTTTTTCAATTTGGTCCTTGCAACATATAAATTGCCTTGTGACCTAGTCTCGTGGTTGTGTATTTGGTGGGCATAGATAATAAACTCATCAAAATAACTTGGCATTAGTCCATTGATAATTTTAAAAATAAATATCATTGTTAAATATTCAATTTTTTCAATAACCGATAACCATTCTAGGGTGCTTAACATTTTTTGAATATTAGTCCTTTTGCTACATTCCAGTATGATTCTTAAACCTCTGTTCTGTAGTTTTTGAAGAGTACTTAATTTATTTTGGTCAAATAAATATAGTATTGTTGCGCAGTAGTCAAAATGTGGTTGAATGATTGTTTTGTAGGCTGTAATTTTAGTTCTTAAAGACAATTTAGGTGCTAATCTTGAGAAGAGAAATATAGTTTTGTTGTAATTTTATTTTTAACATAATCAAAGTGATTTTTAAATGTTAAAGTACTATCCAACATAATACCTAAATACTTAGTTTGTTCAACAATTTGTAATATTTCATCCCCAATCTTCAATGTAATAGCATTTATATCAAGTTTATTTAACTTATTAGTATTTCCAACAACCATTGCCACAGTTTTGCTTGTATTAAGTTTCAACTTGTTTATTTGAAAGTATCTATAAATTTTATCCAAGCTATTATTCATTTTATTTGTTGCTGTTTGTATATCAGACTCTTTGATTACAAGTAGGGTATCATCAGCATATAGATTAGCAAATTCGCATTCGTGGTCAATACTCTGAAAATCATTTAAATACAAAATAAATAACAAAGGTCCTATAACACTTCCTTGAGGGACACCATTTCTTACTAGCACTGAACTAGATATTGAATTTCCTACTTTCGTTCTTTGTGTTCTATTTGACAGGTAGTCATCCAACCATTTTATCACTGTTCCACCAATGCCGTAGTATTGTAACTTAGTCGATAATAATTGTCTGTTTATTGTCTCAAATGCTCTTTTAAGGTCTAAGAAAACAGCAAGTATATACTCATCTTGATCAATGTACTGCTTCCACTTACTAAAAGTTAACTGAATAGCAGTTTCACAAGAGTGCTTAGATCTAAAACCTGATTGATTACAATCCAATAACTGGTTACTGTCCACGTAGTTTATTAATTGGTTATATACAGCAATTTCTAATATTTTTTCAATACAAGGAAGTGTGTTTATTGGCCTGTATTCGCTTGCTAATGTGGCATTTTGAACTTTAGGAATAGGAATTACTGTACTACATTTTAGCTTGCTTGGAAAACTGCCAGTTCTTAAGGAGGAGTTGACCAGATGAAGAAGAACATGCCCAATTGTATCAAAGGTTGCTTTAATTACTTTTGTGTTTACTGTATCTGACCCAGTTACACTTGTTAGGTAGATTATGCACAATTTTTTTTATATCATGTAAGGCTAACAATTTAAATTCAGTAAATTTGACATCGTGGCTACGTAATAAGTTTAGTCGATATAGATTACTAGTGTCTGGGGTACTCCTTACAATATCTTCAATGCTGTTCACAAAGTAGTCATTTAAATGTTCAGCTATATCCTTTTGTTCTCTCATAATGATTTTATGGTGATTATTTTCAAATTGTATTCTTTGTATGTCACAATTATTTTCTTTATTACTAACCAACATTTTTAATATTTTCCACATTTTAGTGCTATCTCTTCTGTTATTGTCAATTTGTCTTTCATAAAATTCTTTTTCTTTCCTCTTCAATAAATTAACAAATTGATTTCTACAAGTTTTATAATCTTTCCAGTTTACAGCACATTTATTGATTTTGAATTTTTTATAAGCAAAGTCCCTTTCTTTAGCTTTGGCACACACTTCATTGTCATACCACTTTAAACAGTTATGTGATTGAAATTTGCTTTGAATAGGAGCTTCATGGTCTAACGCATGTGTAACATTATTTATTATATCATTCAGAATTATATCAACATTTGTGTTGTCAAATTTCCATGTACATTTTAAAAGTTTTAGGTTTATTCGGTGAATGGCTGCATCGTTTAGGTTTCTGAATTGACTTATTTGGTTATTACTATTATAATGTTTATTTTCTTTAGTAATTGCTACTGATATAATATTGTGATCAGTTTTATTGGTGTCGGATGTACAATAGCCCTGACTTGTTTAGCATTAGTTAAGATATAGTCAATTAATGTTGAACTATTTTGTACAATTCTAGTAGGCTCTGTAATTAATTGCTGTATACCATTTACCCTAATGAAATTACTTAACTTTTTTACATAGTAATTACCCTTATTTTCGTAATTTAAATTGAAATCTCCCGCTATAATACATCGTAGGTTCGTATTAAATAGGTTTTCACTCCATTCTTCAAAGTTATTCAGAAACATTGCATCGCTTGCACTTGGCGAGTGGTATAACACTCCTATGATCCATAGTGACCCAAATAATAGCACTTTCACAGCTTTACACCAATAATTTGGCTACAATACATATTCTTTGTATGTTTTAAAATCAATGTCCTTACGAATATAAATTAACACCCCCCAGTATGCCTGCTAATAGAGTCACATCTTACTAAGATATAATTATCAATTGCAATTTCTTTGTCTTCCACATTATTAGTTACTCTACTTTCTGGTAACAACACTATCGTAGGATTATAACATATCACATCAGCCATTAATTGATACTTATCAGACATTATACTTTGAACATTTAAGTAGATTATGTGAGAATCGAGTATTAATGATGAATTGCCATTTAGTTTTTTGAATTTCTATCTTTATTTACAATTGTTGGTTTGTTATTAATATATTTAATTGTTTTTGAGGTATCTCCATTTTCAGTTATTTCTTTAAGTTTCTTTTTAACATCCAAATAATATTGCCGTTGTTTCGGTGTTTGATCTCCAAATATCCGAACATTTTGATTTGTTAATTTTGTTCTATTTCTTAAAATAGACATTGCTTCATCCCGAGATCCCGTTAAAACCTTAATTGGCCGATTTTTGTTTTCCATGTGCTTACCCAGTCTAAAGGTTTTAACATTATCTAAATCAATATCAAAATTCCCAAGTAATTTACCAACTGTGGTTTTATCTTCTGCGTTTCTTTCAGTGTATGAATTACCATTTGATTCTTGAACATTCAGTATTATAATGTTTCGTGATCTATTTTGCCTATCAATCATATCTGCTATTGTTTCTTCACAACCTATTGCACTTTTTTGTTTTTCAAGATCTTCATTTTGCGTTTGTAAATTTTCTATTTTTTGTTCAAGAATACTTAATTTATTTAAGAATTCTGGAATTCTAAATAAACCCTTCTCACATCCATCACATAGAAATATTAGTTTGCGCTTACTAAGCTTTAGACATCTAATTTCTGTCTCAGTTAACTCAGCACAGTCTTTACACAAATGATTACTGCAGTGATCGCAATCAATTAAGTTATCTGATTTTTCTGAACACTTATTACAGTTTTGCATCTTAAAACAATAAATCTACCGTAATCAGAAAAAGAAATTATTTAAAATACAGTCCTGGTTTATTTATTTTAATTATCCACACAGCTGGTAAGATAACAAACAATCACTAATTGCATGTAAGATAACTTAATCACTGTTGATACCAAGTAAGTGTCTTTGTTTTATTACACAAAATGCTACAAAAATTGTAATTTTTGGTTGTTTAAGAATTCAATACTGAGTTAATTGTATGTCCAATTTCACCACCTTATTGAAAATCAAATTATACTCTAAACTACCTTGAAAATTGTTATACATTTGTTTTATACACTGTGTAAAAATAATAAAATATAACAGAGCACTTTAAAACATGTTCACTCTTCAACAATCATGCCACATATAGTTAGAGATAGAATGTGTCAACAATTATCCGTTGGCCGGAACTTGATACCCTAGCGCTATTCCTATTGTCGAATTTTCAAAGGTATTTTTATCTACTGGACGTCGGTTTATAATTGGTTAAATGTGTAAATGTAAAAATTGCTTGTATTGCCATATTCTGTAGCCGTTCGTAAAAATTAAGATATCGTGTTGATTTATCACTTATTTGGAAACTGACTGAAAATGCATGTTAAATTATATAGATGCGAAGGTATGGATGCTCCACCACTCTATATTCGGGTCACTTCGTAAATTGGTAGCTAACTTCACACAGGTCTAAAAACTTGGCTTAAATGGTTTTTTATAGGTTGGTTTTAGTCTTTTGTCCCGGCCACAAATTTCCTAAAGTGCAAATTTCCAAAAAGAGAGCAATATGAACAATTTAATCGACTAATACAGGTGATTAGTACAATTAGTGAGATTAGTACATTATTTTTTATTAGTGATTTGCATTTCAAGAAAGTTAAAAGTTTTATGGTTGTCAGTTGTTTATCTGGTGAAATGTAACTGACTTATACATGAAATGTAACATTTTTAACCCTACATTTTATGCTTACAATAAATATAGTTGGCACCGTATTTACAAGTTTAGTAATATCCAATGAAGTACTATTAATTAAAAATACAGGTGATAAATAAGTACACTGTAGCATGATTTATACTATAATTCGTTCCACGAGAGAATAGAGGACATGTCATACTGAGAGCCATTTACACCACTAGAATATCATGTGAATGGGAAATTCAAAATAGTTACTTAATTTTATTTATTCGACATTCGATATAACGAAACAAAAAAAACACTATAAATTTTTTTTTAATAATAGCTATACATAAAACACATTTGTTTAACAATTCAATATTATGCCCTTTTAAGAAATTTTCCGCTACATTTGTAGTAAATACTTAAATGACATAAGACCATGTCTATGTATTGAATCACGATGAATGCGATTAAATTTTATAGTAAAAAATCTAAGTTCTCATGTGCAGAACTTCTAACCAAACTGACAGATATGTTGTTATCAAAAATATAAATATTACATATACATTAAAAACAAGATGTCGAATAACTCGAAAACCTTTCGACTTAGAGCATTGGTGCTTTGAGAAAATATGTTCAGGAGGTATGGAGCTATGAGAGCTATGAGAAAATATGCTCAAGAGGTCGATATTAACCTAAAACTTTATTTATTTTTTGCTGGAGTGAAGTTTATCATAGTCAAAATTTCGACTTTAAAGTCGAATAACTCAAAACTAAATGAGATATCGAAAATGGATAGCATATTCTTAATCAGCGTAAAAAACTGAACAAGATCCATATATCAAATGTTTGTAAAACGAAAAAAAGTGCAATGGACGACGGCGACGTAGCGATCCTATTAACCTAACTTACTTCGTAAGTTTGGTTGATAACGAAAAAGATATAGGCATTACTGTTACTGTATAAGCAATTTATAACGGAACCATATCATCATCGCTTGATTCACTACATAAATTTGTATTCACATTTATCACTATTTTTCAACCACATCTGCAATGCCAAATTCCAAAATGTTTTTTCTTCCTTTTCAATAATATGATCGACACGACTTTTCCACACAGCAGAAACTCTTATAATGTCATCTTGAAACAGAGTTTTCACATAGTTTAATATGAATATAGTGCTATGCGAAGCAACGTATTTTTTAACGTTAGCTCATATCAATTCTATAGGATTTAAACTGCAATGGTACGGGGAAATTGCAGTTTTATTCATCCATTATTTTTCATCAATTCAGCAGTAACATATGTTGTGAGATGCAAAATGTAGTACAACTTAACCAGTTCCAATTACTGAAACTTTAGATAATGATCTTCAATTTTAATTTCTTTATTTACAAGTCAATCCATAATATCTATCTTTATTCAGCATTGTGTAGAGATTTTCTCAGACTTTACATGGTGATATGGAGTTAACCATTACTATTCATACAGTGCTGTAACCAATGCCAAGTTATAGCAGTTTGCTTTACAGTTGCGGTTTTACTAATTGTTTTGACATGTTACACATACAAATTATATGCCTTTAGCTTTTGATCACTTTTTATTCGTTTCCTTTTGAAGGTTTTGATTGAGTGCACCGCTTCGCCCATAATCACTAACATTTATTTCTTATTATTCACTCTTATACTTCTGATATCATAATACACATCTATACAAGACTGAAATAGTTTGCTTTGATGTAGAAATAACGATACAGTGAAGAACAGTTTTACAACAATAAGAAAGAGGTGAATGGAAGTATATTTTGTGCAAACGACTACAAGCAAAATGTAGGACACAGACCACACATACATAACCATAGAATTTCACAGAATAAAAAATGTAAAGAGAAGAAAACAAAAAATATAAATTAATTACTAATAATTGACATTTGATAATGCTTTAAAATAACTAATTATTTTCTATCATGTCCCATTTCGGAATTTATCATGTTACGTTTTCAATTGCGGTTCATATCTTGTTTTGGAGAAAAATATTTCAAATAGCAGTTATTGAGTATATTCTTAACAAATTGTATCCATTAGTTACTCAATATATTCTCACATTTCAATAAAAAATTAAGAAGTTTACCCTTTGTATCCAAAATAGCATTACCATACGCACACAATGAACATTAAATGTCAAATAAAAATTTACGTTTATGTATAAACTTACAAGTACTCATGAGAACATATGTACTGGTTTGAATTTGACATTTGATGTTCATAGTTTTCATGACAACATATTTTGGATAAAAAAAATAAACCTTTCTTTTCCTTTTTGAAAAAAATGTCACATACTTTGAACAATTAATTAGTAAAAATTGTTAAGAATGATTGCAAGTCGAAACGAGACAAATGGTTTGATAAAATAGAAAAAAAATTGCACATTTTGATTAATATAAGAATGATATATTTGTTTGTGTTAACTTCAAATAAATATAAAATTTGGGATTAAAATATTTCTTAAAAGAATAAAATAATTGTTATAAAAAAAAGTTTTTGCATTTAAGCTTATTTTTTATAACAGTTTAACATAATTAATCAGAAGTAACTAGAAAGTGCATGCTATATTTCGCATATTACAAAGATCTGCGATGGAAACATATGACGGGAAGACCTTTTTTGATGGATTGCGTCAAGAAATTTATTTAAGTCAGCTACCAGTCTGTTTCGCGAAAATTCATAAACATTACTTCGTTATTCGATATTGCAAAGCGTATCATTGGTAGATCTTTGTATCTGATTGCTGAAGAATTTATTCATACTCCAAGTAAACCTTTACATATTAATCGTAATCCAAATTTATAGGAAGTTCAAATAATGAATATCCACCGGTGATATTTTTGTCATAGCCTGATCTCAAAATCATAATATTTAAGAAATGTAAATCGGTCTCATGTTTTAACCAATGAAATTGAGTTTTTTAGTTCCCTATGCTTATCAGTGCTTTTTCTCGTGAAACGAAGTATAAGTGTAATAAAAACCTCTTTGTATCCATATTTGTTACCTTTTGCACGGCATAATTACCTGCCATTTTGTAACATACACCGACCACGTTTTACCAGGTGATGCAATCGCTATCCAAGTCAAATTTACATGCACAATTTAAGTAAAATCAAATTACTCACGTGATGGGTATCTCGGAACTTAATGTCAGGATCCAGCGGTGGTTAAGTTGGGTTGATTACGCCATGTTGATCACCAAATTGCCATCCATCCTAAACCTCTACTGCACTTGTAGCGGGATGAAGGAGATAGGTAACAGGTACAAATAAGGCAAAGGTACAGGAAAGCTACATATCTGTTTCTAAAGAAACGCAAACACACACTCCACTCAGATAGTTGTTGCCTGGTCCAGGTCTCGTGGCTCAATCCCCGCTTTCGACAGTCGTGCACCTCTGCGCAGACACGACTGTCAGCGACGACGGAAGTTAACGTTTTAATTTAAAAATTCGCGGCAATTAACTTACAAATTATATCTAAAATTAAAAATGCTATATAGTCAGTTTGGCATGTAACAAATTAATTAAAAGACTAAACATATTTTGACTTCAAGTGGCTATTGTCAGTAGCTACACTATATAAATCAATTAACAAGAAATTACCACTTAGTGGTGAAAATAAATAATGTATAAATAATTATGTGGTTAAGAGGGTTTTAATTAAAATTTGCAGTAAATAATGCCCCAAGGTCTATTGCAATTGTTCTTTTAAAACTACGTATTTTACAATAGGACTAATTATTTAAATTATAGAAAACTTTCTACAAGAAAAGGCATAAAGAATGTCAATTAATTTATAAATTTTATGTATAAATATAAATTTTCTGCCATTATAATATCAAGATCCCCCCAAGGTGTAAAAAAGGATATAATATTACATGAAATTGTAAAATAAGAATTAGCAAATTAAATTGCTTTATTCTTACCCTAAAAAGTGAATAAACATGCATAATATTAGTAAGTTTTGACTACATTGACTCCAACTACTAAAAGAACTTGTAGGTTTAGATGTTTCTTTTGTGTGGGTGTTACTCATAAACAACTAATATATGGTCAACAGAAGCAAACGTGAGACCTGGAGGGTGTGGTATGATGGCTCTGCTAGTTTTAGAGTACAGCTAGAATAAAAGTAAACAAATAAATGTTCAAATGAGTGGTTATGAACAAAACATCGTAGATATTCATTAATTAATTGTGTATTATCTGTAGAAAGTAAATTACTGACAATTACAAATCTAAACTTTTAACCATTGTTTCGAATATTAATTTATCATGCCATTGAAAAAATAGGAACATTGGTTTCTGTCGTTTAATGTTCATTCAACTCAATTGATTTTTGATTTGCTACATATGTTGATGAAGCATTGTAACATTTCAAATGTTATGTCCATATTATGTTTATATTACCATCTTATTAGCTATTGTTGTACGCAACAATGCATATACTGTTTATTTAGGTAACCCAGAAAACTAAACAAAACATGCATTGAGTATACCCACATCTACGTTCCTTAAAACCAAAATTTATAAATATTACATACCTCAAATAATCACTTAAATTTCCATTTAGAACACCCTTAGTATTTCTATTATGTTTATTTGAATAATAATTAGTTTAGATACAATATAAACAAACATGTATGTTTGTTTATTATATATTACTTGATTATGTAGTGCAGTCATCTACCATAGTCATTCACAAACTAGAAGACATCTTTAACAAAATGCGGCCAGGAATAACCATCCCCGTCGACTCGTGCAATTAGTCCCTCATCAAAAAAGTTAGTCAAAGGTTGTCCTTCAAAAAAGCAAGATTGATTATTTGACAATATGCGACTTGGGAATAGCGATGGAGTAATGTTGACAAGGTCATGAAACTATTCCACTGACCGCCTTTAAATTAATTAACAATGGTGTATTGGTAAAATAGATTCATGCCATTAATTCTAGTTTCTTTCCACAGCGCACTTGGAGTAACATTTAGTGTAGCATTTGATGTAACATTTATTGTGGCATTTAATGTAATATTTAAGTAACATCTGAATAATGTTTAAATAACATAGAAGTAATATTAAAACTTGAGATCCGATCTTAAATCGTCTAGAATGTAGACACGTGTTCTATTAATTTGGCTTTGAAGAATTGCTAGAATACTTATATCTGAGAAAAATATTGGTAATTTTCAATGCTGTATAATTCATCCAGGTTATCAACTTATTTGGATTAAGTAAATTGGACAACTCTCATTTAAATTCGAAGATAAATGAGATGCAATGGTGGACTTTAAAATATAGAACCCTGCAAAATCCAATTTGGACCCCATCAACAACTTTTAGTTTCTATTTTAGTCGAATTGATAATAGAACATGAAATAATTTTTGTTTGGAGTGTGTGAAATGTGAACATTATACACAAACTAAAATTTTACATATACTAGGTGATTCACAACTTTATAGAAATATTTTAACTGATGTTTAAGAATGGGCAATATATTGGTATTTACGCAAGCAAAATTATTTTTTAAAAACTAAAATTGGAACGAATGCTTTTAGAATACCTCTAAAAATAAAGAGGCTACCTACGGCATGCTCTAATTGAAATTTATTAGTGGGTGACCTCCAGTATAACATTTATGCTGTATAAGAAACTTATTGTAAAAGTTTATGGTATGGTTTTGTGATTTTTTATAAGCAATGCCAATGACACCTTCAAACAATGTTTATTTGTTACTCATTTAGTAAACGGCATTTTAGAGTTTTGATACAAACAATGGGTGTTCTACTTTGCAGGCATCAAGTTTGTAAAACACTACTTTACAAGCTAATAGCACATGAATGGCATTTGCAATTTCTTTTTACGTGTGTTGAAAATATCTAATAACTACAGTCAAATTTAAAAAGATCAAATGACAGTCAGCATTTGTTAGCACACAATAAAATTTGTTGTTTAATGTTTATTGTAATAATTTCTTCTATAGAAGTTATCGGATGGAGTAACTATACTAAAGATGTTGATTAGGGTGAAGTGAGATAAGAACAGAACCACCTGAATTTATCTCAGAGGTTAACCATAGATGTTGTTTTATCCGTACTAACCATAAGTACTTCTGGAGACTTCCAGACCACCTCTGAACTCTAACTTCAGCGGATCAGACTAACAGGGAGTTCCTATAAGTACGGAAATGTCAGACGCCACTAAACTCAAAGATTTAACATAAGCGAGACAGCATCACTAAAGGGAGCATAGGAAGTGTAGTAACGACCATACGGCATAAAGCACAAAGGCTAAGATTGTTATAATTATACAATATTATCTCTAAAAGAAAAAGTAATTACATACCAAATATCTATCAGATCGACATTTGCATCTGAGCAAGAAATATGTGCCTGTATCAGTAAATATGAGTGTACGTAATATTGTATAAGAACGTAAACTCATCAATATTCACTACTTGTTTCTCATATTGTATTAGGTTTACTAGAGTTCTTGAATATATTCTTTTAAATGAGAAATGTTATCATGGAATTACTTTCTTAATAATTTACTACGTTAATGAATTAATAAAAAGCCTGAAGAAGGTATTAAATGTACATCTATTAAAATAAAAATTATTCTCTTTCTGTTGTAAATATTTACAATTTATAAAATAAATTTTCTTATATTATCTTAGCTGAAGATGGAATTTATATCAAGTTATGTTCTATAAGAATGACAATTATTGTATTTAGTAAATTTTTATCATATTCAGATCTGAGTACGATGTACATATAATCATTTATAGATCTTAAAATTTCTTTAAATATTTTACATTAGTTTTTTAATTTAATGGGAATTTTATCAAAGCATGAAATCTTATAGAGTATGATTATTGTTATAATTATGTTCTCGAAAGTGTTACCTGTATGTGTTTGTAAATAGCAAAAGTTAAATTATAGTGGAAGCTTAAACATTAAAATGCAAAACGATGAGATTTATATAAATAATAATTCGGCTCACTGATGAATATCACATTAATTCTAAATAACAAAAACGTATTAACAAACTGTAACAATTTATCCTGACCAAATGGTATCCTCTTATAGATGAAATCACACCAACAACATGGCTTCTATATGAACAGCTGTTGTTCTGGTAACAAGTAAGCATTGTACAGAAGACTGCCACATCCTTTATTTCGAAATATCATATAACTATTCAGCTATTACGTTGAGGTAATCTTTAAATTGCAGAATATCAAGGATCGTCTATAGAATTAATTACAAACAAAAGATCGCAGTTTATATCGTAGAATAATTGTTGTGCATATTGTCCAGTTTACGACACCATTGACGAGACCTCTAACAGAAGTATCTTAAAGAGCTATGCGGAGGTCGCATTTCGACTTATTAATTCGGAGAGGTATGTTGCTCACATAATGGCTGGAATACGACTGACTTGTTTACGGGAAAACCATCTATCTGGACTACGGGTGCTAAATAAGGCATGTGCAGGTTGATTATACCAGAGATAACTAGTTATCGATACCTATATTATAGTTAAATGACGTTTTCTATTTCAATAATTAATGTTGAAGGTGACTTTTTAACGCTTTTACAATTCTAAAGAAAAGGACTAACAACAGTTAATTTGGAACATTTGAATATGGAAACAAAATTTGTTTTCAACAATTAAATTCTAATGCATGGTGATATACCTATAATTATTAAATTTGTTTTCTATACTGCATAATTGCATTATTAAAATAAAAATGCTTCATTATTCAGTTCCAGCTTTATCCTGCTCTTACTTTCTGTGAGTTATAATTTTGTAGGAAGTATCAAAGATTCTGCTTTTGAAAGTAGCGTTTTACAAGCTCTTGCTATCTGTAAAATATAATTAAATAATTTCTTGTGGATTTCAGGTCAGCTGTTAAATTCAGTTATACTCCTTTTTTTATTGCCTAAACTTTCGAATTATTTTAATCCTTAGTCACAGGCACTACACATTAATAATTAATTATAAAACTTGTACAATTTGGTTTAAACATTACATACTAAAGCGAGATTTACATAAATAACTAGCAACAATAAAATATTAACATGAACTATAACTTAACATATCTAAACTATCAAATAAAATATATAATCGAATAAAATTGCAATTTTTTTTGTCTACGATAAGACAGTTTACTAACTTACATATATTAGAAATGATGAACACTGTAGACTATTTTGAAATTCCACATATTTTATATAAATTATAAAGGAAAAACTTATTTGCAAGTAAATTTATGTGCTATGAGCATGTCACTCTTTAGTGTTATTGCATAACTAGTTCTTGAAAAGCTTGAAGAACAGTGCATACACACACTAGATTTTAGCCTCCCCTTCACATACTGTTCATTTACATCTCCAATGCTCCACCCGTAGGTACTACATTGGCCAGGAGGCGAGTTTTTTATTGTCTCTGGAAATTTAGAATTTTGCCGAACCCTTGTCGTTCCAGGCAAGGTAGGGATCTTTAACATGCGTGACAACACTCACACACGGGACCTCCATTTAACCTCTTATCCGAACGAGGGCGTAATTTTTGTGAAAAATGCTCGCCTGCCATTTTTCAAGCAGTGGGCCGTGTCGGGATTTGAACCTGGGACCTTGGGCCCTTTCACATACCACTGAATATCGGGGAAATGAGGTATGTAGCTGTAAAACAATAGAAGGTGACCGAACTGCATCAAACAAGAAAGAACAGCAGCTATGTTCAAAGACAACAAACCTAGAAACAAGAAGAAAATTGTTCAAAGCATATGCGTGGAGCACAACACAGTACGCCTGTGAAATATGGACAATAGGAAAAGTAGACAGAAAGAGACAGAAGCCTTCTGGAATGTTGTACTTCAGATGTATGAGGATGATGGTAGCATAGACATACAAAGTTAATAACAAATAGGTTATAGAAATAATAGAGGAATAAATATACGTGGAAAAAAGTTGGAGACTGCACGTTGTGGTGCCACTAAAAGAGCGATATGACAATGTCCCGTGTTGGGAGCTACTAAAGGGGTGATATGAAAATGGTCTCGCTTTGGGAGCGTCGCTGAAAGAGTGCTGTGGAAAGATACTTCTGGTTGGTAAACTTGAAATTGTTCACTTACCTTCGTTTCTAATTTTTCACTTTGCCTGGCTATCTCAGCGAAGCTCAACGGAGTTTTCAAAATGAAATAAAACGCAGCAATATCACAAAGCATTTATACAATATGGAATATCTTCTTTTATACAAAAGCATTTACAACATCCTTTCTTTCAAACATAAAATAATTTCTAAGAAGTCTTTGTCACAAAATATTGTTGCTTACCCTATTTTAGATTTACAGAATTAAACTTACTCTTTGGAGGATCTTTCACCTGGTTATAAATTATTTAAACGCTGGTACGATTTGTTTTGGCCAGAAAAAACCCTTGACACTTAATCTATCAAAGGTCATATCGAACTCTGAACACAAACTGTTGGTAAAAAATCCCTCACACATAAAAAATTATTAGGATTATCTTAAACTAGATCTCTAGAACTCTAATATCAGTTTAAAATAAATCTAACAGTGATACTTGCAGAATCCACAAAATGCTCGTAATTAAAAATCTTCTTATTTTAAATCGATCTCCAAATCGGTTTACAAGTTTTTCTAAAGTAAAATTCCTGATTTCCAACAGCAATTATTAAAGTACCTTTTTGGGTTAAATCTTCTTTTCAATTATTTAATATATCTTTAAAAATAGCCATATATTGAAGAATTTTTGCCTTTTCTTCATAATTAATAATTCCACGTTTGTATGTAATTTGGGTTTAACACATTCAGTGCTGATGACGCGTAAACGCGTCATTCTTGTTAAACCTGCGTAGCGCATGACGCGAATTCGAGTCTTGTGATATTAAAATTTAAATGTATGTTTAGTAGCTCAGTCGCTGGGGAATGAGGTTGTTGTGTCGTTTGCGTGCGAATTAGGTATTCTAAACACGTAAAACCTTATTCGACCAAGTTCACAATGGATTTTGTTCAAGCAGGCCCTTCAGGTGCAAGGACAACACTAAAACGTAAGAGAAGGTGGGAAGACATGAGACCTCTTAGTGATAAAGAGATTGAAAGTTATTTGTTGAGTTTCCATGATAATTTATAGTTCGATTATCACCTTATTTTTTTATTAGCATTATATTCTTTTTTTTATTAGCATCTATAAACCAATACTGAATTATTTGTTTATGTATTAGTGGTTCATTCTAATTTTTGTCTACTCTATACTTTTTTTTTCTTCTGTATAAAATTATATTTTTATACCAATGTTTATTTATAATCGGCATGCAAGCCATACGTCAACATCTACATAATAAGTATACACACACGTGCGTATGCATCCATACGGGTACACACACATATGCACCCTCACACGTACACACGCACACATACAAATGCAATGAACGATACCGGGAAATAATAATTTCAATAAACGTAATTTTTATAAGATATGCGAAGCAACATTTTATGTGACGCAAAAACGAGACATCAGCATTGTAACAATAATTTATTACATAATGCTAATGACGCCTGTTATTGAAAATTTGCATACCATTTAAAAAATATATAAAGTCTATCATATAGTAGGTTTAAATAAGTGTATTGATAAAAAAATTACTGTTAGCCTGGGGGGTTGCCACCTTCCAGTGATCAGCAGTGAATGTGTTAAAAACATCACGTCAATATTGATTGCAACTTTGCAACTATGTTTTACTGCATACTTCTATAAGGCAATGGCTGGCGTTTTAAAATAACATTTCTTGATCTACTTTAAGCATCGACTGCATCGGATTAAATTTAATGAATGAATTCCTCTTGAAACGATAAACACTCCTTTATATACAAGTTGTTTATTTTCTAGACTTTTACAAAAATAATCTCGAACATTATGATGTAAGGTTTCCTGGAATACCCAATTACGTATAAAATTTCGACATTCTTCTTATCTGTTCTAGGTATCCGTGATACGTTCTTTGTGCTTGTCTCACATATACTTTAATTTGCGGCGTCGCATACTAATGCCAAAGATAATCGATTATTCCAGGGATTTTGCAAGTTTTTTCGATGTTCAAGCTGCTTGGAATAAAAGTGTTTTTTTTTATGTTTATACGTAGTTTTGAATACCGACGACATATTCTAGAAAGTTCTTTATTTAGAATCAATTGCTACAATCCACGGTTTAATTAATTTACTTTGATTGCGCTTAATGCAAAAGGGTTTGTGTTTTATAGTACATACACGAAATTATTTATATTTATGCTAAATGCGTAAAGCTATTTACAGCAAATTTTATCAAAAATGTAATGATTTGCATTTGCATCGAAATGCGTTTTACGGTATTTTACATTTTACATATCCATTTTTTTCCGATTCTATTATATTTTAGTGGGATTTATTTTTAGAATTAGGGTTTCAATGACCGCTCGTGACCCCCGTATCGCATCATATATATATATATATATATATATATATATATATATATATATATATATATTGATGGTTGTTAAGTTGTGACTTCCATAATACGCAAGAGACTACTTTACTTCCGCATTTTCCAAAAGTCCAATTTTTATTTTGAATGCATATATTCATAGAGGGGAATTTCCTGATTACAATTTTCAAACGAGGGGAAAAGGTTTTTGATTTTAATTTTTATTTATATATGTTCGCCTACTCAAGATACGTAACCACTTCCTTTTATATGTATGTAGACGATTCGTAAACGTAATACCTTTGCTACTCTTTTACTTCCAACACTGTTGCCTATATTTCCGAAAGTATTTTTATATTATAATGAGAATGTTGACTGTTGTATATGCTCCAAATAGGAGATTGCATTGATCGTACTGAAATTGATTGAACCGCTTTACCTTAATAGTTGATTAGCATTGCATGCGTGTATAATTTAGGATATGGTTTTAAATATCGGAATTATTTTTATTAAAAATGTATGTAAATGACGAATTGTCCTTTTGCAACTATGTTTGAAGTAAACAAAACACCGTATGGCGAGGGTCAAATCTTCAATTTTCGTAAAAGTGAGTGCCAATAAGAATTTTTTTTTCTCGTTTTTTATAAAGAATCATTTGAAATAAAATAATGTCGAATGAAAACAATGTAGTACAACCTGGAACAACTTTCAATATCACACTTTTTCAAAAACGGGGTGCCAACTACACACGTGTGTGTGTGGGTGTGTGTGTCCAAATAATAATTTGTTGTTGCAATAATAAGGGTGCCATGAAACCAGAACACAAGGTAAATTGTTGTTAAATTTTGTTTGTTAATGTTAAATAAAATTTTGGAATTGTTTGCTTGTTCATGGCATGCTTATTACTACAATAATAAATTATCTAATGAGGACAAAAAATGGCAAAAATTTAAAAAGCGAATTGTTTTACAAAGTTCCGTATTTATTTTGGATTTTTGAGTGATCTATAACAACTTTTCTTAATACTTTTTTTACTCTATTTTAATTGTTACTGACCACATTGCTTGACATGCTACTTTTTACTTTTATCATACTTGGCTGGATTTTGACTTTATAATTACACTATTCACACAAAATATGCGTTGTGCTGGCCTATCTAGCTGATATAAGTTTTACATGGATTACTTTTACAATAAAGTAGTTATTTAGATGTGAAAAGTTAAATACATTAAATCTACGATTTTAACCCAGCTTTAGGAAAAATGATGTCAAATGTTTGCAAAATTATAATCATATTAAATTTAAACGATACCGTTCTTTAGTTCGTGGAAAGTAGGAAAAATTTCGAAAAAAATTAAGGGACAGTTTGAATGCACATTATGTTAATGTGAGCCATTGGAATGAAGTGCAATACGAATTCAATCCTTTCATTTCAATATTAATATTTTTAAACAATCGCCAAGTGTGTGAAAAACGCGTTTTTCAATGATTGACGGAACATAGAAAACATAGAAAAAAGTTTCAAATAAAAGGTGTATGCCTTAAAAAGACCTACAAAATGAATGGTCACCAATTAGAATTGGTTAATTTGTTTATTTACAAATGAATTTAAAATGCCTAAAATGCCCGTTTTTAAATCTGCTATTGTTTAAACAATAAATGATATACTCAGCTGAAACCATTTGAAAAGTATACATCTAAGGACTTTTAAGTTACCATTAAAATTTCATTGAAAAACGTTTAATAGTTTTGTTAATAATTTATTTGTTTTATAAAAAAAATTTTTCTCAATAGAAGTTCTACAGAATTGGTCTGCGAAGGTGTAAATAAATTAAAGAAATTTATTCAGAAAAAGTCAAACCATAACGTATTGTTACGGGAAAAGTGATTTTTTACAGTTAAGTTTCAAAAAACGGATTTAAAGTGAATGCATTATTTTTGCTACAAGCAAATTAGCGTACCTTGTATAATATATATTCTGTTGATCGGGACGAACGCCATACGAAAGTTGTTTTCTCAAACTCTTTTGAAGAAAACATCATCTGACTTTAGAATGGTGGAAAATAATTTTTATTTTTAGACGTTGATACAAGAATCTGAGCTCTCGGGACTAATTCGCTGCAACTTATATATCTCAGCAACAAATTTATATAGTGAAATATTTTTTTTTAATTGGAGTACTTTTATTGCTGATTTCAAATGTATTGAAAATTTTAAACATTCGTTTCTTACGGCTGAAAATTAACATTATTTATTTATAATAATTATTTTTTATATAAATAATTAGCTTTTTGCATGCATTCTTATCCTTACTTCATGTAATGAAATTAGTCTAAAAATGAATTTGAAAAGCTAATCTTTTTATAAAAAATAATTATTATAAATAAATAATGTTAAATTTCAGATGTAAGAAACTTTTTTTTTTAATTTTCAATATGACATTTGAAATCAATAGTAAAACATACCCAAAATTTAAAAAAAAATCATCTCAAAATGTCAATTTATTGCTGAGATATTAAAAGTTGCAGCGATTTTGTCACGAGAGCTAAAATCATTTATTGACGCTCGAACGAGCGTTACGAGTACTCCCACATTGCCACCCGACCCTATTACAAGAGCGACCGTCACTTTGTACAAAACTGTCATTAATAACAATGAATGTACAAAAGCGCGGAGTTTTGTACAGGCGGCTCTGTGGCATAGTTGGTATGCGTGTGACTACTACGTCCAAGGTCACGGGTTCAAATCCCGACACGGTCTGCTTGAAAAATGTTAGGCGGCATTTTTCACAGAAATACGCCCTCGTTCGGATGAGAGGTAAAATGGAGGTCCCGTGTGCGAGTGTTGTCACGCATGTTAAAGATCCTTCCCTTACTTGGAACAGCAAGGTTCGGCAAAATTCAAAATTTTCCAGGTAAAAAAAACTCGCTTTCTGGCCAATGTAGTATCTTTGGGTGGAGCATTGGAAAATCAATTGTAAGGAGTTTCGTACAAATAGTTTAACTCGTTCGTTCCAACATATTTAAAATTCAATTAAAAATGGTAATAATTATAGGAGCAGGGATTTCTTGAAAATAAAAAATTATTTCCTTCTCACCTTCAAATTAGTTGAAAATGTTTTTCAGAGAAGTTTCAAGAGAAAAGCAGCTTTCGAATGGTTTTTGTTCCGGTTCAATAGAATAAATATTAAACAAGGTACGCTAGTTTGTTTATATCAAAAAACATGCTTCACTTTAGAGTTGTTTTTCTGCAACTCAGCTGTAAAAAATCACTATTTTCGTAACAGTACGTTATGGTGTCTCTTTCAGAGTAAATTTCCTTAATTTATTTAAACTTTCAATAGGCCATTTTCTAGAAATTCCACCGAGAAAAAGTTTTTTAATAAACAAATGAATTATTAAGAAAACCAATAAATTTTGTACAATGAAATTTTAAAGGTAACTTAAAAGCCCTTAGAGGTATACTTTCCAATTGGTTTCAGCCAAATATCTCAATTACTGTTTAAACAACAGTAGATTTAAGAAAGTGGTGTTTTAGGTACTTTAAATTCATATGCAAGCGAACAAATTAACCGATTTTAAACTATTTCCACTCATTCTTTAGGCGTTTTTAAGGCTCACAGTTTTCATTTGAAACTTTCTTCTCTAAATGTTATAACGTTCGGTATATCATCTAGAAACGTGTTTTTTACATCTTTGGCAATTGTTTAAAAATATTAATAAAGAAATTATTTGGTTTAATTTGTATTAGACATCATTCTAATGGCTTACACTAACATACAATGCATTCAAACTGTGTTCCTGAATTTTTCGAAAAATGCAAGGGATCTACCTTAATTTCCTAGAGTATATTATCGTATTAATGCCAGACACAATAAAATGCTGAATAATTAAAAATATTATTGCGCCTGACCTAAATATTAACTATAAATCTTTCCCATACCTCTTAACCAAACTAATGCATGGTTCCGTGATGTCTGCTTAAAAGGTACTCTTCAGTTAAATATAATTGTGCTAAATACGCAGAATATAACAATACCTAAAACTCATTGCCGTCTGAAATTTATAAATATTCAATTCTCTCGATAAAGTATAACCAGGTAGCATTAATAGACATGGGGCAATTTATCCAACTTATACTAAATTAATGTATATTTGTAAACTGCTAAATACCATAGGTGTTTACACTAACTAGGCAAGCAAAACTTTGTAGGCGTTTAACATTTCTTTAAAATCCCTATAAACAAACATAAAAAGGGCATTGTTTTTAAAGATATTTTTCTATTCGTAGAATTCATATTATACTTTACATAAGAATGTTAAACATTAATTTGGAATGCAAGTCAGCTGTACTAACAGAATGCATAACGTTAATATTACACTATATGTAAAATGAAGGAATCGTTAATAAATGGTCATAATAATTTAAATTTTAAATATCCTTACTATTTAGAGCTAATTGTATCATTTAGCTGGCTTATTAAATTCATTTCTTCATCACCTTTATTTAAAACTTTCTTAATCGGCTTTCTGAATAAATGCTAAACTGCAATTATGTTTCAAGATATGTAATGAGCAACGTTGTCGCATTTACCGCGGTTTTTGGAGGTACTAAGGTAGCTAACATGTAACGGAAGTTGCAGCGTGCTTGACGTATGTAGGGTATCAAACACGACACTAGCGCCAGCGATATACAAGTGAACTAAAAGTTTTTTTTTGTAGGTACAGGTGGTCAGTTGTGACCTCCGGACAAGTTTTTGGGAAATGACTTAAAATACTTCCAATGGTTTGAAAAGTATAAAATTTCTGCAAATCGCTATGACTTCCGAAAATGGAAGTAACAACGGTATATATGAAGTCACATCGTTTGTAATGTCTCCTTTTTGGAAGTCATTACGTACCGTTTATCAATATATATATATATATATATATATATATATATATATATATTATGCTGTGATAAGGGGTTATTTAAGAGTGTACTTTATAGTAAAGGTCGTTTAGAAATGAGAAATTACCACAGGCAGCAGAAAACTGCATTTATTTAGTAAAGAATTGAGAAATGGAGATAGTTTGTAAATAGTAAGCAGTCAACACCCTGTATATAAAGTATAAATAGTTTTAAGTGACGCATATAGACATAGGAAGACACATAGTTAGCGTAGAAACAAGGAACACATGCATTAAGTAAATAGGAGATATTTAACACCATGTAGATAGAGTTTTAGTTAATTTAGGTAAGGCAAGTAATGATATTTTTCAGTGGAAGCACGCGTATTTTATAAGTAAACATAATAAAGTGTAATTAAACACGCATTCAAAAGAGTTCCAAACAATTAGGCTAATACTGAGATAAGAAATAGAGCTTCAGGAAGCATAATGTAAATGCGTGCAAGTAGTTAAGAACTTTGATAGAGGTGATTAAAAATTGCGTAAATAACAGGCAGATATAAAAATTAAAAGTCGAATTGCATCAGTTGTTTATGGAAAAGCGATTAGATTCGTCAAAACACTGCATGTTTGATAACGAAGACAGCTGCGAGCAGGCCACAATTATTTGAAAGCATAGAAAATTACATCAGAAACTACTTTAAATGTAAAGATTTGATTGGTTAAAATGAGCGACGAGTTTGTAGACCATACCCACTGACAGAGTAGGAGGTCAATGATATATTAGCAGGTACAGTGATAACGAACTCAGTTTTCAACTCAACAAAGGCCGAGGTGCGCCACTATGAAATAAAGTGATACGTAATGATAATTCAAAGTGAAAAATTGTATAAGTGCGAAAGTGAAAATTACGATTGCCGATTAAACGTAAGTAGATTTTAGGGGAATTTTATTTTAAACTAAAACACAACAATAATAGGGCTTTGAGTCCGTGGAGAATAAATGTAATTTCAAGTCTGGGGAAGATGATAATCCAATTCTAAGCTTGGGGAAATTGATGAGAATAAATGATAAGTCTAAATGAGACGACAATAAATTGGGGTGCATGAGTATAAGTTAATAATGGTAGTCCAGAGGGTGATGGCAACAATTTAAATGCAATGGTTCAAGCATGTGGATAAACAATATTTTGAATGGGCATGTAATAATCCAGAATTGGGGGAAAATAATTTTTATTCAAACGGATGGCTTAATGCATGGGAAATATTAGCTGATGCGTCAATGCGAAGAAAATAGACCAGGTTAGATTTTAGTTGTAAGACAATATTCTTCTATATTTTTTTATTTGAATATTGAATTTGCTTAATATAAATGAATGTGAAAAAGTCAACAAAACAGAGGACTTGAATACGCATAAAGTGCGTGATATGATAAGAGGTTTAGAACGTTCCACACTTCTTTTTTTATAAAGATAATTGGGTTTTTTTTGTGACTTTGGGTTTGATTAAAAAGGTATATGATTTTGATAAATGAGATTTACAACATTAATTAATTGAAAAGTGTATTTTAAATAATTTACAAAAACTGTACATAATATTTGTTTCATTATATAGAATCGAATTAACTGAATTTATAATTCCAAATAAATGCTAGTCGGGGTCATAAGATAAAGTTAATGGGAGTGATTTGATAATTTAAACAATCAAGGACGAGCTATAAGTTGAATACGAAATTGATAACGAGTAAGGCGGTAACATATCAAATTTTGTTATTGGTCGACAAGGTAGGCTCAAGATAAAATCCAGTTAAGTCCTGGAGGGAGTTTATAGCAATAGAAATAAGACAGCCCAACGTCGGGGATTGAGAATTCCAATTCTTGTTTATACATAGCAATATATTAATATGTCGACCAAATGATGGGGCGCGAATAATTTAGGGAGCATAGCAATATTAATATAACAGCCCAACGTAGGGGCTCGATAATTCCAGTAGTACATAGCAATATATATATATATATATATATATATATATATATATATATATTTATATTTATATATATTAGCTGTAACCACTTCCTTATTTGTTGGGAGCTGTGGGTTAGGTGCAGCCGCATTGTATTCATGAGGATACAATAGAAAATATGAAATCGCTATCTTACTTAGAGTTATTTCTTGCCTGACTAGTTCAGCGGAAAATATGTTGTTGTGAATTTTATCAAAAGAAATGAAACCGAAATTTCAAGAAACTTCTATGAACAGTTTTTAAGCATTCAAAAATACCTTTCCTTTATACACATTATCTAAAGAATTTCTTACATTCAACATATATAAATAATGCTTATAAAAACATTTTACATCTTAAGTTTAGACAGAAGTGTTTATTTAATGGTTACGTATTAAAGTAATCCTCACCTAATCCTTGTTAACAATTACAGAACCTAAACATTTCCAATGTGAGGTACAAAATTCTCCTTAAAGTTGTGTGATAATTTAATTATCCTTTTATTATACCGTTTGTCAGTGTAATTAGTCAACGATGCTGGACAGATAATTTAGTAAAGGTCAAGAGACTTTAAACTCTGACCTCAAAATTGCCGGAAATTACCGTCTTGACAAATCATGTTTATAAAATTAAAATCTTATTGTAACTTAATCTAGTCAAATATCTTCTTAGGTTACAAAAAACCAAACAAAATTATACTTGCAATTGGTATCGTCAAATACTTCTTCATATTGCTTATAAAAATATCATTTCCATTGTAATTAGTGACATTGAATACTTTCTGTTTTCATTTCAAATCTCCATTTCCAATCAGTCTTAACATGGAAATATCAGCTTGCAAAGTGCATTTATTTTTAATAGATTAAAATTAGCAGTTGCCCTTATACCAAGGTTATTTATTTCAAAGTTTGTTTAATTTTTGTAGTATTCTTCAAAATAATTATACTTCATAATTATGCAAAGTTCTATGTTACTTGTGAAATGCCAACAAAATAGATTACAAATTACTCGAAACTTACATTTTGCTTGACATTATTATGAGTGAAATACCCTTGTTCTAATTCATTTCTGTTTTATATACTAAAATTCTAAATACGTCAGTTTTTCCATTCCATTTTAGATCATGTTCCCAAGGATTAGTCACGGATGATGTGATAATTATGATGATTTTGCATTTTAATGAACTAATTAAGTGCGGTCGGTATAATTTATGGCTATCGTAAAAGGTCGTCCATTCTTTGTTGAAGCATTAAAGCATAGCTGTTGTTTTCTCTCTCTCTCTCCATCTCTCTCACACACACACTCACAGCTATTAAGCATGTTATCTATTTTATTTTAGGGATTTTCTGATAGTAGCGTGTTCTTTAGATTGGCACATTTATTCATTTACAGGAAGTAATTAGTTATTCCTAACGTATTCTACATACCCGTTTTAGTATTTTAGAACTTCTTCAAGGGGCAGGTCCATTCACAACGGATATCTCGTTAAAAAATAAAAAACAATTATATGTAAATAAAACTAAAATCAAAGTTCAATGGTATTTATAGATTTTATTCATCTCCTCAACCATTCATCCTTAACCAGATTGAAGCATGACAACTATTACTGAATGTACTATGTATATTTAAGTAAAAGTCGCAAGGTTTTGTCTGCAGTTTTTGTTTAAAAGCCACTGCACTTTGAAATTAACGAACAATTACCATAATGCGATAAAACAAGTTGTGGTTGTACTTTTTTTTTATATTATACTAAAAAGGGTTAGATATATATGCAAAATATTTATTTGAATTTCAAAACTAAAATTAAAAACTACATTTTTGTATTTATATTAAGTGAATCATTCAATCATTACCAAATTTCCATATTTACCATGCTTTAATAAACATACATAAAAACACGTAAGTTAGCTATCAATTTCCAAAAGGTCTAGGATCAGGAGATTCTTTAGGTTAGAGGTGAATACAGATCAGTATAGTTCAAGTGGTTATAGGTTGCTTGGGTCAACTGTAATTTGCAATTTATTAACACAATTAATCATGTGGTTTCAGTAAAATTGTGATCTCACTTTATAATTGATTATTCGCAATTATTACGAACTAAAATGTTTTTGTACAACTTCATTATGTTGTAGTGCATTTCGTGCTATAAATAACTTAATTAAAACTGCATTTTTTGTCTTCTTTGATTTAGCTTTTGTTAGAGGTCAATTAGTTTATCGTGCAAGCTCAAATGTTACAAGGTTAAAAATGACCAAGGGTATTCATCATTAAATAGAAACAACTTTGACTACATTGTTTAATATTAACACGACAGGTACCGGAATGTAGTAGAATATTAAACCCCCTCGGAAACTTAAGTTTTTACAATTTAGTAAGACCACAATATGAGGTTTAATTGTTTTATTCTTTTTAGGTGGGGGAAATTTAGCACCACAAAGTCCTAAAACGCCACTAGCATCAAATTCTGTTACTACCAGTAATAAACATCGTTCAAGTACAGGAGGACATTCAGGACAATCTAGTTCACAAAGTTCCCATTCTTTTGCAGCCGCTCTTAGAAATTTAGCTCAACAATCAGTTCCTACCACTATTACCGAACAACATACCACAACTACAGTGCCTGCAAGTGAATTACAACATCGTAGAGATGCTGGTTAGTTTTATTTGGTAAATTTTTGAATTGGCATTTGTAGTGCATGCATTTGGAATAGATTTACAGCATGCTAATTACATACAATTATGATTAACAAAGGTAGATTTTTCAAGTGGCATTCACTGTTCTTCTTTTCAGAGTATTCATTTTGAGATTTCTTCGAGGCTTCTTTTATGTTACTGCGAATTTAGTTTCTATTTAAAACATCTACGTTAAAATAAACTTAAAACCGGCTGTTATCAGTACGATTATGGTAGTGTGGACTGCTATATAGTTATATGTAGGTTAATGACTAAAGAAATTGAATTTGGCAACTAGCACAGGTTCTTGTAACCAATAATTCAACCTTCTAATGGTAATTCCAAATCATTTTCTGAATATAGCATCATAGCCTTCAATAGTCTCCTTCCACTTCACAATGCCCAGAAACTATATCATTGAGAAATTATCAAATTGCAATACTGGTCTGGTGGCTTTGACAACGTTTGTAAATATAACCATTTGCATGCCATTTAACTATACATCTATTTTTAACAATAAATGTTTTTTCAGCAAGATTAGATAAAGCTGTTTAATTTTGTTAATTACCATCAGTGCAGATAAATAAAAAGTTTGGTAATGATGACTGCCGTTGTGCAGTATTATTCTGCAGAAAGTACATATTTTTAAACCTTCATTATTAGATAGAATACGTCCTGTCAGTAATCGGTATTAGAATTTTTGTGCATATTTTGATACCTATCTGGATATAAATACCATTTACCCAAAAAACTTATATTTTTCCTGTATTATTTATTAGTTGAATTTGAATTGGTCAGGTAGACTTCAAATGTTTTAAATTATCATTTCATCTTAATAATTAATATTCATTGAATTGAACAGACGTACTGGGCATTGGTAAATTAGTAAACTGAAAATGTGTCAAGACTGAAATATTTTTTATTTAACAAAGTTGTTATCAATATGATATTTAAACCTAAATACAATTTTGAAATAAGAGATCACAATTACATCAACTTTATTGTCTGTTGGTAGATGTTATGACAGTATTTTCAAAAATTTTAACCAAAAAAGATAATTAATTGAAAATACTTCTTCAGTATGCAATTGATCTTTTCCATGGAACATCTACTAATATAATTGTGTCGAAAGAAGCATTGCGAAAAATAATAAACAGTTTATTTTAACTGGGTCGTTGAAGAATCTGAAAAACGTTTATAAATATACAATGAAAATTACTCAACTATATTATTATCAGAAGGGTCAGGTCAGTGATGGATAACCTTAAATTATCTTTAAGGAAATGCTGGGTGTAAACAAGAATTCATTGCAAATTTTTTTAGAGTAAATCACACTTCATCCTTTAAGTGCACACAGTTTCCTGCACTTGAAACTGAAGATCTGGAGACTTAGTTATTTTATGGGTGGGCAACAATTATGTTGAAAGCAGATGCTATCACAGATTTTGTTTTCCACTATTGGCTCGACATATTTCACCAGCAGAATCTTTTTACAATAGTGGTCACCGGACCTTCAAGAACACTAATTATATTATGAATAGAAGTTAAACATTTCAAAAAGTTAGTGTAGGGTTGTAATTTTTCATCAAATTGAGGAGGGCTTATATTTTATAGAGAAAAATGTGAACTAGCACGTCCATTTGCATTTTTTGCAAATTGTTGTTTTTCATTCTACAGTTTTGCTCTAAGTACTGTTAGATGATCATTATCTTCCTAATTTAAACGGCAGAATTATATCATCAGACTTTTTTATTTGACATTTCAAAATGAAAGTTCTATTAAAATAATCAGCCATATGATAGGGAAATATTAAAAGTAAGGTTTTTGTTTAAATATTTAAATGAAAATATATTTAAAAATGTTTAGGTTTAATTTAAAATGCTATTTCCACTTTAACGATAAAGCTGGAATATACTTTCATTTACTAATTACACACATGTACGTGCATGTATGCATGTGCATGCATGCATGCACGTATGCCCAAGTGTAGTAGTTGTACAGCGAAAAGTCACTAACTAATATTTTGGGCTAAACCGAGTTAAAAATGTCTGAATATACAGTTTTCAATTGTGAACCTATTCGTAAAGTCACTAAATCTAGAAATAGCTCAAAAATGGTTTAAAATAATAGGTATGTTACTAAAAGCACTATATCACAGTTTTTAATTATTTGAAAGTCACTAACTTTTTAAGGTATTTATCGTGCCATTTGTAATGTAAAAGTGATCATGAAAATCACTGAATAGTTTTTCGTATGGTACAATATACTACAACTCTATTGAATGGGTTCTGTTAATAAATATCTAATAGACGTTAGTTACTGTACACTTTCAGATATATATGACGCATAAAACATACTACATTCTGAAATGCAATATTAAATTCACTTAATGCCTTTACGCATTCGCTGTTAGGAAAAAAATCAGCTCTGTCAGTTGGTTGTTACTATTTTTTGTAATTACAGTTAATTGCTATTCGCGTACCATTCTGCCTAGGAAACTTTGTACTTATGCATGGCTTTTGGTCAGTTAGCTACTTGTTGCTTGATTCAACCCGACACGAAACAGTCGATTGTTAACTGGCACACATGTAATATTTCTAAGGGTGCTGTTTTGTTGTTTACCACTTCGGTGTAATTAATCTAAAATTTGAAGATGTCTTCGAAACCTTCGCATCAAGCGTTTAATAGTACTGTGTTGCAAAGAAAGTGCTAATAATCTTGTGCAATCCTGGTCTTTTGACGGTAAGTACCTATCACCTATTATTATTTTACACTTAAAGATTGTTGTATCTGTTATCGAGATTTTTTGAATATCTTTTAATTTTCATAATAACTAATATTAGAAATACCTTCAAACATTTTACAATACGTATAATGTATAACGATGTCCCAACTATTTTCTAATCATAGTCAATGGTTGCATGTTTTTTAGGGAAACTAACCTAACAATGCATACTAGATTATTTTACGTTAGTTTGCCTAGAAACCAGATCATTTTGTAGATAATTAATTAATTCACAGAGTAGTTCAGAAATGACCAATTTTTTAATTTCCAGGCTGAACGTGAATTACTACTACAACAGCCAAATCATATAAAAACTCTTTCATTTCCTTATGTTGCTGATAAAGACACGATAGAGCAACAAGTGCAGGAAAATAAAGAAAATGAAAACAACTACAACTTGATCGAAATAAACTTTTCTTCTTGCAATATGGTTGAAGTCACACTGGAACAACCAATCATGCTGGCAGATAAAAACAATTCTTACTGCAACTCGCCGTTGTCTTATACTACACTTGAAGTGGCATTAGATCAGCGAGTGATGCTAGAATATAAAGAAAACAACATGTACTACAATTTACCAACGTTGGACCCCTCCCCTTATACAGCAGAGGAAGTCGCACGGAAACAGCCGATGAGGCCGGTAGAAAATTGTTCCTACACTGATACTTTGAAATGATAATATTTACTTAAACCAATCCGACAATGGTAGTTATTCATGTTCTCTGTGGACTCCAGATATCGGCAATGAAAGCCAGTGCCACCATAGTTATTCGGAGTTAGAAAGTGAGACCAACACTATCTAGAATAATTTCGATAATATTGATCCTATTGTACAAGAAATCTTATCCGTTAGGGATATTGATCCTGTACTGTCAGTTTCAACAAAAATAAATGCAGATGGTCCTAGTGATCTTCCCCTGACTAAAACACCCTTCTGACCCGCTGGAAGCTATCAGATCCCACTAAGTAAGAAAGCACAAGCTGAATTTAAGATGCATAACTGTGAGCAATACATCGATAAACACAGAAAGGAGAGGCCAACAAAAACTCCACAACCAGTTGATTGCCAAACAAAATGTTGTTTCAAATACAACGGTAATTTTACGGAAGAAGATAGACTAACAATGTGCAAAAATTTCTGGAAAATGTACATTTCTCAAAAAGATTTTATATTGAAAAGCATTAAAGCTCTTGTTCCACAACGATTACTCCCAGAAATTGTACCAGAAAATAGGCGAACCTGTGCACTACAGTATTTTTTCATCAAAACTCGGTAAGAGCATCGGGTTTATCAAAACTTTTTCTTAAAAATGTTAAACATTTCTAATGGACCTAACAAAGCTTTTAAGGAAATGAACAGTTTTGGGACTTAACAATAAAGAGGACAAAAGAGATAAAAGAACACCACATAATAAAATGCCACATGATGCAGTTGAGAACGTAAAAAATTATATCAGAAAATTCTCTACTATGAAATCTCACTTTTGCCGCAAAAGTTGGAGACGTTATTTAAATGCAAACCTGAGCATTTCTAAAATGTATGATATGTATGTACAAGTAAAACAAGAAGAAGAGAAACTACCAATGTCACGTTATAAATGTGAACACATTTTTGACATTTTCTTCAACATGTCATTCTTTAGACTGAAAAGAATCAATGCAACATTTGTACAAAATACAAACATGCCGAAAAAATGCCAACTGTTGAAGCACTGATAAAAGAACACATTGCGCGTAAAGAAAATGCCCAAAAAGCTAAAGAAGCTGGTAAAATATGTTCAAATGTAGAGAATACTTTTATGTCTGCAACAATAGACTTACAAATCACTTCAAGCAATGCAAGGGTGCTCTATTGCTCACGAAAACTTACTGTGCACAATTTATGAAGGTAAGAAACCAAACCAGAAATATTGCATGCTATATCGAGTGAAATTAATGGGAATATTGGCAGTAATGAAATCGGATCTTGCATAATAATCTGGTTGCATGGTTTACCAGATGAAATTGAAGAAGTTACAATGTTTTTGGCTACCTGCTCAGGGCAGAATAGAAACTACTATCTATCTGCTCTATTTTTGTGCTTTGTACCAAAAAAAACGATCACAAAATGTATTGAGCAAAAGCACCTGGAAAATGGTCACTCGGAAATGGAGGTCTACAGCATTCATAGCTCAAGTGAAAATGAGAAGAGATTTATTTGTGCATTTTCAATTATTGATTGGAAGAATATTATGTTCCGTGCTAGATCTACAAGAAATAACAAAAAAGCGGAACCGTATAAAGTACAAGAACTTTTCCTTGATAACATGCTCGACTTGAAAGTTTTGGGTTCGAAGCCAATAAAAAAATCATTTCATAGACGAAGATGGTCAATCCGTGAAATGGTTAAAATTAAAATGCTTGTGATATGAAAAATATAGCCCAAGTATTATTAAATTTTGTTATCATTGTATTGGTTCATATTCCATGCTTGATGTATATAAAGATGTTGAAGCACAAATAAACAGAATTCTTCAGCTCACAGCATCAGCATGCCATTGATCAATTCGCATTAACCTCAGACAAGATACTTGAAACGTAAACTTCAAGAGGCAGTCAAGAGCGAGTCCCATAAATTGTTACCGGTATTACCACTTAGTCCAACGCATACAAAAAACCATCGAATATTACTAGTGCCAAAAAGAAGGATTTAGTGAGGGTTTGCAATAATGGAATCATCCTAAATGAATTGCATGCATGGTTTAAGGATTTACTCGAATGAGGAAGGAAAAAGATAGACTCCCTGAGCCAGATGCTGAGGAAGAAAATATTGATTTACTGGAATGAATTACTTATATGCTAGAAATTACGTGCAAATTTCATGACACTTGTTCTTTTTTTAATGTGTGCAGTACACATGGTTCATTATTTTTGAAAATAAGTGCATTTCCTTTGTAATTAAAAAATGTTTTTGATTATGTAACACCAACTTGTTATCACAATCGTTATAATTATCAAGATTCATTACAATGTCTATTTTTCTTAATTACTTACCCGAAAGTATTTTGATACAGCGAAAAATAATTAATTGCAACTTTAATGCTAGAATAACACTAAAGATAGATACTGTTGATTATAAATGAATACCTGAGCATTTTTAGTAAACTCAATCTTATAATAACTTTCAATATTACCGCAACAAAAACATCATCTCAGAAATATGAAATTGTTAGTTTTGATTGGTCTACTTCATCAAAATTGGAGTAGTTTTTAACCCTTATGACACAATCAAAGTAATACACATCGATATAAATAAGAAAGAACCTGTATACAAAGACAAAAGTATACGTGAACCGACATCTGATGATTATCACAAGCAGGGCATAAAGATAGAGAAACTGTTTCAAATTTATAGTGCAGCAATTTCAAAAATGCCAATACCAACAAGTCCTGCCATTTGGGATTTGAATATATTACAAGCATATTTCAATATAGTACGTAACATGCCCATGGCAATATAGTTCTGAAACAACTTCTTAACCTTCACAGCTTATTGCTCCTAATAGCCATTAGACATCAGTTCATTTATACTTTTGACATTGTATAGAGGTTCTTTCTTATTTATATTGATGTATATTACTTTGAGGAAGTTATAAGGGTTAAAACAATTCCATTCTGATGAAACTAAAATAGGTCAATGGACGTTTCTTTTATTTATGAAACAATCACATATATGTTTTGTTAATGACTGTATGAATATTTAGTTTGATTTATATAGTTAAATTCTTGTTTCTTGAAAGTCAGATTTACAGATACATCTTATTGCTTTGCATTTACAATAATACCGCTTTTGCAGAGAATTTTTATTCTATATACAGAAGTGTTTCAGAAAAATATGGCATATATGATATGGCTGATAGAAGTCTGAAAAATGAGTAGAGTTTATTTTATAAACATATATTTTATGAACCGTCATTTTTGTGTTGCAGGGCATTAAAGTTAAAAAATTATTATTTCCCATTATTTTGAAAGTAGTGCGAATTTTTTTACTACACTTAGCAGACAATTTAACTGATATAATAGACACATAATTTAAAAGAAATCCCTTTCTACACTTTTACCAGCAGCATGCAGCAGCAGTAACTCTATGCACGACAGTACTTAAAATTCAATTTTGGTTGTATTTTTGCATTTGACAATGTTTTTTATGTAAATAATGTATATTTTCTTCACTTCTTTAAAGCTGATATATGCCGAAATATCAATATCATAAAGAATGTAGTTAATTATAACAGTTTGAGTATAGTGTTTGGATTTGAACAGGGTAACAAAATAACTTAAAAGCAATAACTACTAACATAAAAATAATTTTAGTTAGTTATTACCACATTAACAAAACTATTGCTGATTGTTTAACTTTACATGGGTATTACTATCAAAATCAATTAATGTAACTTGAACTATCATAATTAACCACATTTTTTAGTACTGATATCTCGGCAAATATAAACTTTAAATAAGTGATACAAAAATACATTATTTACATAAAAAACATTGCCAAATTCAAAAACACAACCAAAATTGAATTTTTAAGTAGTGTTGGGTGAAATAATGGACAGTTAAGAGATCTCATACTGCTGCTGTGCGGCACTGGTAAAAGTGCATAAAGGGATTTGTTTGCAGTTATGTGTCATTTGTATCAGTTAAACGGTCTGCTAAGTATAATAAAAAAAATTCATACTACTTTCAAAATAATTAGATATAACTTTTTGTTTAATTGTTAACATCTTGTTACACAAAAATAAAGGATCGTAGGACATGCGTTAATTAAGCAAACCATACATATTTTTCATAGTTCTATCGGCACGATAACGTATGTTCTTTAGCACAAAATAAATATAAAATTTCTCTAAACATATGCCCTAAAATGTATGCTTATGAAGTTATTGATCCTTTAAGAGGAATAGGCGAATTTGGGTTTTTTTTTTATTATATGTACAATCATAAAAGATGTTTTAATCAGATTGTGGTAACCTATATCATTTTATGCCCAATAAGATAATAAAATCAGGGCAGAATGAATCTTTTTGAATTTTTTGTGTATAGTTTTTTTTTACAAATTCTGATCATAAAATAAGAATTCTTGGACGTTTATGTGTAAAGAAATGTACTTTTGGTTGAAGTCTCTATCTGTAGCTATTTGAGTTAATTGAAGTACAGTTTTAAGATCGTTAAAAGTTGCAAGGTCTCTCGTGCCACTGAACGGTAACCAATACCAAACATTAGTTTCCTTTTATCTAACCTTATACTATCCACAGTTGTTCAATCTCAGAAACAAGAATGTTACCTATGCTGATAATAAATACGCATGCCTATTAAATTTCACTAGATCACAGCCCTTTATTGGTATTTATAATAAAATCACAGTGATATTGGTAAGAACAATAAAAATGTCAAATAATTTTTTTTAGAAATACATATTTGTTGAATTTTTACATCATTCAAATACAAATTTCTACTACTTATTATACAGTGTACAAAACCTAAAAGCAAATCCAGTACCGTCTTTGTGTTCATAATTTGTTTACCAATCTGATTTCTTCGACATACGATGGTATATTTGACATGATATGGTAGATTTCCTCAAAGTTGAATGTAGCATGTATTTAACATATGAGCGATAAAACCAAGTAAAATTTTAAAAATCTTACAACATGTAAATTTCTGTCATTTGGTATGTGAAAAAGTAAATACCATTGACCAATATCCCAAAAGTTGAATGGTAATGATCTAAAACTTTTTGTGACTGAATTAACGTGTATGTGTTAGGATTAGACAAATTATGTGTCACTTTAATCGATCAAGTATTGCACCGAGAAACTTATTGATTAATCACATATTTAATCAATTGTGCAATTAAATTTATTACCAATTTTGTAATTAATTTTTATTTAAAATTAGGACTGCTCTCCTACATAACGATGACGTTTTGTCTGTGTTATTAAAACATTTTAAAGTAAACGTTTGTCAATAAAACACAATTTATCTCACAAGAAAATTATGTGTTGTTTTAAAGAAATAATTTTTGCCAATAATCTTTTTCAAAAAATCAGGAAATTTAATAAGAAGGATTTTTATTTCATACCTTTCTTGTATTTCACGTTTGAATTAAATTATCAAGAGTATTTTAATGAATTTTATCATCGTTACTGTGAATCCTTAAAAGACGATTTTTGATAAGAGGTTGCAGGTTTCCCTATATATGACTCATGTGAAGATTGATGAGAAAGAAATTAACAATAATTTTGAATAGACACTGGGTGTATGGAAGCTTCTGCCTGTTAATCTACAATTTAAGATAATAGTACTGGACAACCATAATACTTACTCATTATAGTACTGTTAAGCAGCACATTAATTAAGTCTCTTTGTGGGAAGTTATTCAGAAAATTCATGCAAATTGTCTAAGAAGAAAAGTCAGACTACATGCAGATAATGATGCTTATCCACCGACACGTGTTCAAATAATCTCTTTTTCGGAAAGAACAAAATCAAAATGACGGGTCATCCTATCTATAGTACAGAACTGGGATCATGGCATTATTTTTTTGTTTCCTAGATTAAAGACAAATTGTAAGGAATGCATTTTATTTTGGTTGATAAAGCTGTTATAGATTTTGGAAACGAAGTAAATAACATACTTTGAGATACTGGAAGAATTATGTTGAAAACTGATTTTTGCACATGCTAAGGTGTATTGACTCTAATGAGAATATTTGGAATGGTTGTAACAGTTCATTTTGTTTAAAATGTTGTATTTTTGTATGTTAGGATCAACACGAAACAATGTTGTGTATTGATTATCTGAATATTAATTTAACATGTAAACTGTGTATGTTGTCTATACGAGATGTTAATGTCCTTTACGTTAATATAAGATGGATAGATTGTAATTTTATGTTTTAGTATTATTTTTGCTTCAGGCAGTGCACAAATAATTTGAATAGGTAATGAATTTGTGTGATTAGTAAACGAATTTCATAGTAAGTGCTTAATTGATTGTTTATCCCATATAATTTGGGTATTTAATTATAAAGTAAACTTTAAAGATATGCAAAAAATAGTTTTTGAATGATTTTTCCCATGACAAATACACATCTATTTAGTTAAGTTGGTTAAAATGGTTAATAGTAACCTATTTCCTGAATGACAGTTTGAGATACCACAGTTATATTTTATTAATCAGAACTATTAGAAAATTTAATTTCAACAATTAATTATTAATTAAATAACAAAAACTACGCAATTAGTTGCAAAATATGTGATTATTTGAAATATTTAATTTATGTTAATAATAGCTTAATGATCACTAATTGTAATAATCATTCATATTAAGTCCTACATTTTAAAAGTCTTAACGTTTTAAATACAATTTAATTTGGGTAGCAGTCTCTATTTTAAGATCTATTCACTTCGATTTTATTTTAAGTATTCTTTTTATTACAGTTCCTGTTGAAAAGTCATCAAAAGCACCTCCTGTTGAATTATTTGGTGGAAGTAGCACAGCCGCAAGTAGCATTCGACCTCCAGAATCTAGACTACACCCATCAACTTTAGCAACAGATCCTCGATATCCGGGATGTTCATTATCAGAGTTAAACAGAAGTGGTTTCCAACCTTACAGACCTGAAGAAAGGTAATTGATGGAATACATAGTAACATTGTAATTAGTTATAAGTTTTTGACTCTAAAGCATATAAAGTCTTGCAATACAAGTTATAAAAATGTTAAGAATGTTTGAGAAACATCTAAAATAAAGCACTTACTAGTGTCTACGGTTATCTGGTCCTCTATCAAGTAATAAATATACATGTATCATCTTTCACTGTCCACACTATAGTGGGTAGTCTTTCTTATCAATTACCAACAGCATACACTTCTGCTGCTTAGTTATAGCTATGTCTATAAAGTTCGGTAGACTCTGCCCTTTTGCTATTTTTGCACGCATGCATTAGGGTTTACTGTTTTTAGAACGTTGCCGAACATTCACTTTGTACTATAAAAATTGATTTCCAACAGCTACGAGTAAATCTGTATTGCAAGCAAATCTATTTAGAATATAATGCAATACAGCTAAAACGAATTATTTGGTGCTCATGTAATTGCTAATCTCAGATGTATTTTACTTCTATCGAATTTAAGTTTTTATAATATTTTGCTTTTATACTACTCCTGCTTTAGAAAGAGGTCTTTGATTACAAATTGTGAATGCTAATGCAAGAAAATATTTCAAAATGTATTTAGATGTAATGTAAATTCTTATTAATGCTGAACACTGCCAATAAAACAGGCTATTATCCTACTACAGAGAGGTTCGTGCGGGAGTAGAATCTGAAACTCAAGTTACAACAAAATACTATGAGATCTCAATTAAATTTAATTAATAGTAAAGATAATTTTGGTACATTATCAGTGAACAAATCTCAGTAATTGCCTGGAGAAAATGCAATCATAACCTAATTAAAAATTATCAATAAAGAAACCCTTATATTGTTCTTGTTAAATGACAGATAAACATTTGGTATTAAGCGTAGTTCTACAGGTGCATCAACATTGCACAAATTTTAATACAATGAAAGGCAATTGACAAATTAAACAAAGAAAAGGCTTACTACTTCTAATTAATAGTCGTAGTTTAAGGTGTAGGCCTTCTGTTCTGTGCTTTTCGGAAAACCTGTGCTGGTATATAAATGTACAGCAGGGTTGCCATTGTGTTCAGGTGCTAGTTTTCTTGTCAAATTGTTTGCAGTGAAATTGGTTGTTGAAACCTACAACAGTCTTGGAACAAAAGATATTCTGGTAATTGAAGAAATGATAGAGGAATTCAAAGGTAAACTTCAGTGCGTATTTCATGCACTGCACATTTAATACATACATTAGTTGAAGATAGATGCCCAGATGTGCGCTTTCACACAGAACTTGTCATTCTTCCAACTTGTCGTCGAGTGCTTTCGTTGGTTCAAGCAATGACCGCATATTCCTTCGAACATGGGAAAGGTTTATAAGATTGATTACATACAATAAACTGTATGCTATTTTCCTAGTGTGCGAGCGCTTAGAATTCCAATTTTATACTGCTTAAATTAACGATGTGAAATAATACTTTCTAATTCGGATTAAAATTCCTTATTCTTAATATTAGAATAAAACTTCGTGAAGCCAAACAATATAAAGTGCTGAATAAAAGTATTAAGTTGGTTCAACATAAATTGAAAGTGACATCTTACGAATTTAAAACTTATAAGAATTTGAAACAGGGCCGTATTAAATTGCTACTTCTACTTTTACAATATGAAAAAAATATTTTATCATAGCAGAAGATGGTGATAAATTAGACTCTTACTCTATTAGTAGAAAATTTGATAGTTGCCTTAGAGATGTCAACGGCGATGTAAAATGTATTGCCTGTGTATCTTATTTTCATCCAGGCTGTGCGGAAGTCTAAAAGGAACGACAATCGTATGATATGGGTTGTTATGCCCCGAATGTGCTGCACCCTCCATCATCTCCAAAGATGAAATATGCAATGATTTGAATCTGAGTTGTGATACCCCAATCCTTTGCGAAATTTTAAAATGCTTGTGATAAAATGCCGAATTTTTTTATAAGAAATTTCTGTCCATGGAGACTGAAATAGCAGATTTAAAAAACCAATTAACTTGTACTCACGGTTGCTGTTCTAAGGCTGAACAAGAGCACGGGCCGAGCATTCCAGTCGGAATCTCAATCAAGAACTACTTCCATGCCTAGTTTACTAATAACTAATGAGAAGTTAGTAAGGCTATAAAATCAGTTGAATATGCAGGTACATAAAAAAATATTAGCAAAGTTATGTATTCTGATATTTTGTTGGGCAAGGATTGTAATGCATCCACGGCTGCAACATCTAAAAAAGAGACATCTTAACTTAGCTGAAGTTAAGAATCCTGATGTTGTAAATAGGAGTAGACCAAAGCTTTTATCACATAAAAAGATTGTTAGAGATTTAAATTTACGCGCTTGACTTTGCGTTGGTGGCGTGCCTAACGTTCATCTCATAAACCACACAGTCCACTGCGAATACTGTTAGCACGCGCAACGCTTAATGTGTTGTTATGTAAATACATTAATTTACCTTATTAAATGTATAAATCAAGTGTTTCTTTTATTGTGTGTTAACAATTCAGACCAGCTTGGTCATTTTGGTCATCTTCGGAGCCGCATTATGTTAGTAATACATAATTAATATAACAATACAAAACGGGGTTCTTTGGTAGTGATGAAACATTTCACTAGGCAGGCATCGTTCACGTGTTCAAGATGGTACAGTTGTCCAGCATAGTTGCAGTCATCGCTATGGAAATTGAGCTGCCTGTCGACTACATATTTGGTTGATTGTAAAATCATAACATTTGCAGTAAGTTTCCTTTCTTTACTGAATTCCTTTAATATTTACCGAGCTTTTTGATCTGAAACAAAATGTCTGAGTTAAATTTATTAAACAGGAAAAGGGGTTGCTTGAAACACAGTTTAACAACATTTAAAAATCATTTGAGCGGTGTTTTAGAGAATAAAATTGATAATCGGGTTGTAATTGAACTATCAGAGCGTTTAAACAGGTTAGAGGAGTATTTCAAGAATTTTGTGAAACACAATCTAATATTGAGGAGATTTGTGAGGAATCAGATTTGGTGGTACAATGTAAAGAACGGGAGATATTTGAAACCATGTATTTTGAAGCTATTTCACGAGCTAAATCAATAATTAACGATAATTCTATTAATAATGCTGATTGTGGCAGTGGCGGCTCGGTTTCTGAAAGGTCAGTGACGGGCCACCACAAAAAGGGTGTTAAATTGCCGGTTTTAGAAATTCCTAAATTCTCGGGATCTTTAGAGCAATGGTGTGAATTTAGAGATACCTTTACATCGGTAATTGATTCGGATTCTTCACTGAATGATATCCAAAACTCTATTATCTTCGCCGAGCATTACCGCCTAGCGGCTCAAATCATTAGGGATCTGCCTACCAGTGGGGCAAATTACAAAATTGCGTGGAAATTAATTTTAGAGAGATTTGATAACAAAAAACTGTTGGTAAACAACCACATAAAAGCGTTGTTTAATTTACCTAGAGTGAAAGGGGAAAATGCCTCCGATTTGCGTAAATTAGTAGATGAATTTTCGAAACACGTATTAGCTTTAGAGTCATTAGAGCAACCAATGGAACAATATTGGAATGCATTATTAATATATCTAATCGGTTCAAAATTGGATACACAGATTAAACGGGAATGGGAAATTTCAACGCTAACAGAAGAATTTCTTCATATGCAGATATCAAAACGTTCTTAACGGGAAGATGTCAATTACTAGAATCGTTAGATAGCGATAACAAAAAACCGAGTTGGAGTAAACCAAATCACGGAATAAGAGAAAGGGATTTTAAATAAGATTCTACAATTACTTTGGTAACTACGTGTAATAAAGGCGGGTTTAAATGCAAATACTGTGATAGTGTTGATCATGCGATTTACAATTGTGGGTTATTTTTAAAGCTAAATGCGCATGAACGGACTTCGGAAGCAAAATCCAAACGATTATGCTTAAACTGCTTAAAGGGGAACCATTTTTCGACAACTTGTAAGTCGGGAACGTGCCGAAAATGTGGTAAACAGCATCATCGTTACTTCATTATGGGAAGAGCGTTAATTGGAAGGAGACTCAAGTTAATCAAGGCAATGAGGGTAATACAAGGACAGTGGTCCAAAATAATTCAGAGGTAATAAAGGTTAACTTTAGCCATGCAAATTGTTCTAAGGTGTTGCTATCAACTGCAATAATTAGAATAAAAACGCAACGTAATCTATGAGGTTTGTAGAGCTCTTTTGGATTCCGGTTCTGAAAGCAGCTTCATTACAACAGAGTTATGTCAAAGGTTAAAGTTACAGAGGTTTAAACAACAAATGGTTATAACGGAATAAATCAGCATACGTCGAACGTTACAGAACAAGCTGAAATACAAATACAGTCGTGTCATTCGTCAGACAACAAAACTCTGTCCTGTTATGTGTTAGATAAAATTTCGGATAGGATACCAACGAAATCATTTGAGATAAGTGAACTGATTATTCCAAAGCGGGTAGTACTTATGCGGACCAGAGTTTCAATAAAAATAATGAGATTGATGTGTTAATCGGGCTAACATATTCTGGGAGTTGTTGTATCCGGAGCAAATTCGGGTAAATCAGTTACAGCCAATACTACAAAACACGAGATTAGGTTGGATTGTTGGAGGCCATGCCCAATCAATATCAAGAAAAGCCACACAACAGTGTGCAATTTAAAAACCATTAATATTCAGCAGCAACTCAGGGAGTTTTGGGAACTAGAGGAGTGTCAAGGTCATCAGACTATTGACAACAATTCGGAAAAGTTTTAAAATCGTTTTCAGAAAACAATTGAGAAAGCGGATACAGGTCATTACATTGTTTCAATACCCTTTATTGAAACTGAACCGAAATTAGGGATACGTATACAACGGCATGCACTAGATTTTTCAGATTGGAAAATCAGTTTGCTAAAATGCGAAACTTAAGCAACAATACACAAGTTTTATGCGAGTATGAGTCACTAAATCACATGACTGAAATTACATTAACAAAACTAACATTCATGACGGATATTATTTACCACATCACGGGTGATAAAGGAAACCAGTACCACCACAAAATTACGCGTAGTATTCGATGGTTCCTGCAAAGATACAAACAACGTGTCTCTAAACGATACGCAATATGTGGGTCCTACAATTCAGGACGATCTTGTGGCAATTTTGTTGCACTTTCGGAGACATCGTTACGTAATATCAGGAGATGTGGAGAAAATGTACAGGCAGGTGTTAGTTAAGGCGGACCAGAGAAAGTACCAAAGAATTATATGGCGTGAAAATAATACAGATGATTTAAAGTACTATAATTTAAACACAGTGACTTATGGGACTGCATCTGCCCCATATCTTGCTGTAAGGGCTTTGCAGCAAACGGTGTATGATTATCCAAATGTGAATCACGATGCGAAACAGGCGATCTTACATGATTTTTATGTAGACGACCTATTAAGTGGGTCAGATTGCAAACAAACGGCAACGGAGTTATGTCGGAACATAAGGGATGTACTACAATTGGGTGGATTTCCGATTCGGAAATGGGTTTCGAACGATGCGGATATCTTACAATACGTCATAACTGAATCAACGGGTACACAAAATGCGATTGTTATAGGCGATAATTCGATACACAGAACATTAGGTCTGTGTTGGGATTTTAGAAAGGATACTTTAATGATTAGTGTGGGTGAAATTCATATTAAATCCAGTGTTACAAAAGGGACATGTTATCAGTTATCAGCAAACTATTTGATCCTTTGGGTTTAATTGGGCCATGCATTATTGTTGCAAAATTTTGATTCAAAGTTTATGGAAAACCCAGTTGGGATGGGATGAGGTAATACCGCAACAATTATATGCGCAATGGAGGAAACTAATAGAGAGTCTGCCAACGTTAAATAATTTACAAATTCGAGACATGTACCGTGTGGAAGCAGTGATAGGCTTGAGTTGCATTTATTTTCAGATGCATGTAAACGGCTTACGGTGCGTGTGCATATATCAAGACAGAAATTGACGGTTTGATTTCCACACGATTGTTATGTGCGAAATCAAGGGTAGCTCCTATAAAGGAAATTACAATACCACGTCTTGAATTATGCGGAGCATTATTGGCGGCAAAATTAGCAGACAAAATATTGCATTCGTTAAATATAAATTTTGATCGAATATTTTTCTGGTGCGATTCAACAATCGCGCTTGCATGGATTAGACTTCCGTCAAATAAATTAAAGGAGTTTGTGGCACACGGTGACACAAATCCAAAATCTCACTAATACATCTGTTTGGCGATATGTTCATACTAGTGAAAATCCTGCTGATATAATTTCGAGGATTGGTTCCAAGCGAGTTATTAAAATCATCCATGTGGTGGAATGGACCGGTATGGTTATCACTACCTGAGTCAGAGTGGTCATTTTCGGTTGAAACCGAGGAGTTTGTTTACGGTGCCTGAAATCAAAGAACGAGTAACATTAATAACAATAAAACGCCAAGAAATATTTCTATTCAACCTTACATGGTCATTACATAAACTACAAAAATTGTAGTGTGGTGTATGAGATTTGCAAATAATTGCAGATCACGCAATGGGTGTATTACGGTAAATTAACGATTAATGAATTAGATTTAGCTTTAAAACGTCTAGTTCAAATTGCGCAACGAGAGAGTTTCATAGAAGAAATCGAATGGGCAAAGGAAATTCTAAGGCAAATGTTACGGGTTCATGGATGAAATTGTCTCCATTTTAGATAACTACAATTTACTTGGGTTGGAGGAGATTAAAAATTCCCATTTAGTTTCGACAAAAACATCCGTTATTATTAAGCGGTAAACACATATTATCAAAAATTATAATGGAAAGCGAACATAACGATTATTACATGCGGGGCCACAATTGTTACTGTCCTCCACTAGGGATCGATTTTGGATTACAGGAGGTCGGAATCTTGCTCGGGCAACAGTACACCATTGTGTTACTTGTTACCGGATCAAACCAGTTCCGTTGAATCAAATCATGGGTCACTTACCAGAGAGTCGCGTAACACCCATGCATCCGTTTCACTCAGTGGGAATTGATTATGCGGGACCATTTCAAATAAAACACCATAAAACTTACAAAAGTAAATCATCAAAATTTCATATATCACTGTTTATATGTTTTACCACCAAAGCTGTCCACCTCGAGCCAGTAAGTGATCTTACTACACAAGCATTTATAGCAGCGCTTACAGATTTGTAGCACGAGGGAGTTCCTACACACTATATTCAGATAATGGAACAAATTTTCAGGAGCACAGGCTGAGTTAAGGGACTTGGGAGATTTTTACAAAAACGAAACGGAAATAATCACTAATGCAAGGGAGAGGAATTTCATGGCATTTTATTCCAGTAAATAGTCCTCATTTTGGCGGACTTTGGGAGGCGGAGTTAAATCTGCTAAACACCATCTCAAACGAGTATTTCTGAATTCATTAGTTACTTTTGAGGAATTTTTAACAGTTTTGAATCAGATTGAAGGGGTTCTAAACTCCAGACCGCTACATCCTTTATCATCATCACCTAATGATTATGATCCATTAACTCCTGCCCATTTCTTACTCGGTAGAAAGGCTACTACTATACCAGATCCAAATGTTACCGATGTGCCAATTAATAGATTATCGCGTTATCAATATTTACAACGATTAGTGCAACATTTTTGGCGAATCTGGTCACGAGACAACATATCAGAATTGCAGCAAAAATGCAAATGGTCTAAAGAGCGCAATAACTGCAAGGTCGGTGATTTAGCATTAATAAGAGATGACAACTTACCTAGTTTCAAATGGAAGTTGGGTCGTATCATCGAACTTCACCCAGGCAGCGACGGACGAGTGCGAGTTGTGTCATTGAAGGTTGCGACATCGGTGGTGAAACGTGCCATTACGAAAATTTGTGTCTTACCTATCGATGAACCTGAAAGGAAATAGTGAAATTTTTGTGTTAAAAATGTTGAATTATTTACATTACTACTCACCATTTATGTGTTTGAGTTGAAGTTGATACTTACCTTTGTAGTTGTTGATAATCACTTATTTATTATTAATTGTGTAATACTTATTATTTGTACTTATTTAAATTGAGTTATTGAAATACTATTTCAAGAGGAGGAGTATGTTAGAGATTTAAATTTACGCGCTTGACTTTGCGTTGGTGGCGTGCCTAACGTTCATCTCATAAACCACACAGTCCACTGCGAATACTGTTAGCACGCGCAACGCTTAATGTGTTGTTATGTAAATACATTAATTTACCTTATTAAATGTATAAATCAAGTGTTTCTTTTATTGTGTGTTAACAATTCAGACCAGCTTGGTCAAAGATAATCATTGGTGCACAAACGGTGATACTTGATTCTACGCCTTTTAGTGGCAGTGTCAAGAAAACTTGACTGCATTTAAGCAGCATCATGAGCAACACATCAAATCAGACTGTTGAGGCCTCTGATATTTTGAAATATATACAAAAGAATGACCTGGATGGTGTCTGCTTTAAGATTGGTACTAGAGGTAATTTAAACTCCTTCAAACTGGGCATCCCTGCAGATATCGCTGAAAAAGTCATGTCGCCTTCTTATTGGCCTAGAGGTGTTGTGGTGCACTTCCTCGAATTCAAAATCAGCGACAAATATAAATTAGATTCTAAGAGGAAGACTAAAGGCTTATTGCAAAACACAAATGACGCCGAGAAGATATTAACCTACCAGCTTCATAACTAACTAAGGAAAAGAAGAACTCTGAAATATTTACGGATTCTCAAACATCTCTCGCAAATGACGCCACAAACTGTAACTGACCAATTAAGGTTTGGAAACTTATTCAGTATTATGCATCAAAATATACAGCACTTTTCAAATACAATCAATGAATTGGCAGTATTATTACAAGAGAAAAGATTTGTGTTACCGAATATTGGTATAATAATAATCCAATTAAGTCTATTGTTATTAAAAATTACACTTTATGTTCTGATTTTTATAGATCCAATCATATACATGGAGGTGTGTCTATATATGTTGAACAGGGTATTGTTGCAAATACTCGAGACCTCACTCAATTTTGTGATGAAATAAATGCTGAATTCTGCGGTGCATCAATTGCTATCCACAATATAATAATTATAAATGTCTATAGATCTCCATCAGGTGACTATAATATCTTTCTGAAAAAATTTGAACAGTTATTAACTTATTGTCACTTGAAATTTAGTAAAGTAATTATTGTTGATGATTTCAATATTAACTTCCTATGTACACCGCCTACTAATAACATTAAAAAAACGAAACTCTGAAATTCAAAATTATAATTTTACAAATATTCATTAACAAACAAAATAATAATAATAGCTACACCCTCGAACATATTTCTTCAATCCTCATTAACCAAAAGAGTACTTTCACACAAGCATTAAACATACAAATTCAATTTACAACTTTAGTCAAAAAAACATTTCATAATTACTGAACATTGATATAAGGTTTACCCAGTCCTGGATTATATAGTAGTATTATTATCTCATGGCGGGTGACCTTGAAAAAACCTGCACGAGGGGAGCTATATTAATAATCAAAATAAAAAAGTGAGACTAGAAAACATCGACTGCTTGCACGTCCAGTGTTGCCAGAGCAAAAATTGTCGAGCAACCAAGGAATGTGTTTTAAATAGTTTTATGTTGATTTTTGCTCTTCTATAAAAATGATCTGAGCTTATTGTTAGATGTGATACCCCAGATTATTGATTGATTGGATCAGTGTACACAATATATTTTATCACTTATAGTCACTAGTAGAACAAAAACAATTTGGTAGTACTACATATTTGTTTTTTTCAAATCAATAGACGTTTTTGTTTTAAACACAAACTATAAACACTATAAAAATGTCAAATGCCCACCTCGAAAATATTACTAAGATTTATTACAAAAACGTTTTAAGAATATGTTTACACAATGACACTCATGGTTTTGTAACTAACAAAAACAAAACAAAAACAATTTTTAATTAATGTCAAAAGGTTTTCATATCATTTGTTATATTAATATTATTATAAATTGCATATATCTCGTGCTTTATTTTAATGGATCATAGAATCAACAATTCAGTGCTGTAGAATTGAAGGAAGAGGAACAGTTATAGTATGAAAAGAAAGGTAATTAAGGTTTGCATCTTGTCAGGTTATATATTTTTTACATAACCTCATTTATAGTTTAGAAATATTTGCTAAATTAATATATTTTTTACGCACTTCATCGATAATCTAGCCATAAAATAATTCCTTGAATAATTAATAATCTTAACCTTAACACGATCGGATAGAAGCGCCGAAATAAATACAGGCAATAAGAATCTCTTTTGGAGACAAAGAATGGACATTCTTAACAGAATTGATTATGATTGGATTAAAATGTAAAATGATTCAATCACTTTGAAAGCCAATCATTGATTGTTTCAGCTGCTTCCCTCTTTAAGCAAGTTTTATTTCAACACCTCAGTAATAAACAATAATGTACAAACAAATGTATTTATGACACATATTTTCTACAACGCCAAATAAAGATCATCATTCAACTATTTTACATAAATTATATTTTAAATGGGTTCACATCCTAAACTTTCATCCCCATCATCAGACTCATCGCCTGATGATAAGTATCCATCTGAATTATCGCTATTATCGTCAACCCCTATAATTAGGTCTTGAACCTCGTCTATTAAAGTTTCTCGTTCCATATAATCCCATTCAATTTTCTCTACGTGCAGACATACTTTAGTCCACTCGTTGATTCCAATATTTTTTATATGTTCTTCTGCCAACTTCCATACATCATCTATTTTGAAGGTTACATTACATGCAGCGACACGGTTTTTAAGTAACGCCCAAATCATCTCGATAGGATTTAGTTCTGGGTGATATGGAGGTAAACGCAATACTACATGACCATGTTCTGCCAGTAGTTGATCAATTACAAACAGCTGATGAACAGGTTTATGTGCCTTAATTTTGGAATATAATTCAGGCTTGGTTTCCTTACATTCAAAGAGGATATTTCGTTCCTTCAACCATTTCTGCATATCTGTTTTCTTCCAACTTGAAGTAGGATTAGGATGCACAAGAGCATTATGATATGACGCATTGTCTATCACAAACACTGAATTTGGTTCCAAATTTGGTATTAACTTTTCTTGCAGCCACTTTTTGTAATTGACATGATTCATGTCATTGTGATAATCCCCAGTTTTCAAACCAGACTTAAATATCAATTCTGCATTTGGAACGAACCCATTTTTTCCACCTGCATGAACAATTATCAAACGCTTCCCTTTTGAAACTGGCGATTTCAAACCCTTGGTGGTGCCGTCATCTCAACACTTTGTTACACTGTGAGAACTGTGCAGATATGTTTCATCGTTATACACAATGCTTCTGCCCTCTTCTTTATACTTACTAAGATTTTTCAAAAATATGGTGCGCTTTGCCCTTATATTGCTTTGTTCAACAAGAATTTTCCTGTTATCTACAGTTCTCTTCCAACGAAACCCTGCTCTTACAACAATTTTTCTGAACGAACCTAATTTTCCCGTGTAATAAGGGCAATCATTTTTAAATTCGTCAAACACTAACTTCAAAGTCGGTCTACGTTTATGTATTGCTGCAAACCGATGCATAACGGTTCTTAGAGTCTCTTCGTCAAATCCATTCACTGTTGACTTAAGGCTTGGTTTATTTACGGTTTTCCTTGGTGAACTAAACTTGCTGCAGGGTGGTTTGTTTGTACCTTCCTTTACAATTCTTTGCACCGCCCGCAATGACACACCTGTTGCTTCGGCCACGCACTCTTGCAAATTGTTCAGGTTGGAGGCACCCGAATCTTTTATGCGTTTCAAATATTGAAACACATTAAAAACAATCTGTCATCCTTGACTATGAATCACCTCCTTCTTATTCATAATATTACTCGAAAAAATATCATAATTAATCATTGAACGAACATTCTTTTTAAATACTTACATTGCTGAAGAAATTAACTATCAGTTAGTTTTGAAAAAAACTGTTTTGATGACTATTACTTGATACAAATATTAAAACGGAAAACTAAAAACAATAAGACCTTGATAAGAGCGAGAACGACAATGACAGTTACGGTTCACATTCGGTATATACAGTATTGGGATCCGCTGAGTATGTGCACTGTCGCCACAGCAAATATTTACGGATAAAGAAACTACGAACCTAGAATTGTTTATAAGTAAAAACAAGTAAAAGCTCCGATTTTATATGGAGGTCTGGATTTATTTCTTATATTTATGAATTTCTAGATACCGTCAGCATGAACGGGGTCCTTACAAACAATATTTTACTTAACGTAATAAATGGGATATTTGTGATGACGTATTAAAGCCACATTGCTAACAAGATGTTTGTGGGTTGTACTGTAGCGTTGTGAATCTTGAGGTTTAAGTTTAAATTGAACCTATTGCGCATGTGACGTCACTCGCCATGAGATATTAATACTACTCTAACTATTAATTCCAAAACTTTTCTTTTCTAAAGAGATATGGATAATTTGTATACTCTTCTTTAATTAACCCGTCTAAGTGTGACTGATTAGCGACCCCTAAAAAACCTTTTTCGATGATCAAATTCACTTGAAATTTACTTAAAAAAATCTGAAAATTATCTATTCACTACTAACATCTATATGCCAAAATCTTATGCAAGCTTAATCTACTTAAATTAATCATATTACGAAATGAAATCTCAACGAAAAAGCAAGAGCAAAAGAGAGCTAGACCCCTCTCTACCAGTGATTATATAAGTAAATTCCCCCCCTTTTTAAATTGGTACGTATACTTGTATACCTGTTCCTATAATTCCGGAAAATTGTTTTCTAACCGTCCTGCATTTCATCGGATTCTTGTAAATTTTTATAACGAACATAACAATACTCGGAAAATGGCTTTAAACTGTCACTCCGTTGTCCGAACTTAGCCTCTACGTCGTTATTTGTCAACGCCTTCAACTTGAACAAACATCTCTCATCTCTTTTGTATCTATAGTTTTATCTCACACGTACGCTTCCACCAACTGGATCTCTGCCCCTCTTGTACAACTCACACCAATCACCTTGCTTGACTCCATTTTCCCACTTTCTAACAGACTCGTGTTTGCTTTTAAATATCCTTGAAATTATCGATTTTATTTAGGTCTCCTAACAATACTGCCTCCTGAATTATATATACGCATCCCATTTCTACTCAATACACTTTTATTCTGTCTTGGTCTTTTGGTTGGCTCTTTACAATACACCTTCAAGATTGAAATCATTATTTTAACCACAAAACCGCATCTATCTTAATCCCAACGGCTGTTCTTTTCCAATAACCCATTAAAGCTTGTTTGTAGCCAAGTTTACCAAGAACTGTTATCTCCCCTCGTTATTTTGTTTAAACACATCGGATTTTACGTTTTAGAACAGAAATGTTGCTTTAACACCTGTTCCATGCGTTTAGACTTTCATATAATTACTTCACTACAAATTTAAATATGTTAGAAAGATTTTACCCCAATTATTATTTATCCTGCTTTATGTTTATACAAATATTATGTTACATTATCCTTGGCTAAATTACATTGATCCTACATTATTATACACTTCTTAAGTTAAGAAAAATAATTAGTTAAAAATATCCCAACTCCCTAATTAAATAAATTTGTCTTCCCTTATTCAAAAGCTCTCAACCTATCAGTTCACTTATGCCCTTATATAACCCAATGACCCCTTAATTACACGATATTATATATATATATATATATATATACAGGGTGAGTTTTTAGTGTGGCAACGGTCGATAACTCCGTTATTGTAAAAGCTACGTAAACCAAATTTGGAGGCATATTAGGCATGCCTATAGTGCACATTTTAAAAGTATTTGGAAGCATACAGGGTGTTTCATAATTCCAGGGCATATTAAACTTATATTTTTTTAAATGGAACACCCTATATATTATCACATTTTTGGAAAGCCCATAAAAAGAGCTTTAATTTGATATCAAGTTGTATCTGTCTATTCCTTTTAGTTTTTGAGATATTCAATTGTTTTTAGAAAAAATGACCTCGATTAGATACATTGCCACTGCACTAATACACAACTTATGTTAATTTTCAAGATGCAGAAAATTTTACCATATACCATAGTATATTTGTAAATATCACTTTTTGGAAATTTCTTCACAGTATACAGGGTGTGTCAGGTTTCGCAAAATGCAATTTAAATTTTTTTTAAACGGCACCCTATCAATTTTATTGCTACAATGGATAGTTCATTAAGTGTCCTTTCATTTTTGCTAAGCATTCTCTATACCTAAATCCATTACTTTCTGAGATATTTTTGATTTTCTTCAAATTTTATGAATGTTTTTAATTTACATAACTAAAAATAACTTACTATTGGAGAATATTATAAAACAATTAATACATTTTGATTAACAATCAACTACAGTTATCCAATAACAATTTTCACTAATGATATTTCAACCTACAATAATACGCTATCATCAGAATTCTGCCAGATCAACAATATGCATTTTATAGAAAATGTTCAAACAGTAAATCAGGCAGGCTTTGAAAAAAATAACAATTACAATCAAAATGTCATTTAGGTTTATTAATTGTAGTGTGTTGTCATTTAACACATTATCAGTTCTGTTTTAAATGTAATCTTTGACGGAGTTTTCAAAATGAATTTTACAGTGGAAGAACAAATAAATATGATTTGGATATTGGGAGTAAGTTTAAAAAATTTCCTACTTGCATCAATAATATACCAAGAGAGATATCCTGTTAAATGACAACACACTACAACATTTATAAAATTTCAAGAAAATCAAAAATATCTCAGAAAGTAATGGATTTAGGTATAGGGAATGCTTAACAAAAATGAAAGGACACTTAATGAACTATCCATTGTAGCAATAAAATTGGTAGAGTGCCATTTAAAAAAAAATTTAAAAATTGCATTTTACGAAACCTGACACACCCTGTATACTGGGAAGAAATTTCAAAAAAGTGATATTTACAAATACACTATGGGTTATGTTAAAATTTTCTGCATCTTGAAATTTAACATAAGTTGTGTATTAGTGCAGTGGCAATGTATCTAATTGGGGTCATTTTTTCTAAAAACAATTGAATATCTCAAAAACTAAAAGGAATAGACAGATACAATTTGATATCAAATTAAAGCTTTTTTTATGGGCTTTTCAAAAATGTAATAATATATAGGGTGTTTCATTAAAAAAAAAATTTAATATGCTCTGTAATTATGAAACACCCTGTATGCTTCCAAATATTTTTAAAATGTGCACTTTAGGCATGCCTATTATGCTTCCAAATTTGGTTTACGTAGCTTTTATAATAACGGAGTTATCGACCGTTGCCACACTAAAACTCACCCTATATATATATATATATATATATATATATATATATATATATATATATATTGATACGATAACGCCGTACTCGGTGTAATGACGTTTTTACTTAATGCCACCGCTCTGTTCTTACTTCAAATTTAATCTTATTAATTTTATTATTATGCCACGGCTAGCCCTTTTTAATCTACACAGAGTGCACAACGTTACGATGATCAATTTTTCTCTTCTCCGTCCCTTTATGATTACCTATTTGTTTGAATTGATAAAGCGAAGTCAATTAGTTTTATATAATGAAAAGAAATATTATTTACAATTTTTGAAAAATATTTCAATACACCCTTCAATCAATCAATATCATATGTATCATTTATCCCAAAATTTATATGCTTTGAATTCAATCTAAGGTCACCAAAAACTACCTTTTTTTACCAAAGAAACCTGGAACGTTCTAGACCCCTTTATACTAACGTAAGTTTAACGTATGCAATGTTTGTTGTCGACTTCATCACAAGTTTTATATAAATTGAATAAATTCAGTATTGAAATTTAAATAGAAAAATATCTTAAAATTAAAAGATCTGACCTGCTGCAGGTTGTTAGGGTTGTGGATCAACACTCCTTCTCATTTATCTATCAATGCTATGCTTAGCCGGACCAATACTTGAGTCCAGTTACCCCTCGTTTTCCAAAAATTACTTCTTGCTTCTTTATTTTATATGCCTTGAATCTTGCAACTCAAAATTGTACCGGAATTGTACCAAAATATAATTGTCGACGCTGATTTGAAATATTATATTGACCCAGATTTGAATTATTCTTCTCTACATATATTTGCAATATTATTATCGACGCAACTTGAATATCCAGACTTGTACCACAGATTCGAAGTATTATATCGATCAAAATTTGAATTATTGTCATCAACACATTCACAGATTTGAATTATCCAGAAATGTACCACCAATTCGAAGCCCTATTATTATTAATATTTAGTTTAAATAAATTTTCCCAAATTCTACTCACGTTAAACGGCAAAAGAAGTCTTCGTAATTGTAGCACTATTATCACTTGACATACACTTGATATTTTAGTAAATATTAAATTACACACGACTTTCTGGTTAGCAGTGACGCAGCTTCGCCCTGCCTGAGTTGTGAACTGAACTGTCTTATCATTGCTCTGTGTTAATATAGGCTCATCCCACTTACATGTGGGCTGGGTTTCCAACAAGTCCTGCAGATATCTCTACCAACCAGATCTTTAATATTTCCTGCATTTCGAAGTTGTTTCTGATGTAATTTCTTCGGTTTTCCATGTAAGGTTTATTTGCTATAGACACCTTGTTATCTTTACCAGACATTGTTTTGTTTAGATATCGCTTTTACAATAATTGAACAAAATAAATGATGTAACTTTAATTCTGCTTTTGTTTGTGTATTTTTATGCGTCTTTGAAAACTGCGTTTTCTTATCAAAACGTTTCTTGTTTCAGTATAATTGCATAAAGCTTTGTTAGTTTTTATCTCTTATCTTAGTATTTGTTTTATAACTAATTAGAACACTTCTCAATGCATGTTTAATTACATGTACTATCATTTCATCTAAATACGCGTTCTATTGTTGAAGGTATGCTCACTGGCATTACTTAAAATTAATAACGATCTATATACAGAGTGTTAAATACTTGCTATTTACATAATGTATGAATTATCTATTTTTCGGCTAAATACGCGTTCTATTGTCGTTAAATGCTTGCTATTTGCATAATGTACGAATTACTTAATTTTCTGCTAAATAAATGCAGTTTTCTAATTTCTATTGCAATTTATGATTACTACGCGACCCTTGCTACTCAATACACCCCTAAACAACCCCTTATCAAAGCAATATATATATATATATATATATATATATATTACCTTGAGTTACTTAGAAAAAGATCTAATTAAGATCGCAATACAAAAAAGATTGTTGCCAAGGTTTGAATACACCTAGTGTTGAACTAGTCAGTGTCAGTGATTATCTGGAAATGACCGCATGTTACAGTAGGACTGCAACTTGTTATTCTATAACTTTCATGCTTGTCTATATTGTTGTGCACAGAAGTTGCAGTCAACTAACTAATTTCCTTACCATCTGTGCCAGATGCACATTTATGATTCAGATCATTTTTAATTACTGTGAATAGATTTATCGGAATAAATTCTAAATATAAATCTGCGTTCTTCTATTTTGCTAATATTCTCCATTGCTTCCTAGTTTTGCATCTCAAAAATTTAACTAGTTTTTACAATTTAAAACGCGATATTTCTTACAATTTAAAAAGTCGATAATTACCGTTAAAGAGTCGATAAATACATCGCGCAAGCGCGAAATAAGCGACGTCACGGGCGGGTGGTAACGCTAACCTTATTACAGATGTTGCGCGCCCAACTGTCAATGACGTCACCAATGCACAAATTATATTGCGCAATAATCGGAAATTTTATATATATTTAAGACAATAGATAATACAGAGAACAAATTAAATAATGGAGTACTTACATCAGAAATCCGGCGTCCCGCGGAGTTGAGGTAAAGTTGGCTTCTATTGAAGACCATCAGGGCTCCGGAGGGCCCTTTTCAGGTAGTTAAAGATGGTACGCCCAACGCTCTTCCAAAGCGTTTGGACCAGCTCCGGCAATCATGGGCTTGTTCATCCAGGGTCGTGCAGTACGGTTCGCCCTAGGCGGCTACAGATTTCTTCTACCTATGTAGGGAATGGACAGGAATACCAGGTATAAGGCTACAAACAAAGACAATTAGGCAAGGGAATCTACATAGATAAAGCTAAAGGCACGATACGATACTTCAAACGTCCACTCCACTCGAAGGTTCAGGCAAAAAAGCCACGTTACAGACAGTCATGGAAACTTGTCCTCACTTTTTCTACTCCACTCGCATCGCGCGATCTAGCGCAAACGCACTGTGACGTAACGGAAATGTGCGCCCCGAGTCTTTTGAAATTATGGCGCGAAACTTCCGCACATCAAAATTAAACTAAAAGCAATGTTTAAGGGCCAATTTATTGGCACGTAACATAGTTAACATAATCTTTTTGTGATTAATACCACCTTTTTTTAAAATTTGGACATATATTCAGACCTTGCTCTGCTCCTATACGATTCGCTATATCATCAACATTAAAGTGTACGTAACAAAGGAAGCAAAATAATCATATACTGAATGACTCTAAAGTGTGCATATAACTGATAAGAAACACCACCCTATAAAGCTTGTTTAGCTGTCAATTTTCAAGACACGACATTCTAAAATTGAATGGAAAAAATGCAAATGTTTTTGATAATGATATTATTACATGAAACGTAGAATTTCAAAAGTGGTAACAAAAACACAACTTCTACCTATAATGGGCCGACTTAGCCCTAATCATTGTCAGATTTCAATATACAGTATTGCCCGAAATAAACAGTACTGAAATTGTAATTGTTTTGCATATTTAAAAAATACATATTATTGACACTTTATTATATGTTCTAAATGTGCACCTTCTCGTTCGAGACAGACTTCATAACGATGTTCTAAGTTTCTGGTCATGTTATTGAATAAGGGTTGTCTCAGGGCTGCGAAGAAGACTCTAACGGCATCCTTTAATTCATCGATGGTTTGTGGTGCCCGTTTGAAAACGGCATTTTTAGCCATGCCCCAAATGTATGCGTCTGGAGGTGTGAGGTCTGGAGAATGTGAAAGATAAGGGAAGTCAGTAAATCGTGATATGAATTTGCTTGGAAAATGTTCTTGAAGAAATTGACGAATTGCGGCAGCAGTATGGCAAGTTGCCCCGTCCTGCTGAAAAATTGGTTTCGAAATGCCGTTACGTGCACGACAGAATTGACGAGATCAGGGATAAATCGTGTTAAAATTTGTCTGTACCTCTGTTGATTAAGTGTGACTTGCCTACCATTCTCTTCGATAAAGTACGGACCAATGATTCCGTGTCCGGAAACAGCACACCAGACACTCACTTTTTCACTATGTAAAGGAACCTCTTGAACCTCATCGGGTCTGGCAAAGCCCAGAAATCGATTTGTGCGACGATTCACATAGCCTGACAAGTGAAAATGTGCTTCGTCTGAAAACCAAACATTTTCAAAAATTCAGGATTTTCATACTGTAACGCGAGAATTCTGGCGCAATATTCCACTCTACTGCGATAATCCCGAGGATGTAGTTGTTGATGTACCTGAATCACATACGAAAATGTACCCAGCTCCTTCAGGATTCTTTGAAAGGAAGTTCTTTTAAATTAAGTTGTAACGCTGTCCTTGCCTGGCTGACTTTCGGATTTTCTAAGATTTGCTCAAAACACGCTTCATGGTTATTGTTGTTGTTAACTGTCCTGGGACGCCCCGAGTTTCCTTTTCGTTGGCACAATACACTACCTGTATTTCTAAACTTTTCAATAACCTTCAAAATTACAGCATTACTTGGAGAACGTTTATTAAACCTTTGTGTGAATTGATCAGACACGTATAGCAAACTTGCACCATTACGTCGGCCGATTCCGTATGAACGAAAATAATGCTCTACCAGAAACACTTTCTCCTCTGTACTTAACACCATTTTTAACAATTAGGCCCTACTAATTACTTGTTTGAGGTTTACTTGACAGGTCTATACTAGCTAACTTGAGTGTGACAGCGCACGCATAAAAACACCGCCAAATTAGTTTCAGTACTGTTTATTTCGGGCAATACTGTACTTAGGCAATAAAAATTAAATTATTAGTTTAGAATGCTATTGAGATTTTTGCCGAACCATTTTTTTAAACATTACATTTCTTTTGTTTACAGATTACCACAACTTCCAGTACCACTAGACATTTCAGCATATCCTGCTTATGGCTATCCACCATTAGCATTATTAGATGAACAGTTATATTTAGAACGAATGGGTTTATTAAGACCACCTTGGCCACCAATGGGTCCACCATATATGCCATACATGATGCCTGGAACACCGACAATGCCTTTATATATGCATGAGCGGTAAGCATATTGTTATTATTTTATAAAGTTTTAATCAAGTTATATTTAAGATTGAAACTGGAAGAAGAGTATCGTCAGAGATTGGCTCGTAAAGAAGAACAAATTGAAAGAGAATTGCAAGAACAACGTGAAAGAGAACGTGAACAAAGGGAACGAGATCGCATTCAGCGTGAAAAGGAAAAGGTCCACCATGCACATGTTCTACCAATGCTTCATCCATCAATTCATCACACAAAAGATTTATATCCTTCTCCGCTTAGTTTAACAACAAGACAATCTCCTATAAATGCAACATTATTACCTCCTAGTGCTTTAGCTACTTATCCAACAATACCGCGATCCAGTCCATCATTACAACGACATTCGCCACATTCCAGCACATATCATCCTGCTTCTTCCCGGTCGGAATATGGTTTAAACCTAAGTCACCAAAGACATTCACCTGTAATACAACCATCAGGACCTGTTATTAGTAATATAACACCGAAAGCGCCTACTCCGAATAAATCAAGCACTCCAGTTATTAACCAATTGCGTATTCCAAATGTAGCGACGACTGCGGTTAACATTTCTGTGCCTAGTGATATAACTGTTAGTGTTACTAATATGCCTCCTTCTCACGTTCATCACCAGCAGCAGCAGCAGCAGCAGCAGCAACAACAACAACAACAACAACAACAACAACAACAACAACAACAGCAGCAGCAGCACCTTTCACCTTTACCATTAAAAATTGACGAAAAGAGCGTGGTTTCACCAGCAGTTGAAGGAGGAAATCACGATAATGGGGACAGTACTTGCTGACCCATCCTTTCACATGAACATTATGGTAATAATTCAGTGGTTTTTAGTTGGTTTTCCTATTGCATGCGTATGAACTTGTTTGTCTTGTTATTTTAATGCTTCTTTTGTTTGTAAGAAGTGCATGCAATTTACTTCTGTGATACTTTATATTATTATTGTTTTAATGGTGAATACAATATTTAAAGATCCGGTAATTTTGTGTTAGGATTTAGAGTTAAAAAAACCAATATAAATCACCAATTTTGCTTGTTTTATTTTTCTTTCTTATGTATGCCTTTTTGATTTTTTACAATTGCATGGAGATGCCAATTTTAGGAATATTTTTGGGTTTAGTGCAATATTTATAAAATTCAGGTGTTAAGCTGTAGTTACTATCAGGTTTGGATGAATATAATGAAAACTTAACCCTGGCATGTGTCTAAACTATGTTTTATTGTGTAGTGAATTTTTTCATAATAGATACTGGTAATGCACACATACCACCTTTATGAATACAATATGTCTCACTATTAAATCCCATTACATAAACATTCAGCAGAGATGAGCAGTGCTTTCTTTCTATTACTAATAAAAAAAAGTTTTTACTGCTCTGGGGAGCAATACTACCAACTATAAGTTAGTATATAATTGAATTTCGTTAATATGGCTACTACATTTTGCAACAAGACCAATACAACTTGAAATTACCAGTTTCTGATATAAATAATGCAAATGAATGATTTCAAATATCCCTTTTCCTATACCAATAATGTAATAAACAGTTTTCCAGTATCCACTAAGCAATTACGTGATTCCCCCTGCAATTTTTACCCACCATTTAACATTGTGCTTCATCATTTGGTGTTGTATAATTTGTGTGTGGTTGCGCGTGTGCGAGCGCATGCACGTGTTGTGAATTGAAGCGATAAAAAGATGAGCCTCAGGTTGGGCGTCGATAAAAGTGTTGTGGATTGTAGCCTGAAGATTGCAAATGTTGGACATCAATAAACGTTGCTATGAACTGTAGTTGATGATGAATTAAAAGTGTTGCGCTAATTACTTTGCTAACCCAGTTTAAATGAAACGACGAGAATCAAACGTCAAAACATAATGACATCAAATATTCTTTTACCAACAATTTTTCAAATAACAATCGTCACATCCGCATACAGCTTTGCATTAACAAACAATATCCTAAAAAAAATACAAACATCAAAATCTAAAAATAGAGTTGTCAGAATCTTAAAATAAAAAAAAATTTATAACTTGACAAAAATGCCAAACGTAATTGAAAGTTAGGTTGATGTATGGTTGTGTACACAATTCAGATTTGTAAATATTCCAACTATCGGTCCCGGCGGTGTAATTGAAAAACATGTGGTCCACGAAAGACCAAGATATAAGTTCGAGTCCAGTCCAAGACCTTATATTTTCCATCTCAATTACTAAGCTCGATTTGAAATGATCATTTGGGTTTTGCATAAAAATCTAATTGCCGTGGAACTCTTTTAAATTTCGTACCCCATGAATTTTACCAACATAAAATTTGAAAAAAATTAAAATATAAAAAAAATTTCTTGCACTACGTTTGGAATTCCTGCTTATTTCTCTGCTCACCCTGGCTAGCTCAGCAATGGGATTCTTCTTGAATACCTACAATTTTAAATACATACCTCTCTCTCACACACACACAGTCAAATGAAATTACCAAAATAATACAACAACCACACAACCTTTTATTTACACATCTTAACAAGTTTCCATTATAAATACAATATTTACACCTTGTTACAACCAGTTTGTTCCAACTGTTACCACTTCAATCATTAAATACTTTGAAGTCTTTGGTTTTAGTATATTTTAACAAATTCTATATGATACGAGTAGACGGGCCGCCCCACATGCTACCCTAGTTTGACTTTATTCTGGTCTATTTTGAGCTCATTATAACCCAGTTTCTGTAGATGCTTTTTAAACCTAGCATTTTATTGAAAACAAATTTAAAAGACCCGTTTACTCCTTACAATAGCAATTTATAGCATGAATAAATCTTATATCATCAATAAACCCTTTTTTAATAATCAGAATTAATTGTCCAGCACATATACCTCTTAAAAACAAGTTTTATTGTGTCCCACATGCTACCCTAGTTTGACTTTATTCTGGTCTACTTTGAGCTCAATATAACCCAGTTTCTGTAGATGCTTTTTAAACCTAGCATTTTATTGAAAACAAATTTAAAAGACCCGTTTACTCCTTACAATAACAATTTATAGCATGAATAAATCTTATATCATCAATAAACCCTTTTTTAATAATCAGAATTAATTGTCCAGCACATATACCTCTTAAAAACAAGTTTTATTGTAATAAATATGCCACTAATAAGTCAACACAAACACAAAAAATATCAACGGAAATGTTTATACAAAAACAGGAATTTAAGTTTTGTTACCTGGAGTCGCCTTCATTCTTAGTCACCAGTGAAGATGATTTCCATAAACCCTCGTCGTTGTGTCCATCTACTACGATGATGCCTGGCTTCACAGATCCCCACCATTCAAATCTCCGCTACCACCACTATTAGCTTTGTCTCAAATGTAACATTCCATCTCAAATATACTTCAAGCATACAAATTTAGGCTTCGCTTACCCAAAATATCATCTCTTTGTTTAATCGTTTCGTTGTAGTAACGGCACCTTTTATCTAAACAAGCACCAATTCGTGCAATATCACTTTCATAACACGCGGTACGCTACTACAGCTTTCATTATTTTTAAACAGGATGTTTAATGCAACTTTACTGAACACACAATAATTGATAACGGTAAAAGTATTTACTACTATTATGTTGTAGATCTAAACCCGTATTCAGATCTAAATGGAAAGAGAGAGCTTTAATATCTTTGTTCGTTTATTTATATCATTTTCAAACCCCCTCATTGGAACCGGTTTCACGTGAAAAGCTTATTTTCGAAGTGGCTTGTTAAAATTTTGAACGTAGCCGACTATAACTTCTGAAAAATCCCCCGTCGCCGTGCTGTTTCCATAGAATTTTGTTTCCTATCTTAACATACACGCACTTCTTGAAAACTGCTCGCCATTGACCAATGATAGAATTTTCCCCCATTATGACGTGCCACCTCTCAGCTATCCATCTCCGTTCTACGTATATTTGTTGTCTCCTTTAGAACCCCTCTTAAGTTACAGAAAATCGATATTGTATTCGTCCTTCACTTTTACCCATGTATATCTTCGTGACTTCTATCCAATGCTTGCTTTACCTGCTTCTCTGTCTGTCTTACATTATCGATCGTTTATTCCACTCTGTCCTTAAGGTGCTTGTTATGTAGCAGCTTACACAAATCAACCGTTGCACACAATTTCTATGGAATTTTGTGCTAGCGTACATTTAAAATTCCCTGAACCTGACATTTAACAACAGGTGTTTCTTGAAACAACCGACCGTGTATAAAATAACAATTCTTGGTTTCTTCCCTTAGTATTTGTATAACGAACGTTGGCTTTTAAAATGCAAACATTTGCATTTAAAATTATTGATTTTCTATGCATGCAAGCTTTCTTTTTGCTTCCATGCGTTTGATTAACATTTGTTATAATTACTTATGCGTATCCTTGTGCTTTTTTTTAATAGGATAGTTTATTATGTAGTTTATGCAACGGAAAGTTTAGTTTTTGTTTTTTTTTGTTTATAGTATAGGTTAGTATATAGCGTAGTAAGATAGACGGGAGAGAAATGCGAATAGGGGTTGAATAATTAATATGTAAAAATGCGGGGGGGTGATTTTAAATAAAAATTAGAAATTTTTGCACACCAGGGGAAGAAAAAAAACATACGAAATTTCCAATTTCATTCAAAATCAGTGGGGCCAATGTTATGTAAGGGGGGGGGGGGGGTACAAGGCTTCTAAGAGTAGATTTGTGTTAAAAGGGGTGTATGCCAAACGACATAATTCATATATAAGATCCAGTAATTCAAAAACTATATTTTGCCATACTTTACATATGCTAAAGTATTTACCATTTTAGTTTGAAACGTATGTGCCAAAAGGTAAACAAGATGACTTAATGACGTTGATACAATGCACGGTACTCAAGGTTTTATACTAAGTTGAAATTTTATAAGCCATTGAAAGTACATTTGCCGTCGGAAAACCGGACGCGTCTACGGATATCTACAATCAACCAAGCGTCCAGGTCTTGTGTGAATTATTTTGGCTTTTCATTTAAGTAGAATCAACTTTTGGACGAATTGTAAATTCAAAATTATAAGTAAATAGTAGGTAATATCAAAGATATAATTGGAGAATTGTGAAGTGTTTAGGACCAATGGTAGAAATTAGGATTGTATGTAAAGACTATAGTTAAGGTATTTGTGACACTAGAGAAAAGAAAAGTTGTTATTGGATAGTTTTATGCTTTTAAAATGTGATTAAGTAAGCTAGTTTTGTTATGCTTATTGCCTAGCGAAGTAAATAAGAGGATTCTATTTCGATTTCTTTTAGTAAAAAGACGTGTTTTGCAAACCTGCGTTAAAGTTGTAAATATTTGGATAAAATAAATGTTTTTTTTGAGTTTAAAGAGTATGATTATTAAAGTGAAGGTATAAGAGCGACGATTATAGAAGAATATTTAAAGTGAAGTGCGACGGGAAAGCAACAGATATTTAATTAGATTTGAGTGAGATTGGTATTGGAATTGGAACGATTTTGGTTAAAAGGCAGTAGGAGATTCGAGTGGTTATACAAAGCGACGGCGAAGCAACGACGATATTAATAATTTTGGAGTGATTTGGATAAAGATTAACGGCAGTAGGACATAGAGTGGACATTGAAGTATAGCAGGGCATAGATTGAATTGGAACAGGACGGCAGGATAGGTTTGGGATTGACTACGGAAAGACGAAAGGATTAATTGGAGCACGCAGAGAGAAAACAGGAGAGCAGCAAAGTACAGGGGAAGAATCAACGCAGAAATCAAGGGAACACGGAAAGATTAACGCAGGGGAAGTAAATACTACGGTTTATTCAAAATTCTAAAATTAGGGTAAATTATTTCAGATTTGGGGTCAGCAAAATTATATTAAGACACCTGGAAGCGATACGCAGGATCATCAGTGATTGTGAATCCTTGTAAAGGCGCGTACGGCGAATAAGAACTTGAGCCAGCAACATTTAAAGAAGGCATCAGCGCTGTATAATTCAGGTGAGTACCGTGAAATATCTTAAAACGTCAGATAAGTCAGAAATTGTATACATAAATTAATTTGGCACCAAGCAACATTGATCAGTAAAATTTGGCATATACAGTAAATAATTCCATATAAAAAGTGGTAAAACAAACGAGTGTGCAGTTTGGTTGGGCAGTGCACATCTACTCACGATTGAACCCACGGTGAGTTGGTGAACGCCCTGAGATAAAGGTTTCATATAGTCGAGGCATAAAATATAGTAAACAGTTAAATAGATAACCAACCAAACTTTGCTAAAACACATCATATAGGAATCATTCATTGAATACTAAAATTAGGGGCGACGACAAAAGTCGTGTATCAGAATAAATAAATAAAAGTAAAATTAAATAAAAAAATAAAAATAAATATTAGGGCGGAGGGGTGGAGTAATAAACAGTATAAGAATATATATATATATATATATATATATATATATATACTGGGTGCTTCAAAAAAATGTATACACACTTTGAACTTCCATAGAAAATTTATTTACCGTTCTACAAAGTTAAATTTCAGGAAAATAGAAAGCTGAAAGTCCAATGTAAATGAAACATAAATAACAAATGTTAATACTGTTCAAATTGGTGACCTGCAGCATCAATACAATTCTGAGTACGAGTCACCACAGATTCTGTACATCGTATCAAAACGTCTAATGAGATTTCTCTACACACTGCTTGAATCTCATTCCAAAGAATGTCTAGGTTACGTGGTTTACGTTTGTACATCTCATCTTTACTGTGCCCCACAAGAAGAAATCCAGTGGTGTAAGGTCTGGAGGCGTGCTGGAAACTCGATTGGCCCCTGCGTCCTATCCACTGGCCCGACAAATTTTGATCCAGGTAAGCTCAGACGTCCCTGTGATAGTGCGGCGGAGCACCATCTTGTTGAAAATAAAATCATCATTACCGTATAATGCACGAATGGCAGGAAATATGGAATCAGCAAGCATTGTTAGGTAATTAATACCAGTTACAGTGCCTTCAAATCGAAAAGGTCCAATGAGTCCCCTTGAAGACAAACCGCACCACACATTTACACCAGGCAAATTTACAGCTTTTTCAATTGTAATGTGAGGATTTTCTTTACACCAGTAAACACAATTGTGCCTATTGACAGTTCCATTAAGTTTGAATTGGGCTTCATCCGACCAAATGATGCTACCCATAAATCCCGGTTCACGTATCACCATCTTTTGAATCCATTCACAAAATTGCAACCTTCGATCTGGATCGTCGTCATTTAGCTGTTGCACCAGCCTTGGAATGTAAACACGATACTTGCCTCTCTTCAGAATGCGTAGCACGCTGCTAGCACTTACATCACTTTCACGTGCCCTTGCCTTGAAGATTTGTTAGGAGAGCGTTGAAACAGTTCCAAGACTGTCGTTGATGACTCATCACTTGTAGCTGTTCGAGGCCGACCTGAATGACCTTTATGCACATCACACACTGTTCCATGAACTTCGAATTTGTCTCGTATGCGTGTAATTGTTAATCTTGAAGGTGGTTCTGTATCATACTCCCTTCTCCACTGTCTTTGAACTTCATTTACATTCTCAAACTTCCAGTACCACTTAATAACCTGCTTTCGTTCTTCAAAACTCAAACGTACGTCCGCCATGTTGATATTACAAATTCCAACTGATAATATAACATAGAGGGACGATTATGCTGGCACCTGGCGAAGAAATATAACATTAGCCTTGTAGTGCGGGAAAACTACAATAGTTTAAAGTGTGTATACATTTTTTTGAAGCACCCAGTATATATATATATATATATATATATTTATTGCTATGTTAATGGGGTTATTTAGCGGTATATAGAGTCATGGGGTTGCACGCTCCATGTGTAAGACACCAAAGTCTAGAAAACTAAACAATTTTATCATAAAAGGTACGCGATTCGCCGATCAAGCAAAAAGTTAACATCAAACACTGTATATAAATCACAACTACTTTAATTAATGAAAGGAAGCTCATGCTTCAAAAATCAAATCACATTTAGTAAGATTAATAACTTGTACGCTATTACAATTCATTTTAAAACAACAATGCAAGCATAAAACCGAAAATAAATACGCATGAATAACATTTTAAACGCAATGAGTCTTATTGAAATAAATACGCATTAGTGTAAGGGAATAACCATGCATACTCGCAATAAAAGAATACCATTCAAAACAAGTATATTTCATAAAAACAGGAAGTGAATAAACGCATTCAATTTACATCATCATAAAAATTTGACTGCATGATCTTTTAATTGTAAACATCACAAAATTTGAATAAAATCCAACAGATTAGGAAAACAAAACAAGGAAACAGACGTTTGGCTATGTGATAAATTAAACGGAAAGTTTGAATAAATTCCTATACAAACAAGTGAACGTGACTTGAGAAAATTACAAAGGTATATTCAGAGGAATACACTATACAAAACTAGATGTCTACATGATGTACTAAGCATTTCGACGAGAATTTGGATATTAACTTTATAGAAAGTCCGAAAGCCTGCATGATAAGGCAAAGTGCAAGGCCTCAATCAACAACATAGATTTCGTAAACCAATTATACAGGTGAAGAGGTGGATCATTTATATAGGACACCAATAAACAATCAATCTTTCTTCACCCAAGGCACGCTCTGTACCAGTTAAAATTAGAATATCACGCGAAGTGAAAATAGTAAATTAAATAATTATAATTTTAGTGAAAGTAGTGATAGAAATATTTTGAAATTATAATACTAGTGCAAGTATACGATAGAAGTTTGCCGTTGACTTTGAAACGTAAGTTAAAATTTTTAATTAAACAATTTTAATATTTAATAACTTAGGGCTCTAAATATTCGACCAGATAATCAACTAAATAAACCACTACATAACCGACTAAGTAATCATTTAAGTATTCGTCTAAACAACCATCTAAATATTGATCTACATAAGCATCTGTGCATTGAACAGAGAAATTAATTATGAAAATCAACTAAGGGTTAAACTGGGCGTTTGGCCGAGCTGTACTGCGCAATAAACAAGAGAGCATAACTGAAAATAATCCAGGGTACTGATCAATCGCATGCAGCAGCAGTTCTAAGAATCGGAAACATGCAAGGAAAACACAGATCAGAAATAAGAACATTCTTTAATAGCATAAGGCATTATTTTCATTTTGAATATTCACATTTTTGTGTATATTGAAATATTTATGTAAAGTCATCAAAAATCTTTTAAAAATTACGCAGAGAGAAAGAAGATCGTTTGAAAGTTCAAAAAGTACTTCCAGTAGTATACAGTGTTATTTTTGCTGGCTTTAGCTGAATTAAGGGAGTTATAATTTGGGGATAAATAGATTTATATTGTTACTTTGATTCATGGGTTTATTTTTGAATAGCGAATCACATTATAAGAGTCGTAAAGCTGTGAAGTGTATGTATATATTTTTTGGTCATTATACAAATTTTGGTAAGTTTGTTTATCTTATTCAAGTAGGAAAGTGTTAGAGAAAAGGGGGGTAAAAACTTATTTGTTATCGTACCATCGTACACTCTGTGTCGGCCATGAACCTGAGCGGATGTGTTTAATTAGCTCTGTATTTAATTCATAAACTAATTTAATCGATTAGTTACGTTTAACTATTTTATTTGTGAATATGAATCTGCTGGAGTGCTCACAGTGTGGTAACAAGATAGCTATTCCTAAGCAGGCTTTACCAAAAATAATTTCAAAAAAATGTCTAAGGAAAGTAAGCAAATTGGAAATGTATCAATATTGAACCGATTTATTATCCAAGGAGAAACCTCGACAACTTAAAACTGCTTCAGCTTGTAACATCTCCTTTTAATTTAAATTAAAAGTAGCAAATATTAGGACATGTGGCCCGACCACATGGCACCGCATGGCAATGTGGTGCTTATGATTTATTGTCACCGTCAATAAATATGCTGAGACATCACCAGATTGGAATAGCCAGCCATCTTTTTATCAAAACATAGAGGTTTTACCGCTTAATTAAATAACTAATCAAAATTCTATTCAGGAAGTTTTGTAAATCACGATTTTTAGAGTAATTTGATAACAAGTCCACGTGAGGGGAAGTTAAATTACGTTAGTTAATAGTAATAAATATTTGCATAAATTTATGGCCAGCATGTTTAAGTAGGTCAAGTTTAAACGTAGTTTGTAAATAAGGAAGTAATAGTAGGATATTATGTAGGAAACTGGACCTTAACCCATCAATAAGGGTGCGTTCGAAAGGAAATTGACAGGTTAAGAGTACCCCGAAGTTCTTTATGAACACGCTAAAGTTCCAGAAAGCCTAACAAAGAATGGGAAATTGATAAATACCAGCGTATTCAGTTTAGGATGATGATTATTATTTTTAAGTCTCAGATAGGGTAGTGAAGTAATTTATCATCCCAAGTGTAACTGATTAAATAAATTGTGGGCGCGATTAGCGGTCCAGATAAACTGATTTCACTAAATTAGATTGGAGAGCGAGCACGGATTGTAAAACATCCAGGTGCCCCGGCCTTTTCACTTTTAATGTACGAAAGTGAAGTTATTTATAAACTCAACTAAATACCGTTAGCCCGATAAATTAACCCTGTGGTGCAACCTTTAGCAGGTACTTGTTGGTATAGCCACTATATGCATTATTAGAATAGAAAGTGAAAGTGTTTCGTGCGAGGACAATAAACTACCCAAATACCGCGAGTATATTACCAACAACGGCGACACACGTCAACCAGGATGCTGACCCAGGCTCTGAAATTTGCACCTGATCGTATACGCAACGCTGGTAGAAAAAAGCGGTGCATGTAATGTAAGTAATTTTAATGTTAAATTGAACTTTAAGGCGATTTATGACATAGGTGTCTGTAGTATACAAAATAACTAGATTAAGAGTATTTAGTTAGGGAATTAGGTATGCATAAAAATAGATCTGTGGTGTATTTTGTTTTTACATCCTAGTAAAGAAGTTGCATGTAAAGACTTATTTTTTTATTTAAATAAGGTTGAATACAGTTAGGTAAAAGCTTGTAAGTGGCTCACGAACAAGTACTGGAAGTCAGGGTAAAGCTTTTTAAAAATTTGAAATTCCAAAAAAATTTAAGGTGTTAGAAGTATCCCCTACCGTGTTTAATAAGGGATAATGATTATCTTTTAGAAATACTTTGTTGCAGGATTGTTATAAAAGAAAGAGTAAAAAATAGCCTCAAGAGCTTATTTTTATATTGAAACTGTAGATACCCGTTTTAGGTGTTTTATTTGTCACCAATACAAATAAAACAAACCAATATTAAACAAAGGGAAACAGTACAAGCTGATAACACTGAAGTTGATAAACCAGATCTAATACTTTCCAAATTGGTACATTTTGAGAAATTCGAGTTATCCGTCAACAAGGTCATGTGAGAAATTAGTGATATAAAATCGCAACATACAATTATCACGGCCTCGCTCGAAATATGATAAATTATTACAAAAGAAAAGATGGAGCATCTATGAATGTTCAAATTGCGGGATTAGTTCCTTCTTACGACCAACTACAAAGTAGTGTAGCATCACTTGAACAAAACTCTAAACGAAACAATGTTAAAATTAGTGGTTACCCAGAAGAAAAAGGTGAAAATATAATATCAATTATAACTTCTTTAAGTGCCACTGTTGTTGTGATGTTACTACCTCAGACATTGATACCTATCATGAAATCATCATTTTGTTTTCGACCTTACTTAAGGTCGGTTTGACGCAGCGTTTCTTTGATATTCTGTGCTAATCTAAAAACTTCTACCTACCCTTTACACCTAAATTTCTAATAATTTGACTAATATAGCTTGGTCCAGGTCTTCCTATACTCTCCTATCTTTTTCTTATCTACCTGGCTCTACATAGATATTAGCAACCTGATGGTTGTTAAAAAACTCCAGCATGTTTACATGATTCCCATTTATAAGGAAATGAAATATTACCTGGTTATCTCCTCCAGAAAAGGAAGAGTGTTAAATTATATGTTATGGTAAGGTTTAAGCAATGAAATCGTTGCCAACGTCAGACCGCTAACTAATTGTGATTTATGTCATGGGGACATTTAGTTAACTGATTTTTATTTATTTTTTTTTGTTTTGTTTTTGAACCTAAGGTCGGTTTGATGCAGCTCTAAATCTCTAAATCTCTAATAATTTATTTGACTAATATAGATTTGTTTAGGTCTTCCTACTCTATTTTTATTTGGTAGTCTATAATCTAAGACCTTACTAAATAGTCCCTCATGTCTTAACTGGTGCCCTATCATTCTATCTCTCCTGACCCTTAATTGTTTCCATATACAACGCTCTCTGGCCAAAGCTTGTTCCAAGCAGAAGTGACGGTTCTCTTGGTAACTTCTTCCCATGTGTTTTCGATCATCTTGAGGCAGGCAACAATGTGGAAGTGATATTTCCAAAATTCTGTGAGAGTGAGATTGGTTCCTTCAGTCACCTCAAAACAACACTCAAAAAGTGTTTTCATGTAGAGTGTTTTAAAATTAAAAATAATCTGTTGATCCATAGGCTGAAGTACAGTGGTGTTGGGGGGCTGAAACTGGATCTTTATTAAATTGTATTCTTTAAGGAGGTCATTTTGTAGGCTTGGAGGATGGGCAGGTGTGTTGTCCATAACAAGTAAGACATGGAGTGGCAGATTCATCTCAAGCAAATATTTTTTCACACAAGGACCAAACACTTGATTGATCCAATCAGTAAAAATGACGTGTGTAACCCAAGTCTTGTTGTTGGATCTCCACATCACATTTAGCTTACTCTTTTGAACTTTACACTTCTTAACTGCGCGTGGAGTTTCAGAATGGCAAACAAGCAGCGGTTTAATTTTCAAATCACCGTTTGCATTGGCACATAATAGCAGCGTTACACTATCTTTCATTGGCCTGTGTCCAGGCAATGCATTTGCTTCTGCTGTTATATAGGTTCGCTTTGACATTTTTTTTCCAGAAGAGACCCATCTCACCAGAATTAAAAACTTGTTGCGGCAGATAACCTTCGGAATCTACAAGTTTCTTGAAGTCGGCGATGAAATCCTCTGCTACCTTTGTATCAGAGCTTGCTGCTTCACCATGTCTCATAACGCTGTGGATGCCTATTCTTATCTTAAACTTTTCACACCACCATGACTTGCCTTAAACAATCCTGGCGTCGTCTTAACGAGGTTAGCGAAAATAAATTTTGCCTTCTCACAAATAATGCTCTCGTTAATAGTGCCGGCTTGCAATTGCTTTTTGTTTATCCATATGAGAAGCAACCCTTCAACATCATCAAGAATACATAACCGTTGCGTAAATATTCTTGTCACCCTCTTTGAAGCATCTACCTCCTTAATCTTGTCCTTGTTTTAAGAATAGTACAAATAGTTGATGTAGGCCGATTGTATATGCGTGCTAAATCAGCCATGCTCACAACCCGTTCTCGCTTATCAATGATTTCACGTATTATTTTTAACGTTATTTTTAGTCTCTTACAGCTGCTCTCTTGGGGCCTTATCTTCTGAGACATTTTTAAAGGGAAATAGAATAAAAAAACTACAAATAATGTCTGAACACAAGTTTGGAAAAATGTGTGATTCTATTGACATTAAAATGCTAACGCAAAGAGTTCTAAATACAGACTGATGTAGCAATAGCATGGAAAGTTCTGTCGCATGATTCAGGGATTCCCCCATCCATGTCGCTCGTTGTGCGAAACCTCCCTTGTTAAGCAAGCTATTATTTTACTATTTATTTTGCTCGTAATGCAAATTACTCATTATGCAAGGTGCTCGTTATGCGAGGTTCCACTGTATTTGTAATTTTTAACAAGATTCTGGATGAAGGCTGTTTCCCGACATTATGAAGAAAGAGTATATAATTCCTGTACTTAAAAATGAAGATAAAGCAAACATTAAAAATTACCGGCCGATTTCCTTACTAGTTGCTTTTAGAAAGATGTTCGAATCTATTATTACAAAACAAGTATTCTTTAAAGTAAAAAAAATACAACTGAATCACAACGTGGATTCTCTACAGGAAGATCGACTGTAACAAATTTGGTCTCTTTCAAGCAAGATATTTTCCATCTAAGGAACGAGAGAATACATGTTGACACAGTGTATACTACCACAAGTTGAAGACTTATTGGCTTTGTACAAGAATTTTTCCAATAAAATCCAAAAACAGTATTTTCATGTAAAAATAATATAACAATTAAAATAAATAAAATACAGCAGAGCACTTTTGGCATTAGCCATTTTCGGCGCTAAGTCAATTTATTTTAAAAAATGAATTCCATCAAACTAATTCAATAAATAGATAACATTTAAACCATTAAACTAATATCACATAAAAAAGACTAGTTAATAAATTGATTTTGTCAATAAATATGGATTACATCTTGCTGTATGGTTGATGAAGTAGGGAAAAAAATGAAAAACCTTCATCAGCGATACAGGCAAGATGTTAATCCATATTTATTGGCAAAATCAATTTAATAACTAGTCTCTTTCTAGTAATATTATTTGAATAGTTTAATACTTTGAATTAGTTTGACAGAATTCATTTTTTAAAATAACTTGACATACCACCTAAGATGGCTATCGCCAAAAATGCTCTGCTGTAATTTTTATATTTTAACTATTATATAATTTTTACACGAAAATACTCTGTTTTTGGATTTTACAGTGTATACCAAATTACTTTTCAAAGGCATTTGATAAAACTTCTATTTTAATACTAATGATAAAACTCGAAAAGTTTGGTATCGCTGGTAAACTTGTTACGTTCATTTTCGGCAATAATTGGTTATTTTATTTACATAAGTTTCCTTTTCTAGTATTAAATTCTCCAACAATTCCCGATATATTGTACCTGTTCAGATAAGCTCGCTTTACCATAATTTTCAACTCAAATCCCTTGTTAATTCCTTATCCGTTCCTATAAATTCCATGTCTATTGTTAAATTCTTCCGCATAATTAATAATAAATACTTTTTCTAAGAATTTGTTAACGTAAATCTAGTTGTTTTGAAACGACAAGTTTATGCTACAATTACTTAGGCAAGAGCCTGTTTAGGTATCCGTAAGCGCGTTATACCTTCCCATAACGTATAATTGCGTTCTAGTGGGTTTCCTATCTAAAGATTTGTCAAAATAATATATCCTACTGCTCCAGTAAAACCGTGTTTTTCCAGTTTCAATTGCGTTTCGATAACGCGGATGTTTGCTTTTCCAGTTCGTGTTATTTTGAACTCCTTTTAAACTTTGATTCTGCAGCTTGTGCGTCGATGCACTTGTAAAAACTACTCGTTCTGTTACTTCAAGAGCGAAGCACGTTTCTCGTCTATCAAATGTGTAGATTTGGTGTGTATCGGTAAGCGCTCCTGAGATATTAATATTTTTTTAGCTCTTAGCTGGAGGCTAAATTGCTTGTTGCGTAGCTCGATTATTTCTTGATGTAGATCAACTGCTCTTGCATGTAGACTGCCGTTGCAATTACGGTAGTAGCATGGTTGTTACTGACTACCGCAGCGATGCTGTGAAACTTCGCTTCCGAGGCTGACCAGATAAGTATCCCGACACATGTATGTGACTTGTTTTCCTTTGCTAACATACCCAGGGATAAACCCAATTTGAAATTAGACACGCTAATGTTTGTTCTTGTAAAATTCTTACTAGAAAAGTTTCGAACTTTAATGCTTTTGCTTTTTGTACTTAATTCATCAGCAGTATTCTGTTTTTACTGATTAGAGTTATTGCATGTTGGCTACGAATTGCACACTTCTTGGAACAATTAGTGAATTTGTCCATAAAGTAAAATTGTTTTATTAAATAGTAACCTTAGTTAATTTTGTTTTGCTGTTTCGATAGAAATTTCTATATTTGTGTTTTTTTACTGTAAATAGAAAATTGTTGGCGATGTATTATTTTTGTGTTGCTAGGAACCCCTCCCCTCGCCGCATTGGTAGTTAGCCTGGTATATTTACATTTTCTTCCGGCTACGTCATGGTACGTAGCATAATTTCTGACGTCCTGGGCGGGGCTGCGAGTTTGCTTTAGTTATTTTAATTTTGTTTTGTGCTCCAAATTTATTTCGTGTAACTTTGGCTCGAATTTGTTTTAGTTAACGGTTACTTCGATTTGGTTTTGATTAATTTCTGCTCCGAGTTTGTTTTAGTTAATTTTTACTCTGATTTTTTTTTATTGTTAGTGCATAAATTCCTACGATACCCGCATTTTTCGCCCTGATGCTACTTGTTTTTCCTCCCTTTACATTCGAACTGTTATTTCCTTTTTTCTTTGCTGTCCCTCACATGCGATTCAATCTTCTTAAATTTTAGTTTAGTTTTCTTTCCTAATTGCTCGATATTATCGGTTGGTTAATTTCAGATTATTGGACTTGTGTTTTCGCTAATAATCCTAGTCCATTGAAAACGTTGGCCCCCCAAGATCTTTCTTTTCCTTTCGGTACATTTTGTTCTCTCCGTCAAGTCTACAGGTGGTTTCTTTCTCCGATTTTTCTTTTATTCTACAGCCCTATTCTTATTTCTATTTTGTTGTTTTGCTCCTATTGGTATTTCTGAAGTTTATCCGTCGGATGTTTTAAATTGTCCTGTATTTGCAACAATTTTATTTTCTTTTGGTTTCTTTCAAGTTACGGTTAGCCTTTATTTAGTTACTTTCTACCAATTTCGTTCTTGTTCGTATTCAAGATGACTTCTTTTTCAGCTTCCTACCAAGGTCTCACAGTGTGGGAGTAGAATTAAAAATTTTCTGGTGTCCCGAACACTCTTGCTGTATATGATTTTTTGAGACGAATCCAAGAACTCCGACGAACTCACCATGAGTCTGAATTGCAGTTATTCGAGTCTGCAGTGGACTTGTTCGAAGACTTCTGTCCTTCTATCGAACGTAACGGAAGTGTGCTCTGCTTGTGTTTCTCTTCATAAGGTTGATTCTTGTACAGCCAATACTTTTTCTCTTTCTACCGTGGATATTCTGACAACCCACCATGTTTCCTTTTCTACTGATGATTTCCTTATCTCCAACCCTAACAGCAAACCACTTTCTTCCTTAACTCGTTTCAAGCTTTCTAAACTACCCTTGCCACCTCCTATACCACGTGTTACTGCTACTCCACCCCTACTGTCCCTGTTTTGCGGAAAACTGCCCATAAGAAGCAGAAATTTGTCTATGCTCCTTCCGAACCTGAAGGTATATTTCGGCGAAGTCCTAATGTCCTGTATCTCGTTTCGTTTTCCTTTGGCGGCGTAAGCACCTTAAGCCTCATATCCAGTCCTCGTGCCCTAGATTCTTATGCCGACTTTGCTCTCGTTAGGTTTTGATTTTTGGACGTTGCGATTTCGTTTTACTTCCCTGTTTTACTTGGTTCTCCTTTCTTTCTTTTTCGTTCACCCGTGTGGGTCCTGGAATAGAATAGTCCCATAGTACGACCTGCCCTTCGTAAGGGGCGACTACAGCGGTCCAACACATACACACGCGCACACTTCATACAGGCATAACACATACACTCACACTTCTTACACACACACACGCACGCACACACACACACATGCACACGCACACACCTACTCATACATAACTACACTGAGATTCTGTTTTATTTTCTTTTGTGCGATTCTTAGGTTTTCTTTTGTTTTATACTTGGTTTTGGTGTTATTCTTTTTGGTTTCTTTCGTTTTTTCTCGTTCCTTTCGTTCCACTTTCCTTTCCCTATCCTTTTGCTGGTCTTCTTTTGGTGTCGGTCCCTGGTCCGATTGTGTGTTATCCATGTGCTCCTGTGGTAGGTGCTTTCTAGTCCGTTTTTCTTTCTTCAAAAGCCACGACTTAGTCGACTCTAGGATTAGTTAACTATTCTTTTCTTTGGTTCTTCAGTTACGATTCTTTGTTACCACAGTTGATATTACATCGTTTCTTTTACCAGCATTTCTCCTCTCTTCCTCTGGTTCTCCCTTGTTATTCCTTTACATCCATGAGGCTTGACTTTTGGGAATTGTTTTGGTTGGCACTGTTGGTTTTCTTCCTCGTTCCTTTTCTTCTTTGGAGGCTGATAACCTTACTGTTTCTTTTGAGAAACATCCGTCCGTTGACGACTCCGCAGTGCCGAGGCCGTTCCACCTTAGTCCTCCTTGATTACTTATTACCTGTCTTCCCTTCTTTTTTCTCTTCTTCTTCTTTCTCCCTTTCTATTATTGGCTCTTCGAGCCAGATAATAGTTTTTTTTTGTGTTTTGTTGGGTGGTTCTTTTATTTTTGGTTTCTTTTTTCTTTTAGTTTTAAGCGAATTTTCTTTTTGTTTGTTTGGGTTTTTTTTTTGTTTGGTACTGCCCACTCCCGTACTTTTGCTTCCCTGCCCCGATCTTTTAATTTTGCTGATAGATGGGAGGGGGATTTGTTACGTTCATTTTCGGCAATAATTGGTTACTTTATTTACATAAATTCTTTTTCTAATATTAAATTCTTCAATAATACTCGATATATTATACCTGTTCAGATAAGCTCGCTTTACCATAATTTTCAACTCAAATCCCTTGTTAATTCATTATACGTTCGTATAAATTCCATGTCTATTGTTAACTCCCGCATAATTAATAATAAATACTATTTCTAAGAATTTCTCAACGTAAATCTAGTTGTTTTGAAACGACAAGTTTATGCTACAATTAATTAGTCAAGATCCTGTTTAGGTATCCGCGAGCGCGTTATACCGTCCCATAACGTATAATTGCGTTCTAGTGGGTTTCCCATCTAAAGATTTGTCGAAATAATATTCAATAATATCCAATTGCGTTTCGATAACGCGGATGTTTGCTTTTCCAGTTCGTGTTATTTTAAACTCCTTTTAAACTTTGATTCTACAGCTTGTGCGTCGATGCACTTGTAAAAACTACTCGTTTTGTTACTCCAAGAGCGATACACGTTTCTCGTCTATGTGTAGATTTGGTGTGTATCGGTAAGCGCTCCTGGGCTGTTAATATTAGTAAAATTTTCCTTTTTTAGCTCTTAGCTGGAGGCTAAATTGTTTGTTGCGTAGCACGATTATTCTTTGATGTAGATCAACTGCTCTTGCATGTAGACCGCCGTTGCAATTACGGCAGTAGCATGGTTGTTGCTGACTACCGCGACGATACTGTGGCAATTCGCTTCCGAGGGCTGATAAGATAAGTATCTAGACACATGTATGTGATTTGTTTTTTTTTGCTAACATACCCAGGGATAAACCCAATTTGAAATTAGATACGCTAATGTTTGTTCTGGTAAAATCCTTACTAGAAAAGTTTCGAACTTTAATGTTTTTGCTTTTTGTACTTAACCCATCTGCTTATACGAAAGTATCAGCAGTATTCTTCTTTTACTGATTAAAGTTATAGCAAATGCTTCGTATATGATAAAATCCTTACTATAAAGGTTTCTAAATTTAGTGTTTTTTTTTTAATTAACCCATTCGCTTATACGAAAGTATCAGCGTTATTCTTTCTGGTACTGATTAGATTTATTGCATGTTAGCTACGAATTGTGTATTTCGGTGAACAATTAGTGAATTTGTCCATAGAGTAAAATTGTTTTATTAAATAGTAACTTTAGTTAATTTTGTTTTGCTGTTTCGATAGAAATTTCTATATTTGTGTTTTTTTATTGTAAATAGAAAATCGTTGGCGATGTATTATTTTTGTGTCGCTAGGAATCCATCCCCTCTCCGCATTGGTAGTTAGCATGGTATATTTACGTTTTCTTACGGGTACGTCATGGTACGTAGCAAACTATTGAATCTCCTTTCTTCTAACCTTACAGGGCGTCATCAATGTGTAATTGTAAATGATCAGGAATCGCACTGTTCCCCCACTAGTTCTGGAGTTTCGCAGGACTGTCATTTGGGTCGTTTGCTATTCTCGATTTTTATTAAGAATTGCTTCAATCACTCAAAGTTCCTGCTATATGTAGATGATCTGTAAAATACATATCAATCACAACAAGTGCTGATTGTCTGTTACTACAGCAGGACTTAAATAATCTTGCAAATTACTGCAGTGTAAACAAACATGCTTTTAACATCCACAATTGCTGTAAAATATTATTCGCCCAAAATAGATTGATTATTAACAATAGTTACAGTTGTTTCAAAGGATTATTAATAAATAATGTCTTGTCTGTTAAAGATCTTGGCGTTACTCTGGATTGTAAATTAATTTATGAGGCACATGTTAACAACATTGTTAATAAATCCTATCGTAACCTAGGCTTTATTAATAAAATTACTAAACATGTTAAAGATCCATCCTGATTCACTCTAATATTCAACGCATTCATCGAGAGCCATTTAGAATACATGTCAATAGTTTTAAATCAACATTAGCAAAAGTATATCAATCGTTTTGAAAAATACAGGTTAAATTTATTAATAATTTAAATTTTAAATTCAACCGACAGAGACATTTTTCAACTTATGATTCCATTCTAAAATTTTATAATTTCTGTTCACTCTAAAAAGAAGGTTGTTAGCTGAACAGATTTTCTTTATAAAATTTTGCATGGTATTATCAACTCAAATTCCGCTGTTGCTTATTTTCTGTTCCTATTTATTCAGTCAGAAATCAGCCACTGTTTAAGCCTGGAAGCTGCTATATACCTACGCATATCCGGAAGAAAATGCAAATATACCAGACTAACTACCAATGCGGAGAGGGGTGGGGTTCTTAGCAACACAAAAATAATACAACGCCAACGATTTTCTATTTACAAAGAAAAACACACAATTATAGAAATTTCTAACGAAACAGCAAAACAAAAATTAAATAAGGTTACTATGTAATAAAGCAATTCTACTCTTTGGACAAATTCACTAATTGTTCCACAAAGTGCGCAATTCGTAGCTAGCAGGCAATAAATCTAATCAGTGACAACAAAATAACGCTGATATTTTTGTATAAGCGGATGGTTAATTAAAAGCACACATTAAATTTAGAAACCTTTCTCGTAAGGGTTTTACCATAAGAAACATTGGCTATAAATCTAATCAGTAACACAAAAAATATTAGTAATTCTAATACTTTCGTATAAGCAAATGGTTAATTAAAAGCAAATATTAAATTTAAGAACTTTCCAGTAAGGATTTGACCAGAATAAACATTAGCGTATTTACTTTCAAATTGGGTTTAGCAATAGCAGCGTACATAACTTCAAATTGGGTTTATCCCAGCGTGTTTGAAAGAGAAAACAGTCACATACCTGTGTCGGGATACTTAACTGATCAGCCCTCGGAAGCGAATTGAAACAGCATCGAAGCAGTAGTCAGCAACAATCATGTTACTACCATAATTGTAACGGCGGTCTACATGTCCAAGCAGTTGAACTACCTCAAAGAATGATCGGGCTACGGAACAAGCAAATTAACCTCCAGCTAAGAGCGATACACAAAAAAGATCTACACATTTGATAGAGGAAAAACGTGCATCGTTCTTGACGTAACAGAACGAGTAGTTTTTACTAGTGCATCAATGCACACGCTCTAGAATCAAATTCAAAATAACATGAGCTCGCAAAGCAAACATCCTAGCGTATGTTCGAAGCGCGGTAACTGGAAAGCCCGGCTTATATCGGATAGTGCGTAAGCATTATCTCAACAAGTCGTTACTTTGGCACCATCGAGAAAATCTATTATACGCGGTCGTAATGTTTAACAAATTGAAGGTTACCTAAAAACAGGATGTTCTTGAAGAATTTAAAAGATTATGGGATAACTAAAACAAGGCATTTAATTTATAAAATAAATTTTCGTTGTAAAAGCAAAAGGGGTTTGCGTTAAGGAATTTATAGACATTATAATTTGAATAAGGGCCACTATACTTGCGGCCACGTCCCCAATGCTCCACCCGAAGGTACAACTTTGGGTTTAAATGCGAAAATATAACGTGCTTTAAATTAAATCTAACTTCAAAATTAATACATCCTAAATAAAAATCTAATAACCTGAAACAAAAACTAAAAGTAGGGTTTGAATAAAGGTATCCCAAGCGTTGATTTTGGTGTGTCCGATCAACAAGACACACGCGAAAGTAAAAGAGGAGGGATTTGTAATACCGGGTAGCAGTCGCCAGCTCTGCTTACCGGTGCGACCTGAAGGGTAGACTTAAAACTATCCAAAGCTAGCTAACTAATTAAAAATGGATTCAAATTTCTAAGCATTCGCCAAATATTTTAATAGTGAATCCAGCTATTTTGCCTGCTCTATATATTTACAAGTTCGTCCTCCCTGGTCTAAGTAATTTAGCCTAAATCTGTCCCTAGCTTTCCCTATCATGCCCTAACTGATTTACATTATAATTACAATCTTCTCTAGTACATTATTCCTTCCTATTAAAATGCTGCCACCAAAAATGGCGGCAGAACGTCAGAAAAAAATAATTCAAGCCCCAAAATAATATAATACATGCAAATACATATAAAATATAAATATAAATAAATATAATATATATATATATATATATATATATATATATATATAAATGTGTGATTTTCTTGGGTTTTAAGGTCATTTAACTTGAAAAATATATACGAACAATACAAATCTAAGCCATCTTTATTTTTTTTTACATAGCAATTCTACCAAACGTTTCGGCCGTATGTCCCAGCCTTTCTCAATGGTTCATACAACCCCGTATATTTACTAAGAAATTAAACCTCTTTTATGGATCATCACAAATTATACTACGTTTTGCTTACCTTGAAACGAAAACTACCAAAACTGGTATCAAACATACAATTTTATATACCGCATCTATTATATTATATAATCTATTATAATATATCTATTATATAATTGATTATAAAATTGTATGTTTGATACCAGTTTTGGTAGTTTTCGTTTCAAGGTAAGCAAAACGTAGTATAATTTGTGATGATCCATAAAAGAGGTTTAATTTCTTAGTAAATATACGGGGTTGTATGAACCATTGAGAAAGGCTGGAACATACGGCCGAAACGTTTGGTAGAATTGTTATGTAAAAAAAATAAAGATGGCTTAGATTTGTATTGTATTTTCAAGTTAAATGTCAAAAATCATACATTTATATATTACAAATATCAAGGTCAAGAAGTAAAATCTATCACATATCTATATATATATATATATATATATATATATATATATATATATATATATATATACACACACACATCCATACATATATATTGTAGTGGATTTAAAGGGTTAAATTTGGGTATAAACAATGCAATTTCAAACACTCTGCATAGAGAAAACAACCATAATTTACGTTCGAAAGTTATTTCATGTATTTAATTTAAAGTAACAAATAATACCAGAATTTTATAATTAGGGATTAAAAATTCGTAGGTTCGTAAAGAAAATAAATTGTATAAGCCAATAGAAATTATTAATTAATTTAATGTAATTTAATTTAAGGGGTTATAACGTTAGAGAATGCATAAGAACATGAAAAATCGATAAATCCAAGGCGAATAGCTTTCGTTGTAATAAACAAACACGTCGAATATATGAAATACCTTGAAACGCAAACTCCTAAAAATGTTATTTTAAAACGATCGTTAATTGAACACCTGCATGTTTTGGAAAGGTCAACTTCCCCTTATTTTTGTAGATAACAGACAAGCTTCGAGGAACATCGTCCAACCGTTGGACGTTTCGCATAAACGCTAACCAAAAGTTTCCTTAAAGCGCAGAAGGGATGGACAATCAATGATATGCTTCAGAGTGGGACAGGCATAATAACATTCACTTTGAAAAGCACGTATTCAGATCCACGTGGAGTAGATAGCACGCGGACAGTAATACCGATTTTCTACCACTCAAACAAGGTTAGAAGGAAACATACAATATGCATAAGAGAGGAATGGAGTTAATACAGACGGGGTTTCAAGACGTCACTGAAATATATCATTGGTCTAAATAGTTAGTTGTACAACAGATGAGCACGGGACAGATGAATGCTGGTTTGTCGGAAAATAGCGTAGCGACGAGCTAAATTTCGGGGAGTTTTGGAAACGGTTATACAAAATTTGAAGAAAGAGTTAGTTTGCAATTAGGATTTCGGGTAAAGTGTGGCCGAGAGGGGCCTGGCTTATAATATAAATAAGCTAGCGAAATTGATAGCTTTCTCTTTGACTTCTTTAATTTGCATTGCTTGCGACGTACAAAAATCTACTAACGAGCTTGTAAGTATTGAAATTTATAAATTAAATAGTACAGTGTTAGATGGTTGTGGCCTTATACTTTGAACGCGGATAGTGTCGAGTTTATATTTAACTAAGGTACAACGTATACTGTAACAAGCTCGTAACGTAAATTAAATTATGCAATAACAAAGAAGGGTAATATACATGGATTTGGATATGGAGATGGACCTTGAATAAGTAGCATGCATCGCAACGTAGATGGTGTTCATCTATAAATAGCTGGAGGCGGAAAGCAGCGCATAATTACTAGACCGAGGGTTCAGGAACATAATATATCGTCAACAGAGATGGAATCTTTAAGTTTTTCCAGGTAACGCATTAGAATTTGCTGTTTTTTTCAAACTGTGGAAATTATTTGTGATGTGTGAGTGAGCTTTGATGGTATTTTTCGTTATTTTGTGTATTGAAAAGAATACGTATAACTAACTTTTATTATGGTATTTGAAGATAAATCTAAAGGTGTACGTAAAACTTATTAATGTTCCTCATGAATTTAAATTTTTATTGTTAAGAGTACATGGGTTTTTTTGTGTTTGTAATAAGAGTATGCCAAGTAAAAAGTATACATAAAAAAATAAACTGGGTTATCATGAGCTCACCATACTTCAGAGTGTAATAATTAGAAAAAAATATAAATGAGGTATTATTTAGGGGCCATTTACTCATGTTACATTAAATGTGTTTAATATTTCAATTTAAAAACAATGACTTTACAACGATATCATTTATTGAGGTGTAACCGAAATGTACATAATCTTGAATTATTATTTGTAAATAGTGGTAAATAAATATTGTATGATTGTTGTACTATTTTGTGGTTTTATTGAGAGTGTGCGTGAACGGTAAAGAGAATGATAGGAAATTTAGGTATCCAAGAGGAAGCACAGCTGAGCTAGCTAGGGAGCGGTTGAAGAAATCAAAGTTGATGGAAGCAGAATCTGGGTAAGAAATTTTTTTTGGAAAATTTTCCTTTTTGTGAAATTTTCGATTTTAGTAAAATCAATAAATTTTCGAATTTACCGAGCTGCTAAGTTAGAGCAAAGTTACACGGCAATTTATGACGCCCATTTCGTGGGGCTCAAATGTTTTTTGAGAAAGTACCAGTTCCGAGAGGAGTTACACGGCAATATATATATATATATATATATATATATATTTATATATACATATATATATATATATTTATATATACATATATATATATTTATATATATATATATATATATAAACAAATAAACATCTAAAAGCATAAGCATGTAACAGTGTATTTAGCAGAATCATCACCCAATAAATCATCACCCTTATAAATTATCAGGTGCACTCGCATAAGCATTATGTCGGCTGGCGCCATTACACACAAAAACGTGTGCATTAAATTATTTCAAAATCTTCTTATTAATACAAATCAATGCTTATGCGAGTACAGCCGTCACAATTTTATTCTTACCTTAATTATAAATTTTCCCAGCATCCCAGGACCTGGTCGTCTGCCTACGTCTATTTGTTGCTTGGAATTTAATCTTTAACGTGCGTGACAACACTCACACACGGGACCTCCATTTTACCTCTCATCCGAACGAGGGTGTATTTTTGTGAAAAATGCTCACCTAACATTTTTCAAGCGGACCGTGTCGGGATTTGAACCCGGGACCTTGGGCGTAGTAGTCACACACATACCACTACGCCACGGAGCCGTCGGAATTTATAGACAGCGTATTTATTATTACTTATGAATTAACGATTTTATTGAACAGTAGACATGGAACTTAGACGAACGGATAATGAATTAGCAACGGACAGGGTTATTTTAAGTTTACTAAATTAATTTTCGTTTTTAACGCCAAAGGGGTTTGAGTTGAAAATTAGTGTATTTAACTTATGCAGAAAATAAACGTAACAAAGCTTTAAAAGGTATCACTTTATGAACTCTCTTTTTATAAGAATTATGCATAACCATAACGAATTTTGTAGTGATGTAGATATTTTTATTAGATATGGGCTATAATATGTTGCATTATCGTTAATATGTATCTTATAATTTTCCATATACTTTTCATTAAGTCTTATGCTGCAATAATTTAGTGGTACCTATGTTGGGAGTTCTTAGTCTCATGTTTGGTACTTTTTTTTATAAATAAAAAAATGTAATAATATATATTAAAATGAATTTGGATGGCTTAAATACAGAATTTACCATAAAGTAAGGATATTCAGGCAATTTTTAATACTAAACGTAGTGATAAACCTGTTGTGTGAAATGTTTGGCATGATTTATTGAATATTTTGGCTTCAGGTCATTTTATGCTGTGCAATTCAGAGGATTATACTTGTCCAACGGGTGTTTGACTCTATCTGTGCAGTTATATTTTACCTCTTGTAATAATAATTAGTAGTTAGCACCTAAAAGGAATTAGGTTATTATTGTTAATTTGATATTTGTATACTTAACTGTATTATGAATAATTATTGAACCAATCATAATTAATATGAAAAGTATTAAGAGGCTTGTCTTCATTGTATAGATGATTATCTGTGTTTTTCAATGTCGTTTTATAAGTGTATAAAGGATCATAGTTAGTAAGATTGTTGTTGCTAGGTAATAATTTTTGTTTTATTATTATTGATGATATAAAATTTTTTGGGCTGTTCTATTAGTGTTGACTGCTGCAGAAGTTCTTTGAAAATTTTTGTGTGTTAAAGTTATTTCTGCCTAAAACAAAGGTGAAATAAGGTGTAAACGATATTAAAGCTTAATCTAAGCGATTATTTGCATCGAGTGAAAGAAACAATTTGTAAATTTGTAAAAAGGGCATTAGTTTGCCTACTGAAGGAGTCCTAGAGTTTTTTGTAGTAGCAAGGAAGCATTTTCAAGAAATTACCACTTCGGGACATTGTGATATATTCGTGTTGGAGCTGGAGTTTCTTTTGATTGTCCATAGAGGAGCAGATCCAGGATCCAGAGAGGCATGTAAAGTAGTAATCGTATATCAACTACAATTTTCTCTATTAAACTTTTTATTTTACATAAAACAATATAAAGCTAATACTTACAATTTTAACTTAATAGATTTACTACCTGTGACCAAATTTTGGACCAGATCAGTTGGCTGTAAGGAGAAACCACCCTGGATTGGTAAGGTATAATTTGTAATTTCAATACACCAGTAGACTTGTTAATTTAAAGTTGGAATGTTGAATAAATTGCAAATATTTCACACATTTTTTGGTTATACCTACATCTTACAATTTTATCAAGACCTGTATTTAGAGCATTTAGGTTTGTTTCTGTGCTATTATTTAAATTCAGGGGTGACAAAGGGCGCTAAGTGTTGGTTTTTGGGGGCTTTGCTATTAGAACCCACTAGCAAAGTTTTCAAAATTTATTTATTCACCTGAGTTGTTAAGTAAAGAAAGGACGAGGGGTATGTTTAATATATAAAGCAATCAATTTTAACATAAAGCTACTTTACTAACATAATGCATATAGTCGAAATTCATAATAATCTGGCAGCTGCCGTGTTAATTTTGTAAATTTGCATAATTACTTCATCACTGTTTGCTGAAGAAGTATGGAACACTAGCATTATTTATAAAATAAAGGTTAAAATTTTAAACTGAATTAAATTAAACATATATAATATACATATTTAGCAATGCAATTCCATTTATAAATGCACACATTAGCTTTTTATTGCATGCAGTACAAATGTATTAAACTTTGAATATATCTTTATATAAATTTAAAATTGATGCTATGACTGTGATAGTTTGTGTACATTTTTGTGGCTGTTTATTTTTAATTATGTTCTAATATTGTTATACTTTTTCCTGCTAACAGAAATGTAGCGAATGGGTTCATTATTTTAAAAACTTACCGCAAAAGTATACCTGAAAAATTTCAACAGTGCAACAAAATTTTTAGATTGTAATTTAAATCAGCAGACGATAGATAAATGACACAATGTTCTTTGTTTTAGCCAGGAAGCCTCCCATAGCACCAATAAGTGATTTATTAAGTAATTCTCATGATTTGCCTATTTCTTCATGTGCCTGCGATGTTAATAGCAATAACGATAAAAAACAAGAACAATCTCGTCCTTTTGATATAATCAATCTTCTTAAAAATAATCAAAATCTAGAAACTAAAAAATCTTCATTACAAATACCTAGCTCGGCAGAAAACTTTTGGGATTTACACCTACCACAACCAAGTGACAATGTAACACAAACTACTAATGATATAACAATTAAAGATCTACTAAATGATAACAAAAATGGTAATAGTACAAGCCATATGATATTAAATATACCATCGCTTAGTTTTAAAAAGCATAAGTTGAGTAAAATTGATATTGCTACAAGAAAACGAAAGCTTTACCGGTTGAAACACCAGGCAAAATATGATGCAATTGATAAGAAGGATGCTGATAAAGAAATGCATGTTATATATGAAAGAATTAAAACACACAATGGAGCTGCTACTAATTTTGGTGTTCATGTCAAAGGATATTCAGATACATCGAGTTCAACTTCATATACAAGTTCCAATTATGAAACTGAAGATGATGTCAATCGGCAGCCATATTGTAACATCAGTGCTGGTCCTGACAAGTTAAAGTTTATGAATCTGCTGGAGTTAACAAACCTAAAAAAGCAGAATGGTAAGTAATAAAGTGGTGGTGTCATATTGTATTCTGAACATAGTGAATTCCTTTGTAAAATCAAACTTCTTTAATTATTGGCTATTCTAAATATTTACAGTAAAATAGCAAAGTAAAAGTTTTTAGAAATAACAATCTCTTTCAAATGCTGTGATCAGATTATAGATCGGTTAGTCGTTTTCGAGAAATTAAAGAATAGTTATTTATTATACAAGGGAAAAATGTACTAGATTTTAACTCGAGGTGTGTTTGTCTCCCAACGCGAAGCGGAGGGAGACAAAACGCCGAGAGTTAAAATCTTACATTTTTACCTGTGTATAATACACTATTTTTTCTGTGACAGGCAAAACGATGATTTAATATTGAAAAAATATTACAATATATTAAAGTCAAAAAATCAATGGATGTCAAATTTGAAGTTTCAAACAAGTTGGCTGTTGTACTTATAGGGACAGTTAGACTTGCGTTGCTAAGGATACCTATACAGTAATCAAATATGTCACTTTAATTCTGTGAGTGATTTCAAAAATTGCTTATTTAAGTTGTTTATATCGGTTGTTTTTAATATTCAGAAATCGGAAATGGACAGTTTTGTGCTTCACGTCCACACAGGTGTTGCGGTTACACGACGAAGTTATGATACAATATTATGTGTTACACCCAAATGTTACCAGTGTGGACCCGTCTTTAAATTAAATATTTTCGGGTTCAAACTTATTTGCACATGCCTGGGAAAAAGTATTCATTTTTTTTCCCGGGGACAAAAGTAAATTCATAGAAAGTGACATTTTGTTACCTGTCAAGAATTAAATGTCAAATTTTTTCCTGTCACAGAAAAAACATTTCTTTAATAACAATAGGGAGTTATCGCAAGTACAACGCTAAAGATCCGTTAAAGCTAAATGTCACCTGAAGGTTTAGATTAACACGTTGGCTGCGGATCAAAATTAAAAATACTTTGTAATATGCTGATAGCAACTTTTAGTAAATTTCAACCTAAAAGTTAACAAGAACCATAACAACAAATTCAAAATGACAATATACAATTTTTTTGTTAGAATTCAAGCGTGGCTCCCATGGGAGCCATCAGCACACTGAAAGAAATTTTTAATGCATGAGCGGATGGCACCTATGTGAGCCAATTATATAAATACATTTAGAGAATAAAGATATATGTGTGTGTGTTGAAAATTATGACACAGACCTATATGAATAAACTTAAACTAAAAACAATAGGCAACATAAAAATTAATATTATTACAGCACACTGTGGTAGTTGCCAAAACATTGTCCGACACATAACCCTAGAACGCCGAGACAGGTGGTGCAATGGTATAAGGTAAGTTTTCTTATTTTGTTTTGAGAACAAGCTCAACACCGTTTACGCAATACTCTGTTTTTATAATCCTTTTCATCTATTTTAGAAATAACACGAGTAGTTTTCCTTTGTGGAGCTTTTGATATAGGAGCCTGTTGGAGCTGGAAGCAAAACTTCCAAAATCGCTAAGCGATAATTGTAAAATGACATTTTTTTACCTGAATATTTATTTAACAGAAGAAACGAATTATATAACAACATTTGTAAAATGTGAATTCCCATTTTTTTGTACCATCGTAAGGTTTTACGACCACAAGGGTAGTAAGCCATCATCTGATCAAAACGATCTATTCCATTCATGAATTTATTATATTCAGCAACTGGACATGGTTTCATTTTTCCTGGCCTGTTTTGTTTCTTGTAGTAACCATTTTGTTGGAAAATTCAGTAGAAATATAGGTGACGTCTCGTTTATCTTTCCATTTACCTATCATTATTCCATTTTGATATCCTGTACTGATGTCTTCTTTTTTTAATTTTTGGGAGACTATATTCTTAGGAGGTCCTTTTCTATGAGCACGTACAGTACCAGTACAGTAGGTTTGCTTGTGCAACAAGGTTTCAGCCAGATGAGGGCTGTTATAGTAATTATCCATGTAGAGAGAGTGTCCAGAATCCAACTTTCCTTTCATTAGATGAAGGACTACTTTTTCTGCATGCCCGGTACACATCCCAATTCGTCCACTTGTCCTGTATAAATTGCCATATTTAAAACAAGGCCATCGGGTTTGGTAAGCATATAACATTTAATTCCATACTTGTATCGTTTGTTCTTTATATACTGTCTAAATTGTAGTCTTCCTCTCCACAGAACCATCGATTCATCCAGAGATAGATTTTTACCTGGGTAGTATATCTCTTCTATTTTTGAATTAAAATAGTTTAGAACAGGTCTTATTTTGAATAAACGATCTTCAGGAACTACTCCGACATCTGGATTTGAAGTAAAATGCAGAAATCTTAAAATAAGCAAAAATCGATCTCTACTCATAAAACTAGAAAAACATTTTAGACCAAATATCTATGAGTTTTCCAGTAATCTTATATTTTTGGACATTTTATTGTGCCGGTATGAAACAATAATCCAATAAAAATCAATAATGCTGGAATAGTAATTTCTTTCCAATCACTTGCGCGTAATCATTTGCTATTGGTTCCTAAGAATAATACCTGTTCTGCATAAATATTTGTTTCTCTCACCAATATTTCTAAAAAATTTTCGTCGAGAAATAAACGAAACCATTTGTAAGGTGGCATGTTTTGATGAATATCCACTAAAATCTCATTAGTTTTAGTAAAAATAAAAGATTTTAGGGAACTAGACGTTTCATCCCAGGATTTTTTTCCAATAGGTTCCGTTGTTCGGTTATTGAATGGATTCTTGGAAATGTCACATTCTTCAACTTCTTCTGCATTATCTAGTAAATATCAAATTACAACCATAATTCAATGTACAGTAATATTTGCATACCTGCGCTATCATCTGATGATGTTTCCTCATTTTCAATATAGGAATCGTCATCATTGTCGCTCTGTTCTGAATCAGAATATAATAAAAACTGTTTTAATTCATCGTTTGTTAGATTATTAGGACTTTTTACATTGATTTTCATACGTTTAAGACACGACGATCCTAGCTCTGAATCGTCCATATTAAGCACTTGTAAAAAACACGAAAAAAAATGAGAATCTCAAAACTGAACTATATACGTATAAATCAAAGCTCTACCTATATGCGGCACCCGATATAGCACCCTTTACCAGCAAACTGAAAGCATACTAAAGCAATGAAACGATCTATTCAAGCGGCTCACATAGGCGCCAACCGCACATCACTTGAAGAGATCTGTGGCGCCGATGGGAGCCACCTGCATTGAACGTGTTAATGTATTTTATGCAGAAACACAAACTAAAGTTATCGCATCCTACTATATTATCGTACGAAAAACATAACCTTGAATGTGTGACAATTCACATTTAGCACAGACGATTTGCTGAATATTGTGGTCTTGGACGATATGAATATGGAAGAAATAGAGGATGCTTTATTGGTGACCATACTGCAGCGCAGAGAGTTAAAGCACAGAAATATGGAAGATTACAGTTAGCAAATATACCTGAAGAGAATGTAAGGTTAGACTTTCGGTTTGAAAAGCAAGACCTAGAACGGCTAGCCATTGCATTGCAGATGCTCAACAAATTACAACAATCAATAGACATACGGCAACAGGCAAGCAGGGTGTATAATGGGAAATCACAAGTGTATGTAATTTACATTTTAGGTCTCGAAGGATTATGCATGTTTGCATAGGCTAGCATATCCCAACAGATTGTACGATTTGGAAAGAATGTTTGGCCTATCAGCATCATACCTATCAGATATAGCAAACACTGTTATTAGCCATATTTACAATAAATTTCATCACTTGTTGCATAGCCTACACAACCTAAGATGGTTAAACCACAATCGATTTGTAGCATACAGCCAAGCAATTGAAGATAAGAACGTTCCGTTGTATGATTGCTGGGCATTTATAGATGGAACTGATAGGGCTATTTGCAGACCATCTGTTAGACAAAAAGAGTACTTCTCAGGGCATAAACGAATGCACTGCGTATAATACCAGTCTGTGTTATGTCCTGATGGAATTATAGTAAGCTTGTTTGGTGCGTATCCAGGGCGAAGACATGATGCAGGCATTCTACATGATTCGAATCTGAATGCACAACTGAACGAAGCGTGCGTATTTGCTAATGGGAATCGCTTTGTTTTATATGGAGATCCAGCATATGAAATTAAAGAACTCTTGCTTTCTCCATTGAGAACAAGAAGGCTTACTGTACAAGAACAAGATTTTAATACTCGTATGAGTTCCGTTAGGCAAGCGGTCGAATGGGGATTTGGAAAGGTAATTTCAGAATTTGCATTTCTCGATTTCAAACAACAATCAAAAACTACTTCTGCAAGACGTTAGTAAGATGTATCCCGCAGCTACAATATTAACTAATTGCAATACCTGTTTGTATGGTGGTCAAACGTCTCAATATTTTAATGTTGTACCACCACAACTAGAGGATTATTTAAATATTGCAAATAACTTATTTTGTTTGTAATTGTTAATTTTAATATAATAGATTTTATGTAATGCACACATAGCATATATACAATTTTAGGACAGAATATAACTACTTGTAATATATTATATTAATAAATCAATAAATGTCATGTATCACCACAACTCGCATTAGATTGCAGGTGATTCGCTAATAGTTCAATTAAGTTTTGTTGTAATTCCATATTTTTTATGGATAACAGTTTCTCCATTTCTAATCGCTGCAACCGTTCTTGTTTGTCTAATTTAAATTTTTCATTGTTCAAACTCAGTTTTCGTTTTTCTATTAAAATATTCTCTTTTTCAAATGCTAACCATGTTTGTTCCACCTTTAATTGTTCTTCTTTTAATTTGTTCTCTTGATGGTTTCGTTGTTTAATAAAGTCTAAGATGTCACTTTTAGGTGCATCGTAAGGTCACTTTCTACGGCTTCTGGCAGCAACTAGCACATTAGAGCTACTTATACTGGAGGAAGCTTCGGAGTTATTTTGTTCGGGCACCATTTCTAGGCCGATAGGTGGTTGTTCAATCAGATCAGCATGCTTGGTTTGTTGTATTAGTGCTCCATTCTCGTGTAGAATGTATACTACACAAAAACTAGTTTAGATAACGGGATATATATATATATATATATAAATGTTCTTACCTTGCTCTGTACACGTTCTAGCAGCGTCCTTTTGTAATGCTAAACCTATGTTTCTGGACGCTTTGTTTCTTGTAGCCGTTTTTGGTTTAGAAAATTCCCTTTTTAGATCAACTATTTCTTGCAGCAAACGTTCCTTTTCTTCGTATTGTTCTTCTGTACCAGATCTGAAACTTATTGCACATAAATTACGTTTGATATAAAGTGAATGCTGTTAGGTGTGTATGCACACTTCTCCTACAACAATTTGCGGTAACAAGTATGTGCAATTTGTAACTTACTTTTTTATTTTTGCAGAGTTGTCTTTAATAAAACTTTTAATTAAATAATCCACGTGTTCTTTAATAGCACGCTCTGTAAATTCCTTCCCGGTAGCCCGAACAATATAATTATGAATAAGTCGCCATTTCGTTGGATTTGGATTTTCACCTGCTACTTGTCGTAGAACATCTAAATTATCTACATATGAAAATCGCAATCGTGTGTTTGTAGATGATGACGAATATATTTGTTGTATTGCGTTGGTATTCATCTATTAATGGCAATTCACAATTAAAAACTCAATAATAAATTACAAGGATACATACATTCAAGTTTTTAAAACTAACTTCAAACTTACGTCAAATAAAACAAATAGTGTCCGATATGTTGTACACGCTATTTTACAAAAATAGCGGACTGCGGGTATTTATTTACCGTACGTATAGTCTGCATACATGCTAATTTAGCAAAAATAGCGTATTATAAATTTAGCGGTGGTCGTGCGATAACTCCCTAATCTTTATCATGTTTGCCTTGACTTTGACATTACTATGGCAATTTACCTTGAAAGGTTCCTTTCTAATTTAATCACTTTTGTGTATTTTTTCACGCTTCTTTAACACAAACAATTACTTTACCATAAATTGGATTTTTACATTGTCGAAGAAAATGTAATGTTTGTTAAATGGTACTATTTTAGAAAATCAATAAGGACTGTAAGAGATTTATGCTTGGCTTTTTATTAAGACTGCCAAATTCCATCTCTAGTAACCATTACTAATATTATAGAGAATTTTACATCTAGAGGGAGTGGAAATAAACCTTTAGATGTCAGGTTGCACAACATGCATGGGATAGTGAATGAGATTTTCAAATACTAATGCATGTTGTGGAAAACAAAAACAATAATGTGAAGCAGGAATGAACATGATTTCAATGTTGACGACTTGCCTACTTGTCTTGACAGTTTTAGTTGAGCTCGGGAAATTTGTATAACTTTCTAATCCAAATGTTTCAAACTTTGCAAGTGGATCCCCAATGATCCAGTGGTCCTATCAGACATCCCTGACTCAGGTTTAGATACTGCAACACAAATCATTACAAAAAGAATTATCCTATTAGAGGTCTCTCAGATCTTTGACCCACTAGGTCTGTTTGCACCATGTACGAATAGTGCAAAGCTGCGGCTGGAAAAGTTGTGTTGGAATAATCCAGTTTCAACTAATATCCAATCAACATGGATCACTTATCACAAGGATCATGGGAATCTCAATAACCACAAGGTATCACGACATGTGCTATGTTCAAACCATGTTGATGTTTAGCTTTAACGCTTCTCAGATAGTTTGCTTTATTGTTTAGATTCGCGTACCTGCATTCTGCCGATGTGAACTATCATCTTCGAGTTCATTTAGTTTGTGTTAAGGTGAGGGTTTTTTCCCGTCAAATCAATTATAATACAAAAACTGTAGCCCTGCGAAGCATTGCTTCTTGCTAAACTTGCAAATCATGTTCTGAAGGATTCAATTTCAAATAGTGTCTTTTGGACGGATCCAACGATTGTTCTTGAGTGGTTCAGGACCACTTCATTGATAGGTCTAAATTCATTTTTAGATGTGAAAGATTGTTACGTGCCATTGGCACTTAAACATTGTTTTTAGGTTAATTTTGATGTGCGGAAGATTCGCGCCATAATTTCAAAAGACTCGGGGCGCGCATTTCCGTTACGTCACAGTGCGTTTGCGCCAGATCGCGCGACGCGAGTGGAGGAGGGAGAAGTGTTTCCGTGACTCTTTTTAACGTGGCTGTTTTGCCTGAACCCTTGTGTGGAGTGGACGTTTGAGTTATCGTTTCGTGCCTTTAACCTTATCTATGTAGATTTCCTTCCTAATTATCTTGTTTGTCGCCCTTTACCATGTTTCCTGTCCATTCCCTACATAGGTAGAGTAAATTTGGAAGCCGCCTAGGCGAACCGTACTGCACGACTCTAGATGAACGAGCCCATGACTGCCGTAGCTGGTCGGAGCGCTTGAAAGAACATTGGCAGGAGTCACCATCTTTAATTGCCTCAAAAGGCCCTTCAGTAGCCTGATGGACTTTAGAGAAGCCAACTTTAACTCAATCCCGCCGGACGCCGGATTTCTTATGTGAGTACTCTCTTTGTTAATTTGTTCGCTATTATAATCTATTGTCTTAAATGTATATATTTTTCCGATAATTGGGTCTTAATTTTGTGCATTGGTGACGTGTTTGGTAGATGAGCGCGCCCAAAATCTGTATAAGATTAGCGCTACCAACTGCCGGTGGTGTCTAGTAAACCCCGCTTGCGGTGTTGTATTTATCGAACTTTTAAATGTAAGAAGATATTATTTGCATCGAACGGCAACTCCTAAATTCTCAATTTTCTTATACTAAGAAGCATCCTATATAATATCAGAAAAGTATTACCTGTCAAAACTGATTGTCGAGCAGAACATATCCGATTGTTGCACACTGGTGCTCAGCATTTACTTTTTTCACTTCGTGATAGACTTTGGATTTCTGCAAACCAAGGCCTTACAAAACAATTTGTTTAACATATTCAATGTTACAGGTTTTTCTCGAGTCAAACTCAACACATCATACGTGATCTGCCCACTTCTCGTGTGGGTCTTTTCTGCTCATTTCACATAACCAGTGTCCACTTCGATGGACTGACTCTTATTGATTAAAGACAGAGAAAGTCGAGGTGCTAAGACTTCAAAATCTTTGATTTCTCTATATGGTGCTTGTTACAAACGCCATTCATGTTGAATTGGTGACAGACTTGTCAGCCTAATCTTTCTTCTTGTCATTTCGCAGATTCGTAACCCAGTTCAAATTTTATTGGTGCAAACACCAAGCTACAAAAACATGGAAAGTTTTCCAAAGTCAACACACTGTAATTTTATACAGGCATACAGTCCTCGCTTTGGAAGATTGTGCGATGTAGGAATCAAATCATGCAAATTTCACTTAAAGCGCATAGATGAGTTGTTTTGACTGTAACACTTCGCCCTCCTTCTCTGACCTAAGTAGCAGTCAAAGAAACAAGGAACGAGTTACCTAATACATGTATAATCGAATGCCAACTCTATATAACTTTTTATGTTTCAAAATTGCAATACAAGGGTCCACTTACCTATTCCATAAGGTTGTCAACTATTTCTGATCCAATAGTCTTTACTCTACTTCCCTCAAATGCCTCGGCTACTCAACAGCGGAGAGTACACATAGACATGCCCCAGGGTGGTTAGGCCTAGAATTCTGAAACCGATACTGATGAGTTAACTTACCCAAAAGTTTACAAGCAATCAAATTTGATGGATTAATAAAATACTTTTTCAATCATTCAAGCTTTCGATAAATTTATTATCTTCGTCAGGAATCTAATACATATATAAAATTAATTGTTGGAATATTTTAATATTTTAATCACTCATGATGATCTAAATAGTTTAGAAATACAATTAAGAAAAATAAAAGTGGACGTTGCTTTTCTTCCAAAAGATGTTATTCTGGAATTTTCCAAGAGAATGTTAATACATTATAATAAGACTTTCCACAAAATCAAAATCTCCAATCAAAGAAAGTTACAAAAACTAAAGGAGTTAGATAAGAATAATATCAAAATACAAGATTCATGGTTTAAAAAATCATACCGAATGACATAAATTATTTTTTAGCATTAGGTCCTAAATTCAGCATACCGCCGACAACCAATAATATTAACATACCAAAATTACTCGCTGATGTGGAAGCAATAGCAGCATCAGTTACAAACGAAGAAAATAAAAAAAATATATACTTTTAGCACGCACTACAAACATTATAACTAACTTTCTTCATAATACTTCAAAATATAATTCTGATATACAACTTTTCCAAAAAACATTAACATATATGCAAAAAAATAAAGATTTAATCTTAATTCAATCTGACAAAGGCAATGTAACAGTTTTATTAAAAAAAACTGATTACATGAGATTATCCAATTTCATCATTACTAACAAAAAATATTACACTCCCTTAGACAAAGACCCCACAAGTACCATTCAACAAAAATCCAACAAAATAATAACAGATTTAAAAAAATCGAATAATATAACCCCCGAAGAAGCAAAAAAAATAACAATTTACAATGCTACTGCTCCCAAATTATACGGAATTCCTAAAATACACAAACTCACACTTAGACCAATAATATCATCAATTTCAGCTCCCAATTCCAAAATTGCAGAAATGATTACAAACATACTTACTAATGCATATAACACATACAACATTTATTATGTCAAAGATTCTTTTCAGTTTGCGACTTTTATAAACGAATACCAACTTCCAACAGGCTATGTGTTGATTCGTTTAGATGCTATTTCTCTCTTCAATAACATTCCTTTTACACTTGTAAAAGATAGTATAGAAACCCATTGGGAAACAATCAAATCTCACTGCAAACTAAGTTATAACAAATTTATTAATCTAGTAGAATTTATCTTTAACACAACATACTTTACTTATAATAATACCTTCTACAAACAAACAATAGGCAGTCCCATGGGATCTACAATATCTCCTATAATTGCACAATACGTTAAGAATGACTTACTCAAAACATGTATTCCTAAACCAAATTTTTATTTTCCATTTTTCAAGAAATATGTTGATGACTTAATTTGCAGTATTCCTGAAGGAAGAAGTGACGAAGTACTTCAACTATTCAACGCATACAACACAGATATACAATTTACTATAGAAACAGAAACCAACAAAAGTATTCCTTTTTTAGATATGCTAATTACTAGAACAGAAAACAACATCCTTATTACTAGTTGGTATCGAAAACCAATGTCTTCTGGAAGATTTTTAAATTTTCATTCCTATCATCCACTGAAAACCAAAATTAACCTAGTAATAGGAATGAAAAATAGAATTAAACTAATATCACACCCTACACAAAAAAACTATAACTTAAACCAATTAAAAACATACTTATACAAAATTCATACCCTCCAGGATTAATAAATAAATAATTATTCAATAATTCTTTGAAATCAGAATATACAACAAACAATACAACAATAAAAAACAACAATAGTAATAACAATTCCATAACACAACCTTTATTTTACACACTTCCATATATACAAAACGTCACAAATAAAATATCTCACATATTTAAAGAATTTAAAGATTTAAAAATTTCCAATAAAACTATACTCACTATAAATAAGATATTTTCTAAAGTAAAAGATAACACTCAAAAACTACAGGAGTCTGGTTTAGTTTATGAAATACCTTGTCAGAATTGTCAAACCTGTTATGTTGGACAAACAGTAAGATGGCTTTAGCCAGAATAATTTCACACAAAAGTGATTGTAAGAGGAAAATTAACTCTTGTGCTCTTACTACTCATGTAATTGAAACGGGACATTCCATAAACTATACAGACAGTAAAATTATTTTCAGAGAACCAAATTATCACAAACGTTTATTTTTAGAAATGATTGCAATATCAATAAATGCCAACACACTAAACAAGAAAACAGATACACAATATTTGAACAATATTTATTCTTATCTAATATCCCTTATTAAAAGTAATAATCATTCACTTTAATTTTTAAAAATTAGTTTAAGTTTATTTATAATTTTAATTTGATACATATTTATAAACACATTGAGATATGTAAATTTTCCTGCACAGACTAATTATTTTACATAGTCAGTAACTGTTAATACATGTCAATGTCTTTCAAATTTTTATACTTTGTACATTTAAAAAATTTTCGATATCCTTAGTTATATGTATAACTCATAACCGTAAGTAATGTTAAACTACTCTTCCAACAATTAATTTTATATATGTATTAGATTCCTGATGAAGATATTAAATTTATCGAAAACTTGAATGATTGAAAGAGTATTTTATTAATCCATCAAATTTGACAGCTTTCCCCAATAATAAAACAAATTAAATATATATATATATATATATATATATATATATATCAACATTCGTATCAAGTAATGAATTTAATAACCTTTAATATGATGATATAACTATTTACACTTCCTATATCGACATACTTGAATGCAATAAAAGAAATACCTCACTTAACTAAAAGTTACCTTAAGCCGCGTTGTTATATATTGTACTAATCACTGCAAATTCTACAGTTAAAACGAATCGGCCCCAAATTAAACATAGCCAATAACTCTTGATATTCTACACAAAATTCATAATAATAAGCGGTAACGTTAATAATAATGTCCAAAAATTCCAACTTTAATCTAGCAACTTAATAACATATTCATGTAAAAGCATATGTATAACTATATAAAAGTTCATACTTACAACCCCACGTGTATGCATGCATATACACGTTCGTTCTCTCGAACCATTTATTCAAAGATTCACTCAATACCTGTTTCAGGTATGCAATACCCACTGTTGCTCCAATCTTTACAATACATTTGAGGTAACTTATTCTCACCAGGGTTGATAGTGCTTAACATGGTTGTTGATAAATTTTGTGCTCGAAACTCTTTATATTCCCTACTTCTGTACTAACTTGGCTTGGAATCCAGCTTCCAAAATCCGAACTTCCACAATCAATAAATAATGAACCGTATGGGTGGGGTTAGTTATCATCTTCTTCGCAGTTAATAAACCGGCACTTCCTACCCTTAACCGCCTTACAGCTTAACCATTTTGTTTTCTAATTACACTTAAATTTATTACTATTTAATTCTCCTTTAAGAGCTAAACTTATGTGTCCTTTATCCACTACTTAAATTCACTATTCTTCCCGTAATAAACAAACTAATTTATAAGCCCTGTTCACTAACCATTACTTTAATTCACACGGTCATATAACCAATACTGCTACGCGGCATTGCAGCATACCCCGCACTAGCTCCGGGCTAGTTAGTTTTCATTTTCGTGCCTCCTTTCATATATTTTTTCTTTGTGTGTCTTGGTGAGGCTTTGTGTGTCGTTTTTTTTTGTCTTCCATATTACTGTAGTTATATACCTTCGATCACGTGACTGGTCTAGCCAATCAAAAACCTTACATATTTCACAATCGTAAATCGTCCCTACATGTGCTTTTAGGTTAATGGTTTAAATTAACTTTTATTACTGCCATTGCTAATTGAAATTACCCTATATTTAAATTTAAGTTATTCTGCAATATTCTAAAATACTTCCTGTGAATATTTTTATAGATATCACGAAAAATTACATATTATTACGCACTTCCGGTTTCGAATTCTCTAGAACAAACTAGCATTTCCTTTGGCACCTTAATTTAAAATCTTCTCAATTTCATGGAATGTTAGATATCAGTTGATAGGTTATGTTCATATATAACCAATACTGCTACGCGGCATTGCAGCATACCCCGCACTAGCTCCGGGCTAGTTAGTTTTCATTTTCGTGCCTCCTTTCATATATTTTTTCTTTGTGTGTCTTGGTGATGCTTTGTGTGTCGTCTTTTTTTGTCTTCCATATTACTGTAGTTATATACCTTCGATCACGTGACTGGTCTAGCCAATCAAAAACCTTACATATTTCACAATCGTAAATCGTCCCTACATGTGCTTTTAGGTTAATGGTTTAAATTAACTTTTATTACTGCCATTGCTAATTGAAATTACCCTATATTTAAATTTAAGTTATTCTGCAATATTCTAAAATACTTCCTGTGAATATTTTTATAGATATCACGAAAAATTACATATTATTACGCACTTCCGGTTTCGAATTCTCTAGAACAAACTAGCATTTCCTTTGGCACCTTAATTTAAAATCTTCTAAATTTCATGGAATGTTAGATATCAGTTGATAGGTTATGTTCATTTAAGTTGTCAATTGTCACCCAAAGTCGAACTAGGATTGGGTAACTATATTAATTCTGGTCAGTGATGGGTTACATTTTAGATAGAATTATCTGTGATTGGCAGAAAATATCATTTGAAATTTGGATTAATTTAAATATGCTCTTGGGTGTTACATGACCTACAAAGAGCTTTGCACATTGCTTTCGCAGGTGGAAGTAACTCGATTATTGTGTTCTACTATCTTCTTTGCAACCCCTAACTTCTTCCCATTTCTTGGTTGGAAGCCATTGAGCGTTGCTCCTGACCTTAACATGACTGGAATTGCAGATTCCAGATTATCAGTTTGTCGACGTGTTTATTTGTGGAAACGATGGAGTTCCTAGGATATTTCAGAGCTGCAAGTACACCAAAAGTGGCAGTTACATCACTCTGAGCTATAGCCTCGAACTTTGGTTCTAATCAAAGATGAGAATCTACCTTTAATGAAATGGGAGTGAGTGGCGTTCTATAAGTGCATTCAGGCACTGACAACATTAGTCATATTGCATCTGTATAGACCTCAACAGATAAAGTGTGACTTTCCTTTTCCAACACTCGTGTCCATACCTGTGAAACTTTCTAGTGTGTGAGTTTAGTGCTCGAGTTTGTTCAAATTGATCTGTTGTGTAGTCAACATTCATATAAGTGTAAGTAACATTACATTATTTCAAACATACAAATTGTAAGTGGGTTTTGCTGAAATTTTGGTAAAAACTGCTTTAGGCAGAAACCTCTTTTGCTAAAAAAACGAATTTAGTAAAAATCGGTTTTGGTAAAACTGAGTTTGGAAAAATCGGTTTCAGTAATGCCGATTTTGGTAGATCACTCTTGCCAAAACAGTTTAAACTACCTCAATGAATTAAGATTACTATAAATAAAAGGTCAACTTCAATTATATTCAATATTTATCACATTTTTGTGTACCTTTGTGAGACTATTACTGATAATTGAGTCGTTTATTTTGAAAGTGGTCTAAGCCTATTATACTTAAATTGAGATATTTAAGGGTTTGTTTCAACGCAATTAAAAATATATGTACAGGATACCAATGACTAATACTGCTTAAGTGTATCTAAAGGTGTCAAATTTATAGTTCCTACTAAAATAATGGCAATTATTAAGTGAATAATATGTGTTGTTTTTTTACCAAGAATGGAGTTAGGCCACTTTTAAAATTTGTTATACTCCCGGCGCAACTGTTATAAGCCCGCGCGTGCGTGTTCAGAGCCACTTCGGCAACACTGGTACTATCCATGTTCACATTATTGCACAACAAAGATATTACGACATAATTTGCCAAATTGTATCACATGCCAAATATGTTTACAGTGATACAAGATGCACCCTAAAAAAGATAAAATGTACTCACTTAAAAATGTGAAACTCTTCACGATTTTGCGGTCATCCTTGCGCAGGGCCATGTTGATTTCCATATATCTCGTTTGGGCGTGGGTTACGTTATGCCATCGTTGAATCCAGATTTAAAGTCTTCCCTCTTCTTTTGTTTGTAGGCAAGACGAAGGAATAAGGTGAAGGCAACGATAGACGGTAGAGGTAAAGGAAAATCTACATTCTGAAAGAGAAAAGACAAAGGAACGACACAGGTAAACGTCACTGTTTGACGTCTCATTGGCTAATAATGTCGTGTCACACACCGCACACTTGCGGCATCACTCCGCGTCTGCGCATTCCTTTTGCGCAAACGCAGCTGTCCGAAATGACAGAAATGCACAAGTCTATTTTTAAAAATAATGGCGGGAATTCACTCACAATTTTAAAAGTGTACTTGTCCAAATTTGGAATGTAACAAATTAACAACCAGATTTGATATAAAATTTGAAGGAGTCCAAGTCTATTCAACATAATTTAAGATGTTTCAAATTGAAAAAAACAATACTCAATTTATTTTACATACCTTTACAACACTTCAAAAACGTAATTTATGCGATTTAAAACATTTATTAACTACATAACGTACAAAATTAGAAACATAAATTACAACGTACAAACATAATTTTTAATTTGTTTAACTGCATTAATTAAACGTACTGTTTATTCAACTAATGCAATTGTTCAAAACTGAGGTTAATTTGTTATCATCATTAGGTCTTCAGTCCTGGAACTGGTTAGATGTGTACCCTCATTATATCCTCTTCTGTGTTAACCTACACATTCCCCCTAAAATTTCCACAGTCTGCATCTTTCACTCTCTGTGTGCAATAGTCTGATCTAGGTCTACCTCTACCTCTTTTTCCTATCTCTGCTTGTAATATATACCGCACTATTCCCCAAAAATGTCTTAGAACGTCTCCTGTCCTTCTATTTCTTCTATTTTTTTTCCACAGATATTTTTATTACCCTATTCTTTCTATAACCTCTTTGTTATTAACTTTGTCTGTCCATGTTATTATCCTCATACATATGAAGCACAACATTCCAAAAGGCTTCTACCATTTTTCTGTCTGCTTCTCCTACTGCCCCTATTTCATAGACGTACTGTGCTGTGCTCCACACATATGCTTTAAAATTTTTCTCCTTGTTTCTATGTTTGTTGTTTTCGAACATAGCCGCTGCTTTTTCTTTTAGAGGCAGTTCAGCTTCCTTTCTATTGTTTATAAATATATACCCTATTTCCCTGATATTCAGTAGTACGTGAAGGGAGTTAAGCAGCCTGTGACTACCAAGATCCCCCAACACTTGAACATTTGCCGAATTAATAGGTTTCCAATATATCCTTTTGCGCAATCAACATTAGTTGATAATATTTCAAAACCAACACCTGTAGTTGTTTATAATAATCATCATCAAGTTTAAGTACAGTTATTTTTTTCGTCATTAAGTTTTCCATCTTCGAATTGGTTGGAGGCGCACCTCGATAGATTTCTATCGTGAGCTAGCTTGCACATTTACCTGAAATTCTCTCAGCCTACATCTTTCACTATCTGTGTGCAATAGTCTAACCTAGGTCTACCTCTACCTCGCTTTTTTCCTATCTCTGCTTCTAATATATTCCGCACTATTCCCTCATTCCTTAGTATATGGCCTATCATCCTATCTCTCATATTTTTTACTGTTTTCCACATACTTCTTTCGTCCCCTACCATTTCTAGAACCTCTTTGTTCTTAACTTTGTCTGGCCACAATGTCTTTATCATACGTTTGTAGCACCACATTTCAAATGCTTCTATCTTTCTCCTGTCCATTTTTTCTACTGTCCAGGCTTCACAGCCGTACAGTGCTGTACTCTACATGTATGTATTAAGCAATATTTTTCTTGTTTCTATGCTTGTTGTCTTTGAACACAGTTAAATACTAATAAATTAAAATTACCTTCCTCACTGCCTTCTGTTATCAATAATTAATATCTTAATTTAAGTATAACTAGATTTAGGTCATTTTCAAAGTAAACAGTTTACTTATTGAACTAACTTTGAAAACTTATGTGTCCAGAATTACCATATCTACTTGGAATATAAGTAACCGCAAATGTATTATTGCTAAATAACTTGAAGTTGTACATGTAACCACTGGCAACCAGAAATAATTGATAAATGGACTTAGGCCGCTTTTAAAATAAACGGCTTAATTATCTTTTAACTTGTGGGTGTTCAGTCACGATTTTGTATTTTTGTGGCTACAAGAAATATATACAATAACAGGAAAGTGAAAATAACAATTACATGAGATTCTACATGCATATGCAATGTACAAATGTCCTTGAATTTATGCACGAGAATAGAGCTTTTATGAGAACAAATTCTGTTAACGCTAGAAATGCAAATGTCCTTTAGCGTTAGAAAATTTATAGTGCGACTTTGAATGAATGTAATGTTTGTACACAAGAATAAATGAAACTCGCGCACTGGATTCACTTTGAACCTTGATGTGTGTTTCGGTTAGGAAACACTTGTTAAAACTTGTACTTGTTACACTTGCTAGGAATTCTTCTGGTAGGCGTAGTGTTTTGACGAAAGTGAGTTCCTGTTACATGCCAAAATTGGCATTGCACACTTTTTAATTTGTGAATGAATTTGCGCCAATATTTTAAAAATAGACTTGTTAAATTTCCGTCATTTCGGACAGTTGCGTTTGCGCAAAAGAATGCGCAGACGCGGAGTGGCGGAAGTGCGCGGTTTGGGACACGACGATCATTAGCCAACGAGACGTCGAAAAGTGACGTTTACCTGTGTCGTTCCTTTGTCTTTTCTCTTTCAGATAATGTAGGTTTCCTTTTATCTCTACCTGATATCGTTGCCTTGACCTTATTCCTCCGTCCTACCTACGAACAAAGAAGAGGAAGACAAATCAAATCTGGATTCAACGATGGCCTAATGAAACCCACGCCCAAACAACGCCAACGAGATCCATGGAAATCAGCACAGCTCCTGCCGCAAGGATAACCGCAAAGCCGTGAAGCGTTCCACATTTTTAAGTGAGTACATTTTCTTTTTCTTTAAGGCGCATCTTGTATCACTGTAAACATTTTTGATATGTGATGCAATTTGAGACGCAATTATGACGTAATAGCTTTATTGCGCAATATTTTTGTGAACGTGGAGCGTTCCAGTGTCACCAACTGCAAAAGTGGCTCATAACGGTCGGCGGGACTATAACATTCCGCTGATGTAGTATTCAAATCTTCCTTCCAAGCATTTCGTATTCCGAATAGAACTAAGAGTAATACTTGTGCCCATTGCTCGGTTTCGTGGCATATCAGTGCAGTTTTCAGTTGTTGGTGAAATTGTTCCACCATGCCATTGGATTGCGGATGATATGTTGTTGTGTGGATTTTGTAAATCCTATCAAGGTTTCTAGCTCTTTGAATAGTTGTGATTCAAATTGTCGGCCTTAATCTGTTGTGATTCTGAGTGGTATGCCAAATTGTGTGATCCATAGTTCAATGAATGCTTTGGCTGTCGTTTCAGCATCAACGCTTTGAGAGGTGTTGCCGCTGGCCATCTGGTAAAGCGGTCGATGCATGTAAGTATGTATTGGTTGCCCTCTGATATAGGTAATGGTCCGACAATATCTATGTGTACATGTTTGAAACTTGCAGATGGTGGTTTGAAATTTTGTATTTGAAACCACATGTCTTGTGACTGGATTTCTGACATTGCATGCAATTTCGTGCCCAGGTGTGGCAGTCTGACTTGATGCCAGGCCAAAGGAATTTTTGGGTTACCAGTTTCGTGGTTGCTTTGATTCGTGGATATGCTAAGTTGTGTATGCTTACGAAAGCTTATTTTCGTAACTTTTTTGTAACGTAGGGGTGTGCTATCGTGGATGAAAAGTCGCAGAAAATGCTTTGTTCAGAGTTCGGGATTTGAATCAGTTTGAAAGTTAAACTGGTATTGTAATTTTCTCTGAAATTTTTGAATTCTTCGTCAGATTGTTGTGAATTGGATAGCTGTTTGTAGTCAATGCTATCAACTCTTGACAGTGCGTCTGCGATGATGTTTTCTTTCACCGATGTATGTTCAATATTTGTTGAATATTGGCTTATGAAATCCAAATATCTAAATTGTCTTGGAGAACATTTTTCTAGCTTTTGTTGGAAAGCGAATGTTAGAGGTTTGCATTTTGTATTTGGGAGTGGATGTGCGAGCAGCATGGCTTGTGTTAGCTGTGTTTTGCACTTCTCGAAAGCTATGTTTGATTCGCTTGTCCAATTTATTGGCGCGTTGCCTTTTATTTTGCCTTTCAGTAGATCATTGAGCGTTGCTTGTGAGTCAACGGCTTGTGATATGAATCGTCTGTAGTAATTCAACATGCCTAGAAATGGTCTAAGTGTGCTGTCTCTGGTTTTGTGTAATTCTGTATTATGCTGACCTTTTCTGATAGTGGGATGGTGCCATTTTTTGTGATGAGGTATCCAAGAAATTTGACTTCATGTTGCCCGTAGACGCATTTGGCGGGGTTTATGACCATGCCATAATCCTTTAATCTGTTGAAGAGCATTTCCAAGTGAGTTTGGTGTTCTTTGTCAGATTGAGATGCTACCAATATGTCGTCTATGTAGCTGTAGCAGAATTCTAAACCACATAAAACTTCGTCCATGAATTCGCTGGAAAGTTTGTGCAGCATTTTTTAATCCAAAGGTCATGTATGTGAACTCAAATAGACCGATAGGTGTCGTGATAGCTGTTTTTTCTATATCTTTTTCAGCTACCGAAATTTGGTGGTATGCCCCTGCAAGATCGATTGTAGAAATAATTTTTCTGCCTTGCATTTTGTGCGAAAAATCTTTAACAAATGGGATGGGATATCTATTTGGGATTGTGTGAGCGTTTAAGGCCCTGTAGTCGCCACTCTTTGTTCTGCTTGACCACTGAATGTAGGGGAGATGCCCATGGTGATTTGGATGGCCATGCAATTCCTAACTGAACCATCGTAGTAAATTCGTCTTTGGCAATTTTGAGTTTGTCAGTCGCCAATTTTCGTGGACAATAGTATACGGGTGGTCCTTTTGTTGTTAGGATGTGATGTTCGGCACAGTGTTTTGCTAGTTTGGGAAGGCCACTCGGACGAGTGATGTCCGGATACTTCGTTAGGATTTGTTGGTATTTCATTTTGGATACCGTGGTTGATATTGCACTAAACATATTACAGGCTGATTGACAGTTGGTAGAGAGTTTTGTCTGTGAGTAGACGAGTCTCTTGTTTTTTTCATCAATGAGTAATTCGTAATGTGCAAGGAAATCCATTCCGATAATTGATTTTTTAACTTCGGCAATGACAAATTGCCATGTGAATGGTCGCCTAAGTCCCAAATCTAGTGTCAGTGTGATTGTACCGTATGTATTAATGACTGTGTCATTTGTGGCGAATAATTGGTAGTTTATTGGTTTGCGTATTCCACTAATCTTGTTTTCTTGGTGAACACAGAGATCCGCACCAGTGTCGACTAGAAATTCCACTGCAGTCGTGCGATCTTTTACGTACAAGTGGCGTGAGATAGATTGCAAGGAATTATCCGTCTCTAATTCCTGCTGTTGAAATTTTCCGGGGTCACGGAATTACAGGGTTTTATGCATTTGCGTGCTTTGGTTCCAAATTTATTATGAAACCAGCACAGACCTTTTGTTTGAGGCTGCTTTTGCGGGCTTTGGTTACGCGGTTGCGTTTTAGAAGAGATCTGGGGATGTTGTTTATTTACAGCATTTTGTGATTGCTGGAGCTGTTTTGGGCGAATCAACTTCTTTTATTATCTTTCTTAAGAGGGTGTCGCGGTTGCCTGCAATTGTATTAGCATCGTGTATTGATTGTGTATTATGTACTGCGTCCGCTAATCGTGCAGCATCCTCCAAGGAAGCTTGTTGTTGTGTGGCTAGAATCGCTTGCATTTGCGTTGGCAAACGCCCTAACCATATTGTTTTGAGCAGTGCATCTGGCACTACGGTCCCGCTTAATTTTTGTAAACGGCGATGAAGTTGTAACAGAGTTCGTTGACCCAAAGTTTCGTTTTCTAGAAGCTTACGCGTATGTTGTTCTTGTGTAGAACTTAATCGTCGGATTAATTCGGTTTTCAATTTGTTATATTTATCCATGTCTGGTGGTTTAATTATGATATCCTGTATTTCTTCCGCGAATCGCGCTTCCAAGTTAGCAATAATGTAGGCGCGTTTAGTCGCATCTTGTGTAATATTACTAACTTCAAAGCTTTTTTCGACCTGTGAAAACCATACTTCTGGATCATTAGGCCAAAATGGAGGGATACGTACGCCCACTTTGTTTATTTCCTCGGTCATTGTTCGGGTTTAAATTGTTTTTTAAATGCGTGAATTTAACCGGGTGTTATCTCTAATGCATTAACATTTGAAAATCACGTCGGTTTCATCACTTGTGGGTGTTCAGTCACGATTTTGTATTTTTGTGGGATCACCTTTTGTTTGGTTAATGCATAGAGACAACAAATGTGTATAATTTATTTACAATGGCTGCAAGAAATATATACAATAACAGGAAATTAAAAATAACAGTTACATAAGGTTCTACATGCATATGCAATGTACAAATGTCCTTGAATTTATGCATGAGATTAGAGCTTTTATGAGAACAAATTTTGTTAACGCTAGAAATGCAAATGTCCTTTGGCGTTATAAAATTTATAACGCGTATTTAAATGCGTGTAATGTTTATACACAAGAATAAATGAAATTCGCGCAGTGGATTCACTGTAAACTTTGATGCGTGTTTCTGTTAAGAAACACGGTTCAAAAAACACCCTATGTTAAAATGTATTAACATAGAGTACGTACTCACCGATACGTTGTCGTCTGGGATCTGCATGTAACAGTTGTGTTGGATCGACGTCGATATACGGCGCTCGACATGGTAGGTCGATCAAAACAGGTGTCATGTAATGTGCGGGTTCCCTTATCGGTGATACGAGGCGTGGAACGACATACTGATGGCGGATTCTTCGTAAAAGGCGTCGGAACTGGTGCGGGCTGTGATATGCACTCGGACCAGGTCTTTGTGAACCGCGTTCAGCAGTAGATGCTGATACTAAAATGTTTTACGAAGTAACTTCTTTTGGTGGAAGTCCAAACCCTGGTGGTAGGATTTGGTGCACCTTGCCGGTAGGGCGTGGAGTATCCATGTGAGTGCATGACGCACAACCTTCTGGATTAACCTTCAGGATTTGGTGTACCGTGAACAAAGGTTAAACTCAGAAGATCAGAAGCTATTGCTTGCTCCTGGCTATTGCCTGTCAATATATTTACAACAACAAACAAAAGCTCGCCGCCTTGATCACTATATTTAATGTTTGTATTGTAAGAATTGGAATTCCCGGGCGAGTCTATTAGATTTTGAGGTGTGTTGATTGGCGCGTCTATTATTAAGGGGCGTTCACATTTGCGTTTCTATGACGTCTATGAAGTTTGTTTGGTGCAACTTGGGTTCCATACCTACAAGCTATTAGCTATATACGTATTATAATTAAAAATAATATACAATTCCGAAGTTAACTATATCAAACAGTCTGCGCATCTATGTTCTTAGGTATTAGTGTAAAAATAATAAATAGATACTATATTTGGCAAATAAAAAATCAGACTTAAATGATTTACAACCTTTACCAGCCTTTTCTGTGAATTATATGCAAAACATTCATTAATAGATTTGTTTTTTATATAATATTGATATAATGAAATTTTTGTATAGCACTGGAGATGAGAAAGTTGGAAAGAAGAAAATGGACACCAAATTGGACAACTTTATTAAAGGAACTGAATAAGACTGTAGCTTTAGATTTACCAGTGCCTTGCAAATCATCATCTACACTTAATGATGCTTCAGATTACTGTTTAAAGACAAATTTTCTCTACACATTAGGACTTCAAATTATGCCCGTAGAATTAAGTTACGGTAAGATATATTTTTTGGCGATTCTTAAAGTAGTACACAATTTATTTCAAATAAAATCTGTAATAACAAAATTAAGTTAGAAACATCAATATTCTTTATCAGTGGTGGAAATATCTTTTAAAAAAAATTTGTATAAAATTATCTACTAGGTACAGAGCACCATCTAAGAAATTAGCAGCAGATACCAGCACATAAAACATACTTTAACGTTCAACAAAATTTGTACATGCTGAAATTGTAATGACACTTCACGGAACAAAATTTAAGGTATTCAAGATGTATTAATACCACTATTTGTCGACCTGTAGTATTAAAAATAAAATTCTGTTATCATGAATAATTAAATGGTGCAAACAAAAACCATACATATTTGAAAGCAAATACTGATAACAAATATTATAAATACAGTGCTATTGCATTGGATATATACAGAAATCATGTCCATCTATATTAAATCGTGACGTGTTTGATTTCATATATAACACAAATTATAAGTTCAGATATAACAGTTGTTTTATGAAAAAACAATGCTTTTAGGTTTGAAAAATAATCTTATTCAGTAATTAGTAACCATTTTGGAAGCAACTTTTACAAAATATGTAATATATTCTACACTTCTTATAAGCCAGCATAAAATGAATATCAATACGAAAAATAAAATTCAACATTGTAACATTACCCATTCTAAAAGCAGAACGTATATGTATGGCCATTTATGAAATTACAGTATAGTTTCGAATCTGATGGCGGTTTATTTATACTTTCACCAGTATACAGAAGTTCCTTTAAACATTCGTTAGATTAACTTGATGCTTTGTTTGTGTGTTACGTGCCGAAATCGGCACTAAACATTTTCAATTCAAGTTTTAATTTGTAAGAATTTCGCGCCAAGATTTAAAAAGACGTGCGCGTATTTCCGTCACTTTAGACAGTGCGTTTGCGCGAGATTGCGCCGACACGGTGTGCCAAGAAGAGTGGTGGTGATTTCCGGGACGAGAACAGGTCTACCGAAAAAAAGATAAGGCAGAAACGGAGACAGCGGGATATGAAAAAGTAGAGTTTTTGGACAAGCGTCCGAGAGAAGGTAGAGAGTTGTCCCTATAAAACACAGATCGGTCTGAAAGGCCACCTGCGATCTTAATCCGACAAGTTAAGGTATATCATAAGTTAAAAAATTCACTAGACTCTTAAGAGAACTAGTACAATCATTTTCGTAACGAGTGCATCCACTACGATAAGAAAATCAGACAAAAGTCGAAACAACAACTTAAAAGTATCACTACAGATACATTCACACAAATACCAACTGTTGCAAGGTAATTTTTTAAAACGGTAACGCCCTAAACACACAAAAATACCTAATTATAAGAGGTTAAATACAGACACACTGTCCCAATATGCTAAAACAACCGAGAATTTGATAAGATATCAATAGAAAGCGATAGCACCTCACCACGAAGTTCAATAAAAAACAACGAAAAAAATGTACATATTTTATGATGAGTTAGTAGAAGGAGAAGCAAGTGATGATATAGGATAATGTGGGCGACTGTAATAATTCAGAGGAAAAACACATGTAATAGAAAGTCCTAGTTTTTTGCAACTGCGAATATGAACCATTTCCTACAATGGCATAGGCCGCGTCTCCTATGTGAGCCCAAAGAAGAAAGCATCCACTCTAACATCAGCTAAAACCAATCATAAAAATTCAATGAGTTATTACAACCAAAATTACGACAATTACCACAAAATTAAACGATGTAAGATAAATACTAAAACAAAATAGTATGTTGTAGGAAAGGTGCGAAGATTAATTAAATGAAAGGACAGAGTTATACTGGGGAATCTAGATAATAAAGCGATATATAACTAACGGTAAGTTCAGGGAAAAGTCAACCAGAAGCAAAAAGTTTAAGGTAACTAAGTTAAACATGTAGATGGTAGATGCTGTATAAGAGAAGGAATAAGTAATTAAAGATACTAATTGATAGTAAAAACAAAAAACATTAAGTAAATCGTTAAGGAAATAAAACGTGAAAAAATTTTGGATGTACGTAGGGTTGAACGATTTTAAAGATAATTTTATGCCATCTAGTGTGGTTTAAATCGATATTTGAAGAGACAACAGTAATCAAAACTTGATTTACTGATAAAATTGTTGAAAAACGGAAAGATATCTTGTAACACATATATTTGCTAGGGTGACAAGCTCTCATTTGAGCTTCGCCCAGACTAATAAAGAAAAATTCCAACATCATTCTTAAAAAATGATTTATAAATTACTAAAACGACAAACTTACCGCCAAAGTCTCGTCTAGACTTACAAAGCTGAGCGAGGCCCTTTATGGGTCTCGTCTAGACTTATAGTGCTGAGCAACTAAGTTCGACGGCAAATCTCGCTTAATAGATCTTAAAATGCTGCGTTGGAGTATCGATATATCTAAAAAAATATGCTATCAAGACAAAATCATACTCGCTACACAAAAGAAATATTCTACGATACATGTATAGAGAAACAGTATTCCAAATTATTAAAATATTCTTTTGATATCGCGGAATTTATCAACAACTATCATAAATGAGCTTAAATACAAAACGTTAACAACAACTTCATTATTGTAGTGTTTAGATAGGCAGATATAAAGAAATCCAGTTATTATAGCGTTCTAAAAGGTAAAAAAATATACTTAGATAAGGCAATTTTTTTTTTAAAAAGGGATTTGTAGGTTATAATTGTTTAAATTACTAAGAAAACACTTTTAGGACAATATCAGAGTAAGATAGTGTTTAAGGGAACAGGTATAACAAAATTACGTTACTAAAACGTTTTAGAAAATAGAAGATATGCTAAAAACTCAGTTAATTACAAAATCTATATTTCGGGAAGGAATTTTCTTTATGAAGGTAATTGTAATTTATAATTGATTATTTACTTCCCAATCTAACCCAACAACAATTAACTTTCAATTTCAGATGATTTAGATTTACTAAGAAATTATAAATCGCACTTTAAAAATACAACCTTCTACTTAGAATAAAAAAAAAAAATTTTTACAAAAATAATGTACAAGTTAGATCCGAAACGAATATTTTATAAATAAATTTTAAAATGTACAAATTATATTTACCAAATTGTATCTATTTCATTTATGCAGGATTATGTACACTTCATCCTCAATTAAATGTTTATATTCCATACCGTAGTATGAGTGCATGCAAACTGCTGTTTTATGTCAAAATTAATTAAATTCAACTTCCCAGCAAATAATGTGTCCTTTATACAAATACTTTTTTTAATTAAGTTTTTTTAAATATATAACTATTTAAATGTTTATCAAAATTGTTCAAGCAAAAATCTTAGCGATGATACAAAATTTCAATTAGAATTCAACTAAATATCTCTATTACAAAAATTTCTATAAAAGAGCCTATCTTATGACAAAACATTCAAATTTTTCAAATTTAAATTGTTGATATATTATTCCAAGTCCCTTTCAGAACTATACTATTATCGATATCACCATTCTCCAAATCTCATTTAAGCAAATTCCTTGAATTGTTTCCGGACCACCTACTCCAATTTATATAAAATCTGATTATAGGGTTCCCAAATTAACGACCACCACTTAAATTAGTGACTTCCAGCTTTCAACAGTTAAAATTGTTGTTCATAACTTAGAATGAATTATTTATAATCACAACTTACAGAAAAATGTCTGTCCATGACTTAGAATTCTAATATAAAAATGTTAACCTACTAATTAAGAAACTGTCTTTTATACTTACAGAAATGTTCTGGTATGAAGAATTTAAATCCAATAATTTTCATTGTGCAAGTTTTCAAATTAAATTTTAGACAAATGCTTTATTTTATTTAATACTGGAAGTTCTCTTTAAAAATAATGTTAATTCAGAAAATTTTAATAATCAATAAGGAAAGAATACCCTTTAAGAAGTCCTATAATCACTTTCTCCCACGAAAGCTATCAGATATTTCTCTAAAAATTGACTCCCCCGTTTCATGATTGTACACTCTATACTAATCATTTACAAACTACCCAGTTACTATTTCTAACCCTACAATTATTTGACTTTTTTACATCTCCTTTTTTTCCTACCTTATTGAACTATTTGTTCTATATGGTTTTAAATTTGTCACGTTTTGGGTATGTTATTTTATGGGAATTAGGGTCTTTGAGAACGTAGGCATTTTCATGCATCTTTTTGTCAACTCGAAAGGTTCATCAAGTAAGAAAAACTTTTTAATTTCCCTTTCCATAGCCGAGGATTTGAAATGTATTTTTACAAATACTAAATCTTCAGGTTCATATGTAATGGGTTTGACATTGCGATCATGCCTTTCCTTTCCCTTAGTCGCTTTAGTCATTAAATTTTTATGAGCTAATTCTATTTTTGGGCAAATCTTCCTTATTAGGAAAACTGATCAGTTTTTCTATAACCTGTGCGTGTCTCACGCCTTTAATCAGTTTAATAGGAGTAAAGCCTGTTAACTCATTTTTGACACAATTCAGTTCTCAATGACCTGGCAATCTGGCAATAACGTATGTTTTTTATAACAATATACCCGAAATAATCTTCGTATATCTCCCATACCTCTTTCTACAGGGTTTAATTGTGGGTGATAGATTGTAGAATATCTAATCTCTATACCTTAGGGATAAAATCATTTATTACTTTATTTAATAATGTTTTTCCCATAGCCCGTTTGATTGGATATAGTTTAGTAAATTTACTAAAGACATCCCTTACCACAAAAATGTATTTTAATCCTCCCCTTCCTGTAGGCAAAGGTCCGAACAGTTCCACTGAAAGTAACTCTAAAGGCTGCTCCACGATTAATTTTTCATAAGAGCCTCTAGTTTTTTTTTCCCACTTTGAACTTTTGACATAAATCACAAGTGGAAACTACTTTATTTACTTTATTTCTCATGTTTGGTATGTAACAAGTATCACCTAGTAGTGCAGAACATTTTTTCCCCCCAAAATGACCGTAGATCAGATGGTACTCCCAAATCAACTTATCAACTAAGTGACTTGGTATGTAAATAATCCACCATTCTTCTCTTGACTTGCTCCTACAAAATAATAAATTGCCATGAATAGTGAAGTGTCTTGCCTGTTTTCCCTGTGAATTACTAATTAATTCATTTTTTATCCAACTAATCTGTTTATCTTGAGCCTGACTTTCCACTAAATAGCTTAATAATTTTTTCAAATTACTGTTATCTTGAATCTTCACGTTACTTGGTACAACAGTAATAGGCTGAGCCCTTTTTTCCCCTTCATACCCATATTTAGATAAGAAATCTGCTATAACATTATTTTTGCCTTTACGATATATAATCTCTAATTTATACTCTTGTAAGTAAATGCACCAGCGCATTAGCCGATCACTTAAAGCCTTACACGTAAAAAGAAATTCAAGAGCCCCATGGTCCGTTAACACAAAAATTTGATACCCCAGTATAAACGTTCGAAATTTTTTACATCCAAAGACTATTCCCAGTAATTCCAACTCAGTTATGCTATAATGACTTTGAGCAACTAATAAGCTTTGACTAGCAAAGGCTATACTATGGACTTTTCCTTTGTCACCCATTTGAAACAAGTGTGCACCAAGCACCTTGGTGAATGCATCGGTCCCTAAAAAAATGGCTTATTAAAATCCAGATGCTTTAGTTCAACAGCCCCAGGAAACACCTTCTTTATTTTATCAAAATTCTCTCTCTCAGTTATGCCCCAATTCCATTTACTATTCTTTTCTAATATAAGTGCGTTAAATTTGATGTTATTTTTGGATGTTCTTGTATAAATTTTCTGTAAAAATTACAGAATCCTAAAAAAGATTGGAGAGCTTTTTTGTTTCGTGACTCAGAAAAGTCATGAATGGCCTGTATCTTACTAGGATCAGCTTTGATTCCTTCAGCACTGATAAATATATCCCAAAAATTTTATTTTATTTTTTAGAAATTCAGATTTACTTGCTTTGACTATCATACCGGCTTCTCTTAATTTTGATAAGACTGCATCCAATTGTTGAGTATGTTCTGAGAGCGTCAATGACGCTATTAAAATATCATCAACTTATATAGTAGTAAAACTGAGAACCTCAGGTCCTAAAACGGCATCTAAACATTTACTAAACACGGCCACCAATACATTAAGCCCAAAAGGTAAACTTTAAAATGATAGCTACACCTATTTACCAGAAAAGCTGTTAACAGACGATTCCATTTATTTAATTTAACCTGCCAGTACCCACTTGTTAGATCAAGCGCAGTTAGATACTTAGTTCCATTAAATCTTTGCAATAATTCTTCCATAGTAGGGGGTGACTCCTTATCCGGTATTAATATTTTGTTTAGCTCGCGTGCGTCTAAACAAATCCTTACTAATCCTTTCTCAATAATTCCAAATTCTAACATCAGTTCTATTTCTTTTCCTAGCGCCTCTCTCTTCGAAAAAGGGATGTGATATGATCGTTTTTCAAATGGTACATGTTCTTGAGTCTGCAAGGAGCATTCAAACTTGATGCATAATCCCGAAAAAAATACTTTATGCTTTTCTTTAATTTGTTCAACTAATTCACTATCGGATATTGAATGCACGTTCATATACAAATCACTACTGTGTCTTCTGGAATGATCATTTATAACATCATCCCAAGGAGGTAACTGTGCCGGGCACTTTGTACACTGATATTGTAGTATACTATCCTCCTCAAAATTTTCATCCACACTTTGCTTTAAAGCTAATAAAATACTTATGCTATATTTCACATTGTCATCTTCATTTGAATTTTCTTGCTCTATGACCTGCTTAGAATTTTTCCTAACACTCGATAATTGTTCAGAATTTTGTGAAGAAACATCATTATTTTCATCTACAGCAAAATGTACAAACTTCTGCGGTTCACTATGCCAGTCTTTTACAAAATTTTCAACAAAGGTTTCATTATCAATTTTAAATTTAATATTTTTATTCTCAAAATCTAATTTTACACTATATTTTGTAACCCAATCCGTACCTAAAATGACAGGGATATTTATATTTTTCACAATTAGAAAAACAATAGGCATTTGCAATTTTGACCTCTATAATGCCTGTGTTTCTACCTTAGTGATGCTGCCCGTAACCCCTTGAATTGACGCTCCAACTACAGGAAGAATTAAAATATCATTGTTTGTGGCCTCCAATGCATGTAGTCTCTTCTGACATTATGCTTAGTGTACTCCCTGTATCTAATAGGGCTTGAAAGTAATCCCCATTTACATAACATTTAATTTTGGGTGTATAAGCTACTTTCTTATTACAACTATCCGCATCTATTACTTCTTCAACGTGATTATGTATTTCGGCTTTTTTGCCAGATTTTAATATTTCCCAAAAATTAGTAAAAAAATTTATATATTGTTGTTGCTCCATTGATTGTTTGGGTAACCGAGCTACATGAGCTTGTGGCAGTTACATTTAGCTCGGGGTCACATTGTTAACTACTACTGATACTTCCTTGTTTGGCTCTTCCCTTACCCTATTTCCTACATTATAGTTCCCCACTCTTGTCCCCTGACATGGCCTGCGATTATTAAACAATCCCCTTTGTGAAACAAAATTTGTTCTGTCGGTCCTATATCGCTGATTCCCAACTTCTCTATTTGTATTACCTGCATAGTGCCTTTCATTCCTATGGTTACTCAGATCATTCCTATTTCTCTGCTTATCTAGACTCCCGATTACCCTCAATGAGCTATCCACATTATCAATCTGTGCTGCTAATAATAACCGTTCAATTTCGAAGGGAAAGTGTTTAATAATTGCATCCACAAAGATGCTTTCGTCTATTGGAGGTTGCAAAAACTGAATTTTCTCTACCCAATGCCATACTGGGTGTTAAATGATTGTGGTTCATGTATCTGATGCCTCATTTGTTCTTGTATATGTGGTGACCAATAAGTACATAAAAAACTTGACTTGAAATCTTCGAACATAGTCCACTGCGACTGTAGACGTGAAGACAAAATAAGTGTGTCTTCTTCTAAACTATTTATAGCAAAATTTGTTTTCCTCATTTCAGTCATTTTAGTGGTTTCAAAATATGCCTCTAAAGCATTATAAGTATTAACCTGAATTATGTTTCCCAGTAAATTCCCCTCATTTTCCTGCATTTCATTATGCAAATCTTGTATATCTTTATTTAATGTATTAACACTTACATCCAGTAGCTTTTCAGCTTTAACTAAATCTACTTTACAACTGGATATCCTGTTAATCGTATGCTTAATATTCTCGTTACATATTTTAATATAGGTTCCCCAATTTATTACTGTATCCTCTAATAATTCTGTCTCTGACTGGTTTAATTTCATTCTCCATCTTCTGTACTATTACTCTTTTACTTGAATTCATCTATACTCATTTAATTTCCTTAATTCCTCAACCTGATTCCAAATTTTTCACTAATTATATTTATCCCCTCTTTTAATTTTAAGTTATCTACTTATATTTCCTTTTTTAATTTTAAGTTATCAACTTGAATGCTTTCAACAATATTTCGGGTCATGCTCTGAAGATATTTAAATAAATTTGCAATGTTCCCTTTTTCTTGAATCTTCATTTACATGTCCCGTTCTGTCTTTCCCACACTTCCAACGGGATACTTTTGCCTGTCTTGTCACCCTCACTCATTTTTTTGCACTTACTTTCAATTTCAAACCCAAATAAATTTTACGAGGGATTTTATAATCTCGAGAGTCGTGTTTCGAGCCCCATTTTTGGTGCACCAACTTGTAATGTCCGTTTCCAAGTAATACTAACTGTTAATAGATTAATAGTAATGGCTATTACAATATCGTAAATTTCCCTTTTTTTTTTAATATAATAATTTTATATATAAAAGCACAAAGAGGAAAGCACTATTCAATAATTACAGTTTTTCTCTACAAATAACAATGGTGTGATCAGTGATTGGGTTTTATAAGTGTATAACTCTCTGAAACTCTACCAGTCAGAAAGGTGGTTTTTGCATCGTAATGTTTAACCATTAACTCCTTCTTAGCAGCGATGACTAAAAGAGTTTTAAATGTTTGTTGCTTTCCAACAGGCGCAAATACTTCACTAAAATCTTCTCCATAAACTTGATTATAACCTTTTGCCACTAGTCTTGCTTTATAACGTTTTATTTTTCCGTCACTGCTGTACTTGATTTTATACATCCATTTATTACCAATAACTCTTTTTCCATCTGGTAGATCTGTGAGGGTCCAAGTTCTATTTTCTTTCTTTAGTATGTCTTCGATATCTTTGTAGATCGCCTCTACCACTTCCTCACTGTAGCTAGAGGTGGACATGTATACTTGTATCATTACTGTGTTTACCGGTTTAGATTGTAATCTAACCAAAGTACTCTTTCGTTTTTTTGTAAGTAATTTTCTACACAGTATCCTATCTTTTTTCACATAACTATCCCCACCCTGTCTCCACTCCAAAAATCCCCCGCCTTAGGCCAGCGAACTTTCCTAATCCCTACTATGTCTAGTACTAACCTATTCATTTCAATTTTTAAGTTATCTAGCTTACCTACTTGCTTCATACTTCTGATATTCCATGCTGCGACTTGCAGAATGTTCCCTGCTCTTCCTTTAGACTTTCTGATGCCATCCTCCGAAGTAGTCCCCTCCTAGAGATTTGAATGAGACTATTTTAACTCCGGAATCTTTTACCCCAGAGGATGTCATCTTATTACAATTCAAGTACGTTGTGTACTTAAGAGGTAATGTTGTGGTTTCCCATTGCCTTCCACATCGTAGTAGTGTGTCTTAGAATGTCTGTGGTGTCTGCCACTCTAAGTACCGAAAAATCTGCTGCCCTCTTTTTGAGACCTGTTTTGGTCTGGTTCTTCACTAAAGACCCTACTACTTTGGTTGAACCTGTAGTTTGGCTCTTTAGATCACTGGCATGTGAAAGCCATTCCGCCACTTCTTCAAGGTGCAGGTCCATTCGGAACAGATGTGTGTGTGTGTGTGTGTGTGCATGCGTGTGTGTGCGCGTCTGTGCGTGTGTTTTATTTGTGATCGTAGAAAAAGTATAGTGTGCTACTCGTGCAGAATATAACCTATTCCACAAGCGTGTGATTTCGGCACTCGCTTCACTCGTGCCGCAACTTTCACACATGTAGTAAATAGATTACTTTCTGTACTTATTGTACAATATACTATTTTGGTATTGAATTGTGTCATAAATATCAAAAGTATAAAATGTCACAGAAGAACAGACGCAAAGATCATTTACTTCCGTAGGTTGCAACTACTTGTTTTTCAGAAAATTATTGAAATTCTAAAACCAGAATAAATTGGCCATATATTATAATGTTCTTTATTATTTGCAAGATTGCTGTTGCTTTGTTAACCAATAATAAGGAATAAAAGAAATTGTTATTGCTGAGGAATTAATGTGTTTGCACTTGCATCATTGTTCGTTCTTCAGGAGTTGCAATTAAATCTTTGTTTTAGCATTTTTCTGTGTAAAAGTCACAAACTTACCAGCAACATCACAAGTGCTATAAAAATATACCATTTTTGCTTCTGATGTGAGATTGGTGAACACCAAAAGGAAGTCATAATTATATGCCACCAAATAAATTTGAATAATATTTGGACATGTTACTTCAATTTTTGTTCTGTTCTGATATCTTGTAATAGGATTAGCACCACAAAGTGAACTAGTAAAACAACTTTGTACTTATACTAGTGAAATATTTTTATTGTGTGATTGTTGATTCTTGCAATTTTTCAATACCCACGTTTTTTTCTAAATTTTCCATTTCTGTTACAATAAGAAACTTGGAAGTTGATGGTCAATTAGCTCGCTATGAATGTCAGATATATTCTGGAAATATAGGAAATATAGTTATTATAATACACTTTGTGGTTTCTCTTCTGATACAACTCTATCTAAACAGATAATAAATAACTTTGCTAGCAGCCCTAAAACCCAGTTTGCGAACAAGGTACTGTTTGTTTTGTTGGAGAATAATTCCAAATTGATGCCCGACCGAATTCAGATTATGTAACATTATTTATGAAACTCTATGGAATTATTGGTTTTCAAATATGTGCATCCTTCAAATGCGTTTGACACATGAAAACTTTTCTTGTATTTTTTTTAGAAAGATTTATTTGCTGAGCACTTGCATAAATTTTTTTATTAATGATTTGACTGTGAGAGCAGCTACAAACGAGTTCAGGCTAGGTTACCCTTCTAAAAGTTTATAACTACTTTCAAAAACAAAAGATAAAATTAAGGATTTTTTATTTTTATGCAACAGGCTGCCGAAATGCATTGATCTAATGCAAATATTCAAAGACCAAAGAAATATTTTTACAAAAACATAATTTACCTACATTGTTATTTATAAAAAAAAAATTTTTTAATGGTCTAAATTGAAGGTTATGCAGTAGATTATTTTATTTTCATTATATTACGGTACTGTCATCTCTTGAGGAATGACTAAACATCATAAAGCAAGGTTAAAAAGGAAAATAAGTTACAAATTTAAAAAATAGTTATTAAGGTACACAGAATTTTAGAATTGGTATTGTTTATGGAAACATTAGGTATATTAGTTAGAGGGTAAAGCATACAAATTCTACATTACAAAATATATTAAAAGCATTGAGAGATTGATAAATTCAGAATCATATTGAAATTTAAAAATAAATTATTTTGGGTTTCATTTCTGAGCACAATTTTGATACGTTTATTGGGTATGATAATATTTATTACTTCCATTTAAATAAAATTAACTCATGAAATACTGAACAGTTCAAACCATCTATGTGTTACATCCTGTTTGGTCTATATAAAAAAAGTATGGTACTAATTGTTTTTATGCAATTTTATTAGCATGAATGATTCTTAAATTATGTTCAGTCTGATATTTCTACCTTTTACTTACATTAGAGTTAATAAAAACTCGGTCCCTGTTTATTCAATTTAATACAGTGCAATTTCTAAACCAAAATTAAAAATAGGTAATACCGAGTTAGAGGAGGTAGATGAATTTTGCTATTTAGGTAGTATAATTTCAAAGGACGAACGTAGCAGAAGGGATATAGTAGCTAGAATAACTCAAACTAGAAAAATGTTTTTAAAAGAGAAAGACATAATAGCTAATGGTATTAGTTTAGATAATAGAAAGTTTCTTAAAGTCATATTATACCTATGGAGCATTCTATTATACGGTAGTGAGACTTGGACAATTAAAGAGGTGGATAAAAAAACGATAAAAGCTTTTGAAACTTGGTCTTATAGGACAATGTTAAAGATTAGTTGGACAGATGGAGTAACAAATGGATCCCGTTATGGAATAGTCAATTAAGCGACATCTGCATGAAATTAAGTAAAATAACGTTAAAGTTAAAAGTGTAATGTGAAGTTATTGTTTAATATTTTTAATTCAAAAATTAAATACAGATTAAGCACTAGTAGGAATACATTGCGGTCTAACCATAATATCAACATTTTTCTTCATTTTTGATTTAAATGGTATTTTCTGCTTGATATTTTAACACTAAAAAGCACTATTTAAGATTTTAATTCGTAATAAAGGATTAACTGCCATGAAGCGACGCTTAATTCTTAAATGAAGAACTAAGTAGATCAATACACTTGTGCTAACGATATTTTATTATTCATATAAAAAATAAAAAAGAAATAATAACTATGAACTTAAAAGTATGTTAATACGTGAATAAATAAAAAAATAAGTTTTATAAGTTTTAAAGTAAAATGCAGAAGTCATATAAAGCAATCTGTTTGTGCCTTTGGTATCAATCAGTGTTTTAAGTCTCAACGAAACTATATTATCGAAAAACAAAAACCGACAACATTCTGGCAATAACATTATTATATTTTTACTCCATATTGATATCAACTTCGAAATCTAAACTTCCATTGTGTCCCTCAATATCGTCCAGAACTGTGTCCGAACTTATTAAATTAGTATAAAATTCTTTTGCATCACTTGGAATAAGATTCAAAAGTGACTTTAAATCGTTTAGTTTTAGTGTAGATATTGGCTTACCATTAGGCCATAGCAGTTCCAATTTGTCAGAATAGGAAAACCTTCTAATTTCATTTTTCCTAGCTAACTCCCTTTTTGTTATATCAACCTCTTGAAATTCTCCTCCATGCGATTGGCTTAAATATATCTTATTGGGTTTATTCTTAAGAACAGAAAAAATGTCCAAGTTTTCAACCAGCTTACTGAAACGCCATGGACATCCCTTTCCCTGTTGACTATTGTTTTTAACAATTTACCAACACCCACAAAGTCATTTTTGTTCATTTTTGCAGCAGAAAGTTTATTTTTCTTTCTACAGTTTAATATTATGTTTATGTAGTCGTCGGGTGTATATAATCTTTGCTGCGATTTTAATGCTGACTCGATATTTCCAAAATCGGAGTCATTAGGCATGAAATTGTGGCCCGGAATTAGGAATCAAAGGATTATTTTTTCAATATATGGATTTTTTTCCATTATAATAAAAAGTAACATTGTTAACTGGATATTACGGTTTTGACCTCCACATGAGTCAGACCACAAGATGATTTCATTAACTTGGATAGCAAGATTTTCTCAAATGTGTTTTCTAAGTACGGAACCTACTTCTTGTGATCCTCTTCCAGCAGAACTCTCTACCCAAGTGTATCGGAATCCACGCTTTGTTTTTCCAGAATATACCCCACAGTTATATAACCATAGCAAACGTTTGTAAAAAACTATATTAGTTGGCACACGTGGTATTGGTAGCGTTTTTCCATGTCAAATGTTAACACCTCTAAAGTATCATCATCTTGGGCACGTTTCAGATCATCTTTCATAAAATCACGTGCTGCTTCGGCTTGTTGGTGATGTAAATTCCGTTCTTCATCAAATTTGCTCGTTCTTCAGCTGTTGTACTATTACTAATACTGATTTCAAATATATCACATTTATCACAAGTGTCTTTTTCAGGTTTTTTCCTTTGAAGATTAAATTCAGTATAAAAAATTCGTTTATATATCGAGAAGGAAACGGGCGTTTTTACATCTATTTTATATAGGTCGTACATCAATGGAAGTGTGACATCAGATTCTAGAGAGTCTTTCTGTTTTTTCTTTGCAGTAATGGGACTTGTATTTTGGGAACTTATTTACATGCTGTATTATTTCATTTTTGGCTTGGTCGGAAAGGTGTTTAGATTTTTTTGCCAAACCTGTATTATCTCTAATGACGTCTTCCGAACTACTTACTTTTTTAAGGTATCGATCAACTCTTTCAGATAAAATTCTGCGACTTTGAATAAAAAACGTTGCACAAACTTCCTTGCTGGCAATGTAATACATTCTTGTGTGGCTCCTTTTTGTTGAACTCTTATTTCGTTTTCTTCTATTGGAATGACTTTCATGTTACTAGAAATATACAAACATTTGGCCTAGAAAGTGTCCAAATTCCAAAATTTATTGAACTCGTTTCGACGTTCTGACAATGATACCTTTTCGTAGCACTTATCTGTACACTGAAAGTCTCTAAACTCGCAAGGATTTACCGCTATTACCTTCTGACTTATATACTTTTTGTTTGTTTGGCAACACCTTTTTCTAGATTCTCTGGTTTGATTCTCATACTTTCTTTTTCTACCTTTTTTGGGGCTTACTTTTCAATGTTCGGAAACCATCCGATGTAGTTTGACTAATATTTTCTTCATTTGCAATTTCTGTTATTACAGTTGGGATGTTTAAAGGATTTTGTTCATTTGTATCCACAACTTCATCACATTCCGTGATCCCATTTCATCGGTATTCAGGTTGCTCTAAATTTATATCATTGTTATTAGATTCAAACTGATGAAGCCCATATGTAGTAGTATTATATTCTTCGTCAGTTATTGATATTTCGGGTACCCGGACTGAGTCAGTAGGAATTTGTTCATAAGCTGACACTGACTGATTACCGATTTGATCAACCGAGGAAACACATTCATAAATAAATGTTTCATTTTCGTCCAAATTGTAATGATTATTAAAAGGGCTTGTTCTAACTGAATCATTAGCATTTTCATGTTCCTGAGTAACGTGATGCATGTTTGAAATATCTAATAAAGTAGTGTCAGTTTATTATACTCCCCGGCGGTAATGTATGAGAGCCACTACGTCAGTTGGTAACACAAATAAATATTTGCAAAATGATGCGCAAATAAGGTATTACGTCATATAAATGTTTTAAATTACTACATCACGTGCAAAAAAACGAGAAAGGTACTCACGTAACTGTAGCACTCCTTACAGCATTATGCTATTATGGCGGCAGCTGGGCTTCGTTGAGCATTTCGGGCGTGGGTCATCCGTCTGCCCCCGGTTGAATCCAAATTTAATTCTGTCTTCTTTTCTGTAGTGGAACACAGGAATACAGGTAAGGATGAACGATATCAGGTAGAAATGGGAGGAAACCTACATTGCCTGAAAAAGAAGACAAGAAACGGCACAAAGATAAACCACTAGGCACGACGTCTGGCTAACTACTCCTGACGTGTCGGAAATTCCCCACTCTTGTCCCACTCTGCGTCTGCGCAATCTCCGAGCGCCGACGCGACTAACAAAAGTGACGGAAAAGCACGCACAAGTCTTTTTAAATTATTGGCGCGAAATCACTCACAAATTAGGAACTTATAGAAATGTTTATATGCCGAATTTCGGCATGTAACAAGTTTTATACTTAAAGTTTTGCGATGGTAATAAAATAGTGGGCGGAAGGGGTTCGTCTGTACTAGACGATAAATGCGTGATCTAAATGGTACGAGTAAATAATAAACAATAACACCGTAAGTTCATATCTACAACCCATTTTAAAAAGTTTAAGGCCTTTTTGAAAATTGACTTCAGTGGTGCCATCGCGGTCTTTACATAGATTTGATAAGAGAGCAACCTACAAGTAATCGGTAAAAAATGTAACACTAAGTCTATGTACAAACCTCTTCAAATTCAATGCTATTTTGCACGTCTCCTTGAGTGGTGTCTGTCATGTTCTAGGATGTAGTCTGAAAGTAAAGCGATTAGAAGTAAAAGGAGCACAACAGTCCATTGTTATAAGAAATTACTGATATCTCAAACTATTGTATTTAATTATTAGGACAATATTAGATTATAAAAATATAGATTGTACGTACATGTTCAAGACTGCTGATGTTTTGGATACTTCTGGAACTTTCACTTACCAGTATAATACTCAAAATAGCATCACATACTAAGTGTGTAATAAATAAATTAATTTGTTTACCGTCACCGTCGGTTTGTTTGTCTCATTGGAGTTAATAAATGGAAAAATCAACTTATAACTTCGGCGATCCTTCTTAAAGTAGTATCCAGACATCTCGTTCAATAATTACTAAGGTACATACTTTGAAAACACTCTTTTGCATAAAATATTTTTTTAATTAATTTAGAAATTTCAATGGGAAACACTACATATCAAGTGTATTGGTGAAGACTACCGTAATAACCACTTACAACTAGCAAAAGTGCGTTTGAAAAATATCGAAAGCGAATTAGGCAACAAAGAAAGTCATCACAAGTTTTATCTAGAAAGCAATGTTCCTTTATAAGCATTATCGTATTAACTACACGCATTGGTGGTTGATGCGTATATGTAAATTCATTGTGCTCAAGTTAACTGAATATAGAGTATCAAACGCCATTTACAGCGTTTAATTCGTTTTTGTAAGGAATCCCAATAAGATTACTTATATATTACATTACCGTACTTGGCGATTGATTCTATATTTCATAACTTAAGATTTTAAATTTTTTATCAAATTTTGGATTGCCGCTTAGTTCATGCTCTTTTTTACATAATTGAAATCGTTATAGGATATTATCGACACCTTGAGAGATATTTAATAAGCATATTGAGCAGATGGCACTACTAATACAATTTTTGTTAATTTGTCGCTTAATTCGGTATTCCATAACATGGTCCAAATGAGGAAGTTTATAGAAGGATAGGTGAGGAACCCTGTATGTGGAAACAATTAAAGGTCAGGAGAGATAGAATGATAGAGCACCAGTTAAGACATGAGGTACTATTTAGTAAAGTCTTAGATTATAGACTACCAAATAAAAATAGAGTAGGAAGACCTAGACAAAGCTATATTAGTCAAATTATTAAAGATTTCTGTTGTGAAGGGTATGTAGACCTTTTTAGACTAGCTCAGAATAGAAAAGAATTTAGAGATGCGTCAAACCGACCTTAAGTAAGTTCGAAAACAAAACAACACAAACACAATTTCAAAAAGTTTGTAAGTGATATACAGGAAGATCAATCCTTGTGAAACTAGAACAATTTGAAATTTGAAAGCTGTTTTTCTTTTTCAGTCTGTAGTGCCATTATTTTATAACTTAACAATCTTATTTGAAAGTTGTCTATGCGAATCAGTGATATTCAAATGACCCTAACAGTAATAATACCAAGCATAGCCCTAATTTTGATATAAAATACACATGTATTACTTTTGGACTTATGTTTGTTTAAAATATACATAATACAATATTAATTTTAGACTATGAGAAGATATGGCTTAAAGTTATAAAAGAACGACAAAGAAGAAATTGTGAATCAGCAGTTACATCATATAGTAAAAAATTTTATGAAGAAAATTTTATGAAATATTTCAAAAACAATAACAGGCATAGTAAGCATAATGAAAATTTGCAAGATCATAATCTAATTAAAAATTTTGTACCGTATGTCGAATCGTTAGTTAAAATTTGCAACCAAAGAAAATTGTTGAAAATGAATGGTTTGGAAAAATCTATTGCTAATATAAACTCAGAATTTGATGTAAATTATTGTTCCGTCAATATTCCAACGGCTCCGAGTATCCTAAACTCTGAAACTGAACTATCCAGTAAAAGAAAATTAACTCTACTCAAAAGCGACAAGAATAAATTCAATTGTGAAAAAAAAAAGAAAAGTGAATTTGAAGCGGATAGTACGTGGAATATCAAAATTGTGGAGAAACCTGTTATTGATAATTTAAAAACCACAAGCACACAAACTTCTTCCAATTTTGTCTTACCTGTTACCATGATTCTTGTTGATAATAGAACTATGAAAGATGGTAGTACTGCTACAAAAGAAGAGATTAAGAAGGTTGATATGGGTGTACAGTGCTTGATAAAGGACAACACAAAAAATGGAAAAATTAAAATGTGGCCTGGTGTGCAAAATGTTGCTAAAACCATTTTAGAGTCATACATGTCATATTATAAGGGTAAGTAATTAGTATAAGGTGACTGTATGTACAGTTTTTGGCGGGACTGTCTACAATTTTAACAATTTGTCCTGCATCTTATAGCGTTTTAAAGATCAAGTTTTTTAGAAACATGTATTCTGTTTTTCCCTAACCTTAGACTTAACCATGATTTGCTTTTCATTACAAGATAAACTTAGCACAAATATAATATTTTATATTGTTATACAATATTTTGAAGATTTGTACTAGAAACCACTTTTTAATGTTAACTCCCAATTTATTATAACCCCACCCCGTCTTAATGAGTATCATCTTTTTTATAAGGTTTTGTATTGTAGTAATAAAGGATTAAAATAAATTAGAAAGCTTAGGTTTTAAATCCAGCAAAATGGAAACCCTCAGATACTAGGTGTGATTTTATGTTAACGTAACCTAAATTACCTTAATCAACAAATGCTTCCAAAGCAAAGTGGAAATTTTTATAGATAACCTTATTAACACACACACACATGCATGCACATGCATGTGCGCACATACACACGCATGCACGCCTGTGCCGACCACGCGTGCACACACACACAAACATGCACCCATGCAAACATGCACACACACAACTTACAATATACAGGGTGGCAAAAACGTCACTCTGTACTGTCTGTAACAGTAATAATAATAAAACTGTTGACTGATAAATATGGCAACTCACTTTGTCATGACCGTAGTAACCTCTGTTCATCCGAAATTAGGTGCATGGAATTAAAGAGAAGAACGCTATTGTACTATTGAAATAAATGTTCAAGCCAAGCTACAGATTAAACTTTTGAGAAACTATCAGCAATGTTCGATACAGCAATGCAGGATATAATAACGGAGTTAAATGCTAACTTTGAAACCTTCAAGGGTGAATTCATACAACTAGCTGCTGAAAAACTTACTAGTGTGTCGCATGTTGCAAGTACTTCAGTAAATACAACATACGCTAAGTCCTTACAACAGTCTGTGATCATCAAACCTAAAGATAATACTCAGAAGAACGTACAAACAAAAATTGACATAGTAGACGGTGTTGATCCAGTTAAAGCCAATATTAAAATCAATGCAATCAAACAGATACATCACGGTGGATTAATTGTGAGGTGTAATGATGCAGTAAATGCAGATAAATTATTACAAATAGCAGGTGAAAAACTTTCCACTAAATATTAGATCCAACTGTTAAAGAAACCATTACCTAGAGTAAGAACTATTGGATTCTCAGAAAAGTTTGAAGCAGATGTACTATTAGATTACATTACTAAACAGAATGAAGATATCTTTACTGAATAAAATTTTGAAAATTGAGCCACTAAGAAAGAATCAAAATAAATACCAAGTATTGCTGCAGTTGGATAATGTTACATATAGTAAGATTCTAAATGCGAGACAAGTTATTGTTGGTCTGGATGTTTGTAGGGTGTATGATGCTGTGGAGATAACAAGGTGTTTTAAATGCAATGGATATAACCATACTTCACAAACTTGCCAAAGGAAAATCAGTTGTCCTAGGTGTGGATCAGGTCATGAACTGAAACTATGTACTGCTGCTGAATCACAGTATTGTTGTATTAACTGCAAGAACCAAAACATTAAAGCTGGCACATCTATAGATGTAAAGCATGCGGCATGGGATCATGAAGCATGCACAATTTACCATCATACAGTTGCGAAATTAAAAACTGATTTGTTTGGTATACAATAGCAATTACCATTACCATTCAGTCATATACACCATCACTAGAACAACTAGTAGCATCAAAACTTGACAACACTACAAAAACACAACTTCATAACTTAATTGTTGGTCATATAAATGCTCAGTCTTTATGTACCAATACCGTTAACTTCAGAGAGATGATGCTTGATAAAGACTTTAGTATTTTTGGTGTGAGTGAAACATGCCTTCATATAAATATACCATCTAAACTCGTCGATGTTGCAGGATACCAGCTAGTTCGGAATGACCGGGCCTTTCGGGGCGGAGGCGTGGGGCTCTACATCAAAAGTCATATTAAGTATACGGTTGTCCACAGAAGTGATGTTGATAAACGCGTGGAACAATTATGGGTGATAGCACGATTCAACAGCACTAAAATACCTATTGGAGTCATATATTTACCATGCATTACAACAAATACATGTTTTGATGAATTGTCAGACGTATTGGATCTACTGCATCCAAAAGTGGATAATGTTATTTTAACGGGGGATATCAATATTGATCTGGGAACAAATACTAAGAACTGTAAGCAATTTAATCTTTTACTAGGTAATTACACATTAAAACAAATAGTGCAAGAACGAACAACGTATAGCTTCAACATCAGCTACATTATTGGATGTCATCTGTGTACCATGTCAGTTAGTAGTAAACAATGTTAAGGTCGAGGATGTCACGTTCTCTGATCATCGCTTAATTTACTGTAGTCTAGATGTAAATTATGTTTCAGATAATATTAATAGCTTTTATTACCGGGATTATAAAAATCTAGATATGCATTCTCTAGTTACTAAAGCAAGAAAACTAAACTGGGACGGTATATTTACTAATGACAATGTCAATGCCAAAGTGGAAATTTTAAACCTTAACATTACTAACCTTTTTGAAGTCTTTGCACCTTACAAATTATTGTGTCCAAAAGTAAAAAAAAAGAATAAACCTTACATAACATACAATATTAGATGCATGATTAAACTGAGACATAAAGCATATAAACGTTTTATTAAGACAAAATTGGCACTACACCGACAATATTATGTTGAGTTGCATAACCAAGTAAACATTGCAATTAAAAGTGAGCATAATGCATACATAAAATACGAGCTAGAAAATTGCAGAAACAACCCCAGTACACTATGGCAAAAACTAGAAGGTATTGTACCTGCTATCAAGGGGAAAAAGGGCTCAACTATAAATGCCAGTGAATGGAATGCCGATGAAATTAATAAATTCTTCTTAGAAGTAGGTGCAAACATAGCAATAAATCGGGATACTATTAATCACTTTAGAAACAATATGATGCACAAGGGTGAATTATTTCAGATTAGAAATATTAGTGCCGAAGATATATATACATCATGTAGAACTATCAAATCAAATGCAATTGGCATTGATGGAATTAGTAGAAAAATGCTTCAGCTAATTATGCCACATTGTATTAGTTCATTGCAACATATCTTCAACTATTCTGTAAAGCATTAACAATTTCCTGAGATATGGAAACAAGCAGTAGTAATTCCAATACCTAAAGTGAGACAGCCAAAATCCACAACAGACCTGAGACCAATAAGTATATTACCAGTATTATCTAAGTTACTAGAAAACATCATTACTAATCAGCTGACCAAGTATGTACAGGAAAATTCAATATTACCACAACTACAATCAGGTTTCCGAAAATTACACAGTACACAGACGGCTTTGTTGAGGGTTTTTAATGATGTAGCTGCATCCTTGGATCAATCACATGTTACTGTTATGGTATTATTGGACCAAACTAAAGCTTTTGACTTAGTAGCAAAAGATTTGCTGCTATCTAAACTACAATATGTGGGAGTTGATAAACCTATCTGCAACTGGTTCAATAGTTATGTCAGTGGTAGGAAACAATTGGTTAGGTTGAATGATAAATCATCTGTTAGAACCTAAAGAAAAAGGAGTACCGCAAGGAAGCAACTTAGGACTGTTACTTTTTCTTTTATACATTGTAGATTTACCAGAGATCTTGAAATGCTGTAGTTATCATATGTATGCAGATGACTTGCAAATATACATATCCACACCGGTATGTAACCTTCAACAGGCCGTTATAGACCTCAATAACATATTAAGAGACATAAGCAATAGGTGTAGTAATAACGGACTACGGTTGAATCCACACAAATCAACTGTCTTATACATTGCTTCCACTAAGCATCATTCTAAGATTGATTATGATAATCTTCAGGTATCTTTAGACAACAGTGTCATAGAAAGGGTTGCTGCGGTAAAAAACCTTGGAGTAATACTTGATGAAAATCCGAATTTCTCTGAACATGTCCAAAAAGTTTTTCAGCAGTCATTCTCTAGATTGAAACTACTTTATCAATTAAAAGGTGTACTTAACAAGGTTAACAAACTAACACTGGTGAAAGCATTAATTTAGCCAAACATTGATTACTGCTGTTTTGCATACTACTTTTTTTTAACTCAGAAAAATAAAACTAAATTGCAACGAATTCAAAATGCTTGCTTTTGATATGTTTATCGTATACCATTTATGCATCCTGTCACGCCATACTTAATCGACATGAAAGAATTAAATATTGAAAGGCGTATGCACTTATTATGTACTGCGTTTGTACATAAAATAGTAAATACTGGCACTCCCTCATATCTGAATTCGCAACTAACCAACAGATCGCAAGAGCACTGTGTTAACTTAAGGTGTGATATCTATACAATACCGAGTCATAAAACTTCACAATTTAGGGGAAGTTTCTCATATACAGCCCCTACATTATTAAATCAGCATTCTCAACATCTCAGCAGTACAGTAAATGCATTTAAAAAAGTTATTACCAAAGAATTATTGAATTATTAAACTAGGTATGTAACTGTTATTGGCTTAATGTTATTGATATTGATTGATATTATTGTTATGTATGCAAGGGAAGGTGGTAGATCTACTATGTAGAACCTTACCCGTTCATGTAATATGAATAAATAAATAAATAAACACGCAAGCATGCACGCATGAACGTGCACACGCAAGCATGCACGCACGTGCATGCATGCACGCACGTTGTATAGTAGATAACATGCATTTGATTGTTGGCTCCAGTTTTGAAGTTTTAGTGGTGATTTTTGTGCATTAAAACCTAGTGTTTAGTGTCAAAAGGACGATAGTTATGTGCTGAATCAGTAAGTGTTTGAACTTTAAGTTATTGTTCTAAAAACTGAAATTTGAATTTGAACAAGGAACTGTAATAATTGTGTTATTTTGAATATGTCAAGCTGACATTCAGTGCTGACAGATGCCGCATTTTTGCTTAGTTTGTAAGATATTTTGTTGAACTGTTTATTGGCGCCGTAGTCAATATGCAGAATAAGGCGGTTGTTGTCGCAGAGGAAGAGGGGGTTGTTTCTGACAACAAGAATGTCTCTAGGGATAAATCACCTACTGAAGATTATCAAACATCATCAACATCCGACTTTAACCCTAAACCGTTAACTAAAACCAACCTTTTCAAATATTGTAAAAACTTCATCGTTTCCTAAAAAAGACCAGGCTATTATATTTCCTGCCATTGAAGGCTTTCAAGTAAAAGACTACGTCATTGCCACAGGTTCACGAGTGGAACCTCAGAACATCCTATTTGCTTCTCGTATGTCTAACAACAGGATATGGATCTACTTATGAAATAAAGATATGGTTAACACGTTTGTAGATTCAGAAGGTGGTATCAACGTTAGAGACGTTTTTGTGCTAGCAAGAACATTAGTACTTCCTGTTAAACGTATCTTACTCTCAAATGTATCTCCAATTATCCCTCACCATACTATAGAAGAAGCCTTAAAATTTTTAAATTTGAAAATAGTTTCGCCTATCTCCTTTATTGGTGCTGGCATAGGACTGGAGGAATACAAACATGTATGTAGTTCTCGCCGACAAGTGTTTATCACGATTGACGAAACAGATTCGTTACCGTCATCAATGCTACTTAGTTATGAAGATGAAAAATATTTAATTTTTCTAACCGACGAAAAACTATGTTGCTTTAAGTGTAAGGAGTATGGACACATTGCATCTAAATGTCCTACAATAGAAGAAACTTTAAATGTCATTACTGACAGACCGAACATAATACAAATGTCAAATAAGCAAGTACAAACAAACTGCAGAATCAGATATCCAAACGAATTTAGAAACTGAGCAAAATATTTAAAACATTCAAGACTCGCCTGAATCTTATGCAGCTACCCAGGACGCGGAATTTCAAACATCTAGACTCACTACAAAGGTCAACAGTAATAATAAGCGAAGTAAAATATCAAACTCACAAACACAAGATTGCTACAATGGTGCAGAAATGTTGTGGGAAGAAAACCCCAATCAAATTTTAGATTGTATAAATTTAAACAATTCCTTAGGGAAGTAAAAAGTAAAGACGAGCTACTAAAAATAGTTGAAAAGTACATGAACGATGTGCCCAGTTTGACGCCCTAATAAAATCTGTCACCTCCTTAATTGCACAACGAGCATTAAAGGAACGACTAAAGAGGCTAGTTACAAACTTAACTAAAACTGCTACTGAAGTTGAAGTTTTACATCGACCCCCACCAGAATCATTGAGACCCTCATCTAGCTCAGTATTCATGTGTTTGTCTGAATGCAGTATAGAAAGCGATCAAGATTTTTAAACATCTATTGAGCACACATAACAAAAACTTTTTTTTACAATAAAAAAAATGCAACGTCCAAATTTAATTAAAATTACAACACTAAACGCAAAAAGAGTTAAAGGCGATTTTAAATGGATTCAAATGGAAACTTTTCTTGCAAACAGCAATCCTGATGTATTTCTCCTGTAAGAGGCCAATATTACAGAATACCCAGTTTTTCTCAATACAAAAACTATATAATCCTTTTGAACCCTGTAATATTCAAGTATTCAGGGACCTAAAATGTGTGAAAAACACGGCATCCATAAAACTAATTTCCCACAAAATAGTGTACAATTCGTACCTGCAGAAAGTGGTTTTAGAAATAAACAAACAAAGTTTCAAATCTTAAACATATATTTACCACAAGATACCCACATAGCTCTAGAGGTGGTGGTCTTTCTAAAAAGTAATCTTAGAAAATATATACCCAAATTTCAAAAAACCATAATTGGAGGTGATTTCAATTGTACTCTAGTCCCAAACACAGATCGATACAATTCAGCCGAGAGAAGTACAACATTAGTAGATAAGCTCCAATTCGCAGTAGACCTGTTTAACTTAAGCGATTGCTGGCGTTCTTTCAACAAATTAAAGGGAGGATACACCTTCTTTTTTCAAAATCTTCCACAATCGGCATCAAGACTGGTTCGTCTACATTGCACAGAAAATCACTACCAAATATTACTTCAACATTTGTCCAAGGTTCGTTTTCTGATCATTTGGCAGTTACTGTAACGAGATAGGCCAAAAAATATTAGCACCTTATTGGAAATTTGATAATTTTCTCTTAGAAGACAAGAATTACGTAGATGTAATGCACACCTTCTTTAGTAATGAAATTACACATAAACCAAATGATGTTGAATTATCCACCTGGTGGGTCAATTTTAAAACTAACATAAAGACAATAACTGTTTTATATAGTAGACAAAAAAGACAGCAGAAACTCCTCCAACTTAAAAGCCTTGAAACTACCATTAAGAAAATGTCACACCATGATCGAACCGCTGTCGACCTAGAAACATATTCAAGGACAATTGGGGAAGTTAGAAATCTGTTTTATGGCGTGAGTGAAAAACAACTCTTAAAAATGCGGCATGAGCAACTTATAAATAATGATCGGCCAACAATGAATACATTTAATCCCATAAGCTTTCGACCGCTTTCAAAATTATTAGATAATAACAACTGCATGGTAACGGAACCTTGATTGTTGTCAAGCATTTTTCCCAAATATATGCAATAGATGTAGCAGGGTAAAATCCTGCTAATATCCTTATAGATAGGCAATCCTAATTACGGAGCGTATACATCTATGGTAGTATATAGTTCTAGTTTGGGTAAAACAAGTTAGAACGGAGTAGGGATTCGAGATCCGACGGCGATACTCGAGGTCGTAGCGGTTTTCTGGTTCTTGTTGAGTTGAACTGGCAAGCATGATGGTGATTCGAGAAATCGGTTTCTTAGGAAGAATTCTTGCAAAGAAGCGAGTTCGATTTAAAAAGTTTTACTTAACGAAACTTACAGCAGGCTAGTGGTAAGTGAGATTTCTTTTAAATAAAATTTTGCTAATGAAGTATTACAAATTTTAGCTGTCAGTTACGGCTGAAACAAGTAACTATAGTTATTTTAAAAATTAGATGGCTAAGGTACCGTCTTGAACGAAAGAGGTTTCCCAGTTATCTAATGGCGTTGGCAAAAATTTGGACTTGATTAAACGGAATTTCATAGGAAGCTGTACCATTCGAATTTAAACAAATAACAGGTGACAAATCCACAAGTGCGAGTTTGGAGAGCAAAGGTGGCTGATACTGTACAATTCCATGTTCATCGCAAGGTTCAAGTCGAGTCAAGGACGCCGCTGGCGGTTAGGTTTGGCTGTTTGCAGGCAGATGATGTTGTTTTCCTACAAATCATGTAACTAGGTAATTATGACTTTCTTATCTGATCGGGTTTGGAACAAAATTTATTTAAACAAAGTGTAAACTACAATAATCTTTATTTGTAACTTACCCCATGATGTTGTAAACATTCCTGGACGTTCTAAATTAATTCTATTTTAAAATTGTTAGTAAGTTACCTGATGCCTGCTAGATAATTTTAATACTGGTATCAGTCCACCTTTACTTGAAATTAAATTTGAACTATAATGACCTTTACCTAAATCTAACTTTACTTTGAAAATATAGCAACTTTGCATAAAGTGCTTTGTACACATATTTTGTATTAACAAACAGTGTAACACTGATGAGGTTATGAGCTCAGACACTTATCGGCGCATTTAATTTAATTGTAAATGATTTAACGTAATTTAATTTTTTTATTAATTGTATATAAAATTTTGACTTATGAAAGTTTAAGTCGGTTTGTATATAGTTTTGCTGTTTAAATCTTTTCTTAAGGAATTAAGGCGAATCATGCTTATTTGTACATACCTTTTCTTGTACATATATTACTAAAACATTAGAAATACTTTGCCTTTCAATTGTTTATTTATTGAACTGGTGTGTTTGTGACTTAGTGCATTAAATGGTACACTACTGTGTTAAGCTATACAGGTCATCCCACCCCTGAAGAAGTTATTAGACGTTTTATGCTCTTAAATTATTATAGCTTAGGCTATGTTTTTTTGTAAGCAAAATTAGTGTTTTGTTTAGATTCTACCATACTTAGGGAGACGGAGTTTGCAGCCAGTGCAGCAGTCCCGAGGTATTAGATATATTTTTTACTCCCTTACAGATAGGTGTACCAAGGAGAAGACATAGACAATAACGTTTCTATAGATGAGACTGCAGAAATATATAAAGACTGCAAGAAACTTTCAGAAAAAGACAAGGACGACCTTAACAAACCTATTTCTTTTGATGAATTTACTAAGGCCCTTAATTCTTTAAACAAAAATAAAGCCCCAGGAATCGACGGACTTATCGTAGAATTTTATAAACATTTCTGGAGTACAATAGGAGAAACCTTTTACATAGTTTTCAGCAGCTCTATGACTCAAAATAAAATTCCAAATTCAATTTCAAAAGTCGTAGGGTGTTTGCTACCAAAACGCAAAGACTCGATGAAAATAAAGAATTGGAGACCAATTTCACTATTAACAACCGACTACAAAATAATAGTAAAAGCTCATCTTCCAGACCGACATCAGTAATATCCTCTATAGTCGAACCTGATCAAAGCTATTCAATACCAAACCGAATATTCTTCAATAGCTTACATTTACACCGAGATGTAATTTGTCATGCCAATCGTGAAAATATACCACTCACAATTCTAAATTTAGACCAAAAATTAGCCTTCAACAAAATTAACCATAATTATATGTTCCACCTTTTGAAGCTGATGAATTTTGGAGACACATTCATCAACTCAGTGAAATTATTGTACTCAAATGCACAAAGTTTTTTTAGAATTGGTTCTTTACTAACAAGAAAAATTAATTTTTCAAGGGGAATTAGACAAGGCTGTCCCCACTCTGGACCTTTGTATTCATTAATGATTGAACCATTCTTGGTAACATGTAGACGCTTACTTTATGGCTATCCTCTTCCATCGGACTCCATAACAAGGTTAACTGTTAGTGCATATGCAGATGGCATTTCCATCTTTACTTCTACCAACAACGATTTTCAGGTTTTAAAGAAAATATACGCCAGTTATGCTAAAGAATCTGGATCTCAGCTTATCACCGAAAAGTCATAAGAATTCTGGTGAGGTAGTTGGAAAGAAAGAAATGATAAACCATTAAAGTTTTTATGGGAATCGTCAGGTGTAACCGTACTCGGAATTAAGCTGTCCAATAACATAGAAGAAGATATAAACAACACCTATGAAAAATTAGTAGAAAAGATTGATCAATCATTGCTAAAATGGTCTCAAAGATGTCCATCGGCGTCACTTAAAAGAAAAAAAGTAATAATCAATCAGTTTGTAGCTCCAAAACCTTGTTATTCTTTACAAATTTTGCCACTGAACACCATATGAATGTGCTGCAGCGAAAATTAGTCAATTTCGTTTGTAAAGGAAAATATTGGACCTCTCAAAAGCACTTTAGTTTATTATTAAGTCAAGATAGTCTGGGAATAGTACATTTACCATTCAAAGTAAAAACCATTAGAATCTATATGGCAAACAGATTATTAGATACGCAGGAAAGACAGTATTGGAAAACAATGATGGAAAATCTAATAAAACACTCCAACATGTTGAAGGTTTCCTGGCAGTGTTTATTTATGTCCGATCTAAACTTAATCGAGGCAAACACTCCCCCGTTCATTATTTCTTTAATAAATGCAATGAAATTTTTGAACTATGGAATCGTCGATTTTCCATGAAACTTTCAAGACATAATGGATGTACCAACAACAAGCAGCACTTCAATTAAAAGTTGTATTCCACTGCTTTTTAACGAGCTATGGGTAAAAACAAATATTAATACAATCCGAGACTTAACACATCATAACGTTTGGGCTACAGAAGATCAAGTTCGATATCTTTTGCTTCTGAATACTAAAAGCTTTTCACTCAAGTATAATTATAATAATAATAATAATAATAATAATAATAATAATAATAATAATAATGTTTATTGCCCAACAGCCTTAACCACATTACAGGACATCCAACAAACCATAATTATGTACAACTTATAATTATTAAAACTGAGAATAATTATTAGAGTTAAAATTAAAGTTAAAAAGTAACTGTTACAAACAAAGTTTTAGAGAGTAAACATCATTTAGCAGAAAGCTCTTCAACAATTTTTTGCAGGCTATCAACATTTATATCGACATTGCTACATATTTGATTAAAATTATTACACATGTAATATACGGGATATTTGAACAACACATTGGTTTTACAGGCTGAGAGATAAAACACTATTATTTCTATTAATTCTACTATTATGCCTAGGAACCAAAAAATTTATTTTATCCATAATATACGGACAGTCTATATTGTCATGCATGATCTTATAGAGAATGGTGATACTTAAAGCAATCCTTTTGGATTCACAAGATTTTAGATGAAAGGTGCTTAACAGTGTTTCATGGTCGAAACCTCTGATGGGATAGGTACCATACATTTTGTACCATAAATACTTTAAAAATTTCCTTTGAACTCGTTCTATTAAGATCTTGTGATTACTGTAAATGGGGTTCCAAATGACACTGCAGTATTCAAGTTTTGAACGTATAAAAGATAAATATAAAGTAATCAGAGCAGAGCGGTTTGAAAAATGGTTACAGTTGCACAAAATAAACCCCAACATTTTGTAAGCAGCAGCAACAATTAGCTTAATGTGAGCAACAAATGACAACTGATGGTCAAACATCACACCTAAATCTTTGGTTTCAGAACACCGAATCAAATTAATTGAATCAATCCTGTAGTCAAAGACAATCGGGTTTACTTTGCGCGTAAACGTGACAACCTTACATTTATTAATGTTCAGTGCAAGCTTATAGTTCCTACACCAGTTCAGTAACATATCTAAGTCTAATTGCATGTTTCTACAGTCCTGGACCGACGATTTCCTGGAAAATTTTTACATCAACTGCAAACATTAATACCTTTGATTTCAGATTGACACATATGTCATTGATGAATAGTAGAAATAAAAAGGTCCTAGGTTTGACTCCTGAGGAACACCAGACATAGCAATAAATATATCAGACTTAAAACCATTGTATACAACTTGCTGTGGTCTGTTTTCAAGATAAGATTTTAACAGAGCTATATACTTATTACTAAAACCGAAGCTTCTTAACTTCTCCAATAATATACAATGAATGATTCTGTCAAAAGCCTTGGAGAAATCTGTATAGACCACATCCACTTGACCATGATCATCTAAGACTTCTGCGGTGAATTGGGTAAAACAACACAAATTGGTAAAGGTAGATCGCCTTTCAATAAAACCATACTGACTGGGTGAAATATAAGTTTTGATATGACTATAGATATGTTGTAATAAGACCAATTCAAATACTTTTGTAAAGTTTGATAAAATGGCTATTGGCCGATAATTAATTATACTGGAAGCATCACCAGCTTTGTACACAAGATTAACTCATGCTATTTTCCATACACCGAGGAAAGTACTAGTCTTTAGACCTAAATTAATTATAAATAGTAGCGGTTGAGCTAAAACCACTGCACAATCTTTAATTAAAAAGCTCGGCACCTGGTCCATACCGGCTGTGGGCTTATTTTTAAATTTACAAATAGCAGCTATGATGTCATCTTCAGTAACACTGTCCAGATTAATGTGCGGCATGTTAATACCCAACGAGACAGCTTCTTCATTGCATTGCATACCTCTGATATCTTCCGGCTTATGGTAGACAGAGCAAACATAATCTTTGAATCCATTTACAATCTGTAGCGGTGTGTCATAAATGATATTTCCAACATTGAGTATACCTGGTATTCTGCTAAAGCCTTTTCTGCCTCTTTTAAATGACCAAAAACTTTTAGAGTTTGCATTAATAGAGTTTCCTGCATGAGTCAAGTAGTTGATATAAGCCTCCTTGATTTTTGATTTTGATTGAGATCTAAGCCGTTTGAATGTAATGTAGTGAACGTGTGAATGTGTAGAAATATATTTCTTGTGAGATTTATTTTTCTGCTTGATGATATTAATTAGCTCACCAGAAAACCATTTAGGATATGTTTTAGACCTGTTTCTGGATGTATACACAGGTACATATCTATCCAACAGAGAGTAAAATAATTTATAAAAAGTGCAACATGCTTCATCTACATTATTACATTGTTCTAACGGGCGCCAGTCTGCTACAGATAATTCTTTGTATAGTGAACAGTAATCGACTTTATAAAAATTATATGCTTTATTATGTGTGTTTGTGGAGAAGTTTATTTTGGGATTCTTTTTAAAATCAAATGTAATTTTCAATGCAGGGTGATAAGCATCTTCAGCAATTAGTGGCCAAATATCTCTCTCAAGGGCACAATCAAAGTTGGTAAATACTAGATCCAGTAATCTACCTTTGTTGTTACGTATGTGGTTTTGCTGTACTACATTAAGTATATTTTCAAAATTGCTTAAAATATTATTTAATTCATCAGTTTTTGAATCGGTAAACTTAGGTATGTTAAAATCCCCAAGTATTAATAGCTTTTTGGTACATAAATGGAGTTGAATAAAATAGTCCACTAGTAATTGTAAACAAGTAACAGTGGTAGTATGTGGTATGTAGACTACAAATACATAGAAAACCATGGCATTCATGGTACATTTGCAGCCGACAAGATCAACAAAAATGAGATTATTTAACAAGTCGGATAAATTCAGTGTTTCCACCAAAATATGATTTTTAATAGCAATTAATACTCCTCCTCCACACATCAAATTTAGTCCTATCAGAATTTCTGTCACACCTATAAACTGTATAGGTTTGTGACGGGAAATATTCTGAATTCACTTCATCTCCAGTTAGCCAAGTTTCCATAAAGGCAATTAAATCATATTCACTATCAGCTACAGATGGCCCTATTTGATCTACCTTATTCCTTAAGCTACGAACATTCTGGTAGTAACAGTATATGCTACCACAGTTAGTGCTTCCAGTTAAACAGGTTTTTTTTTGGACTTGAGGCCTCTACTAGAAAATTCGGATTTACTGATGCTCTGGGAACATTTCCCCTATTGTTATCATTAGTTATAAATTTACGAATAGCAACACCATTTGGCCAGAACTCTGGATCTAATAAGGTAGTAGCATACTCTGCACTCAGTATGATTTTAAATGAACTATATGAGTCTGGAAACCAAGATGTTAATTTTTCAATTTTAAATGTACATGTAGAATTGTCTGAGGTGGTAGCAATCAATTTATTTTCAATGTATTAGGTTATTTTGTTTATATTTACAGTTGGATTCACCCTTGTTAGATGGAGATTAGTATAACGAGGCCTGCGTAGGACTGCTGTAAAACCATTTAAGCAGTCCTCATTACCCACTGCAGAAATATCCACATTTGTGCCAATAATAACATTTTTATTCATGGAAGTGGATTTTCCTTTCAATCAAGGATTCCTTACAGATGAACTAATTGGTATAGTAACATTGTTATTAGCATTTGTATTACTTTCTGTGATAACTCTTAGTTTGCTAGTATTAGATCCAGAGCCTTCAATTACACTTGCATAACTTGTAGAACCATCTGCTACTTGATTACTTGATATTTGATTATTAGTTGAAAGGTTATCAATAACATTTGGTTTAAATACAATGTTGTTATTGCTATTATCAGACAGTGTATTGGTAGATGATAAATTATCCATTGTTGCGGTCCTTTTATCTTTGCTACAAGCTAGAGCAATTTCAGGGAACTGCCTCTCCATTGTTAGTAATTTAATTAGATCTTTATTGCTTGCTGTTAAATCCAAAACTTGTGTTTTTAATTCGTTTATTTCACTTAGTAAAACTGCAGTTGCCTGGTTAACCAGTGATTTGAACCACTCCTGGATTCTACTATCAATAAAAAAGCTATCAGTTTCTTTGGAACATACAGGTGTGCTATCATCACTATTTATATTTATATTTTTACTGACTTCAACATTATAACACCTTCATGAGGTTTATTGCACTCCTCACATAAAAACTTTTTTTCACCTGTCCAGTATAGCTACAGTAACACCACATCTACCTCCACAGGAGGTATGAAATAATAATTTACACTTACAGCATTCAACATATTTATTAACTACATTTTTACCACAATAATTACAAAGTTTATGCTGATTACTAGAACCATGCTGTTGTTGGTCCTCCATTTTGTCAGCCATTTTTAAACTGGATATCCCGGGAAAACTGACACCAGTAATTTAGCAAGCCTACTAATAAATTTAGCAAAATGGCCAATTTACAAATCAGCAACAGCTTTAATGAGATATGAAAACTTAATACAAACATATAAGGAAACGTTTATTCGAAAACTGAAGCAACTAATAATCAACCAATTCTTGTGGGCCCTAGGTAATGATACAATAGAAGATTTTGAGAAAAAATGGTGTATTGGAAATGCATTGTGTAAAATAGATACAGAAACTCTAATTTTTAACGACATCCTTAATGTCTAATTACAGCATCCTTTTGTTTCATATATGAAAAACGTTTTTTAGGTGTTCAATAATTAATTACTGAACTGATGATAAATAACACCAGTTCATTTTGTATTGACAGGTATGCTGTCGGTAACACATACAGCATAATTCATAGTGTACGTTGCAAACCAGTGATGTATTTTTAAGGAAAAATGCTGAGATGTATATAACTTAACTGTTTTAAATAAAATAATAATAATAGTAATAATAATAACACACACGCACGTACGCACACATGCACGTATGTATGCACACACGCATGCACACACACACACACATGCATGCACACAAAGTTAATAAAATGAAATTATAACTTAAACTTTTATGCAAATGCTGGAATGATTATTTCAAATTTAGCTAGTAAGTGAAAGAAGGAAAATAAAACGTCTCTGACAGGTTTTTTCCAGTTCGTACTTGGACGTATTAACCTATTGAGTCGCCAAGATAGGTAATTGAATTAGACAGATGGACAAATTTAAATCACGTAGCAACCATACATTAACTTACAATTACCTTTGAAAATTTTGTCAATCATATCTGACAGTGTCATGTTTTGTACTAAATTTGACTCAAATTCACAGCTAAAGCCAACTATTAAATAAAAGTGTAAGTTATAATTTCATCTCATTAACTTTTTTTTTGTTGTTTGAATGGACCTAGTGAAGTTACAGATAGTGCGTTTAACCAAGCACCGGATTCTTTGGACTTTATTGCATTCAGGCGAGCCTTTTCAATTGGATTCGTAGCCGTCTAAATCAGTTGTTCCGAAACTAAATCTAGAAATGGGCTGTCTCAGGATTTTTGTATCAAATTTTGTATAAATTTTCCTGTAATAGTGCACTTACATTTTGAGGTCCACAGTTTTTCTGCTTCAATGAAAGTATGGTCAGGTGTATCTGGTATGTTGGCTAAAATGTCTATTATAAGAGAAACACGACAGTTGGAAGAGATAAAAGCCGGTAAAGCAAGTGAAGATGTTAATCGAATTCTCAAGCCACCTCTGAAAACCAGAAGTGTCGCTTGTATCCATTGGTTATTATCGAAGTGGTTATTAGTAATTTCTTCGAGAATTTTTCGTAAATTTTCAACAATGCGTTGCAATCCAGTTTCATCGTGCCAAGTTGGGCAACATCTTAGTGAATGCATCAGTTTTGGTATTGCCAAACAATTTTTCAATAAAAGTAAGATATGTGGTCAGGTAGGTTCACAAGACGAGATAACATCAGAATTAATGAATGTAATTTTGCCTCTATGCAGTTGAAAATTGCTGTATTGGACAGACGGATACCAAGCAGAAACTATTCCACAGCATCAGTCAATTTAATGTCTGGAGTAATAGGTAAAAATTGTTTTAATATTCCTGGATTTTTAGGCTTTATAAAAATTTCACACTTGTTGAAATTTAGAGTCAAGCCAATTTTATTTGATTCCAAGGTTATGTTTTCCAGTGACAAGAACTGATTCAATATTACCACCTATGGGGATCCGTCATCTACGTACCAACTATTGAATTCGGTTATGTTTTTAGTAATATTTTTGATAGCAAGGCAGAATAGGGCGGGACCCAAAGGATGTCCCTGTTGAATGCCGCGTTGAGATAATATTGTTTCCTTACCAAACATCAGGTAGAAGTGTTTTCGATAACATTATGCTACAAAAAAAATAATTTCAGGAATTTTAGAGCTTACCTTTTGAAGCATATTAAATGTGTTCTTGTAATCTAGTTTGATGAATACTTTTTGTTTCGAAAAAATTTTTGCGTGAATATATCGCCTAGCAGAATGCGCAACTGTTTCAATTCCACCAGGTGTTCCAAAGCCGAATTGTGTAGGTCTTAATTGTTCTCCTAGTTTTCCTAATATTTTGTTACATATAATTTTGGATACAAAACGGCGATAAAAGGTGCCAACTGCAATCGGTCGAATACCGCCTTCTTTCTTTCTTAAGGTGCATAATGAAGCTCCATAGAGCATGAGACAAATATCTTCATTTACTCTGCCAGATACCATCAAATTACGTAGAGCAGTTAATGCAAAAGAGGTTCTTGGTCATAATCTCCAGAGCTGTACGGTAGTAAGTCCTGCATATGAGAGGGTCTAAGAGAGTCTTAACCAGCAGGTAATCCAGGGCGAAAAGATCTAACAGCTTGAAGCACTTCATTGCATGTTACTTGCAACGATTTTAAATCTTTGGCAATACTAGGAAAGTTATCATGATTTTCTGCAATTTGGATGTTTTTCTTTCAATTCTACTAAGGTTTTTACATTGAAATAACTATGGAATCACTGGGACAAAGCATTCTAATAGCAGCAGATAAGTTACCATCTGAAAATTTACTAAATTGTTTGAATGTTTTGAATTATTCTTTGTCAGAATTAACTTGCAATTTGGGTTATGGATATTTCTTCGTATAAGAGTGATCAGAGAAACTTTTGGTTCATTTTCCTTGTTTATCGTGTTTAAAATTCTGTATGGATACAATAAAAGATTTTCCCATGCTGACACGGCATTGCAATTAACATATTCATTTATCAAATTTTTGAGGGTGTTTGCTGATATAACCTGACGGTTTTTGGAATTCGATTTATGATTTTTGAACATCTCTTCAAGTTAGTCAAATAAGTATGTAAAGGAAAATGATTATCTAATGAATTCGGCAAAGTACTCTCATTTATTGATAAATTTAGATTGATCGGTATTTCATTTGGATCATTCTTCAGGATCGTTCGCTGGTGGCTTTTATTAATATGAATTTTCAATCTTCTACCTTTGAAAGTTTTACCACATATATGACATTCTACATTGGTGCTGCTGTCTTCCATTTGTGTTCAAAAAGGGATTCTTGTATATATTATATGGCACATTTCAATATAAACGTTTATTAGGCATTGTCGTTATATAAAAAAACATTTAAATGTTACTGAAATCCTAGTAATGAAGTAGAACATTCGTCTTTCATAAAATTTTTAGGGTTTGTAAAATGTAAAACGAACACTTGTACATAATCTTCATATGCTTATTACTTAATAAAAAAAGGAAATAACATAATGCGTAAAGTTTAAAAAGTTTAAAATTTAAATATTCAAAAGATTTAAAACTTCAAAATGACAGGCTTCAAAATTATATTATTAAAAATCAATTTTGCTTGGCATAACTTACCTTATATTTGTATTATATATGTTGTTAATGGATCATCAGTCCGCAGATTGATTTGACGTAGCTCTCAATGCTAACCCATCCTGAGCCAATCTCTTCATTGATATGTAACTAATACATCCTACATCCAGCTGAATGTGTTTATCATACTCAAGCCCTGATCTGCCTCTATCAATTTTTACCCATCACATTTCCCTCTAATATTAAATTAATTAATTAATCCTGTATGTCTCAAAATATGTCCAATCGTCCCATTTCTCTTTTTGTTTACATTTAGTCACAAGCTTCCTTTTCACCAATGCGCCTCAATACCTTTTCATTTGAGACCTGATCGGCCCACTTAATCTTTAAAATTTGTTTGTAACACCACATTTCGAAGACCTCAATTTTCTTTCTTTCTACGTTTCACTTCTATACAAAGCCACACTTCATACAAAAACCTTCAGAAATGTGTTCCTAATATTTAAATCTATTTTCAATGTGGTCAAATTTCTCTTTTTTAGAAATTCTTTCTGTGCTTGTGGCAGCCTACACTTTATGTCCTTTTTGCTTATACCATCCCTGGTTATCTTACTACCCTAGTAGCAGAATTCCTTTACTTCTGTCAATGTTTCATTTTTCAGTCTATTTCCTTTTATCATTTTCAGACTTGCATGAAACAACCCACAAATTGCAAATATTTTAATATCTTAGTTTTGGTTACGATCGTCAGTTGCCTGCGTCTTGACAGAAGTCTTTAACTTTAGGTAACAAATTAACGTTTGTTTGGTATCAATTTACTGAGAAAGTTATACTACAAAATAGGAAGTATAACACAATCTGACTTGGTCTTCGCTATATTCAATTTCAAAAATTACTTACGCAGGTAGGGAGGTGTCACGACAATTATTTGTATACACATTAAACAAGAAATTACACAAAAAACGGTAATCGTCGACTTTATATCATCGCTATATTGATTTTAAATTGTAAGCACAGAATTATAGTTTTTAAAACAAAAGCATATACCTAAAAGTTTACTTTCACACCTTTACTTAGAAAATTATAGCTATCATTTATTTACTACATGCTGATCTGAACAAACTATCACAGATGTGCAAGTAACATCAACACCAACATAAATATTATTTTATAAAAAACAAACACCCAAGCAAGAGTACTCACGTATTGCACAGTCGCCATCAGCACAATGTTCGTCTTCCTGCCACCACCTTTTGTCTTCTTCGTAGCCAGCTACTCTCTTCAAAACAATGCCAAATAAAAATATTAAATTATTTTGAGCTTGCAAACTAAAACCTTCTTCTGTGTGGACACATCATACTTCTCTTCCGGTTTTTTCCACACTGTCGTGCATCCACACGTTCCTTAAATTCCTCGCTACCCTTAACCCTCTTGACCAGTTTTATGTTTTGTCCACGTGCACCGTGTACTGTACCGCTACAAGCTGCATTTCCAGTTGTATTTAGCAAATCCAATTGGATTTCATCAATGTTAAGTGCCTTATTTCTGCTGAAATCTTTCAATTCCCTGTCAAACTCAGATCTAAGTATACTGTCACCTTTCTCATCCTTATCAACAGTGTTTTCACTTTCAAGTACCTTAATACTAAGTTCTCTTCCTTGATAAACTCCTATGTGTTCTTTCCATCTGTCAGCGTTTTCTTCTTTGCCAGTAAGTGGTTTCCCATTTGAGTCCCTTAGATTTGTACAGTTGTTTTTCTTCTCTCCAAACATTTATTTGATTTTTCCGTAAGCTGCATCTACTTTTCTCACAGTAATACAGATTTCAACATCTTTGTATTTTTTTGCAACCATTATTCTTTTTCCAAGTTGCATGTCATATTGATCTCATTTCCGAGGTTTTTATACACCCGTTTGCATGTCTCATTCTTTGCATTCTTAAGTGGACATCTATCAAATCCAGGACCTCATAGAACCGTAGATTATTTACGGCCCTTTTCTTTTTACCTAGTTTTTCATATGCTGCCCTAGTAATCTCATCTTTCAATACTGACCATTCCTCCTCTAGAATGTATTGTGCCCTTTTCAATTACCCTAGGCTCAACACTTCTTGTAACTCTCTCCTACTTCATGTTGTTTCAACTTATCAATGCCCCATTTTTTTTACTTTTTGCTTTTTTGTTTCAACCTGCATTGTATTGCTAGCAAATTACAATCAAGTCTATATCTGCTCAAAGATATGTCTGACAGTCAAGAACCTGATTTCTAAACCTTTGCCTAACTATTATGTAATCTACCTAGTACTTACTGGCCTCTCCAGGCTTCACCAAGTTATACAACCTTTTGATGCAAGACCAGATTGTGTTGCATAAAAAATTGTACCAGTTGGCTTACGAATTCATTCCTTGCATTCAGGCTATACTCTACTATTTTACCATCTTTTTCTATTCCTCGGACTGTATTCCAGTCTCCTAGGGCAGTCAAAAACTCATCCTCGTTAATGCACTGCATACGATCTATCTGCTTATATACCTGTTCAATAGTTTGCGTTGCTGGTAGGTATATATATAGACCTGTATTATTGTGGTGGATTGTGGCTTTGTTTTCTATCTTTATTACTACAAACCCTTCGTTATGTTACTAACAACTTACTCTCTGCCCTATTTTCATGTTACTTATTAAACCTATTCCCGAAAGTCCTCGGTTGGATTTCCTGTTAATGATTCCCGACCAGAAATCCTATTCTTCTTTCCGGTGTACCTGAGTAAAGCCAACTACATCTAACTCCAACCTATTCATTTTTTTAAAAGTTTTCTAGCTTAATACTACAGTTCAAAGTTCTGACATTCCATGCTCCGACTTGATGAATGCCATGTTTATCCATACAATGACTTACTCTCGAGTAATTCCTGAATAGAGATCAGAATAGGGGACTATTTTACCTGGGAAGGGCCATCATCACCAAACCATACAGATAGAGCTACATATCCTCTAGGAAAGTAACGACCATGGTTTTCTCTTACCATCAGCCATGTAGCAGTACCAACAAGGCTAAACCCTGTTGGATGATATTACAAAGCCAAGTCAACCAGTTACTCAGACTGCTGCCCTTGTAACTACGGAATGGGTTACTGCACCCCTTTTAGGAACTGTTCCTTAGTCTGATCTCTCTGCAGATACCCTTCCGATGTGGTTGTAGCTCTGGCTCGGCTATCTATTTCCTGAGACATGTGTTGAGATTTGTATTACTGCTTTTAATTTTTAAAATTGTATTGGCATCGTCCTCTTGTGGGTTTTAACTTAAAATGTACATTACCAATCACAGGTATGCGTTTAGATGCAGCTTTCACTTTGTATTAAGTCGTCACTTGTACTGCTTTGAGTGTAACATTCGAACATGGACCCACGTTTCAGTATTCAGTCTTAAAACGTGTAAATAATTAATGTATATATAGTTTCAAGAACCAATAAAATGTGATTTAGTTTGTTCCAATTATTATTAGTTCATTAAATCAATATCAACCAACAAACAGGATTGTAAATAATCAGCCAGAGAAGCCACAACCTGCATTTTTCTACTTCTCACCAAGGCCTTATAAGTACTCCAACACATGTAAGTCTTCCCATCTCAAGGTCACATGGTGACCCAGTGGTACGTAAACGGTTCGTAACTTCGAATCTCTGAAATATAGAGTTTCTGTTTTTTGAACGATAGCTATAATAATTCTGGATAATCTAAAATTATTAACGTTTATATATAAAATGTATCAAAACTATAAAGAAACTATAGATGTATCTTTTTTTAATGGAACACCATACATATTTTTTTATTTTTAAATGAACTTTCAGTAGAAGCAAAACCACAATAGAACTTAACATCAATTTACTGATAAAGAATAAACACAGTTACACATACATCAACTGAATGTAAATATATAAATATTATATTGGAATTAATTATAAATTCATATCAGATAGCATACCCGAAACAACTATCTGTGCATCGCTTGAACGTCAGTTTCATACTGCCTATATTATTGATTTTCTTGATGTTGTTGCTAGGTATCGGACAACTATGACATTGACCTTCACAATTATCTACGCTTTGAGTATCGCACATAACAGGCGCGTCGTGCAGGGCGCTAACACTTCCCCTTGATACGAGAGCGTCACTTCGAGCACTTTTATTAAGTCCAAACATTTGTACGCACTTAGTGTGTTTTATTCTAGACAATCCTTTCGTGAGCACATTAGCCACCATTTCTCCTGTTCTAACATTTACCAACTGGAACATTTTATTCTCTAAAACTTCGCTTATGAAATGATAACGAATATCAATGTGTTTACTTCTAGTATGATAAATGGGATTTTCTGCAAGTTTAAGTGCACTAAGGCTATCAGTATACAATTTGATTTGGACTAAGTTTCTCAAATCTAATTCCAAAAGCAGTTTTTGCAAAAATATTGCCCTCCTTTGTAGCTTCTGTAAGTGCCATATATTCTGCTTCAGTCGAAGATAGAGCAACTGTACGTTGTTTCCTCGAATCCCAACTAATAGGCCAACCAGATAGCATAAAGGTGTAACCGGTAAATGAATGACGATCATCCGGGCAATTTCCCCAATCTGCATCTGTATATCATTTAATGGGATGAGAGTTTGTTCCGTAAACAATACCAAGTTCAATAGTTCCTTTCAAGTATCGTAGTACTCTCTTCGCAGCATTCCAGTGCGATCTACTATAGTAGCGAACACTAAAACTTATATCAGGTCTGGTTGCAGTAGATAAATAAGTTAGAGCTCCTATAAGTTCACGATATGGTTACTTTTCTTTCTCTTCTGTGGCCCTTTCTGTAGGTTTTGTCAGTTTACAATTGGAATCCATTGGAGTCAACACTGCATTGGATTCAGACATTCCAAAACGATTGAGTAGTTCTGAAATATATCCTTTTTGATGTAGTGATATCGTATTGCCATTTCTACTAAATTCAATTCCAATACAAAATCCAACGTCTCCAAGATCTTTACATTCAAATTTTTTGAACAACATTTTTACAGTCTTGTTTATATTGGCAGCTTTTCTAGAAATGACTAGAATATCGTCAACGTATATGACAATTAATGTAAGCTCTTTCCCTCTGCCGATATAATACAAACATGGGTTGGCTTTAGTAGGAGTTCCTCCACATTCTTTCAAAAAATTAGTGAATTTAGAATACCAACTTCTTCCAGATTGACATAATCCGTATAATGATTTTTGTAGAAGGCATACTTTATTTCCAGACTTCAATTCCTTTGATATATTTAAAGCTTTATTTCTTGTTATGGAATCAGTTTCTTCATCTTCAGTAATAGATTTCAAAATTTGGTCTATTTGTGTTACTGTAGATGTTAGTACAAACGCGTTACCGGAGAAACGCGAATAATGTCAATCTTACCGTCACATTAGAGAGTTTGGGAAATAGCGTAGCTAGAAGGTAGTTAATATAGATTTCTTTCATTGTATTATAAACAGTTATATTTAAAGTTAATAGTCACCGATTCAAATAGGCGCACTAAATGTAAGTTATAGAAAAAAAGTTTAAATTATTAATTGTTAAAATTGTAGCTTGAAGCGCACCCCTTATTTTTCATTAAAGGAAATTGCTGTCAAGACTGTGTCCTTTGTTCTACTCGAACAAAATCTTCAAGATTTATGGAAGATAATAATTTGGATCTCAACTTTTGCTTCAGTTGCATTGCATGTAAAAGGCCAGATGCGGCAGATAATCTTGTTGCCTGCGATAAGTGCGATAACTGGTGGCACTATTCTTGCGCGGGTGTAAGCGAATCTGTTGTGAATCGAATCTGGGTTTGTGCGAAATGCGTTTCTGTTCCCCCGATGGCCTAAATCTTTACGGTCTAGTACTTCTAAACTCAAAGCGCAGCAGTTGGAACTTAAATTAAAACGTTTAGAAGAACTGCACGCTTTAGAGAAGAAGGAACAGGAATTAGAAAAAAGATACATGCAAGAGAAATATGAACTACTGAAAAAGGGCTTGTTAGACGAAGAAGCAGATAACTGCAGCTTCATCTCAGAACCTGAATGTCACGAGCGAGTACAAAATGTTGCTGCATGGGTCGAGAATCAGGTTCCTAAATACACAAACAATCAAAGTTTAAAGTCTGTAGCATCCGTGAGATTGTCCGAAATTGACCGCTCGGTTTATTTAGCTGAGAATCCTATGAACGAGGAAGTAAACGTTGCAGGGGTAATGGGTACAACCCAGTTAAAACCACAACAAAACGTACCGTCGGCCAAGGATTCCAATTCTAAAGTTAAACCGGAAGCAGAACAGCAGTTGTTTCGTTTACTACAGCATAAAATGGTTAGGCTTCAAGAGCAGCAAAGTCCTTCAGTAGAGGACTTGGAAGAACTAAAAGAGCAGTGGCGGATTTGGCAACTACAGTTGCAGCGTCGGGACGGATTGTGTTCTCAAATTCCATATGAAACAGCCATTCCTAAACGTCACGTTTTGCTAAAAGATATTGTAGAGGAAAAAAATGACCATGATCAGGGTAGAGCAAACGATACCTTAGTTTGCAGTGCAAATGTCACGTGTGATGTGAACTTAGCCGATCATTTTACCAGTTTACGTTTCGATCAAAGCGAAGCTGGAAATCAATCGGCGTTAAAAGCGGGTGATCGTCCTATACCCTTAAATACAAATCCTGTGTATTCCACAAATACGAAGGAGTGTCATTTTGATTCCGCGCGTTCAAATCACGGAGGTGCGGAATATTTGCTACCTGTGAGGAGAGAACATGCAACCTTTCAAAGAGCCAATTCAGAGCAACTAGCCGCTAGGCAGGTTATGCCACGTGACTTACCGGAGTTCTCTGGTGAACCGGAACAGTGGCCTATATTTATAAGTAGCTATAATAATTCTACAGCTGCTTGTGGCTACAGTAACTCCGAAAATCTTGCTCGATTGCAACGATCTTTAAAAGGTGGTGCCCTCAAGTCGATTAGGTATTACTTGTTGACCCCTGAGTCCGTGCCGGACGTGATAAAGACACTCCACATGCTTTACGGACGCCCGAGGTGATAGTAAATAAACTAATTAAAACGTATTAGCCATACCATCCCCAAAGCTGAAAAACTAGAAACGTTGATCGAGTTTGGGATGTCGGTTAGAATCTCACGCAGCACCTAATCGCAGTCGGACAACACGCTCATCTGTTAAATCCAGTCCTTTACAAGAACTGGTAGAAAAATTACCCGCTAACATAAAGCTCCAGTGGGCCCAACAATTGAACAGCTTTTCTACTCCATCACTTCAAACGTTCAGCGACTTTATGTCGTCCGTAGTGGAATCAGTCAGTAGGGTAGTATTATACTCTGGTAATCAGTGTGAACGGACAGAAAAAGCTAAGATAAATCTTCACGCTCATGACCAGAGAAATCTACCTACATCCGGTGGCTCTGCTGACAATAAAAACTCTGAAAAGAAATGTTTCCTATGCTTTAATGAAGCACATTTTGCAAAAGACTGCAAGATATTTTTAGACTGTAGTGTTGAAGACCGTTGGAAACATGTTCAACGTCTAAAATTGTGTAGATGCTGCTTAAAACTTCACTTTCGTAGGTCATGCAGGAAGCAAATTAAATGTCAAATTGATGGTTGTCAACTGAAGCACCATCCCCTGCTGCATTCTCTGACTAAGAAAGACGTTAAAATAACAGGTCCGCCCAAAACGGAAAGCCATTCATATCACCACATTAACGAATCAGTGTTATTTCGGATAATACCCGTGATCTTGCATGGAAACTCAAAGTCCATTCAAGTATTCGCTTTACTAGATGAAGGTTCTTCTGCAACTCTTGTGGAACAAGAAATTGCAGAACAGCTTGGGGTAAGTGGACCGAATGTACCGTTATGTTTGAAGTGGACAGCGAATATGTCACGTTCGAAAGTCATTCGCAGGTCATATCGCTGGGTGTTTCTGCGGTTGGAAAACGAAAGTGTTACAGATTAGAAAATGTGCGAACAGTTGAACACCTTAATTTACCAACACAATCTTTGCCCTTTGAAGAAATAGCCACAAAATTTCCACACTTGAAAAGGTTGCCCGTGATCAGTTATGAGAAAGCTACCCCAAAACTATTATTGGGTTTGCGTGATCTACCTTTAGCCGCCCCACTGAAAATAATTGAAGGCAAATACGGTCCAGTAGCGACAAAAACAAGATTAGGGTGGTGTGTTTATGGGCAACTTCAAGAGGGAAATACAGCTGAACAGTTCAATTACCATATTTGTGACTGTGAGTCTGACAATAAAGCTGAACTTATGCTTAAAGAGTATTTTGGTGTTGAAGATGTTGGAACGCTTCCGATTGTAAATTTAGAGTCCGAGGACGATTTGAGAGCAAAACGTATACTCCTAGAAACAACCATCAGAGTTGGTGACCGTTACAAGACAGGTCTATTATGGAAATGCGACCATGTGAAGTTCCCAAATAGCTATCCAATGGCAATGCGTCGCCTGGAGTGCCTATAAAAGCGTCTGAACCGAGATCCCAGTTTAAAGGAAAATGTTCATCTTCAGCTGCAACAATATCAAACAAAGGGATATGCTCACTATGCAACTGAGGAAGAATTAAGTAAAGCACCAAAGGGTCGCGTTTGGTACTTACCGTTAGGCGTTGTTCTGAATCCAAAAAAGCCAGTTAAAGGGCGTCTAATTTGGGACGCAGCAGCCAAAGTGGGAGAGGTGTCGTTAAACTTCATGTTGCTTCCAGGGCCTGATCTCTTAGTGCCATTGTTGTCTGTACTTTTTCGCTTTCGTCAATACTCGGTGGCAGTTACAGGCGATATCAAAGAGATGTTCCACCAAATCCAAATCGTGGAGGCCGATAAACACGCTCAACGTTTTTTATGGCGAAACAGTCCCGATGAAAACCCTAAAATTCTTTTAATAGATGTTGCTACATTTGGGTCAGCCTGTTCGCCATCATCGGCCCAATTTGTTAAAAATAAAAACGCTTTAGAGTTTATTGATCGTTTCCCTAGAGCCGTGGAAGGAATTTTGAAATGCCACTACGTGGACGATTATTTAGATAGCTTTGAGACTGTTGAAGAGGCACAAAGGGTCGCCAAGGAGGTGGAATGGGTTCACTCTAAAGGTGGATTTCAAATTCATCAATGGTCTACAAATCTGAAGGCTGTTTTGAACTATATCGGCGGGAAAAGCGTTTCAGATTCAAAGCAACTTGTTCCTTCTAAAAGTAACGGTTCAGAACGTGTTTTGGGTATGCTTTGGCAAACGGAAGTAGACGAGCTGAAATTTTCGATGAGCTTTAGCGGAGAAATTGAACGTTTGGTCACTTCTGGAACTATACCAACAAAACGACAGATTTTAAAATGTGTAATGAGTCTCTTCGATCCACTCGGTTTACTGTCTCATTTACTTGTACATGGCAAAATTCTAATGCAAGATATTTGGAGAACGGGTATTCATTGGGACGAGAGAGTGAATGACGAGCTGTATGAGCGCTGGAAAAATGGTGTACTTTACTTGCTCACGTTAACGACGTCGGTATACCCAGATGCTACTTCAAAGGAGTAAGCAGTGAGACTTACGGTTCTCTGCAGGCTCATATATTTACTGACGCTAGTGAAACTGCTTACGCCGCTGTGGTGTATTTTCGAATAATTAATTCCGACGGGCGTGTACAATGCGCGCTAGTAACAGCCAAAGCAAAAGTGGCCCTTTAAAGTATACGACAATCCCTCGATTAGAGTTGATGGCTGCGGTTTTGGGTACTCGATTGATTTCACACGTTATCAATGGGCATTCGATTTCAGTCCATCAACGATTTTTCTGGACAGATTCTAACACGGTCTTAGCGTGGATTAGGTCTGAGCATCGCAGATACCGACAGTTTGTTGCGTGCCGTATAGGAGAAATCTTGACGTCCACCGCCGAAAAAGATTGGAGATGGGTTCCCAGTGCGCTCAACGTTGCCGACGAAGCGACTAAATGGGGAAAGGGACCTAGTTTTCTTCCAACGAGCCGATGGTATCGAGGACCAGACTTTTTGTACCTAGCTGAGGAACATTGGCCTAAGCCTGAACAAGTTGTTCCCGATACTAAAGAAGAATTAAGAACGTGTTGTATACACAGAAACGTCGTCTCGGTATCAACTCCGTTAATACAATTCCAACGGTTTTCTAAGTGGAATCGTTTGTTACGAACGATGGCCTATGTATTGCGATTTGTTGATGCGTGTAGGGAATCTAAAAATAATGAAGGCATACGACAAACATCAACTCTCGCTCAGGCAGAGCTTCACAAAGCGGAGGTACAGATTTGGAGGCTCGTGCAGGAGGAGGCCTATGTAAAAGAATTATTAATACTGTCAAAGAGAAGATCGTCAGTGCAGGAAACGGAACAGTTAGCGAGGTCTAGTCCTCTTTATAAGCTTACCCCAATGTTGGATAGAGATGGAGTTCTAAGAATTGACGGACGTATCGGTGCTGCTCAATGGACAACGGAGGAAACCAAGAATCCTGTCATACTACCTAAAGACCATTTAGTGACCTCGTTGATCATATATCACTACCACACGAAATACGTTCATGCCAATTCTGAAACCGTCGTCAACGAGCTACGACAGCGTTATTACATTCCGCGACTGCGTGTCTTAGTAAGAAAGCTTAGCAATAAATGTCAGTGGTGCAAAGTTTATAAAGCACGACCAGAAGTTCCTAAAATGGCACCGCTACCTGCAGCACGATTATCTCCTTATTTCCGACCATTCAGTTTTATTGGATTTGATTACTTTGGACCTATCCTTGTAAAGGTAGGGCGATCAAATGCTAAGAGATGGATTGCTTTATTCACATGTCTTAGCATACGCGCAATCCATCTAGAAGTTGCCTTTGATTTATCAACACAGTCGTGTATAATGTGCATACGCAGATTTATCTGTCGTCGTGGGTCACCACTAGAAATATATTCCGATAACGGAAGCAACTTTATAGGAGCTGATCGTATACTAAAGCAACAGATAATGCGAATAGAGGCGGAGTCTGCTGCAACGTTCACCAATGCCCGAACGAAATGGCTGTTTATTCCTCCATCAACACCCCACATGGGCGGTGCATGGGAACGTATGGTTCGCTTCGTAAAGAATGCTATTCTCAATCTACCGAAAGAACGTAAACTTACCGACGAGGCGTTACAAACAGTAATGGTAGAAGCTGAGTCCATAGTTAATTCAAGACCGCTTACGTACTTACCACTAGATTCGGAGGAGCAAGAAGCCCTTACTCCAAATCATTTTCTATTGGGAAGCTCAAGCGGAATTAAGCAACCAACTGTAACCATGGATGATTCCGTAAAAGTTGTACATAATAGTTGGAACTTAATTCAGTTCAACATCAACTATTTCTGGAGACGATGGATACGGGAATATATGCCTACCCTAACCAAACGGACCAAGTGGTTTGGTGATACGAAACCGGTCGAGCCTGGGGATCTTGTAATTATTATCGACGACAGCAAAAGAAACGGTTGGGTTCGAGGACGAGTTCTAACAGTTCGGTATGGACAAGATGGCGCGCCCGTCAAGCGTTAGTACAAACCCCAACAGGAGTATTCCACCGTGCGGTGGCGAAGTTGGCATTGCTAGAAGTAAACGAGGATGGTAAAGATGTCAACGAACATCCTTACGTGGAGGGGAATGTTACTGTAGATGTTAGTACAAACGCGTTACCGGAGAAACGCGAATAATGTCAATCTTACCGTCACATTAGAGAGTTTGGGAAATAGCGTAGCTAGAAGGTAGTTAATATAGATTTCTTTCATTGTATTACAAACAGTTATATTTAAAGTTAATAGTCACCGATTCAAATAGGCGCACTAAATGTAAGTTATAGAAAAAAAGTTTAAATTATTAATTGTTAAAATTGTAGCTTGAAGCGCACCCCTTATTTTTCATTAAAGGAAATTGCTGTCAAGACTGTGTCCTTTGTTCTACTCGAACAATTTGTTTTGGGGGTTCCATGTAAATTAGTTCATCTAGTTCACCATGTAAATAAGCACACTTTACGTCTAGTTATCTAATTTCCATACCATAACGAGCAGCTAAAGCAGCAACTAGTCGTACCATACTTAGACGAGCGACTGCTGCAAAAGTTTGGTTAAAATGTATTCCCGGTTGCTGAGAAAATCCTTGAGCAACCAGTCTTGCCTTCCTTCTTTCTAAATTTCCGTTAGCATCATATTTATTTGTCAAACAATACGACTAACAATAACATGTTTATCAGCTGGTCTATCTTTCAAAGTCAATGTATCATTTTTTATAACAGAAGTAATTTCGGTACGCATAGCTCAAACCATTTTGATGAATCAGCTCCGCTAATAGCTTCTTTTATAGGAATTTCCGTAAGAGCAGCTTGTTCTAAATTTTCAACCACTTTTACATTACGGTTCACACGTTCCTTGCGAGGGTGGCCTTTTGAACCAGTTCTAATAATCCTGGGTCTTCCACGACCATAAGCCTCAACTTCTCCCTCAAAAACTCCATTATTCGATTCATTTTCTGAAAATATTTTCTCAACACGACTTTCTAATAATTTTTCAATAAATTCTACAGTAGATGATTCTGGTTTAGGTTCATTACACATTTGCAAAGCTACATCAGAAAATTTATGGTTAAAAATTGTCGTATTTTTTATGAATTTTACATCTCGAGTAATAATAGCTCTTCTTTCCCTGGGTAACCAAATTCTATAACCTTTTGTATCTAACGGATAACCAATAAAAATTCTTTCTTTGGATCGTTTGTCAAATTTTCGTTTATTAGGTTCACGATTCAAACAAAAAACTTTACAACCAAATTCTCTCAAATGAGATATATTAGGCGCATTTCCACTCCAAGCTTCATAGGATGTTAGTCCTTTCAATTTCCTATTAGGACATCTATTTCTTATATAATTCGCTGTGTGTACAGCTTCTGCCCAAAACATAGGCGATAAACCTGATTCAATTAATAAGTAACGAGCGGTATCTATGAGTGTCGGCTGCTCAGTGGCGTAGTGGTGTGTGTGTGACTACTACGCCCAAGGTCCCGGGTTTGAATCCCGACACGGTCCGCATGAAAAATGTTAGGCGAGCATTTTTCACAAAAATACGCCCTCGTTCGGTTGAGAGGTAAAGTGGAGGTCCCAGGTGTGAGTGTTGTCACGCACGTTAAAGATCCCTACCTTGCTTGGAACAGCAAGAGTTCGGCAAAATTCCAAATTTTCCAGGTAAAAAAAACTCGCTTCCTGGCCAATGTAGTACCTTCGGGTGGAGCATTGGAAAATCACATGTAAGGTATCTAAGAGTGTGCTGTTTTTCCTCTCAGCAATACCATTTTGCTCTGGAGTATCAGGATTGGTTATACGACGTGAAATTCCTCGATTTTTTAAAAATCTGTAAATTCACAAGAAGTATATTCAGTGCCATTGTCGGATTGCAAGCACTTAACTTTTCTACCGATTTGATTCTCGATGAAGTTAATATATTCCTATGTCTTTAGCAAAACTTCACTTTTTGATTTAATAAAATATACCATACAAAATCTTGAATGATCGTCTATGAATTCAACATAGTATTTATATTTTCCAATCGCTTCAACTCTCATAGGCCCGCAAACGTCGGTGTGTATAATGTCCAACAACTCAGTTTCGCGTTCTGATCGTTTTGTCATTTTACCATTATAACAGACATCGCATTCGAAAACATAATTTTTATTTACTTTTTCAAATTTAAGACCTTTTATTGAACCGTTTTTTGTACTTTCAACGAGATCTCTCAAATCTAAATGACCAAGTCGACGGTGCCATAACTTGAAATTTTCCAAAGTCGTGTCAGACTTATGTTCAGAACTTGTTATGTTCGCCAAATGTTTAGGGTGTTCCCGAATATAATACAAATCGCCTATTCGATCAGCAATTAACTGAACATTGCCCATTTTTTCAAGAACAAGAGCATTATTTCTCTTAAATAAAACTTCGTGACCTTTCTGCATAACTTTTCCAACAGACATTAAATTCGTACGTGTCCGGTACACATAATACATTATTTAATGTAACGTTTTTTGAATAACCATCAATGTCAGCCGTAAGTGATACAGTTTCATTAGCTATAATTTTTGTGGACGCATGATTTGCTAAATGCAAATTCCCATTCAAAGAACTAGAAATTTGGGTAAAATTTTCTCGATCCTGACATAAATGAGATATTGCGCCACTGTCCAAACACCAATCTTGTTTTCCAACTAAGCAATTATTTGTTTATAACATAGCCAACTTTATGTGAATTTCCAGCAATAGTACCTTTACATTCCGAGACTTTGTGACCTACCTTCGTACATCTGTGACAACGGAATTTAAAATTTTCAAATCTTGGTCTTTCACTGCTGTTAACTGGATCACATTTTCCTACTGTTTTCATGAACGAATTGAACTTTTTATATACTTTTCGATTCACTAGCATTGCGTCGTGTAAACTTCCACGAACATCATTATTCCGCGCATCATTTTCCTCAATTATTTTGGTACGCAATGTTTCAGGTGTGGGTAATTCATCACACGACTCGATTGCACAACGAAAGTTTTCAAAATTCGATGGCAAACTATAGAGTAACATAATTGACAGTAAATCGCAATTAATGTCCACTGCCATTTCAGAAAGCTTATCAACAACATCAAAAAATTTGTTGATATGTACACGCATGTCACCGTTTACTTCCATGTGGCATAACGTTAATTGTTTAAGAAACGTCTCTTTTCTAGCAGGACCTTTCGATTGGTATATACTTGCTAATTTCAATCAAACATCGCGAGACGTTACACATCCCTTAATTTGTTTAAGTTCCGATGGACTAATCGATAAAATAATATCTGATTTCGCCAGGCTTCGATATCTTTTATTAATTCTTTGTCACCGTTGACAAATTCAGGTTTCAAATGTTTGCCGTTCACGTAATTCCATTTAATCAACAAGGCTTCTATTTGGATTTTCCGTGTATCAAAGTTATCCTTAGATAATGTTTCAATTCGTAGTACGTTGCTCATCTTGTAAGCGAAAAGAATTCCGACACTACTATCACAAACAACACTTGTTACTTTCAAACAAGTTCGTTTATTTGATTATACAGATGTAAAGTCGTATATTTTCTATTATTTCCGATTTTAATTCCATGTTTTTAAACTCGATTAATAAAATCGCGTGGTATCGGTTTATGGGGTTCTGGATATCTTCCGCGCGACAGACATCTGGGCCCATAACCTGTTAGCGAGATGGACTTTCAGTAGAAGTAAAGTGTAACACTTCACCCTGACCTATCTAGCAGTCAAAGAAACAAGGACCGAGTTACCTAATACATATATAGTCGAATGCCAACTCTATATCACTTTTTATGGTTCAAAATTGCAATACAAGGGTCCACTTACCTATTCCAATATTCTTTACTCTACTTTATTTAAACGCCTCGGCTACTCTACAGTGGAGAGTACATGGACATGTCCCAGGGTGGATAGGCCTAGAATTCTGAAACCGATACTGGTGAGTTATCTTACCCAAAAGTTTACAAAGTATCTGTACCTAAATGTAGTTTAACAAACTCCTTTTAATTGTAATATATAGAGATATATCTCAACATTATCAAGTAATGAATTTAATAACCTTTAATATGGTGATAGAACTATTTACATTTACTATATTGACATACTTGAATGAAATAAAATCAATATCTCTTACTTAACTAAAGTTCCCTTAATCTGGGTTGTTAAATATTATACTAAGCACTGCAAATTCTACAGTTAAAACAAATTGGCTTTAACTTAAACATAGCCAATAATGCTTGATATTCTACACAAAATTCATAATAAGCGGTAACGTTAATAAAGTCCAAGAATTCCCACCTTAATCTAGCAACTTAACATATTCATGTAAAGCATATGTATTATTATATAAAAGTTTATACTTACAACACCACTATATGCATGCATATACACGTCCGTTCTCTCGAAACATTTATTCAAAGATTCACTCAATACCTGTTCGGGTATACAATACCCACTGTTGCTCCCTCTCTACAATACCTCAAGGCAACTTATTCTCACCAAGGTTGATAATGCTTAACACGGGTGTTGATACATTTTGTGCTCGAAACTCTTGATATCTCCCTACTGCTTTAACAACTTGGTTTGGAATGGAACTTCCAAAACCCAAACTTCCCCCAATCAACCAATAATGAACCGTATAGGTATGTTTAAGTATCCTGTTCTTTGCCGCTAATCAACCTGCACTTTCTACCATTAACTGCTTTACAGCTGAACCATTTCGTTTTTTTTATTATACTTAAATTTATTACGATTTACTTTTCCTTTACGAGCCGAGCTTATGTGTTCTTTACCTACTGCTTAAATTCACTATTCTTCCCGTAATAAACATACTAATTCTTATATTTGTTCACGACATCCATTTAATATACACACGGGCCTATAACCAATATCTCTACGCGATCTTGTAGCGTAACACGCACTAGCTCCGAGCTAGTTATGTTTCACATTTCGTACCTTCTCTATCTTTTGGCTTTTGTGTGTTGTTGAGTCTTTGTGTGTCGTGTGTTTAATTTTCTCTATCACTGTATTTATGTACCTTTTATCACGTGACTGGGCTAGCCAATCAAAAATCTTACATATTTCACAATTGTATAGCATCCCCACATGTGCTTTTAGGTTAATGGTTTAAATCCATTTTTATTAATACCATTGCTAATTGAAATTACCCTATAATTAAATTTAAGTTATTCTGCAATATTCTAAAGTATTTCCTATTAATATTTTTATAGATATTACGAAAAATTACATTTTATTACGTACTTCCGGTTTTGACTTTTCTAGAACAAACTGGCATTTCCTTTGGCGCCTAAATTTAAAATCTTCCAAATTTCACGGGATGTTAGGTTATGTTCATTCAAAGTGTCAATTGTCACCCAAAATCAAACTAAGATTGGATAACTATCTTAATTCAGGTCAGGGATAGGTTACATTTTAGATAGAATTGTTTATGATTGGCCGAAAATATTATTTGAAATTTAAATGAATTTAAAAATGTTCTTGGGTGTTACAAAAGCCATAATAGAACTTAACATCAATTTACTGATAAAGAATAACACAATTACACATACATCAACTGAATGTAAATACATAAATATTATATTGGAATTAATTATAGATTCAAATCAGATAGCATACCCGAAACAACTATCTGTGCATCGTGTGAACGTCGGTTTCATAGTGTCTATGTTATTGATTTTCTTGACGTTGTTGCAAGGTATCGGACAACTATAACATTGACCTTCGCAATTACCTACGCTTTGAGTATCGTACATAACAGGCGCATCGTGCAGAGTATCAACATTACCTTTTTAATGAAATCCGTTTTTTGGCATGTTGTTCCTAAATTATTTGAGAAAATATATTTTTTGTCGTTACAAGGTTATACAAATAAATTCACCGTATGTTTGATATTAAGAATTAAATAGATTTTATTAGTTGAGTATCTATACAAAGGATGCACTTCAACGATACATTCATAGCATTTTGATTATATTATACAGGCTGACTTTTACATTAGTTCAAAGTTACAAAACTTACACACTCCACTTGCAATAGGACAGTATAAAATTCTTCAAATGTTAATAAAGAATTGCCCAAAATTTTGTTTAGGTGAGAATTAGTGAATTTAACTCAGACTTCCCAAATGCCAGCAAAATGTGGAGCTCTAGGCGCGATAAAATATCACGTGATCTCATGATCTGCCAAAGAATGGTGAATTCTTTTTTGTATTAATCTGTTTTTAGGAATTTGCCCAGTTCCGTTAAAAGTAAATGAGTACCAACAAAAATTGTTCCATTGTCAGAAAATATGTTTAGGGGTTTACCATGCCTGCAATAAATCGCCTTAAAGTGGCCCAGAATGTTTCTGTGTTCAATTCAGTTATTAATTCCAAGTGCAATGCCTTGGTTGCAAAACATACAAATATAGCATTGTAAGCCTTTACACTTTGTACTCCCTGAACCTTTTATCTCTTAGCATAACTGGACCCACATATTCCAGTCCAGTGTTTTCAAATAGAAAAGAAGCGGTTATCTGTTGTTGAAGCAATGAACTCTATAAATATGTAACATTAAGCATTGGTTTTGCCTTACAGCAGATAACACATTTATGAACGATTGTAAGATGTTGCGGTTGGCTAATCCGCAAATTGGCAATCGAGATGCAAAGAAATAGAATCTCTATAAGATTAGGCGGGAGGTGTAGACAGGCAGGGTACACACAATAAAACTATAAATCTTGTAGTTTAGGGTAAGGTTTATTTCTAATATGCTTTCCCTTTTCAAAAAACTAATAACAACTATATGACAAATTAAAATATAATAACCTTGGAATCAACATATGCCTTCTTAAACTTTCATAAATTCAAAAACAAATCCAAAGTTCACTATTATTTATGTTGTATTGCAACAAAGATTTTAATTATCGAACTTCTTTCTGAATTTATCCAATATTTTTCCCTTATCTTGGCTAATAATAGTCGAGGACCGCAATGCAATAAACGCATGTGCTGTGAATCAACAATTAACGCAGTTAGATGGCGATCGTGAGGTAAAATAATGAGATGTTTTCTACTATAATTAAAGTTTGATTTTTCCAAACATCCTTTTACACAGAATTCCATTTTGACAAGGATCGGGTTTAAAGGTAGCAATTTCGATTTTGGATGTAGCTCTCTATTATTATTTTTTAAATTCAAAATTTCAGTGCTGATTTTTTGCATTTGTGACATCCTTACTATTTCTTGCAGAGAACATCGCAGCTTTTGCACAGAGAAGAATCCTGTCAGACAAGAAAGTTGGTGTCTTAGATTGCATATCTTAAGCAAAATCCAAATTTTTATTTTCAGCAAAAAAAACTAATTTTTCATTAATTTGAGAAGGTGGTGGTGGCCATTCGGTCATGTTACTTTCTAGTCAAGCAGGCCTCCTCCACCAAAGCTCAAATTGTAGTAATTTATAAGGGGTCATCCCCCCTGCAGAGGAAGTCCGTTGAGTTGTCGCTAGATTTGATGTAATACTGCCACCTAGTATCTGTTACATCTTGTATTTCCCAAACCCTATTGGCAACAAAGGTGCTCCATCGTCGCGATACTGACGTAATCCAACAAATTGTGATCAGTGAATCAGACAAAAAAATGATTTTCTACTTTAATGCCAGTAGATTCAAATATCTCTAATGTTTTTCTTATCAAGCGTGCAAGCAATACTGCAGCGCACAGTTCTAATCTAGCAAGCAATATGGTTTTTAGCGGTACTACCTGTGTTTTCGAGCAAATTAAATTTGGCGCAATATTTTTATATTCAGCTTCACATGTAAGATATATGCAAGCTCCGTAAGCATTCTCACTGGCATCCGCAAAGCCATGTAATTGAATGCCTCTGATATGTTTAGGAATTATGTTTCTTGGAACTGCTACATTGTTCAGTTCATACAATTCATCTTTAAATTTTAACCAGCTAGTACTTAAATCCAATGGTATTGATTGATCCCACGAATATTCATATTTCCACAGCCTTTGGATAATTAGCATTGCAATAATTGTGATAGGCGAAACCAATCTCAGAGGATCGAAGATTTGAACACTGGTAATATTGAAGCCTTACTTACTTGATTTTTTAAGTGACCTACATTGAACCCCAACTTATCTGAAACAACATTCCAAAGAACACCCAAGGTTTTAGATTGGTCAGCTTAACAAAACTGAAATAAATCCTCATTATTTGCGTTAGTTTTTTCAATAATTGCTGGTTCATTTGACTTCCATTTGTGCAAATGAAATCCAGCACTTTCTAATATACGCATTAGTTACACCCTTATTTCTTTGGTCTCCTCCATCGAATTGAAACAAGCCAAGAGGTCATCAGCATAAAAGGAGTTTTCTATGATTCTGCTTGCCCTTGAATATGCATTTCTGCTTGCAATTGCAAGTTGTTTCATTCGCCTTATTGATAGAAATGAAGCTGATGATGTACAATAAGTAACGGTTTGCAATTCGTAGCTACTAAGACTCTTCAAACATCATCACACAAAAAATGCTATGTAAGGTTTGATCATCTTTTGATAACCTGACCATTCTATACATTTTGGCTATATCTCCCATGATAACATATTGTAACAGTCTAAACTTTGGTACGAGTGTAAACATCTCCTTGTGAACTCCAGGATCCGCTATCTGCACGTTATTTAAAGAAAGACCATTGATACCTTTACAGAAACCATCAAACACCATCTGCAACTTAGTTATTAAACTGTTTTTTTAACAATACAGCGCGTGGCAAGTAAAATGCTTTATCAAATACAGAAGCATCCTCATTTTACTGGCATATGGTTTAATTTAATATATTCATGTATAAAGTTATGGTATTCATCCTTTAACGCAGGATTTTTATCTAATCATCTGTGAAAACTATAAAATCGTTTCAATGCTATATCCCTTGAACTACCTAAATTTGGAAAATTTTCTCTTGTGAGTATAGATACGACAAAATTCCCATTCAAAATCCTCGTGGTAATTTTAACAAAATAATTTTTGGCACTTATTTCTTCATAAAATAATTTCCAATTCGCTCGTTGGCAATCCTCCAGAGACCAGAAATTGTCTACTTGTCTTGATAATATGTTATCTGATTTGGTAATGAAGAAATTAGAAGTGGCATGCGTTTTCTCTACTAATGGAACATTTAAAGGACCCACAACTAGCCAGCCTAAGACTTTTTGTAATGTGGGCGAATTTTTCCCCCAAAGAAATTTGACCTACATGTAAGAGTTGTCAAAAAATTAAAGCCTCCAAAAGTAGATCAATTTCTCCTGTTTCGTTAAAACCTACATCGGTTAGGCGTATGTTTGCAAGAATTTTAACTAAATCAATGGCAAATGGTGTAGCTGGCAAGTGCTCTGTTACTTTTGGTAGTATCAAACATGCAATTTTTACACTAAATGACTTTACATTCGAATGGACTGTTAATTTAGTCTCGTAGCTGATGTATAATACATCTTCATTTATACCATAAACCATTGTCGGCCGTTGATTTGTGCAACTCCAACTTATCTACGAAATTTGTCATAACAAAATTTGACATACTACTACAATCAAGCAAAGCTCTAAATTCATGTAATTTGCCATTAGCTTAACTCAAGCCATTGACAGCAAGACCTGGGAAGTTTTTGTATCAGAATTATTAATGTAAATATGTATGGTTCCGGATTGGGACCGTGTCATCTTATAATCTAAGATCGACGTTTCGCCCACTTTGTAAGGGGCTTCATCAGGACAAGAAAAGAAAATGAAAATAAATAATAGAAATAAATGTAAGAATGATAATATTAAATAGACAAGCTAAAGTGTAAAGAGTATGGAAAGTTACTTCTGAACTAGCAGACTCGCCAGCCCATTTAAGCCAAAAGGTGTCTCGTGGCAAAATAACTTTGCCACACGAGAACCATTGTTTTCTTCTACCAAGTTATGGTACACTTTTTATCTACTCAAGATCATAATCAAGTACAAATGTATTATTTACATTTATGGCGTGTATTTTTTACATGCATTTTATTTTGAAAATTTACAATTCTTACTTATAACCCTAACAACATAACATAATATTTTTAGGACAGGAAATGTGCTTCCTATTATTAAAGTGAAACATGGCAGCAGACATGCTACAACTATAACAAATTTACAAGCCAAGTAAAACCTGTCTTAACAAGCATAAATGTTAAACATTATGTATTTTCCATCTTTTTTTTATGCAAAAAAGATATACCTTGAAAATGTCTGTCTGAGTGAACGTTTTTCAGATATCTCCAAAACATCCTATTAAATTTCTGAAAGTTATTTTTTTTTAAGCAGGCTGTGACTAAATCAGATGCAACAACAAACGCTACACATATAGTTAATCGTAAATTTTGCTGGTGTTTGTTGACATTTTACGTGTTTTACATAGTTTCTAAAAGATTTTATCATAAGTAGGAAATGCCCAGGCACAATGAGTTTTCTAACAAAGAGATGCGGGATATGGCAACAGAAAAATTTAATGGACAAAGTGCCCATCAAAGGTATTTGGAAAAGCATCCACAACGGATAATTGCATAATTTCGTGCCGTTATATCGCCCTGTTGATGAATTACTCAGAAAAACGAACGAAATGCAAATTAAAACTTTGACAATGTGTATTTCAGTTATTATCAATTTTTGGACCGAGATAAATTTGACCAAATCTTAATTTTTCAATTCTTTATCGATTCCTTATTCAGTTTTCTTGAAAAAACGCATTACATTTGAATATAAAAAATCTACGGTTTCAGAGATAATTAAACTTGAATGAAGGAGTGCATGAATTTCTATTGAAATTATTTGCTACTAAGATGGACCCACACACACACACACACAGACACACATGTGTGCGCATGCACACACACACACACAGACACACGCGAAAAAGATGTGTGAATTGGCTGAATCGTCTGTTATTATTCAATAAAATTATTTTAATTCATATAGACCTTTATACCCAACAAACTATTAAAGTATATATATATATATATATATATATATATATATATATATATATATATAATGATCTTGATGAAAATGGTATAATTGTACTTGGGATATTGTGTCCAAAAATAAACTAAATAGTATTTTGCATATATTCAATTAATTATCTGACGTTTCGGCAAGGGTTGTTGCCTTTTCAAAGATACTACAAAATTATACAGTATTGAATGGACATTAAAATTATAACATAGGTACTTACAATTACTAATGCATAAGTATTAGAAAAGTTGCCTCACACCTATGTTATAATTTTAATGTCCATTCAATACTGTATAATTTGTAGTATCTTTGAAAAGGCAACAACCCTGCCGAAACGTCAGATAATTAATTGAATATATGCAAAATACTATTTAGTTTATTTTGGACCACAATATCCCAAGTACAATTATACCATTTTCATCAAGATCATTATATATTAAACAGTCCATATTAAGAAGATATATATATATATATATATATATATATATATATATATTGTCGTGTTATCTTTCTGTAGGAAAAATAAAAACCTTTGTTATTCTCGCCCCACGAATTGGGCGCAATAAAATGCTGTGATAATTTATTTAAGGTCAACGAGCCCCTATGATGGTTTTATTTATTTTTAGCCCCACGGTTGGGCAGCATAAAATGCTGTGATATTTTCGCCTCACGGCAGATCATAAAATGCTGTGTTATTTTCTCCCCGCGGTATTCGCGTATATAAAATGCTGTGTTAACCCCTTTTTATTAATCAAGCACTTGTAAAATGTTAAGTTATAGATCTCTTTGCCTCAACTAGCTGATTCAATTAAATAAAGCAATTCTACAATACACAATATAATGATTAAATATTTACAACCTATTTAAAATCTTCCCCTTTTTCAGAATATTTACATATGCCAGATTTAAGAAATTGAAGCCAGCAAAATGAGACTTTTGTTATATTTAGAAACCTTATGAAACGTTTGAAGATGCCTATTTCCTTTCATAAATTTATCAAAGGAACCCCGGTTTTGTTGCCTCTTACATTATTGAATTAAACAGTTTACAGAAATAAATTCTATCAAAATATCAAAATATTTAACCTGGAGTGGTTCAGTAGTTTCTCTGCATCCCCAAGAGTTTTCGTATCCAGTCAATGTTTAGAGTCGAATTTGGAAGTCGACATCAAAACCAAAACACTATCCAAATCGCTATTCAAAATCCCATAAGTTAATCCAATAAAAGGTTTTCCATCTCTGTAATTAACAAAACAGTAATAGAGCATTTACCATGTCAGTGATTATCAAAATTAATTTAACAGGAGGTAATCTCCAGAGTCTTCTCCAGAGCCCTGTTTTATTTATTTTAGAAATTGTATAATTTTACTAAATCTGGTTTACTTACGTCTATAATAGATCGGCTTGCTTACACAATTTTTACACTTTTATAAAATGATTTCCACTTTACTTTCGTTTAACTGGTTACGTGAATAATTTAGCACTTTTGAAGTTTCAAATGTATACTAACTCGTTGCTCAATTGTTATCGTATTTATAGGCCTTACCCCTTTGTTTGCTATTCGTTGTTTTCACGTGTTGGGCGACCCATTTGTCTTATCTCTTGTGTACTCCGGAAATTTTACCAATTGTATAGTTCAAATACTTGGAAGAACGCTCAAGTTGGCACGTATTCATTTATATAACATTACATTTAATTTAGAAATCCCAGGAATTTTCGTTCATTAAATCACGTATCATTGTTATTTGCTTATTCTAATCTAAACAGAAATAAATTTGGTGTTTGTTTATTTCCTAGTTAAATTGGATTTTTAAACAAATGTAATACTTTATGTCACGTACAATTTATTCAATTAATGCATAATTTTGCCTGCGTATATGATGATATATTTAACGCACTTGTTGAATATTTATCTAGCCAATTCATAAAGGTTTTCCGTTGATTTAATTTTGATGTATTTCGTTACATTTTTAAATCTTATCTTTGCTCGTAACTACTCTTGGATATGCGTTTAATCGCTTGTACTGTTATATACAGTGTGTGCTCAACTAACAATATGTATAGTGACCTATTTACTCTTATAATGTCTGTAATCATGTGCTTTTGTTATTTGGAAGTTTCTTTTTCTTATTCTACGACTCCTATCACTTAACCTACCCCTAAATTAACCTTATAATTATAGCAATATATATATATATATATATATATATATATAGCTACGATATCGCCCTTCGTCAGATGTACAACAATCAATTGTCTGCTAATCGCCACCTCTCTGTGCCTTTAAAATAATTTAAAATTAACACAATTATATTTATGCCTCGACTAGTTCAGTGATATCATGCACAGAGTGAACGATGATATGATAACAGAATTTTCACTCACTCCTCTCCAACACTCAATATCTCCGCATACGACAAACTAAATTTACCAAAAATTGTAAATGAACTAAATAAGATTACTATTTACAAATCTGCACCCTTTTTAATATCATTTACTTTTTATAGAACTTTTAAATCAAATTTTAAATAAATATTCTTATCAAATTTGCTCTTTACGAATATTATAGCTTTTACACCTTTTATAGCAATTAAAGTCAGCAAAAAAATATTGTATTTTACCACGAATAGTTTCGTTGAACATTCAAAGAAATATCCCCTTTCTTTTCAAACATACCTTTACGTACTAATTAAATTTTTGTTGACCTTTTACACAAAATATTTAAATTACATGCACGTTTTAAGCCCACTTTTGAATACACATACTATAAATTAAAAAATCGCTCTGACCTTATATTTCTTCTATTTTTCTTCCTGGAGCATCCTGGCCCAAATCGGTCGTTTATTCAGCAGCTTAGCATGTTGACCCAGTACCTTGAAATATTTAGCAGCAACTTATTAATTAATTCTAGACTTACGTTTGTCTCAACGGCAGAATTGTATACACACTTATTTCAATGCACTTTACTGTTTCACTTGAAATTATTGATTTATGTTACTTTCAATTTAATGTTCACTAAATTTTATTTGCATAATAATCTTTTTTCAACTATTATAATCGGCGCGTCAATTATGGAAGGAATCTCGTTTATCTGCTCCGGTTAGTTTTATAGACACATTCCTTTCCGAATGTTGCCCGTGCTCTCATTGGTTGACAGACCGTTATCGATTGTTTGTCAGTGGAAAAGTGTTTCCATTATGTGTTATATCTGCAACCTGTTGGGTTTTATTAAATATTGCATTGTATATACATTTAAATTTGCACGTATATTGAAATTTTGTAATGGGATTCGTTAACAAATGTATATCATGTACGCTTTAAGCTGCACGTAGCCCATCACCTCTAATATTTTTATTTACATATGCTTGTTTTATTAAGTATGGCACTTTATATACGTTTTACATGACACGTACTCCTTCGCTTTTAATATGCTTGTGTTAAACGTTTGTGTGTGCAAACTGGTATAAATCACATACGTTTATTGACTTGTTTACCCAAACGCATTTAGATTGAAAGAGATTTCATGTCATAGTTATTTTTCTGCAAATCTGTTAAATTTGGTTTTTAAGCTTACAAATGTTTTAATGTTCTAAAGATGATTGTATTGCTTATGCAATTATCTATTTTAATTAATGTGGTGAATTTATTACCGAATGAGCTTTTTTTAATTAATTGTAGCTTGTTATTGATTTCATACAGGGTAATTTGTATTTGCTTTTTGCTTAATTAATGAATGATGTACATACATTTTATAATTTAAATGTTTGTTTTTCGTTGTTTTTATGATATTTACATGAAGTATTCCTCCCTTAAATAACCTTATTATCATAGCAATATATGTATACAAATATTTTAGGTAGTTAATTACACAAGGTAAGTATCGTCGTGTACACGATTTAAATTTGTAAATTTCCCAATTGTCGTCATCGGTCTCGGTGGCGTAATTGGTAAACGCATGGTTCCTGCAAAACCAGGATACAGGTTCAAGTCCTGTCTAAGACCTTATATTTTCCATCTTTCGATTACTAGCTCGATTTGAAATGATCACTTGGGCTTTGCATAAAAGTCTAAGTTATTATTTAATCTTTTCACTATATATACAACTATACATAAACCTAACTTACATGCATCAGATTCAGCTATGAAACTTGATAGTTAAAATTTTGAAAACATACTAGTTAAATTTTTTCATGTATTTATAAATGTTAAAATATAACACTAATTTTATTGTTGGCACAGATACCGAAGCTGAAGAAAACTCAATAAACAGCACTATAAAACATCTCCAAGACGTTATAAAAACCAAACAACAGCAACGTGTTTTTTTAGAATCTAAAACGAAAACACTGCAATCTACAATGCATCGTATGAAACGCAGTGAAATGCAATTACAGAAAACCTTAGATCATTTGTCTAAAATTGTGAATGCATTTAGGTAACGCTATGTTTTTCATGTATATTTTTGTTGTTTTCTTATGTTCAATTGAAAATTGTTTTTGTTACTTATTTAACCATATAATTCTATACCACATTACTTAAGATTTTTTCACAGACTGAAAATTAAGCATGGAAAATGGATATGTATCTTCCCAGGTTTAAAATACCAGATAATATATTAACAAGAATCCACTGAGACCTCTATAGAGGTTAGCTGATATTTTGGATATCGATGTAGTATTTGAAAACTCGAGAAAATCTCTATTTAATCTACCTAACATTTTTTAGCATGCAGTTAGCAATTTTACAGTGTTGGACTGTTGGGTTAAAGCAGTCTATCAAAAAGAGTTTAAATCGCAGTAGAACTAGTAACATGAGTGAAATTTTACGCACGTATGGGTAAATTTCAAAAGAGTGCTTATGTCTCACATAAGAGAATGTTATAGAGTTGATCCGCTCTTATAATTCACAACTATGGAACATCTAGATAAAATCAGGTTTGAATTATTTATGATGATCGTAAGCTCAAACTCCTGTACTGAAAAAGTTTCTTGAGTATTCCTTAAATGTTCTAATTGGTTTTATTCCATACATTAGGAAATACATTCCTTTAATAAAATCTATCACCTTAAGTCTCAGATCCAATGCTAATTTCAAAATAATTCTTGGCCTTTTTATCCTGTATACATAGCTTCAAATTAAAAATGGTCTAATTCTAAATGATCACTTCAGAGTAACCATAACAATATGAGTCGGCAACAGTTTTCCTTTTTTTTATCCAAAGCGATACTTTCTAGAACAATTGCACTTGTGGTTTGTGTAATTATTCCCTTTTTATTAATTTGTGCGTATTGATATTTCTGCAGAATGAACAAAACCTTACTCTGTACAAATGCATAACAAACATCACCAAATTGGTCATGAAACCTAAATACCGGAACATAAAAAGTAGTAAAAGGGGATTCTTAAATATATTTCCATATGTCGTAGGTGTGGATTAACAAACTGCAGCTTAATAGTATAAACTATTATACAACGTGTTTCATTAATGTTAAAAAAAAAGTTAGAACGAGTTCATCACATAATAATAAGAAAAAGGGTCCAACAAACTTGTTTCCAGAAATGCATCATTTCCAAGATTCAGAATGTTGAAATTAAAAAAAAACTTTTTGTAATATCTGGAAAATCCTCGCTTTGTTTGAAATAAAAGAAAATAAATGTTTGTTTACATGCTTCTGAAGTAAGTGCAAAATAAATAGTTTAAGCATATTGCAAGCATAATTTAAGAAAGTAGGTAGTGTATCAAGTCAATTAATTTTTTTCTTACTAATAACATCAAAAGTCTAAACACGACAGAAAATCTGCTGGTATTTACAGGAGATGATGGAGATACACAAGTTGATTCCTCAATATACTGAAAACTTGCAAAGTAGGTTTGAAACAATCTTGCTGCACACAAAACGTTTGTGGTAAAATGAACGTTAACGGAATAAATTTTTTATTTGGCTTGAAGTGACGGGGCCCCGTAACAATATAATGTTGTGTGGGATAACTGCAGTGGTGCAGGAGTGGGTTCCTATGCAAGAACTATAAAAGAAATAGAAATCCGAAATCAAAATAATAAATAAAACAACTGAAACACAAAAATTCTACGTTACAATAACACGCCCTAAAAAACTATTCTTTGTCAAAATCGAGGGGTGCTAAACCGTCTGTTATAGCAATTCCTTTGATGTTATTTCTATACAGAAGACGGTTATTCTGCATAAATCTACCTTGCTTTGGTATCATAAACTTTATCGTTTTGTATACTACTTTTCTCGAAAATATCTTATTAATTAATTCTATCATAATTAAAGCAATTTGTCAAAATAAAATGTCTCTTCCAAATAAGATTCCATAACTGGGGTAGCTGGATATTCTTTTGTGTCGATGTTCCTAGTCCTTTAAATAAATTTAAATAAAAAAAATCAAACCTAGCTTAAACCCTATAACATAAAATAATCACACTCTAAATACAAAGATCTATAAAAAACTTAATTTTTTAACCTCAAATCTAGCCAGATATAGCTAAAATAAATCGTAAATAAAAACATTAAATTATGCTGTATTACTAAACAAAGCCTAAAGAAAGCATTAAATTACATCCAACAATAATAATTCATTTCAAACTTTTCCAGTTTCCCCATATGAATAATTTGATATTATAAATGCCAGTTTGTTGGAAATGCAGTTTATAACACATAGAAAACAATGTTTTTATACTATCCTTTCATTGTCCATTCCAATAATATTAAATTCTTGTGCTTTTACTAACATTAAAAGTTCACTTTAATTTTAGACTTAATATATACGATTCTGTTGTTAATTAGTCCAATCAAATAATTATTTTCACTTGATTATTTCTTATTACGTAAATGCAAAAAATGGATATTTTCAGTTCACAAATGTATGCTTTATAACTCTAAACCTAAAAGCTTATTCTACTCACAGTTTAATTCCAATCTTCTAGGTTATCCAGAGGCACCCTTTAATTTCAGCTGACCAACTCCCACAATTCAAAACAATTCACATATTAGAGCTATCCACGCAGGTAGCTTTTTTCTTATGGCACACACGAGTTTTCAAAATCCCACGCATGCTAAAATTAAAACTACAAGCAATTTTTTTAATAAAAACTTGCACACCGTTATGTATTTTTCTCTGATGAGATCTCCATGTTGTACCTTGAAGTTGGTTTTGTTCAATGATACGTCTAACTTAATCTCATATCAACCCTCAAAAATGGGGTCACGTTCATCCTTTCTTATTTGCGTGTATTTCAACATTGTAATGTTGGCTTATTACCGGTTTACAGATAATTTGCTTACTTTCTTTTCTGTCGGGTACGGCGAATCTGATTTCCTTCACTGTAAGTCATATTAATTACTGTCAACATCTGGTTAATACAATGTATCGAATCTATGCTTAATACACAGGTTGTCATCACGCAACACTATCTTGCAATGTATTTATCTATGGGAACTGCATATGTTTTGTTTTGTCATATTGAAATCTGTTTTCATTTGCCATTTTATAATGTCATCGTCCCACACACTTACAATACAATTTATATTAAAACTATGTAACGCTGTATTTAATTTAGTCAAATGAAATTTGAAAAACTTTCTATATTGTAACAGTTTCTCTTTTATTATAGAGAACATATTTCGAGATCTTGCCCCAAGGAAGGAGATAGAGCAACAATTCGGGACACACAATGCGAGCACCATTATAACGGTTTTAAAATTTTAATTGTAATAATGAACTCGTTTAAAATTATTGACGCGGGCTGGATTATTATTAATGCACGTGAGACGCGGTAATTCAGAACTTCAAAGGGACTTAAAACTTTTACGCATAAGACGGAAAGATAAAAACTGCTATGTCAATGGCTAATTTGTCTATTACCCCAAGAGAGAGATTGAGAAGAGCTGGGTTGAAGTATTCTTTGCTGAACTGGAAAAAATAAATTGAAGTTGGATGCCATTGTATTTAGCAAGTATTAAAAAAAATTATAATTTTAGGGTAGATATAAGAATCCTTTCGAAGTAGATAATTTTAAAATTTTAGATTTAACCTTATTATGTACAGTTTTTGACCCTCAAAATATGTAGCAGGTAATCCACACCAAATTCAGTTAATTACTCCGCTAAAAATCCTGCATCGGTGAAATACCGAAAACATTGACGGTACGAACAAAAATGTTGTTCTTGCCAACTAACTCAATGAGATGGGTGGTGTAAGTGTTTGACGAAGGTTCCCGAATGCTATCGGGTATGAAATGTGGTCTTGATCAAGGAATAGCTTGAACGCCACCTAATCCTGCAGAGATGCTGGGGAAAAGCCCTAAAATGACTAACAAGAGAATGCCAAAATCTTCAAAACAGGAGTGACCCTGGCTTAAAATGTACCTGAAAATTCATTAAAGCAAACATTTTAAATCTAAAACAAACCCAAACACGTAGACTTATTTATGACTGCTAAATGCCAAGAAGATTTCTGAAATTAAAGGTTAAATAAGACCTAAAATATTTAATCATGCTTCAAATAAAATTCACAAGGCAATTTATTTTGACAAAACTAACTACACTGTTTACAGGAATGGAAAAATTATATATACAATCTTATAAAATTTGCTGCAAACCTCTACTCAAGGTAATTAACCTACCAAAGTGGCATATTTAGAATTTGGATGTTGAAAACGAAGAATGGAACTGCTCTTTTTAAAATCACACAGGGCAATATCAGCAAACTTCAGACGGATGAATCAAAATTGGATCTTCTTCATGCCGTTTTCTCTACCTAACCTTTTATATATTTAAACTTACATATTTCGGGTTTTAGATGAATCTGAGTCAGCACAAAACTGTATGTGACCTGCTTTTGTTCTGAGAGGATGAACTCACAGATGTGGATGAACTCATCGGCGCCATTATATATTTTCTAGACAAAACAAAATCAAGTTGTATTAATTACCCTAATGATATCACCTCTAACCTTTTAAACACTGACATGAATTTTATAAACGTTGACTATGGATCGACTATGATGCAAAATAATTCTCTATTAAATTAGAAGTTATAGAAGCCTAAAACTTATATTTGCTAGAGGGAATAACCTCTATTGGTGGACTTTACATATACAGAAACTATTAAAATGAAATGTGTTCTATTCTATAATAAATAATCTGTATTCAATAACAATATTTAACTAAAGAAATAAATAATTTCACATATTTTAATTAATAAAAAAATTAGTTGAACAAAATTTCGGTACTTAATATTTAAACGAGCATAAGATCTGATAATCACGTACAAATTTACTCAAAAACAGTAATTCAAGTAATCTTAAGATAAATATGAGTGAGAGTTTCATATATAATAAAGTTTGAATAAAGATATTACTTTCAAGAAAATATACAGTCATAGTAAAACTTAATTAATCCACAAAAGTCAATTCAGTTGGGTACCGAGTCTTACAGACTGGACCGATAGAGGTTTTCGCAGCTCGAAACTTTACCGTTTGTGGGAAAGGGGGTTGTAAAACAAATCCGTTCCAGGATTCGGAAAAATAACTCACTCTTAACCACTGACCGCTGGCTGCTACCCTTAGATTGGTTGAGCTCAGCTTACAGCTGGTTGCTTGCAGTGAAAAATGGAATGGCTCCAGATTGATCTGAATGTACGTGGCGGACGAGCTCTAGGATGATTGTGAGCTCAAGGATGCTACAATTCTTAATGCTCGAGTGCGTTTTTGGGTTAGGAGGTATTTTGTATACCGTGTTAATAGACTCGAGGGTACACGTTGACTCGAGGGTGTTTGCTGACTCGAAGGTATTTGCTGGCCCGAAGGTAATTGCTAGCTTGAGGGTATTTGCGCTGAATGAATACAAATTAAAGCAGTTGATTTTTTACCACTAATTCTCACCATCAAGGACTCGACATCCTGCTTGACTCAAAGATGATGTGGATGTGAGCGGATTGAGAAAACGACTAATAAAGGCAATTCTACCTTGAGAAATCTTACCATAACAAAGGTTTAATGCCCAAGTGCTGTGTGTATGAAACAAGTTGAAAACCTTGAGGTATATTGTGAACAATAAGGTGTTTACACAGACTTGGGAAGATTATAATGCTATTTACAATTTTCCAAATCAGGTTTAAAAAAACTTGAATTGAGTTCCATATGATTGTGGGTACAAAATGTTGAACTTAGTCTTACTATTTAACAAGACTAGAAAATAACAGATTGCATGTTGTCTTCCATATGGGACCAAGGACTTATTAAGAATTCGAAAATCCACTAAATTTGCAAATAAATATACTTGGTGAATATTTCATTTTTTTTCTATTGCCTAATACCTCGATGTTGTTCCGAAAAGAAATTTTGTTATATAACAAAAAAAGTTGTTGCAGTATTTGAGATGCATATTAATCAATTCACTGTTATTTACTTAGTTCTAAAGTTTTCTTTAAAAAAATGACATGCTTCACATAAAAGTTTACAATTATAAACTGCGTTGCTAACCCTTTTTTCTGTGCTTTTAGTATTCATAAATCTAAAAGAAAAGCGATAAATACCAATAATGTATAAGGTAATTTATTCTCATGTCGTGGTTCAAAATAAGATACATTAAATTCGTAGAATGCAAAAATGACCATACAAAATCAACTTAATCTTTATTTCTCTACAGCCCGAAAACTATTAACTAACTCGCTCGGCATCTTCCGCTCTATCCACCCCTCGCCCGAACACTCTTGTCCTTCCCACTTACTTCCTTACTTCAAATCGCAGCGCGAAATTCGAATTTATGCAGCGTACTGCTCGCATATACCATAGCCGCATTACATCACCCCCAAATGTAAAAGTAGCATACATGAACATTTTAACAGCATTAGCTTGAATCCAATATTAAAGTAGATCTACAGGAAACGAACTTAACTCTTTAACAAAACAAATCATATTCATTTACTTGCAACTTAAGCTAAATTTCCAAAGAATCCACATTAAGCACTGGCTCGAAGAAGATCTTTAAATTCCTAATATTATGTTTCCCCCCTGTAAATACCCCCTTCATCAACAAGTTCATAGGAATTGGCACCAATGATTTTGCAAACAACATACGGGCCATCCTATATAATAAAAAACTTTGAAATGGTAGCCTCTAAGGCAGATGATAGTAAATGAGTTCATACGAGGACTTTATCGCCGACCTTCAAAATTGTTGGCTTCCGAAGCTGTTCTAGTTTCATTTTTCTCCTTTCGGACTTTGAAACTATTCGATCCTGCACTAAATGAATTAATTGTTGGCGGGTTAATTCTGGACCTACAGATTCTGGGTACTGAATAGCCTTACAAATACTGTTAGTTTCATGTTTCCCAAACTGCAGTAACCTGGATGCAAAACCCGTAACACTATGAATAGCCCTATTTATATTATCTTCGACTACCCTCAAGAAATAAGCCCACTTAGTATGCCGATTAAAGCAATAGCCCGCAGCATGCGCCCAACCTCCTTGTTCGCCCTTTCAATTTTTTCCTTCAGGAAAGTAGACTGACATGAATTTAATTTTGATACCATACTGACTCAATTCTTGTCCCCATAATTTCGATCTGAACCGAGTTCCAGTATCGGAAAGAATGGCCTTAGGCACCTGCACATTCTTAAAATAATCATTAATTAATCGATTTAAAATAGCAATATTTGTGGCCCTCTTCAAGGCGTACAACTTGACAAACCTTGTAAGTGAATCCACGATTACTAATATATATGACACCCCTCCCCAGGACATGGGTAAACGCCCTATTAAATCCAGACAGGCGAGTTCGCCTGGTTCCTTGGAAATAACAGAATTTACCATACCCACGATTGTTTATCCTGATTTTACCTTTGGCACATCTCACACGACCGAACTATTTGTCGAATATTTCGATACATTTTGGGCCACCAAAACAAGGCTCTCATTTGTACATAAACCTTTTTATAGCCATAATGACCAGCATCATCGTGCTGCTGCCTAACCAGATCTACCACCTGGATGCGAGGCACACACTTTCCATCCAGGTGAATCGGCGTTGCCTTTGCGAAACAAAATCCCATGGTACCACTGGTACCAGACACTCCTAATTTCCTTCTCTCTTGCTTCTTCAATATCCAAGAAATTTAACTTTTTCTTAATCCACAGATCATTTTGTTGATCCTCCTGAATGGTTTGCAGGTTATCTTTAAGCTCCTTGAACTGTGTTGTCAGTCCAACATAATGAATCTCTAATGATATCCCATTACAATTGAATTTTCTTAACTCTTGGCCTGATCAAATGCACTGTGACAAAGTGTCCACTAGCATATTGTCTTTACCCTGACAATACACAATTTCGAAATTGAATTCTTGAGCATACAACGCCCAGCAAGCTAATCTAGCCGTACTAAGCTTCATTGTTAATAAAAAGGTTAGCGCTTTATGGTTTGTTAAAATTGCTAACTTGTGACCTATAAGAATGGTCCGCCATTGTTTTAATGCGTAGATAAATGCTAAAGCTTCCTTCTCCGTAATTTTATATTTTAATTTGGATACATGCAGGACTGTACCAGTAAAAGCGATTATTCGTTTCTGGGATTGTTCGTCCAGTTGGAACAGAACTGCACCTATTGCTTTATCTGAGCTATCAGATAAGTAAAATTGTTTATTAAAATCTGGGTGAACTACCACAGTGTTTCAAAAATGCCATTTCAATCTCATGAAATGCTTGTAAATAATCCTTCTCCCATTCCCAATTGACTCCATTCTTCAATAATCTCAATAAAGGGTACGTTAATTCAGCAAATTTTCACAGAATCTGCGTTCGTAATTAACGAAGCCCAGAAATCGTCATAATTCTTTCACGTTACAGGGTACCGGAAAGTTTTGTACACATTCAATATGAGACTGGTTCACAGAAATGCCCTCTCTACAAATAAGATGCCCCAAAAATTCAATTTCAGGTTTGTCAAATTGCGACTTGCACAATTTGATTGCTAAATTGCATTCCCTAAACCTATGGAATATCTTTTGCAAATGTTCTAGATGTTCCCTGGGTGATGAGGAAGACACTAGAAGATCGTCCACATAGACTATTACAAATTCTTCAAATTTGGGGCCTAAAACAGTGTTCAGGCAGCAGATAAAACTTGCCACGGATGTGGACAGCCCAAACGGGACTACATTGAAGCAATATGTACTGTTCCCAAATAAAAAGCCAGTGTACTTTCTATCACCTTTATGTATTGGGACTTGCCAGTAAGAAGCAGTCATGTCGAGACTGTTTAAGATCTGACTTGGTTTAAATTTGATTAATAGTTCCTCAGGGTGAGGAGGTAGTACATGGTCGTTAGCCATCTTAGAGTTTAGAAAACGCGCATCTAGACAAACGCGAACTGTTTTGTTCTTCTTGACTGTTATCAACGGTGACACATATTCCGTTTGACAAGGGGAAATAATTCCTTTTCAAAAGGGATTAGATACGACTTACTAAAAAATGGAGTAGTATCCTTCATTGTAATACTGTGTTCGTATGCATCAGTTTTACCTGGAGTTTTTGAGAAAATTTCCTTGTTTGATACCAACAGTTTGTATAGGTTAATCCTTTCACTCTCATTGAACGTTTCCGCTTTATTAGTCGCGACTTTCAGTTCCGCATTAGAGTCTGCATGTCTAATGTTGTTATTTGTATGTCCCTTTATTACTCATATTATTATTCATTTTAGGAGTTTTAGCAGTTTTTATGAGAAAACTAATGATATGTTCAAGGTTATAATTATATATTAAATTTTGGAAAGTATGATATTATTACTGATATACCTTAACTAAAAGGAAATATTATCAACATTTAAATCTGTTTGAGTATTCTTCGTTAGCTCCGGCGGCCATCGGTTTCGCATGGACGGATCTAGGGTTGGTAACGGGTGATTTTAAGATTATATACCTCTTTGCGTACGTTGACTTTAGTTTTATTTATTATAGTTAATCAAGTATAAATACCTACCAAAGGCAAAAAAGGATAACCGCTGCAGCAACTCTTTACGTGTTGTAAATAATATCAAAAAATTTAGCAGAACTCTTAGCACTACTACACTATCAAAAGGCTCAATAATTTCACTTATTATTATTTATATAGCAAAAATACATTAGACGTCTTATTAAACACAATGAAAATTATTCAAGTTTTTTTCATTATTTAATGTGCACAAAAGTTCTTAAAAATCTATCTGGCTATAACTTTTTAGCCAAAAGAATAAAGAATACATTTCTAAGTTACTCACCTCTACGAAAATACCTTAAACTACTTACAAGAATTATGGCAGTTACAGTAACAACTTTTCGTATTGCTCCTTTTGTTTCATACCTTTTGATGATGGATCCAATATATCGGTGCCTTACCAATCGTATTTATTTTTGTAATAAATTGATGCAGAGCTCCTTCTTCTCCTCTATGACAGGTATCCAAATTATTTTACCAAAACGATTATAAAGTAGCGTTTACTGGTAATTAACGGCGATTCTATTGCTATTATAAACTTACAACTACCGATAGTTGATAGTAGATTTAATTTTCCTTTTGTTAGTTTAAATTCTAATAAACTTATTCGTATTTGTCGAATTTACGACTTTACCGCCCAAGTGTAGAACACTTCAACACTACTTGAGCTCAAAATTGCCCAAGTATTTTTTTTAAGTTGAACGTACCACGTAAAGAATATTAATGAATCTAATCTCAGCGGCTTATATTTATAACTTTTTCTGGATGCTGAATCAGTCCACTATATTAGACCAATCAGTTCGAAGGGTGTTTATTTGAAACGCAGGATCATGTTCCTACCAGTTTCGACAGGATTTTTTACGTAATATGACTCAGAGCTATGGAACGTTTCGCCAACTGGGTTTTATGTACAAATCACGTGATCACCGAGACAGGGCCGAACTTCAAATTACATTAACAAAATATTTAAAATATATGAAGTATTCCTATTTACAGGGTTAGCGGTCATTACATATTTTTATAATTTATTAAATTAATAGACAGGAAATTTTCGTTGGGCTTGCTTTCACAAAATGGCAGTTTAAACAGTAAATTGGGAATTTCGATCCATTTTTCACGAAAATTTATCTCTACTTTATTTTGGGACAGCCAGTTGCTGCTAATGATTATATCTCGATTAAGTTTGGGTACTACCACACAAACTATTTCAATAATTGTACGTGCTAATGTTATAGGCAGCATAACCTGGTTTTTTATACGACTTAATTTACCACCGATCGCAGTGGATAGCGACACATTGGCTACTAGTAGGATAGGCACCTTAATTAACGAATTGAAATAGATTTCAGACACAGCGGAAATTTGACTTCCAGTATCTATGAGCATCTCGACTTGTTTGCCCTGTACAATACCTAATACGACTGGAGATATACTATCTGATGGTGATACTTCCTTCTCTGCTTCACTTAATAAGTCACTCGTCGCAATCCTATAAGTAGTTAGTGACCTAATTTCATGCTTAGCCACATTCGTATTATAATCCTGATTACTTATCATTTCCCTTATCTCTCCAATTGAGATCATCCTTATATGAATAATTTGTATTACGGTTATAGTTTCTATCATCCATATTCCACTGTTGGTGTTGCTTTTCGTTCTTATCCTGTCCATAGAACTTCCCTAGCACTGCCCATATTCCCCCTATAATTATACCAGGTTCTATCCTGCACCTCTGCCTTGCGGTTCCCTTCTGATAAATGTGATTCGTTTTTGCTGCCCTTTCGATATGTATTATCTATATTGTGAAAGAACGCTACAAGCAATTCAATCGTTTTTATTCCTTGCAAAATAATACCCCTCTAAATATCAGAAGTAAAATGAGTTGATAACCAACCTACCAAAGTGTTTTCGTCAATGGTCTCAGATAAAAATTCTGCTTCCATAGCTAATTTAAGAATGTATTCTGATCGATTACCCGATTTAAATTGGCCATACTTAAGCCTATAAAATAACTCATGTTCATCATCTGCATTAAAGTACCGTTGCTTAAATTGCACTTCAAAATTTTTAAAATCACCGATGTGATTTTCACGGGCTGCAGCCCACTGAGCTGCCTGCCGACCCCTCCAAATTTAATTTAGCTGCATCCGCTACCCCTATTTCTAAAAACAATTTCTTTATCTTTCTTCAAAACTATATTGGATGCAAACTCCCATTCGGTTGAAATTTAATATTTGATCCCTCCCCAAATCTTGCCATATTGCTATATAATTTTTACTTTCAGACTTAATAACTACATCCGAGGGTAATTATTGTACACTTACAGGTGCTTTACTTTCTATATTATCCCTAACTGATTCTGCCAGCTGTGAAATGCTGTTTTGCATTTTGAGCATGTTATTTGTCAAATGCACTATCATTAATTGCAACTTTGTTGCGTCATTGGATTCCTTCGAGTTTGCCATTATTTTCCTAGTTTCAATTTTTACAAACAGTGTCTATCCTTATTACTGTACTTATATTACTACCCTGATAATAACCTTTATGAACATTTGTTAGCACTTTTCTAATTGCAGAAAATCAACATATTGACAGTAGAAAAGCAAATTAACTTAAGCGACATATACACGTAAAATGAGTTATTTACACACATCGGTTCAGATTTTTTTTTGCTATAGAATGGACTCGGCTTTGTTCGATTATTTGATACTATATGCCGCTTAAGTGGTCCGATTATTTAGTATAATTTTTAAGGGATCTTAGTCTAAGCAACGCTTATTCTTCGTTTTGCGAAGAAAGTGTCTCTTAAAGTATTTGCACACCGAGTTTGTGCACGCTTAAGGTATTTTTCAAGTTTGTTCGTGGCTGAACAACGATGAATAAGTTGTTTTACCTCGCCTAAATACAACAAAATGGTGACTTAAACTGTTTTGTTTTACAATTAAAATGATCTACTTTGGCGCTTAAGTTATATTTTACTACACTTCAATTATATTTACAATGTATTATAAAAACGATTAATGTACTTTAAAATTTTGGTTGGCGTGTTTCTGAATAAGCAATTTAGATTTACTATTTCCATTTTTGTGATTATACCTTCATTATACCATATTCCAATGATTTAATTAAAGTTGATTTTCTTTAATGTATTTTACTCCACTCAAAAGAAATATTATCTGTTGCTTCAATTACTTATGCAATCACATTGTTGAAATACAAATCCGTTTAATTTACTTTCCCGCGCTGCAAAAGACTGTTGATTTAAATTAAGCGCCATCTACCTTCACAACCCTATTAGATGGACTTACCATATTCATACGACTGAAGTGTAATACAGTTCTATTAACAGTATTCAAACTTTTATCAAAAATAATCTGCACAATAAAATGTTAGAATTTTTTTTAAGGAAAGAACCTTATTAACCGTCCTGTAGTAAAACTGTTAAAAAGTCGCTTCAGTGGATTTGCCTTTCCAGCGTCGATATGCCGCCAACATTTTATCTGTAAGACCTGTAATATTGAAACAAATTTTTTCTGTGGCACTAGCCCCACGTTGTGTGCCAGTGCAACGGTTTTTCTAACTGGGCTCAGCTAGCCTCACGCATGGGCGCTAGTGAAACGTTTTTCTAATTATACCAGCCCCACATTGGGTGTCAATGAAGCGTATTTCTAAAATGGGCGCCAGTGAAACGAAGTCTTCCGACGTAACTAGGGGTCTATTCCTTGGGTAGAGCTACGAGAAATGGGGGGGGGGGAAGTCGAAATCTGTTTGTAGGTCAACCTCAAACTAAAACAAATAGGCGCCACCAAGTCCGGACTGATTCACGTTAATGGCATGGCATATTTCTAAGGGCGGACGTGGAGACCCAAAGAAAAAAAGATCGCCTTCGATGACAAAAACCTGTCTTAATTAAATAAGACGCTGTTCCTGTAAGAAATTACAATAGTTAGCTTAATAAAAAAAGGTGGAACACTATTTGTGTCCAGCAAATATACATAACGAAATAGTGCAAAGATATTTTCTATATAAAGTTGGTATCAAAATTCTACTCCTAAAGATGTTCACTTTCTGTAGTTAGGTTTGATCATATTTGATCAAAATAAAAAACTTTAAGCTTGAACTAATAATTTACTAAAAAGAATCTCTTTTTTTTAAATAAAATGCAATGCAACAAAATTTAATAAATAATTGAATTACTTTGTGAATTGTAAATTAAGGTTTATCAACCTTATTCTTAATCAAATATTTTACAGCAAAGTGTAAACTTATTACACAAAGATACTCTAACCTGTTCAGATCTGTTCAGGCCGATTACATTACAAAAGTTACTATACAAGTCTTCCTCTTTATGTTAAAAATACAAGTTTTGGTTTCTAATGAAAATGATCACAAAAATATTCTTGTTTACTCAGCTTGGACTAACGCTGTTCGAAGCATTCGCTTTCTAGAACACATCTGTCAGCAGTACACTGCAGACAAACAAGTGACGTCAGTAACACCTGTTGCTGTTACTAACGGTACATAATGAACCACGTGTGGTGTTTCTTAAACCATCAAAATAGTGAATTATAATTTTAACACTGGAAAATTCCAGCTCAACAAATAATTGAAATTTTTATAATATTCGTACTTTTACACAATCAAACAAATTAGCGTGTTTCTAATTTGAAACACGAAAAATTACTTAAAGCTAACTACGAACCAAAAACTGCTTTCCTCGCCTAGATGAGGTACTTGTGACATCATGCGATGTTTACTGCATGTTGTATGAATTCAGCTCATCCTAAAAAAGCTTCTACCAAAGTAGCATCTTTACGCTGTATAACAAAGCGATCCTCTTTAAGTTAGCTCAACTTTCCATCTTCCAAGTTGCACCGTACACGTGGTAAAACACAGTGGTATCAACAATCGGGATTTAATTTCCTATTTTCTAAGTGCATTGTTCACGCCGTAAAATAAAGTGGTTTTCTTAAAATCGATTAAAGTTTTCAAATTTCTAAGTGCATAGTTGGTTGTAGTAATGTCTCTCGTCGCGCTAAACAAATTATGCCAAATTAAATAAGATAATAACTTTTATACTTTACCAACCGCTATTCAAAGATGTGTCCTCACTTATCAAAATTTATACGCAGATTACCGGCCATCGTTCTTTCATACATCTTGTCTCTTCTTCTACGTATGGCCGAGTGATTATCAAACTCGCTCGGACGACCGGAGGATCCAAGGGGGAAGTTGTCAAACCTAAACGCGCCTGCGGATGGCTGTAGAAGACACCGCTATCCAACCACAAATAGACTAACAAATCAAGATGCTGTTTTAGCGTATTGCTTTCTTTATTAAATGTATTTTAACATTATTTAATAAAAGTGTTTTAATATTCTCGCTCTTTGATGGGGGGATTTATTAACCAAACAATAAAGTTATTAAAAGTGTCTTATTATTCTCGCACTTTTGATGAAGGGATTTATTAACCAAAAATAAAATTGTTACAATATTTTTTATAACTAGTTCTCGAAATAAATTCTTAATTTACGACTGCTAAAGGAATGCGGCAAATAACTACTTGATAATTACTGTTATTAGACTAATCATTAATTAAGCAACTAGCATTGTTTCAAAGTCAAAATAACGGTAAGATTAGGGTTGTGCTTTGTATGCAGCACTCGAATGTGTCACTATAAAATTATAATAGTTCAATAGCAAACCTGTTGACGCTGACTAACTAATTGTATAGCTTTGTTCAACAAACGTGGTATTATATTCCACTTCGCCTGCTGATTACACTGTTGTTAATGGTTGGTTGATCTTGGCATTATTATTTTTTTTAATTTCATTGCATTCCACCAATTCGCCCCTGTATCTGATCCCGTTGTGCGCCACATGCATTGGTTACCCTTTTTTCTGTGCTTTTATGTATTCATAAATCTGAAAGAAAAACGATATATACCAATAATGTATAAGGTAATTTATTCTCATGACGTGGCTCAAAATAAGATAAATTAAATTCGTAGAATGCAAAAAATACCATACAAAATCAACTTAATCTCTATTTCTCTACAGCCCGAAAACTATTAAACGTATATTCCATGCTATTAACTAACTCGCTCGGCGTCTTCCGACTTATCTCCCCCTCGCCCCAACACTCTTGTCCTTCCGGCTCACTTCCTTACTTCAAATCGCAGCGCAAAATTCGAATTTATGCAGCGTACTGCTTGTATATACCATAGCCGCATTACAAAATCTTTTGTGTACATGTTTTTGGTTTAAAATAATGTACGACCCTAATTTGAGTTCCAATATGTATTTAACAAAGATTTTGTGGTTTTAAGTTTATGAAATGAATGCAATAAAAGTAAAGAAACCAAAAAGTATTGCATAATCACAATTAAAATTTAAGACTAACAAAAAGTAGTAGCATGCCACAATGTTTTGCATGATTATCATCCGAACTACATTGAAAAGTATCACTGAAATAAAAATTAAATTTAACTGCATTAAGAAGTATCTATTATAACTTAAAACAAACACAAAGTTCTAAGAAAATTGATGAAAGGGTGTTACAAATATATATTTTTTAAACTTCAACATACTGTATCCTGGAAATGAAGTGTTCACAGATAATAGGAACGTGTTTCTATTACTATGCAAGGAATATCACCCTGCATTTTTAATAAAATAAAACAGGCTTGCGAACTAGTGTGTATGTCACACCATAATAAAATACAAGAGTAGTCATGGGATAAATTCTTTTACAACAGTGAATTATAGCCTTATTACAGTGTGCTAAACCATACTTTAAATATACATCTATTGGTTCTTTTAAAAAAAAATTTACCACGTGTGACAAATTTGCTAATCTAAAACGTTAATAATAAGTTGTGCTAAATCAAGCAAACATTTTGATATGCCTAATTGCTTTCTGTTACTGAAATAAGCAATATTAAACATTTTAAAAAGTTACTTATTTTCAATTTAATGGCATTAGAGCACCATGTAATAAAAACGTAAATATTACTGACAGTTTGTTTATTGCTTGTAATGACAATTTAGAGTGTTTATCCTAAATATCAAGGGGCATTCTCTAATTGACACCTGCTATATAGAGTCCACTTTAGAACATTAACCAGGAAGCAAAGGTTATTGATAACGTTACAGAAAATCCAAATTTCCCCATAAAATGTATCAAGCTCCTTTATTTGATTTATCATTCACAGTGAAGTATTATATCCATACTACACGTTTAAGCAGTACACGCTGAAGATAATGTAGCATGGGTTGAATTTTACTTTTAGAGTCTTAATCGAAAAATGCCAGAGTACATATTCGCTTTTTTCTTTAAAATACAGCTCCTAATTTGCATTTATGGTTCCTTAGTAATTCTCACAGTATAAAAGCAATTTTCAACTCTTTGGATTACTGTTATTGAGGGGACATGAAACAAAAGGTTTATTGCGTACTTATAAATGACAATAGCTTCGGGAAAGAAGAAATGTGGTAAATGTAATTCAGAACGATACCAAATTAATATTAAGAACATCATATGTTGTTGGTCGATACCATTGCTGTATTCATGTTAATGTAAAACATTTTGAATGCCTACTTTAAAGTTCTTATTTATTTTTTTTTTTTGTTTATTATAACTATAATGGTTATTTGCGGACAATTTATTAAAATAAAATAATAAAATAGCAACTGCAAATAACGATAATAGGTAAGATGTATGTTTATATAAACTTTTCTTGCTTAGAATAACACAATCTGTTAACCGGTTGTGTTGACAATTAGAAAGCAAAACACCACATGTGCATGTGTGTGCACACATGAGCCATGTGTACATCGATACTAAACAACCAATTATACGATTTTGCTTTAGATGTTTGATCTGTAGTCCCATCTACAGATGCATGGATCGACAGACATAGTGTTGCAAGAATACCAAATGCTTCAATTTTGCACATTTCTGTTAACATTTTCAAAATCTAAATTTCATGTAGTTACACGTCTACCGCACATTAGCATCCAATTGGAAAAATCTGCCAAATCAAAAATTTGTATTTAGAAAATAAATTAAAAACTAAGCTATTAATGCAAATGTTGATTTGCAATTAATTGTTTTTTTCCTGAAAGGTTTTCGAATTGTTTCACTAGCAATGTGAATTTGAATATAAAATTTGCTCTAACCAGTATATGAATTAACACATGATCAGCGCACAGAATATTAACATGTGTATAAATGGACAAGGTAAGTGCTTAAATGGATGGACGTTCAAATGTGATTGCAAAAATGGTCTATTTTAATAAACTCCCATGCATTTCGATTAAAATCTCCATGTGCAAAGTTTGATATGATCATGATATATCCTCACGCATAAGCTCATGTCTAGAAAAGAACTAAAAAAATAAAGTTGTCACTCTTAAAATGAAAAAAAAGGGGGTTATATAAATCCAACCAAATGCCGAATCTTTTAAGAACCCAAAAAGAATGAATATTATTGATAAATATCCAAGTAGAAATATTTTATGATTTTTCGAAATTATCATTATTTTTTAAGCGCTTAAAAATGTATTTTGTTGCAAACATGAATTATGTAACTTTGTTGTTACAAATTGGTTTATTTTAGAAAAATTAACGACTGTCAAAATGACTATTTTTTGAATGTATCACTACCCTAACCTATCCTAATACAAAATTTACAAATATTAGTCTTTAATGTATGTATGTACCAGTAAAATGAAGTTGAATGAACTCTATTGTATCAACTGCTGTTGAATTTTGGAAACACCATGGACGGTGGCAATGTTTGTTTACTATGTGTTTCAAAATGGCTGCAACTACCAAATAACCAATTTGAAGTCTGAAACACATAGTACATAAGAGATTACTATTGTCAATAGTTGTTAACTAAGAATTCAACAGAGGTGCAGATATTGAGTTTTAATTGCACAGGTAAACTGGACGTTTAATCTAATATTATTATTAATACACTATAATATTATTACTTTATGTTGTTTTATGTGTAGGCACTAAATCAATGATAATCTAAAATTGTAAAAAGAAAATACATATACATACAGAAAGTGATAGGCTTATAAAATAAAACTGTGATTAGCCATCTTGATGTCTGCTTTGTAATCTACAAACCGAATTATTATGTTAAACTTTAATTTGACCTTATGAATTTGTTAAATATTGTATTGTGTAAATTAACAGTATTTTGTATTATTTAGTTTCATAAGGAATGAGATAAGTGGTAATTGTTCACTGATTCTGTGATAAAAAATTTAATTTTAATAAATGTCATGTTAAAAATAATAGTTTCTAATATGACTTAATAAACTATATAAGATGATTGTGTATGTTTGTTAGAATATAGAAAAAAACCATTTAAAATTTATCGTTAGTTTTGGTTTAAGTTAGAAATTTATTTAACCCAGCGAATAGTTTTTTTATAAATATGTAAATACCGTGTCTTGCAAAATGCGGAACACAGAATTTACTAGCAACTTATGAAAATTCCCTGTTATTAGTACCAACATAGTTGATCCTTGTTGTACCACTTTCATAAAGTTTATATTTTCATTGGCAAACGGGGTGGTAAGGTAAGAGATGGACATTTTTCAACTCCTTGCGGTTAAAATAGAGCTATAAACAGTATAGTGTATAACAGAATCTTCACCTTGTGACGTGTTAAGTGAATTCATTTATTGAATACCCAAAAGTCCATCTTTTATATTTATTAAATCTATGTATTTTGTATAAAGTAAAGGAATTCCTTTTGTTTCCTAAATTCGGCCCCGGTTATTTTATAAATTCTTATTTACATTTTAAGAATAAATAGGTTTTAACATGCATAAATACGTTAAGATACCACTTTGGAGATTTTTATCAAACTCGGGAAAATTATGTGAGCATGCGCTATTGAAGTGACGAAGTTGTCTATTTGGATTGATTGTAAGGCAGCAGCTGGTTTGAATAGAGGAACAAACGAGTTCTGTTACAATGGAGCAATTATGTGAAGGCTTCACGGAAGTGGGTGCGTTTTTCGGAAAGTGCTTTATCGTGTGTGTTTCGATGTAGTGCTCATGTTTCCCATTCGTATCTTTTCTGTGTAGAACACTACCGAAATATAGGCGGTAAGAAAGTAAAAGAAGATCCTGAGGAAGCCATGAACCGTAAGTGATAACACTTTTTATTCGTTGTAGATAGAAATTTGCACAATTAAACTTTAAAAATTAATTAAGAATGTCAAGGAAAGGATAACAACCTTTAAAACTATGGTAGAACTATAATCAGGTTTTAGGGGTTTCCCAGATTTTGCTTTGTCGGGATTATATTTTATTAAATACTTGGAAGTCTTCTAATAGAATTATTTTTGGATTTTTTTATACCAGATTCAGAGAAAAGTGCGATAAACAGACACCATAAATTTCAAATTTTCTATTAATGTATTAATTTCTAAGTTTTATAAAATAAAAAGGTTATGTAAAATATGCAGATCATTAAGAAATTTTCAAGAATATTAAAAAAATTTCAATGTTTATAAAATTCGTACTACAGATATAAACACTTTGTTAGATGCTTGATGATCTATATTGTTAATTAATGCAGCTTGATACGAAGGACCTGTAAATGTATATAAACAAAACTGATAATCTTGAAAGAGTAACACTATTTACAAAACAGAAGAATTACAATGAGTTATGGTAGCAGCCGATATAGGATTAGAAACAAATATGTGGTAGGACTCGCCTTTAACTGGTCTGCTGTTTAGTGCATTAAATTAGTTATTCATACCCAGAATTGAAAGACAGTTGTCCTTGAGCATTAAAATTCTTTCTTGAGCTTATGCTACTGCAAAATGTTTTATTTCCTCACTTATTGCCTTTTCTGATTTTCTTTTTGTAAATAATGAGTGTAAAATTGCAGGTCCGTTTTCATTTAAAATACTGAAGTTAGTGAAAGTAATTTTGAAGTGCTAAATTCCTTATTGCATTAAATCCGGCTCGAGGGACCATGTTAGATGCTTGATGATCTATATTGTTAATTAATGTAGCTTGATACGAGGGACCTGCAAATGTATATAAACAAAACTGACTTGCACTTGAACAATGTTTAATTTGATAATCTTGAAAGAGTAAATGTGTATAAATTATTTGGAACAACTTGCACGCCTTGCTAGATCGGTGGCGGGAAAAACGACGAGCAAGCCGAAACGCATGCCCATAATTAAGAACAAAAAAATGTAAATTCGCAAGCCATCACCAGAGGGAAAGCGTGCTAAATTTGAACAAAAAATAATAATGTATAAAATTATTTACAGCGTGAAAAAAGGGTTTGAAGGGTCTAACCTTCAAAGGCAAGAGAAGAAAACCAAATGTGATATCTTATAAACTAATAAAACTGCACAAAAAACATCACTAATTAGAGCACCAGGATGAAGTGTCAGTAGGGAAGGAGCAAATCTTGGAGAAAGAACCTTTTGATGACTCCAGATGCGGTGCGAATAGAACCCACCCAAGCAATCCCATCCATACCATGACGCAGTGCTATCACTCTTCCTAACTTCCACTTGGTGGGAGGTTGATTATCTTCTTTGATGAGATTTTCAACTCGGATTGATGCGCCTTCCATCATGCGATGTTGCAGCTCCGAAATGTACTCCTTACTCCATCTTTCCCAGAAATGCTGCTGCATAGCTTGTACGGCTTGGTATACGGTCAAGCGTGAAGCAGGAATCGATGTAACATCAGGGCCAGGGCATGAAGTTAAAAAATGTCCAATTAAAAAGTGAGCGGTTGTCAAAGGATTTAGGTCGTTGGGGTCAGTGGATAGGAGAGTTAAGGGCCTGGAATTTAAAATTGCCTTTATTTGAATCAATAGTGTAGACAGCTATTCATAGGTCAAGATGGAGTTGCCTACTATTCTTTTTAAATGGTGTTTGACTAAATGCACACCACAATCCTCCAAAATGAGGTGAGTGTGGAGGAATAAACTGCCAATGTATATCATTACAAACAGTAGATTCTAGAATATCCATTTTCTGGTTCTTTTGCCTAAATTCTTTAACTCAGAATTCGCACCAACAAAATTTGTGCCATTGTCGGAATATATATTACATGGCAAACCTCTACGGGCAACAAATCTTCTAAGAGAAAGTAAAAATGTCTTGGTAGATAAATCAGTTACCAGTTCAAAGTGAACTGCCTTTGTAACGAAGCACACAAATAGACACAAGTATGCCTTTGTGATTTTATAACCATGACCTTTATGGTCCTTGATGGTGAAGGGGCCTGCATGATCAACACTAACAGTGGAGAACGGTGAAGCAGGCTGAGTGCGAGATAAAGGAAGGTTTCCCATGATTGGAGAAGTTATCTTGGCAGAAAATCGATAGCATCTAAAACAGTTATGAACAACTTGCTTAGATAAGTTGCAACCTGAAGTAATCCAGTATCGTTCCCTAACAATTGAGAGTAAAAGTTGAGGATCCGCATGAAGATTATGCAAATGATCATGCATCATTATGAGTTTAGCTAAATGTTGCTAGTTAGAGAGCAAGACGATGACGTTTAGAGAACTCGTACTTGGAATCTTTAAGTCTACCTCCGACACGAAGAATTTCATTGGAATCTAGGAAAGGATTTAACATTAATATAGTGCTAGAAGGCTTGATTGATTTATTGCATTTGAGATTTTCGAATTCAATTGAAAAACTCTCTGATTGTGAGATTTTGACCAAAAATATAGTAGCATTTTCTAGTTCCTTGAAGGTTAGAGGACCAAAGCGTCTCATAGGGCAAGGAATGCGTCAGTTGTGCACAAAACGCAAAGAATAGGCTACAATGCCTATTAATTTTTTAAGAACAGAATGGTTTGCAATGATAATGAAATCATTACAAAAAGTGGTAAAGGACTGGATTCCTTTCTTGAGCTCTGGAAGTCCCTCAGGAATGGGACTAGGAGGGGGCCATGAACTTTCATTTTCATTCAGCCAGTGAGGATCAGTCCAACACAAAGATGATTCAATAAGTTGAGGTGGAGAGACGCTTCAAGAGAGTACATCAGCAGGATTGTGCTTGGTTGAAATATCACGCCAGGTACAATGGGGCGTTAAATCCGATTTCTGCGACACGATTACAAAAAAACGTTTTTATGAGATTAGGTGCAGTGTTGAGCCACCCAAGCACGATTGTAGAATCAGACCAAAGGGTTTGTCGTATGAAATTTATATTAAGTGCTTTACACACAGTTGAGTAAAGTATAGCAAGTAGGGTAGCAGCACAAAGTTCCAATCTTGGGACAGAAAGAGGCTTTAATGGTGCAACCTTTGATTTAGCACATAGTAAATGAATGCGAATGGTACCTTCCTGACCGGTAGATTTAGGGTATATGCATGCGCCATATGCATGCACAGATGCATCTGAGAACCCGCAGAGCTCTACTTCAATTGAATGGGAATATAAAACATGATGTGGAGTTCTGAAATTGTTAAGAGGCAAAATGATAACCACCTTTTATTTACATGATACGGAACAGGATCATCCCATAATAATTTTTCTAACCATAATAATTGCAGTAAGATTTTTATCAAAATGGTACATGACCCCAGAAGCCCTAGAGGGTCAAAAATTTGTGATATGCCAGAGAGTATAGCTCGCTTGGTAATAGCGTCAAACGTAATCGAAATTGAATACATGAACACATCATCGTGAAATGACCAAAATAGGCCTAGGGTATGTGTATTTTCATGTGAATTAAACACCTGGATGTGTATCTACCTTATCGATATAATAAAGAACTTGAGGATCATTTGTGTAGCCTAAAACTACCACTGGAACATATTGATGAAAAGGCATGACAAAGGGTTTGTGCAGAATCGGAACAATCAGAGCCAGTTAGCAGATCATCAACATAAAAGTCCTCCCTTATAGCTCGGGAAACATCTGGATAAGAAACTTCACATTCAATACCAAGTTGAAAAAGGCTACAAATTGCCAAAAATGAGGCCGAGGCAGTGCCTTATGTGACCGTGTTTAAATTATACACCTGAAGCACAGAGTGTAGTGAAGATCTCCAAAGAATACGTTGAAGTGGTTTCTGACTTGGTTCGAAAAGCACTTGTCAATACATTTTCTCGATGTTCGCAGATATTGCATATTTATGTTTTCTGAATCGAATTAGAATTGAAAACAAATCTTGTTGGATAGTAGGACCAATCATTTGTAGACTATTAAGTGAATGTCCACTAGTAGTTACAGCAGAGCCATCAAAAACCACATGTAGCTTTGTAGTAAGGCTTGTTTCCTATAATACCCCCTGGTGAGGTAAGTAGACATTTCAGAATCAATTTGTTAAACCTTAGCCATATGACCTAATTGTTCATATTCTTCCATGAACGAATGTGTATTGTTCACGTAGAGTTGAATTGGTTTGAAGCCTGCTCTCTAACGAAAAGAAACGTCTTGTTGCCATTTGCAATGAGTCACCCAAAACAGATGGTGATTGCTCAAAGGAAATTGTTACAATAAAGCGTCCATCAAGGGCACGTTTAGTCATTTTGATGAAAAAGGCTTCATAAGATTTCTCTTCCTGAGAAAATGCCTTTTCTATAGTAGACTGTTCAACTTCCCAGAATCTAGCAAGCTGAGATTGTACATCACATTGGGAAAGCTGACACTGCACTGAATTACTATTTTTGCCGGGAAGAGGACTACCTACAACCCAGCCGAACTTGGTTATTTGGAGCACTGGAAATTCTGGACCTAGACGAATTTGTCCTATGCACATAACGTTCCAGGCTTGTAGTAGAGAGGATCCGAGAAGCGAATATTGTTCAGGATGCAAATACTATTAGTGTCCACCTGAAACCCAAGTAAGGCATTGGTGATGCAATCTATTACTAGACACGAAAGATTTATCTTGAATGGAGAATGCTGAGCTGACAGTTGCTCGTTGTATTTAGAATGAACTTGAGAAGAAGCTGAGGCTAAACCTGTTACGTTGACCTTGGCTGGTGCTATTTGTAAATTTAACCTTTTACACACATTGAAAGTTATAAAATTTGACTACGCAGCAGAGTCAAGCAAAATCCTTACAGAGCGAGTTTTGTTCGAAGAATCACAAGCGAGGGCTGAAGGGGTTGGAAGCAAAACTTGAATGGTATTCGATGCAAATGCTGATACAGATTGACTAGTTTTATTTGAAGGTTCTGACTCTTGTATTGGATTGACCTTAGTTTGATCATGTAAGAGAATATGCTGTATTGATTTGCAAATTCGACATGCATACTTAGAGAAACATTGCTGACTCAAATGTCCCCGTGAAAAACAATTATAACACAGATTCAGATACTTTACTTTAAAAGACCTCCTTGTAGCTGAAAGTTTTAAAAAATCGTTACACCTGTAGAGGGAGTGTGTTTTGTTACAAAATGCACACAAGTAGGTGCTAGTTACAACTGTTTTTGCTATGTGCCTAGTTTTATCAAGACCCACTTTATCCTGTTTTAAATTGAGTGTTTCTAGTAAATCCGCAGTGTTTCTTAGAAAGCCCTTAAAATCATCAAGGGTGGATAATTCTGTGCCAGAAGTGTTTTTAGGGTCTCCCATTGCCTTACGTTGTGAGGATCAAGCTTGTTTGTCATTAAATGGGTTATAAGAATATCGAAACGCTCTTGTGTTTCCGATGATTTGAGTGCATTGACATGCTTAAATAACATGTCATGCAGGTGACGAAATTTCTTAGCTGAGTCCTTGCTCAAGAATTCTAGATTCAGTATCGATTTGATGTGGTTATACACAAGCATTCGTGAGTTGTTATACCTTTGACAAAGACTTCTCCATGCTAAAGTATAATTTTCCGATGTAAACTCTAAAGATTTAATGGTAAACAGTGTGTCATGGGTCAACGAATCACGGAGATAAGAAATTTTTCGATTTCAGTGTTGGAGTCATTGTCATGAATTAAACTCGCATACAGGTCTCTATATTCGAGCCAACTGTTAATTTCCCCACTATACTTTGGAAGATTTATTATCGGAAGTTTTATAGCATTTTTGCTTGTACAAGCTTGGTTGCTATCAGAAACGCTTGAACCTATAGGCGACTGTGGCAAGTGGTGGGTGTGGATTGATTTTATCACACAAGTATTCTGAAAATGAGATTGTTGCATAATAAAGATCAGTAAACTCTTCTTGAGTGGCATATTCAACATTTGGATCCTCAGCTTGAACGTCAATTTGTAATTGAATGTCGTTAAATTGAGTTAGCAAGAGCATCGCACTATGTAGCTGTTTTTGAAGTTCAATTAAAACCTTAGACGGCTCTGCAAATTTGTTGACTATAAATTAGGACCTCTCTTTACAGGTCTTCTCACGGTTCCCGCGTTTCATAATAATGCGCAATCGTTAATATAATGTGATTACGTTGCAAATTGTATCAAATACCAAACACGTTTAAAAGTGATACAATTCTTAATCTATTATATAAATAAAGCAATGTACTCACTTAAAACGTTCCTTGCAGTTAAATCTCAGGGCCATCTCCTTGTGGGTCCATCACGCCATTGTTGAGTCCAAATTTAGTCGTCCATCCTCTTTCGTTCGCTTGTAGGTAAGGCAACAAGGATACATGTAAAGGTACTCGAAGATAAAGATAAAAGGGAACCTACATCCTAAAAAAGAGAAAAGACATATACGACACAGGTAGCTGTTCTCGGCTTCGAAGTCTCGTGAGTAATGGCGTCGTATTACACACCGCGCACTTGCACCATTCACTCCGCGCCTGCGCATTCCTTTGCGCAAACGCAACTATCCAGAATGGGGGAAATTAACAAGTTAATTTTAAAATATTTGCGGGAATTCACTCACATATTTAACAATGTACATTTCCAAATTTGGAATGTAACAGTCTGTGAAAATGTATTTGATGAAAAACTAAGATTGAACAGTTTAGTAATATATTGACTCGGTGTGGAACTACAGCCTTTCCAAAAAAAGACAGGAACTCCATCAGGGCCTCCATTCTGTTTAACATCTAATGACATAATTTTCTGTTGTACTTCTTCGACTGTAAATATATGATTTAAAAGATATACTGGAGACTGTATTGTTGATTGATTTACCATGTTGTTGGCATTCAAGTGTGTAGTGTAACATAATTGAAAATGATGAGCAAAAGCATTTGTTATTGTTGCATCACTTGCTAGCTGCTCCTCATTATAATTCATTAATTTAGGCACTCCACCTACATTTTTCAACGACATGTGACCAGAAGTACTTCACATTAGACGGAATCATCATCTCTGTGTTAGTTATATATAGCAACACTTATCAATATGATATTTTACTTCCTTGTGCACCATTGAGTACTTATTGTTATCCTCTATAGAATGATATCTCTGGTATTTCGCATATACACGTTTTTTTTGGTTAATAAGTTTTATTAAATACCTGCTTTACCACTTCGCGTATTTATTTGTTTTTACCCTTCGCTTAGGAACAAACCTTTCAATGACTTCAAATATTATTAAATAAAGTAGTGCTACTGCTGTGTCTATATTCTTAGCTGTATTAGGATGTTCCAATCAAGTGTGTCACAGAAACTATTCAATTTCTTGTAATCTGCTTTTTAAATACGTTCTTATTTTGCATCATGGGTACAACACCTGCATCAAATTGTACCTCTAAAGGAGGATGAAATTTATCAATTTTGGAAAGTTCTAAATCTGCACGCTGTATCCTTAAATTATGAAATTCATCTGATAAGACTAAATCTAAAACTGTATTAAATTCGTTTGCAATATAATTTTGTTGTTGGAGTCCCAAAAAATGAATATTTTCTACAAAAAGTTCTGCTCTTTTGAATGCGTAGTTATAAGGTATTAGCATATTATCAGCTTTAGACCATTTAATTTCTGGTAAATTAAAATCACCTGTAACTATAAACTTTGAACTTATATTTTGACTGCGAAGTTGATCTACCATATTTAGAAGGCACTCGTAAGTCTCCAATAACGATCCAGGGGCAATATACACTCCTTCTATTACTATTGCAATCCCTTTAAAAGCAATTATAATCCATAAATCATCAATCAAGGGACTGTTGCTTCCCGATAATTGTTGAAACTCCAAGCAAGCATTTATACCTAATATGAGACCACCACCTCTAGTACAGTTTAATTCATCATACATGCGATCTCCCCTAAACATTTCATATGACACAGGGAACATTTCCCAATGTAAAAGTTCGAGTTTAGCCAAATCTGTGTGATAATTATCATACTGTAATTAATAGATGACACAGCTCTAACAAATTCACAGTCCTTGTATGCAAACCTCGAACAATCTGATAGTAGATAATAAACTTGTGTCCCTTATTTATTAAATTATTATTATTTGTGGTAGAATAATGCAATTAACATCACACCAATGACATTTTCAGGTGATAAAATAAAGGATTCCAGATCGACTTTTCGTAACGGACAGGTGGTATTACTGCTCTGAGGGTTTTTGCACTAAAAAACTATAGATAAAGGCACTGACTAACTATTCCTAATTTTTGCTATGAACAATCTTCACTGCGATTTAGCCGAAGTATAAAATAGGGTGATCAAATTAATTAAACGATTCATAAAGACAATACGACCTGGAAAATCCTACCTGCTCAAAATTTTATGCTGATCAAAACAGATGCTAAACGTGAAGCGTTTTTTCTTGACTTACTAAAACACTACTTTATTAACACCATACTTCAAGTTAGGTGTCTGCAAAACTAAGTCTTCCGACGTAACTAGGGGTCTATTCCTTGGGTAGAGCTATGAGCAATGGGGGGGTAAGTCGAAATCTGTGGGGGTCACACTCAAACTAAAACAAACAGGCGCCACCAAGTCCAGATGGATTTATATTAATGGCATAGCAAATTTCTAAGGGCGGACGTGGAGACCCAAAGAAAAAAAGATCGCCTTCGCTGACATACAAACTTGTCTTAACAGAATAAGACACTGCTCCTGTAAGAAAGAATAATAGTTAAGTCACCTAAAAAATGGGAACACTATTTGCGTCCCTCAAGTATACCTAAAATGCATAGAGAATATTTTCTACATAATGGAATCATAAAATTTAACTCTTGCTGTCTTTTGTTTATCAGGTCTGATCAAACCAGATCAGAATAAAAAACTTTAAAGGTAGATTATTAATTTACTAGAAAGAATTTTCTTTGTTTCAGTAAATAAAATTTCATTATAATTAAATAAAATAAATATTTGATATTCTTGCAAAATTGTTGTAAGGTTTATCAACTGATCCTTACTCAAATATATTACAGTTCAGTGTAACTAACAATATTAAGGTTTTTATAACCCAACCAGATCTGTGTAGGTCACTTACAAATGAATATACGAAATTTTCTCATTAATTTAACAAAATTAATATTAGTTTGAAGTCAAAAGAATCACCAAGATATTCTCTAATTTTATCAAAAGTGGCAGTACTGTAATGCTAAACATCTGTTAGCCATTGTGCAATTGTTGACGGCATTGTTCAAACAAACAGGTGACGTAATAGCAGCTGTTAATTTACGTTGTAGCCACGTGTAGTCACATATTTACGGAACTAAGTGAAATCAAACCCGATACTGGGGAAAACCAGTCTAATCACAGGTAAAGTGAATAACAATTTTGTACATCCAACAAACAAAATGAAATAATGTACTTTCAGAAGGAAGTACTGAGGAAATTCTTAATTCTATTACGAACCCAAAACCGGCTGTCGTCTTTGGTTGCAATGGAAACAACTTCGCAGTGCGGGGCCTGCAGCTAAATATGCTTGTTTTCCATGCTTTAATACAGATGTAGGAGCGAAGCGGATTTCTCACATTGGTTCAAGGCAGCATTACTTCATAGCGTAATCTTCCGTTTTCTAATTTTATTTACAAATATAATCTTTCATTGTGTAGTCCATAAGTTAAGGTTTCTACATTGTAATTTCAAAGTGGTCGTGCGGTTTCTAATTTATCGTTGCAGTTTCTGACGTGTTGTTGCGGTTTCTGACATGTCGTTGCGCGTTACTCAGGAAGTGTTTCACCAAAATAAGGCGACCCGGAGGTCACTCGCCATTCTTTTTGAATGCATCTTCACGCTGCCTTTAACTATCGACGAGTGCGCTCGCTGCGTTCTTGCATGGTGGGAGGATCATAAGTGGGGTTCTCGAACCTCTCACGCGCGCGCCAGTGGCTGTGGAATTGCACCGAACTCCGAAACAAATAGACTACTAATCCTAGATATAGTAATACTATAAAAATTTGATTGTTACTCGAATCTTTATTTTAGTTAATAAAGGTATTTCAATATTCATTGTACGTTTAATGAATAGGTTCTTTTACTGCTAAAATAAAATTGTTACAAACGGCCACGTGTTTATGAAACAACTTGGAACCTTGACATAATTTTGAACAATAACTTAATTATCTTCAATCCCCAATGATAAAATGCTATAAAAATGCCTTGACGTTCATACCAAGATTTCAAATACCTGAAGTATTTTAATTCAACTATTGAAACAAACTGTGGAATTTAGCCTTGCGATCGAATTAAAATAGGAAATAACGAATTGTTTATGGTTTTCCACATGGAACTAAAAATTAATTATGAATATGAAAGCTTGTTTAGATTTGCAAATAAATAATTTTAAGCAAATTTTTCATTTTTTTCTTTTATACAGAATTGTTACTCTAAAAGGAATAATTGTTACACTGTAAAAAAATTGTTACATTGTTTAGCCACAATATCTCTAAATCTTTATAATCGTCGACAATGTTATCGGCAGTCTATTTTTAGTTTTTTACGAGGTTGTTTCATAGTCGTTTTTGGAGCTTCAAAATCGTGCTTATTAACAGTTTTCTCAGCACGTTTTGATATTATGTTATTCGTTGTTCAACTTATTTTATCCGGTTCCTTTTCCAAGATATTTAGTGTACTTTCTGCAGCATCCATGGTAGAAGGCAGTGGCTGCAAATGTTGTTTTCATTTATATGGTGAAAATTAACAGCGGGCTGAATATTTTTATGTGGACATCCTGAAAAAACATGTCCTAGCACTTTGCAAATATTCACAGAATAGTTCATCCGATATAAAAATGCAGTAGTTTTTGTAGCCATAACTGAGCACATTACTTTTGGGTACTATCATTTTCTGATACGTATACTTGCCTTCTCTAACTAAGAACGTGATGGTATTCGCTTAGTCTAATCCAAGCTTCAATGAAAGTTACTGGTGATAATACATTTAGTTTTTATTTTTAAGTACATTTTCTACGACAGAATGCGGGATTCAAGATACATTAGAAATAACCAATCTTTTGGATGGACTGATCAATTTCCGAGTGGGTATAAAAACACTGTCCACATTAACTTCACAGTATTCTGATATAAATTGTGCAACTAATTATTTAGTTCCCAGATATATGCACATTTCGACTTAGACGTTCTAAAAGTGTATGTCTTTAGGTTTCAATGTTACCTACAACAATTGCATACTCCCTTACTGGTATACATTCAATTGCAGGAAACACAATTGCTTGATTTTTGTCTTGGGAACAAAAACGATTTAATAATATCTGAAAATAAATTGGTCTTTGAAATTTTACTTTGTGTCTGTTCCCTTGTCCTGGAATTTTCTAAGACAGTTGAATGTAGAGTTTCTTGGATATTTGTGTTCAGAAGGATCCTCCACTCCCTAATTATTCCTATTATTATTAGATTGATCAACGAGCATAGTTTAATATGAGTAGTAAATCAAAGTATTTGGATAAGGCAAGTATTGACATGTTGGAATTGGTATATTGAAAGGAAGATAAGATATATTAAGTACCTAATTAAATTTCAATGGCCTTGCAAGCACGTTATCCGTACTGTACAATTAACGTATAAAGGTTTATTATATCATTACTACAAACTGATAAATTTTAAACAAAAAATCAACACGTTTAATACCTAACCTAATTCACAAAGCCAACACAATCCCTAAATAGTACAGTTTAACTATACTCAGAGACATGGAAATTGCAACACCAAGAAGGGTTGGGAATTTTTTGACAAAATTCGACAGATATTGTCTTTGCAGCAAGTGGAGTAATAAAACTTTGAGCAGGTGTATTTTAACTTTATTTTTTAAATTCACCGTAAGGCTAAAGTTTACCTGTTAAGTATAACAATTATAAACTGTAAACTAATAACAAATCATTGTGGCTTACAAGTGTTTTTTCCACTCCCGTCACCAATAAACTAGCGTAATTGAGACGCTGCTTGACTATTATATTTTGCTTTTCTTCCAATTTTTCTTTTTACCAAAAAGTATCCTAATTTTGACAATAGTTCTTTTTGTTCTCGAAGCAAGGCCCGCTAATTTCAGCGTTAAATTTAATTATAGATCGCCTGACTGTCAACAGATATGTTTTACTACTCAAAGGTAATAATTGATTAAAATTTCAAAAAAAAACAAACCAAAAGATTAACACAATTTTTATTTATAATGTGTCCCCTCCTTGCCCCCGTTACACATTAGTTACATGGTATGTACGAATTCGAAATAACAAGATCTATCAAAATCTGCAAAAATATATAGAAATGTTCCATTTAAATTAAAAAAGATGAAGGTGTGTCCGGTGAAACCGGAAGTATATTATTAACAAAAAAATTACATCAGATGCATTTTGCCTCACTGTACTATCTGCACAGTTTCATAAATATCGTCCTATTCGTTTTAACGATATTTACTTGGTTTCATACTTTACCCCAACCCTGTAAATAAGTGTGAGCATGCGAAGTGTGTGCGTGTATTATTATTATTGATTAACGTTAACTTTCTAGAGCAAACAGCACAGGTTAAATATGCACCGATGTACACTTTCAAAATAATGTTTAACATTTAAACAAAAGTGTTGTAATGTTTGTTTCTAATCAATGCTAGTTTCGGTGCGGACAAGTTACGAGAAATAACAATTACAAATAATTGTTTTTATTTATATTATCCTCTCATATTAGAATTAGCTATTTGTACTATCCGTACCTAACCGTATATTAAGCTACTGCAAAAATAAATATTAATTTCATGACACCTATACTTTTTCACACACCTATGTAATGATCTGCTAAATTAAATGGTTCAATTAAAATTGCTGAATGAACATCATGGTTTCTATAAAGGTCGTTCAACAACGACCAATCTAGGAATAATTCAAAACTTTTTAATAACTAATATAGAAGAAGGACCACAGGTAGATATGATTTATCTAGACCTATCAAAAGCTTTTGAGTGTGTGCCACTCGCTACTTCTGCAGATGGAATACATGATGTATATCTCTGTTGGATCAAATCTTAGAGGATTGCAAACAGTATGTACAGTTATGTGGTATCACATCCTCAGATATAAATGTGTTGTCAGGGGTATTCCAAGGTTCACATCTTGGTCCTATCCTCTTTTTGCTATTTATTAACGATGTAGTGTCTATTTTCAGATACTGTAGATGCCTTTTGTATGCAGATGACCAAAAGATATACACTGTTGTTAAATATCTACAGCATTGTTTGAATATTCAGGATGACCTGAATGCACTAACTACATGGCGTAATGAAAATAATCTAAAACTAAATATTTCTAAATGCAAGGTAATGCATTTTTATAGAACAAAACAGCCACTGATATATATCTACAGAATGGGAGAAAATGAATTCGAATCTGTCGATTTAATGATTGATTTGAGAATAACTTTTGATCGTGGTCTCACCTTCAATGCACATATAGATAACATTACTCTGAAAGGTTTCAGAATACTGGGCTTCATTCGACGAAAGTGTGAAACTCTTTGTGATACCCGGGCGATAACAGCTGTTTACAACAATTTGGTGTGAAGTGTCTTGGAATATAACTGTGTTATATGGTCAGCATTATATGAATGTCACAAACGTAGAATAGAGAGGGTGAAAATACTTTTTAGAAGCTTTTTCTTTATAAATCCTGTTTTCCATATAAACATTTAATATATAATACTCGGCTAAAGTTAACTAGTATTGAAAGTTTACAGTTGCACAGGGAAAAGCCATGTTCTTCTTTTTACTTAAATTATTAAATTGTATTATAGATTCAGAATGCCTACTATCAGAGATCACATTTAGATTATCAATTCATAGAACACGTTCTACTCAGATTTTACAGTAGCGTCAACGTCGAACTAATTATGGTTACACGAAGTTTACAAATAGATTGGCCACTAATCTGAATAGAATTGCCACACAGTTTCCGGAACTGAATATATTCAATGTATCAGTTACTGTTTTTTTTAAAAAGCATGTTAATAATCTATTTCATATCATCTTAAATGATTTGCACTAAACATTTTTCTATTGTATATGTATATACCATTTGGCCATTTCAAATGGACCTGCACCTTGCCGAATTTCTAAATTGCTAGAACAGGTGAAATGGCTTGTGTTCTAATGAGCTAAAGAGCCAAACTACAGGTCCAACCAAAGTAGTAGGGTCGTTAGTGAGGAACCAGACTAAGACAGGTCCCCGAAAGAGGGCAGCGGCTCTTTCGGTACTTAGATTGGCAGAGACCATAGGGATCGGTATGGCAGTCTAAGACACACTACCGCGATGTGGAAGGCAACGGAAACCACCACATTATCTCCCAAGTACACAGCGTACTTAAATTGTAACAAACATGATGGCATTCTCTGGGGTAAAAGATTCCGGAGTTAAAATAGTCCCCATTCGGATCTCCGGGAGGAGACTACTTGGGAGGATGCGATCGGAAAGTTAAAAATAAGAGTCGGGAACATTCTGCAAGTCGGAGCGTGGAATGTTAGAAGTATGAAGCAAGTAGGTAAGCTAGAGAACCTAAAAATCGAAATGAATAGGTTATCACTAGACATAGTAGGGATCAGCGAAGTTCGGTGGCCAGAGGCGGGGGATTTTTGGAGTGGAGACTTCAGGGTAATTCATACAGGAGCAGAGGAAGGAAATTTGGGTGTGGGAATAGTTATGCGGAAAAAGATAGGATACTATGTAGAAAATTACTTACAAAAGAACGAAAGAGTACTCATGGATTAGAATCTAAACCGGTAAACACAGTAATAATACAAGTATACATGCCCACCTCTAACTACAGTGATGAAAAGGTAGAAGCCATCTACAAAGATATCGAAGACATATTAAGACACGTAAAAGGACATGAAAAATTAATAATTTCGGGGGATTTTAATGCGGTGGTAGGTGAGGGAAGGGAAGGAGCGATAGTAGGTTTATTTAGTTTAGGTACAAGAAACGACAGAGGAAATAGGCTGGTAGAATTTTGCGACAATAACAATTTAATCATTACAAACACATTATTTCAACATCATGCTAGAAGACGATATACGTGGAAGATGCCAGGAGATATAGGAAGATATCAAATAGATTACATTCTTGTTAGACAACGGTTTAGGAATCAGGTAAAAGACTGTAGAAGCTACCCAGAAGCAGATATAGACACTGACCACAACATCGTAATTATGAAGGCCACACTTAAATTTAATTTGAAAAAAAGAGACGGAAAAAGGCACTTGGACCTACAGAAACTAAAAGATAAAGATATTTAAGAAAGATTTGAAAAAAGGTCAAATGAATTGCTCAAAGATATCGGGAAAATATCTGATACTAAGGAAGTAGAAACAGAATGGAATAACATTAAATCCAGTCTAGACATGGCGGCCAGAGATATTCTGGGGTATACACAAAAAGAAAATAAGAAACCATGGGTAACAAAGAATATCATGAATTTAATAGAAGAAAGACGAAAATACAAAAATATATCAGACGAAACAGCAAAACAGAGATACAAAGCCATAAAATGGAAAATTATTTGAAAATGCAGGAAAGTTAAAGAACAATGGATTGATGAAAAGTGCAAAGAGGTACAAACGAAAATGAAAATAAAAAAAGACAGACGAAGCATACAAATTAATTAGAATGAATTTTAGGGATATAAAACCGTATAGCAAAAATATACGGGACACACAAGGAAACGTCATCATAGAAAATGTAGAGAAAGTGGGTAGATGACAAGAATATATAGGGAATTTATATGCAGGAGAGGAACTAACTGCATTAGAACAGGAATCAGACATTGAAAATGATGACTTGGGATATCCTATACTTAGAGATGAGATTGAATTAGCATTAAAGGGTCTGAAAAATGGTAAGGCGCCGGGTAAAGATAAGGTGCAAGCAGAAACTCTAAAAGTCGCTGGACAAGCAGTAACAGAACGTCTCTTCCAACTTGTAAGCTATATGTATGAGACAGGCGAGATACCCAAAGATTTCAAACGTAGCATCATAGTAACTATACCAAAAAAGAAAGGCACGGATAGATGTGAAAATTTTCGAACAATAAGTTTGACAGCACACGTGTCAAAAATATTAACTAGAATTGTGCAAAGACGAATGGAAAAACGGGCGGAAGAAATACTAGGAGAAGACCAATTTGGGTTTAGGTTAAACAGGGGAACATTGGAGGCTATTTTAGCTCTGAGAGTGATAATGGAGAAAACAATAGAAAAAGGGGAAAACGTGTATATAGGGTTTGTAGACCTGGAAAAAGCATTCGACAATGTAAAATGGAAAAAAAAGTTTGAAATACTCAAAAAGATTGGAATGAGTTATAGGGATAGACGAATAGTACATAGTTTATACAAAGAGCAAACAGCAGTAATAGAATTGGAGCAGGAACGTAGAGAAGTAAATATTAGGAAAGCGGTGAGACGGGGATGTGCCCTATCCCCATTGATTTTTAACTTGTACATAGAAGAGGCAATGAATACTGTTAATTGCAGGAAGACATTTGGAATTACTATGCAGGGACAAAAAATTGATATGCTTAGATTTGCAGATGATATAGCGGTAGTAGCGTCTAGCAAGGAAGAGTTAGAAGCTGCTCTTAATGAAATGGAAATGGTTCTAACAGAGAGATACGGTATGAAGATTAACAAAACTAAAGTTCTAGTATGCAAAGGTGGGGAAAATAAATCAAAAACAAGAATACAAGTATGTAACACGAACTTATAAGAAGTTAAGGATTTCAGCTACCTAGGAAGCCAAATAACGCAAGATGGGAAAAGCACAAAAGATATAAAACAAAGATTAGCACAAGGTCGTGCTATATTTAACAAGAAAAAGCAACTACTGTGCTCAAAGACCACAAATATAAAAACAAGGAAAAGATTGCTTAAAACATATATGTGGAGCACAGCACTGTACGGCTGTGAAGCCTGGACAGTAGGATAAGCGGACAAGAAAAAGGTAGAAGCCTTTGAAATGTGGTGCTACAGACGTATGATGAAGATATCATGGACAGACAAAGTTAAGAACAAAGAGGTACTAAAAATGGTAGGGGAAGAAAGAAATATGTGGAAAACGGTAAAAAAGAGGAGAGATAGGATGATAGGCCACATACTACAGCATGAGGGAATAGTGCGGAATATATTAGAAGCAGAAATAGGAAAAAAGAGAAAAAGAGGCAGACCTAGGTTAGACTACTGCGCACAGATAGCAAAAGATGTAGGCTGTAGGGGTTTCAGGGAGATGTGTAGGCTAGCCCAGAATAGAAATCAATGGAGGTACGCATCCAACCAATCCCAAGATGGATAAACTAATGACGAAAAAATAATTGTGTTTAAACATGATGATTATTATAAGTAACTACAAGAATTGGTTGGGCAATATTCTCGAATAATGTTAAGTGTGTGAAAGGATTTACTGGAAAACCATTATTTCGGCAAATGTCTAAGTTTTGGGGGATATTGGTAGCCACAGGTTGCTTAACCCCCTTCACTGAATCTCGGTGAAATAGGGAATAAAATTAGAAAACAATAGAAGGGGAACGAGCTGTATACACATGCTGTGTGAGAATTTCAGGGAACTATGTAGGCTAGCTCAGAATATAAATAAGTGCAGGTACGTGTCCAACCAGTTTTGAGACGGAAAACCTAATGACGAAAAAATAAGCACAGATAAATCTGATGATTAGTATAAACAAGTAGTTGTTGGTTGCGAAATATCTGCAACTAATGTTGACTGTGCGAAAAGATATATTGGAAAATATATTAAATCGGTAAATGATTAAGTGTTGGGGGAACTTGGCAGCCACAGGCTGCTTACCTCCCTTCACAACCACTGAAGGTCGGAGAAATAGGGTATATAATTGTAAAACAATAGAAGGTGACCGAACTGCATCTAACAAGAAAGAACCACGCCTGTGAGGAAAAACAACAAACATAGAACAAGAAGAAAATTGTTGAAAGCATATATGTGGAGCACAGCACAGTATGCCTATAAAATACGGGCAGTCTGAAACGCAGACAGAAAAACGGTAGCAGCCTTTTGAAATGCTGTGCTTCAGATGTATGAGGACGATAGCATGAACAGACAAAGATAATAACAAATAGGTTATAGAAATAGTAGGGGAACAACGATATCTGGAGAAAAAGATAAGAGAAATAGAAAGGCAGAATACGTTCTAATGCTTTTTTGGGGAATAGTATGGGATATATTACAAGCAGAGATAGGAAAAAATAGGAAGATGTAGACCTAGATCAGATAGTGATAGATGCAGACTGTGCAAATTTCGGGGAAATCTGTAGGTTAGTTCAGAATAGGAAACAATGATTGTACGCATCTAATCAGTTCCAGGACTGAAGACCTAATGATGATGATACCATTTGGGATTAGCGTGTTGTTGTATTATATTGTAAATAAATAAAACGTAAAATTCAGTCAAGTAGAGCTTGGACATATCCAGGGTGGGTTCTAAATTAGCTCTCAAGATCTCCTAACGACTGTTTAGTTAAAAACAAAAACAAAAGGACAATTTAGATTCACAAACATTATTATTATTATAAGCTTTATTGGGTTAAAATTAAAAAAAAAACATATAAAGTAAACAAATAGTATAAACAAACATACAAAACAAATTAATCCTTAATAAAAAGAAAGAAAAGCCAATAGATGGAGTTCCTGTATAAAACAGTTTGTCAACCCTACCCAAAAAGATAAAATACAAGTATAATAAAATGTATCATACATAATGAATGTAATTATAAATTACTCTGATTTAAAAACAATAGTTCCTTAAGCTTAACTCGGAAATTGTAAATTGTGTTACTTTCTATAAACAGGTGGGGCCATTTGTTAAGAATACTAACAGCGGTATATTCAAAACTTTTTTTATATTTCGTTGTAGTATGTTTGCTGATATTGTAGGTGTCTTGTCTTACTTGCCGGTTATGTATAAGAGAACGTTTACATAACAAACTAGATAAATAAGGTGGAATATGACTACTTAAAATTTTGTACAATGTGCAGGAGTATAACAGACAAAAGCGATATTTCAACTTTAAAATATTTGCATCAATGTAGTGTGGTGTAATATGTTCACTCCTATTTACATTGTAAGCATAGCGAAAACAGCAGTTCTGAAGAATTTGTAACTTATTTTTAAAACACGAGGTCAGGTGATAATAGTATACTCCACAACAGTAGTCTATGTTACTTAGTACTAAGGAATTAATGAGGTACCACTTAATAGATTTTGGCAAGATGTACTTAAATTGGTATAAGGTTTTAAGTTTAACATAACATAGTGATGATTTTTTAAGTACATGCGTTTGGAAGTTTAAGTTGCAGTCCAAATAAACACCCAGGTTTTTCACATACTCTGAGAACACCAGATTGACCCCATCAACACAAACACTGTTGGTTAGCACAGAAAAAGATTTTTGACGTAAAGCACTTGTACCAACACACATCAACAGAGATTTAGATCCATTAAGTAGGAGGCCATGGTTTTTTGACCAGGCAGAAATTGCTGAAAGATTAAAGTTTAGCAGTTTTACAGTGTGATTTATTTTTAATGGATCACATGACATATAGTACTGAGTATCGTTAGCATAGAAATGTACGATACAATCTGTAGTCAGTTTAGACACTAGATCAGATGTAAAAAGTGCAAATAGAAGCGGCCCTAAAACACTACCTTGAGGAACACCTTGTCTGAGAACAACTTCGCTTGATATTTGATTATTTACTTGCACAACTTGAGTTCTATTATACAGATAGTTTGAGAACCATCTTATGACCGTATGGCCACATCCATAAAAATGTAGCTTTGCAATTAATAGCTCATGATGAATAGTATCAAAGGCCTTACTGAAGTCAAGTAAAACTAATAATGATATTTGTGAATTGTCTATAGCCACTGTTAGATCATTCACTATCTTCATAAGAGCAGTTGAAGTACTGTAGCCTGTTCTAAATCCTGACTGGGTAACAGGTAGCAAATTATGAGTATTAATATGCGACAGTATCTGTTTGTATACAATTTTTTCAATAAGTTTGGAAAGTGTAGGCAAAATACTGATAGGTCGTAATGGTGTCATCGATGTGGCCTTATTCGTTTTAGCTAAAGGATTTACAATGGACTTTTTCCATATCAAGGGTACTTCACCGTATCTTAGGGAATAGTTTATTATGTGTAGCAATGCAGTTTTACAGAACGGATAAGCAATCTGAAGCATGTTTAAGTTAATATCGTCTGCTCAGACTGCATTAGATTTTAATTGATGCAGAGTGGTCTGTAACTCTTCATTAGTAATTTCAGTAAATTCAAAATTATTATGGACATTTTTATGAACATTATCTCTAAAAAAGGAAATTAGTTCATTGTTGACATTAGACCTCGGCACCATTGTAGAAAAGAAGTTATTTATAAATTCAGCATTCATAATGGCTGGATCAATCTCATTGATTTTCCTTGTGTGGATATTCCAGATTTCAAACTTCGACCACATCTTTTTAGGGTTATTTTTAAATGTATGTATCTGCTGCTGAATATAACAACACTTTTCTTGCTTTATTGCAAATGTCAAATAATTTTTCAGATTTCGATAGTATTGTTTATAAGAGTCTAATTTAGTTAGCTTAAATTTCTTAAAAGCTTTATTTTTAAGAGTAATAATTTGCTTAATAGTTTCAGTAATGTATGGCTTTGGGAGCTTTTTAATAAAGATAGTCTTATAAGGAGCATGCATATCAAACAGCATAACTAAAGCTGAATTTAAAAAATTACTTTATCATCTAAGCAATGAAGATTGCTCATATTATCCCAGGGTATTCTGCATGCATCGCTAGCAAATACGTCTGTGTTGAGTCGAAAATCACAGAATGTAATTAACTTTGGTCGAGGTTTTATAATTTCACAATTAAAGTAGCAGTACACAAGACAATGATCTGACAAATTTTCAGTATCAAGAGTTTCATATTCAAGTAGCTTCAGGTTGTTACTAACACATATTACATCGATTAAGGTGAATGATAAGTCCGTTATCCGAGTTGGTTCACTAATAATTTGGCGTAGATTGAAGGATTGCAAAATATTATTAAAGTAAGTACGTTTATGGTCAGCTGCCAAAAAGTTCACATTAGCATCTCCAGTTAATATAACTTCATCCACTGTAGCAGCTAGATTTGCTAATACAGTTTCCAGATTATCTAAGGTGGTTATAGGTACATTTGGAGGTCTATAGATAACACCAATAGCGATTTTAAGTTTATCAATAGTCACACTTATCCAAAGTTGTTCCAGTTGTGTGTTTAAAAGATAATCAGTAGCGAGAGTGCGAAATCTCAGGTTTTGTTTAACATAGAAAGCTACTCCTCCACCACGGTTTGTACGATCAGCACGCACAATTTCCCACCCAGGTATACTAATGCAATTTGAGGGAATGTCGGGGGTTAACCATGTTTCTGACAAAGCAATAATAGAAAAATTGAGATTATCAATGTAGTCAATAAATGAACTAAAGTTAGATAGTAAAGAGCGAATATTGATATGGCACACTGACAGTTTGTGATCATGAATTATGGTTCTACGTCCAGGAGTTATTTTGATAAAAAATGTTCTGCATTAGAGGAGTAATCAATTGTACTTCTTTTTTGTTCTACCTTTTTTTTTGTAAACAGGACAATCTCTATCCCAAGCTGCATGCTCAACATCAATGTCTAGTTTTTGATTCTTTACCATGCCAATGCAGTTAACACATCTATATTTAGTTACTTGATATTCAGTGTATTTGTGATTGCCAGCACATTTAGGACAGCTCAGACATTGGGTACATTTGTCGGCTTTATGATTGAAGCCATTACACTTGTAACATCGCGTTAGATTGACATCTTCATAAACGTTACATCTAACCCAACCTACATTGAGTTTCTGTTGTTTTATAATTTCAAAAAATGTTTTACCATCGGTTTCAAGTTTTATGGATCGTTTAATGCCAGATTGTGTGGTTTTTTCAATCTTATTTACTACTTTAAGATAAACATTGTCACGTAGGATGTTGTTTTGTGTTTTTAAAGTTGCCAATAATTTATCTTCATTCCAATTTTCCTATAGTCCTGTAACCATTATTGTTGGCACTCCTTTTTTTTAATACACTGATTACATAGTTTTTACCTAATTTATTAATAGCTTCAGTTCTTAATTTATCAGATTCACTTAGATTTTTACAATCCACTATGATGCCTCCTTTAGATGCTTTACGTATTCCTGTGACAGCTATATTACTAGGGTCAACTTGCGACTTAATTGCAGTTTTAGTTATAATTTAGTTATAATTATAACAACAGATTCTTTTTTTTTGTTTCAGTACACTGCTATAGCTGACATGATTCAATTCTGATTGTGGTTGTATTTCTCTAGTTGCCTTAATTTCTTGTTTAATTTCATCAAGTGGTCTTTTAAAGGTACATTCAAGCGTATTTTACCTATCCTTGAGGGAATGTTCAGCATTTCTTGCATCATTACAACCTGAACAGTAAAATTTTAGTACACGCTTTTTGAGTTGCATGCACCTAATTTCAGATGAGGATACCCCAGAACAATCGTTGCATATCCATTTATTACAGCCATCTTATTGGTCATCAGATTCAGTGCATATTATACAATTGCTCATGTTAGTATTGCATAATCAAATTCAATTACTCCTTAATCAATTAGTAGTATTATGCAACTAAAGTTTCAATTATACCAAAGTCCAGTCCTGCATTAAAATATAATGGTGTTGTTATTCCAAGAAATGTGAAAGCAGATAACAAATGACAACAAACCACTTATCACTTTAAAAGTACATTAATTGATAGATAACAATTATTATTCTTCAATATTATTCACTTGTAGTACAGCAAAATGCCTATTTATCATCCCTTTTTTAGTTTTATGGTTGCAAGATTTATTATGGTCAAAAGGTCCTGCAATTAGCTATTTGCTGCTATCAAACTTAATGAATTACCATTAAATTTACATAAAATTTTTAGTAAAACTTGGAGCTGAATAAAACACATCTATACACTTGAACTACACTTATATTGACATGAGCCTTAGATTCATAAACACAAATACCTACTGTCAGTTGAGTGATTCTCCCAGCAGCAGCCTCTTTCTGCACCTAAATCTTGCTATTCAACAAAGTGCTACGTACTATCATCTTTACAATAATTAAAATGCTTTGGTAGACATTAATTGCACATGTTATATTCGAATCAAATTTAACTGTTATAACAAGAAGTGACAGTTGGTATAATATTATTTACAAAACATCAAAAAATCCTAATCTCTTGGCAAAAAAAATATTGGCGAGTGCGAAAATTTAACTAATTAAGAAGGCGGAATGCAAGTTTATATAAACGGATATTTGATAAGATACGAAAGGAATGTTCTATAGGAAAGAGCCACCCAATATGACTTGGGATGCGAGGGATGTAACAATAGTGCGTGTCACAATTGTGTACACACCACAAGCGGGTTTTTCTATGACAAATGTACACTGTAACCGAAACGAAAACTTGCGAGTTTTCGAAAGAAGTGCACTGATGTTCAATTTACAACGACCGAACGAAAAGTCTGAAAGATTTATGTGTAGAATGATGCGCGTAAACGAGCTACCAACCCGCACCCACTCTAATGCCCTATTGTTTGAGGAAACAGGTAAAAGTATAAAGATTTAGGGACAAAACATACTGCCCACCAAAATTACCAAAAATTACTAATTTTCTAACTATACTATGAATTACATATATATGCAAAACAAAAGCAATGAAATTAAGCTTATACAGATTGCAACGTGCACAAAAGATATCTATATACAAAAAAAATTAAAACTAATACATTATTGTGTAGGCAGGGCACAGAGCTTTACCATTGGTGTTTTGTATCGGCCAGAAGTAGTGTAAATTGTTGCAACACGTGCAATGTTATCACAACCTGGGTGTACAGCGACAATTCTACCCAGTTTCCAATGTAACGGGGGAGTATTGTCCCCCTTTTGTTGTGTACTAAGCTTCACTTCGGAACGCATCCTAACGTGAGATTAGGCGGCAATTTTGGGGTTAAGTACATTAGTCAATGGTGCACACGAATTGTAGAATTGTTAATAAATGTATATGCTTATGTCTTCTTTTTACGGCTACACCTTGCAACATATCAGTGGCGACGAGATAAACAATTTAAATTAGTCAAATTACCGGTAAGCGTAATTAATCCGTATAATTGCGTATGTAAAATCGTTAAAGTCGATGTCATTGACCCGCGGTCGTAAAAGTGCATCCAAGTCGAAGTCAAAGTCCTAAAACTGTGAAAATGCCGAATACCACAGAAACTACAATCGTAAGGTCAAATGCATATACAGGTGTCTTAATTGGTAGCATCGAACCATATGACGGCAGTATTGATATTACTACTTATCTAGAAAGAATGGACAATTATTTTAGTTGTAACAACATTACATCAACAGATCAAAGGCAAGTGCCATTATTTTTAACAATGATTGGTGCTAAAACGTACAGCATCATAAAAGATTTGTTGTGTCCTAACCCACCTATTCAAAAACTTATGAAGAATTAAAGTTTACGTTAAAGGATCATTTTAGTCCTAAGAAGCTCGTTATAGCAGAACGATATAAATTTTATCAAGCACGTCAGGAACCAGGTGAATCAATCACTAAATTTATTGTCAAAATGCGTAATCTATCGGGAACATGTGAGTTTGGAAATTTTTACCACAAGCTCTGCGTGATAAACTTGTTTGTGGATTAGCATCTGAAGCTATTAAACGGAAACTTCTATCAGAAGATAATTTAGATTACGATAAAGCAGTTAAAGTCGCCTTAACGATGGAATTGTCTGAAACCCAAACTAAATTATTAGAGTCGTCGCAAGAAATACACAAAATATATAAAATCAAGGTGCTATAAAAACAATTCACTAGTCCGCAGCAGCTAGAACCAAGGAAAGTCCAAAAGTCAGTTGAAAGAGGTAGAACTTCTTTTAATAAGTGTTACCGCTATGGCAGGAACCACAATCCACACAAATGTCCAGCAGTGAACTGGGAATGTTTTCATGCAATCGCAGGGGCATACTTCCAAGGTATGTAGGTCATCCAATCGTCCCAGTCGTACAGTCAATTATGAGGAGATCAACACCCAGAATATAGATAACGATAACGAAGAGGGTGAAGATGTCGAAAAACAGATGAGTAAAATTTTTATCAATAATGTTTGTAGTAAAAATAGTAATGATGCATTAGTCTTGCAAGTCCACATACAGGATAAATCAATTAAAATGGAAGTAGATACTGGTGCTAGTGTATCTGTAATGTCTGAAAAGATTTCCTAAGTAATTTTGTTAATCGTAAACTTAATCAATGTCCTTTTAGTATTAATACTATTGCAGGAAGTCAGTTAGAAGTCAAGGGACAAACGTTAGTAAATGTTAAATTTAAAAATATAACAACTAACTTACCATTAGTAGTAGCTAGGTCAAATACAAAATTCTTACCTCTATTAGGTCGTAACTGGCTTAATCAATTAATACCTAATTGGCAGTCTTGTCTTGTGCCAGTAGAGGAGGTTGGTTTTGTGGATCTACAGTCACAGAACGTCACACCAACAGTCAGGTCCCTAGAAAAAGACTTTTCAACAGTCTTTGATGGTGATGTTAGTCAACCTATAACAAATTTTAAAGCGTCTATAGTATTGAAACCACAGTCCGTGTTGTCAATTCATAAACCTTATAGCGTACCTTATGCTATTAAACCACAAGTCGAAGCTGAACTAAAACGTTTAGTCGAATGCAAAATTTTAGAACCAGTCAAGCATAGTAGAATGGCTAGTCCAATAGTTATTGCACCAAAAAATCAGGAGGATTCGTATATGTACGGATTTTAAGAAGTCATTAAACCCGTATGTTGAAACCGAACATTATCCATTACCACTTGTTGAAGATGTTTTGCAGTCTTGCAAAGATGGAAAAGTTTTTGCTGTCATTGATTTGTCTAACGCATTTAATCAATTACCCATATCTAAAGAATGTGAAGATCTTGTCACAGTAAATACACATTTAGGTCTATTTAGATACAAACGTTTACCTTATGGTATTACAACAGCTCCGTCTATTTTCCAATTCACTATGGATCAAGTCTTACACGGATTGGAAAACTGTAGCTGTTATATCGATGATATAATTATCGCTGGGAAAGATCTGGTGGAACTTGACAAAAATGTTCGTCTTGTATTGGAACGTCTAAAGAAATACAATATTAAAATAAACAAAATAAAAGTCAATTCTATAAAAATGAAGTCGAATTTTAGGTTTTGTCATAACAGGTCAAGGCTTACGACCATTGCAGTCCAAGGTAAGTGCCATTCAAGAGGCACCTATTCCCAAAAATGTACAGCAGTTAAAAGCATTTTTAGGATTGATAAATTTCTATTCAAAATTTCTACCAAATTTGTCAATGATACTAAAACCGTTGTACACCCTGTTACAAAAAAATGTTATATTTACATGGTCAGATGCTTGCAATGAAGCATTTCAAAATAGTAAGAATATGATTAATAATAATTCCCTACTAGCCTTATTTGATAACAACAAGGAAACATTCATCACAGTAGATTCATCGTCATACGGCCTAGGAGCCGTATTAAGTCAGAATCATGATGGAGTTGAAAGACCTGTATGCTTTGCTTCATGTACCCTAAATCCAGCAGAAATAAATTATCCCCAAGTCCAAAAGGAAGCCTTAGCTGTAATTTATGCAGTTCGTAAGTTCCACAAATATTTATACGGAAGAAAATTTGTGATTAGAACGGATCACAAACCTTTAGAATCTATATTTGCGAATAACAAACCTATACCTACGTTGGCTCACAGTCGAATTCAACGTTGGGCCTTAATACTAAGTGCTTATGATTATATAATAAAGTACAAAAAGGTTCGAAATTGCTAATGCAGATGGATTGTCCCGTTTACCATTGCCCGAAGGAACAAATGATTATATTTTTATTTTAATCACTCCGAATACTTACCCATACTACCGGAAGAAATCGCTAAAGAAACAAAAAAGATCAAGTCTTGTGTACAATAGTCGAATTAATCAAACATGGATTTCCAGAAAATGGTGATAACATCTATAAACCTTACTTTTCTCGTAGAAACGAATTGAGTCTTGAGAGTGAATGTGTCACTTGGGGAAATAGAGTCGTTATTCCAAACAGTCTGAGATCTCGAGTTCTTGAACTTCTTCACGAAGGTCATCCAGGTGTCGTTCGGATGAAAGCTCGAGCACGTTCTGTCTTATGGTGGCCAAAGATTGATCAAAATATTGAAGAACATGTAGAGCAGTGTGAACCATGTCAACGTTACAATGCACATAACATAAATGAAAATATTCATTCATGGCCTAAAAGTTCCAAGAATTGGGACCGAGTGCATATGGACTTTTAAGCTCGAAAATACAAACTTCTTATTAATCATGGACAGTACAACAAAGTGGATAGATCTATATATTATGCGCAGCACCAACGCTCATGCCACTATTAGAAAATTGAGGCATTCGTTTGCTAATTGGGGTTTACCACGATTGTTAGTAGCAGATAACGGTCCGCCGTTTGATAGTCAGGAATTACAAAACTTTTGTAAGTCAAATGCAATAACATTAGTAAATACACCTCCTTACCACCCTCAATCTAATGGTAATGCAGAAAAGGGAGTTAATGTCTCTAAAAACATATTAAAGAAATGTTTACTAGAAAATTTACAACTTCATAGCAATTTGGATATTCAACATATTGTTGATAATTTTTTGTTCAATTATAGGAATACACCTACAACTACTACTAAAGTATCTCCTGCTGAAGGGATGTTAATAAGACTTCCAAGAACTAAAATAACTATTTTGAAACCAGAGAGGTTCAAATAGAGAAACAGAAGTTGATGCTGGAAAAAAAAATAATGACAAAGGCATTTGTTATTATACCGATAGGGAAGCCGTACTAGTTTATAATAAGTTAGGCAAGATCTGGGAACCCGGAAAAATAATGAAACAATTGAGTTATGTAACTTATCTTGTAATGGTACACAGTAACGTGAAGATGGTTCATGTCGACTACCTGAAACGAAACAGATGTCGAACGATTGAAGATAAACTACCTCCGGTCATCACCCTAGATGAAGATAGCTCACCTATTAGTTATCAGTTGCCAATCTTAGCTGATGGTGTGACAGGAGTGACTGTGGATGATGCAAACAAACCCGATCCACGCTCTAACCTAGAGGCTAAAACGTCTCCAATTAAATCACCTATAAAGGTCCCCTCGCCAGCTCTGAGGAGATCTGATAGAGTTAAGAAGCCAATAGTTAAATTAGATTTATAACTTGCCTGATGAAATATTTTGCTTATTATGTAACTATGTCTTAATGTAAGTAAGGGGGAGTGTTGTGTACTAAGCTTCACTTCGGAACGCATCCTAACGTGAGATTAGGCGGCAATTTTGGGGTTAAGTACATTAGTCAATGGTGCACACGAATTGTAGAATTGTTAATAAATGTATATGCTTATGTCTTCTTTTTACGGCTACACCTTGCAACATATCACCTTTATGAGTACTAAGGTACCAATAGTTGAAAATTCGAGAGCGTGCGTTTGTTCCAATGGCTACATTGGTATACATTATGGAGGTATTCATTGTGCCAACGCTTCCAAAAATCATGGTGAAAGTGCTGAATTAACTGCCATCTACACAATCTAGAAATTTGCAAGTGACTCAAATATGCACGTGGAGATGCGGCCAATGGCTCGAGCGTTACAAAATGTCCAGGTAAACGAACAATTAGATCATTAGGGTCCGTTGATATGCTAAAAAGAGGATACGAGTTGAGTAATGCCTCGACCTGTATACAAACAGTATTGAATTCCTTGTAGGTAAGGATTTGCATGCCTATAACCCGAGGAAGGTGAGTTTTAACGGCCTTAATAACACTCTCTACTAATTCCGAAAAATGACGTGCGAAAGAAGGGTGAAACCTCCAAGTAATTGCTTCACTCTACATGGCTTTCTGCATATGTGAAATGAGCTTTTTGTTGGCTATGACAAAGTTAGTGCCATTGTCACAGATGACCTGAGAACAGCAACCACGATGTGAAATGAAGCGATGTAACGTGGCTAGAAAAGACTATGTTGTTAAATCCAAAGCTACTTCAATATGAAGGGTCTTGGTTGCACGACAAACAAAAAGACATATGTAGACCTTTCGAGTTGTCCACCATAGTAGACTGCGACTACACTAAATGGCTTAACTTCTGTAACTCGTGTAGAAGGCAAGTTGCCCACTGTAGGAACACATGTTATTGGGCGTAAACAAAAACAATGGTTACATTTTGATAAATAGTGCCTAATCGATCGTTTGGCGGACAATATCCAACATTTTTGTTCAAGTAAATACATGGTAGTATTAACTCCGGCATATAAATGATCCTGATGAAAATCAAAAGTTCCGATAATCAATGCTTGCTTGGTAAAAGTGCAGGATTTTGGTGTCGAGCGGTAAGGCTGAATGCAGGTAGCTCCGTGGCCTAGTGGTATGTGTGTGACTACTACGCCCAAGATCCCAGGTTCGAATTCCGACACGGTCCACTTTAAAAATATTAGGCAAGCATTTTTCTCAAAATTACACCCTTGTTTGGATGAGAGGTAAAATGGAGGTCCCGTGTGTGAGTGTTGTCACCGCATGTTAAAGATCCCTACCTTGCTTAGAACAACAAGAGTTTGGCAAAATTCCAAATTTTCCAGGTAAAAAAAACTCGCTTCCTGGCCAATGTAGTACCTTCGGGTTGAGCATTGAAAAATCACATGTAAGGTAAGGATGAATGCAACAAACGACCACCAATCCGAAATATCCCATCCTTGTTTAAAAATAGAGAAAGTTTTCGAAAGGGTTTGGAACATGAAAATCCCCTCTTGATGCATTCTATTTCAGCCTTAAATATGGCAGATTGAACATCTATGACAATGAATAATAAAACTCGATATAATTTTAATTCCACAAAAGCATCTGAAAATTTAGGCGTTTTATGAAGATTATTTTTAAAGCGAAGGCAATATCATAAAATACGTTGAATTTTGCCTAGTGAAGAAAACTGACTGAGAAGCGAATCACTGATTGACGGTAACACTTACGAAACAAATGTTAAAATTCTTTCTTCCCCTGTGGTGCCACTAGATGAAGAAACTAAAAATGTTGTAGAAGATCATATATCGGACGATAATTGAAGGCATGATGGCTCCACCCACCATAAGGAGCATGCGACTAGCTCTTGAGGCAATAAACCTCTAGAAACTAGGTCTGCTAGGTTATCAGCTGAATGAATTGATGCCAACAATCCAGGAAAACTCATTCCTGAATGTGAGTGATCCTGTTAGCTACGAATGTTTTCCACTTGTGTGGCAAAGAACAAATCCATGATAGGACGACTGTGGAATCACTCCATGCGAAGATTTAGGTAATAGGTACACGATGTTGACAAGTTTGTAAAATAAACTCTACTAAGTCTGAAAGAAATACTGCGGCACATTACTCTAATCAAGGAATAGAGATGCGTTTGAGTGGTGCAACCTTGGACTTGACCATGATAAAGGATGTAGATACTTTTCCTTCTTGATCTACAAATCTAAAATAAACAAGTGCAAAATAGCCTAGTTCCGAGGCATCGCAAAATGCATGAAGTTGACAAAGAGAAAATGCGGAAAGTCTAAAACATCTAGGTATATTGATTCCAGACAATTGCGAGAGAGAATCTTTGTAGTTTTTCCATTGGGTGTAAACATTTTCTGGAGGTGTAGAATCCCAATCTAAGCCTAATACCCACAGATACTGAATGCGATGTTTGGCGAAGAACGTTAAAGGAGATAAAAAAACCTAAGGGGTCATAGATACGGGTCCCCTCTGAAAGAATGGTTCGCTCTGTACAGGGTGAGTCAATTGCCATGACCTTAAAAAAATATGTCTATATTAGAATCCCATTGAAGGTCTAAAATTTTGACAACTGAATCGATATCAAAACTCGGAGGATTTGACCGAACAAGTTCTATTGAGATGCCTTCTAAAATTATACTATTATTAGCTACACACTTGTGTAATTCGAAACAACCTAACTGTAACAAAGTAATAAACTGCTGGCATAATTCCAAGACCGTCGAAAGATCTGAACCACCACAGACTAGACCATCGACATATAAATTTGATTATAGTGCTTACGAAGCAAGTGGAAATTAATGTTTACCTTCATTGGCCAATTGAAGCAGGCAGCGAATTGCGATGAAAAGACTAGACGAAACCCCATAAGTCACCATATTGAGGCGATATGTACCTACTAGTTCCTCGGGAGTAAGTCTACAATAAATTAATTGATGATTACGATGCGGTTCGCAAACTAAAATTGTCTGAACATCTGGCGAATGTGGCATGTGAAAACAAAAATGTAAATACGAAAATCAAGTAAAATTGCAGCAATGTTTGCTTGAAGTTTCTTCACTAAGTATGCAGTCATTCAGTGAAACATTGTTTTGTGCCTTTGCTGATGCATCAAAAACCACTAGAATACCTTTGTGTCGTTGCTTATTTTGAACACACAATGATGCAGAATAAAAAAATGAATTCGGATCTGATGTATCCGACACCTTTGACATGTGTCCGGATTTCAGATAATATTCATAAAATCAACATACATGTTGCGGACTACAGTTTGACTGGTCAAACTGCGTTCGAGCGGTCGGCTATATCAATCGAACCCTTAAACTGGTCGGGTCCTTGAAAAGTAATCTAACACCAAAGCAATCTGATGGTTCACGAAAATGTGGTTCAACAAATAAATCCTCTGCTTGTTGATCATCGGGAGAAATATTTGCTTTCGAAGGAATTTCTTCCAAATTCCAGAATTTCTTTGTGTTGTCAAGTTAAGATTCTGTAGATATAAAAAATGAGTGAACTGGTGCAGGTGTGGACACGGTTCCTAATAAAGCATAATCAAATACTGTATTTATACCTGCTGGATGAACACCATCGCCAAAAATATAACCATCTTTGATAATATGTGAAAACATGTCTGCCCCTAACAATATATCAATTGGACCCGGCATAAACCATCGTGGGTCCGCGAATTTCAAATTAGAAAATGATTGCTGGGCAGGCAGCGAAATACTTGGCAAATCTGAACAAATATTAGGTAGAACTATTGCGGAAAATGTAAGTGAAAAATCTGACGATTCCATTGGACGAATTTGATATTGCATGGTTCCATGTGAAGAACCTACAGCAACTTGACCTAATGCTTTAATAAGTGCAGAAGCCTGTTGAAGAGGCAGTCCGAAACGTTTGCACAACGATTAGTAATAAAACTTCATTGACTTACTCTTACATGTTGAAAATTATCCCATTTATCTTTGATCTCAAAAACAACAGCAGTTATCAAAACTGTATGATTAGAATATAAATTGTCTAAGCCTCCAGTCGAAGACATTGAAATTTGTGCAGGTTGTGAATAAGTATTTTCTGTAACATTCTCTGCAAGAGTACGCTGGGAGCAACGTTCGAAAAATGTAACAGTGAATTATGTTTAGCCGAACAGCATCTACATGGAGACGTCGGCGAACTAAGATAATTGATGCACAAACGTGCTGATTTTACAATATTAAAACGTGTTGTAGGTAATTGTAAAAAACTCACGTTTGTAAATTGAACGTGTTATGGTCTTGCAATGGGCACATTTTAATTTTGGAGCTCCACTGTCAGTAGAAGCTAAAAATACTTGAGGGCGTTCCTTAATATTTGTCTATATAGATTTACTAGCAGCACCACTAGCGTTGGAAGAACTAGTCAAAGAATTATTTCCTAATGCACAACATCTGTTTGATAAAAAATGCTTCAAGTCTTCAAAAGTAGGAAATTCCGCATCTGCGAATTTAATTCAAAAGATTTGTGAGTAGGATTGTATACCCTTTGATTTAACCAATTAAAAAGTGTGAATTCCCAAAGATCGGCGTCTTTGTACTGCGAAAGTGCGGTTAAATTTTCATTGAAAGTGTTTAGTAAATTTCGCAATGATTGTACTGAATCACTGTTGTATTTTGGTGCGTTAAAAATTGATTGCCAATACATGGTTGCTAAAACAGTTCATTTTGATATATGGAAAAGAGAGTCTTATATGCGATAAAATAATTATCGGAAGTCAAAGGCAAATGCTTGACAATAGACAAAGGCTCTTTAGACAAGGAACTGATTAAATATTGGAATTTAGCCACGGGCGATAAACTTTCATTATTGTGTATAAGTGCGTTGAATTAATCTATATCGGGAGACCACTCGCTATGCACACCTTGTTACACTTTTTTTTTATATAGTGTATTTACTCTACCTTATAGGCGGCAGAGCCTCAATAAATTATGAGGGGTTCCTGTCTAAGGTTTAAGCCCAGAGTAAATAGGATGAGAAATGGCCTTGAGTATAATAGGACCCTCTAAAGAGATCTTCCAGCCAGCTAAGCTTCTTCAACTTAGGGCAGAGCTATGAGCCAGGGTTGTAGGATGGTATACGATAACAAAAGAATTTTTAATGGACGCCACCATATCTTAATAATAGCTATAATGAGAAACAATCCGAAGATAAGATACGGAAATCTTCGGAAAGAAAAAAAAATATCCTTAACGAGCAAAACATAGAAACATAATACTTACTTGTGACTCTGCAAACTGGAATTGGAACGACGATCTCGTACCATCTGAAAATTTAATCACTTCTTGACATTTTAGAACTAGGGCTACATTAGAGCCTAGTCACTTTATAAAAAAAGAATAATAAATTCCAAAAAGATTAACTAGTCAAGATTATACCTCAAAAAGTTTTTAAACACAATACCAATAACCTGTCCTACTTCACTACAAAAATTTTATAAATATGGTTGCTTGCTTTTATAGAAAAATTATTGTTGACTTCAATGAAAGAAAGCTTTAAAACAACTTATTGCACTTTCTATTGGTTTACAAAAAAAATATATACATCATTTGTACAATTTTTACGTACCGAAGTTTTTTAGATATCTACTTTTAATAATGTATTATATGTATGAATTTTGCAAGAGTAAATTTATTATAGTTCTTTAGGAAAATTGAAGTGTTTTTGTTAATATTCTACAACTTGTGTTTAATACCTAAATAGGATCCTGTTTTGACTTACATATAATTGATTAAATACATTTACTTTTCTTAAACTGGAGAACTACATTTTTAATTAATTTAATTTCTTGAATCAAAGGTCAAAAATACTTATGGTTTAAACTAATCTGTACTTCAATAGTACTGTCAAAAAAAAATTAGATTTTATAATGTGGCAAACAAATATTAACGTGTCACGTGCTCAGTTACGAGTACATTTTAGTGTAACCTTGTAAATTCAAATAAAGTTATCCTATAGAAATTTCATTGTGTTCATAAGAACATTTATGCAATATCTAACTATTAAATTTTGAACAAAAAATTACATGTACCAATTTAAATCACTATATAAAATTTACAAAAATTATTACATTTCCAGTAATGGTTCCGTGAAACGAAAATTGAATTAGAATTGGAGAAGACACCACAAATAATCCGCTAGACATTCGTTTTCGTCAACCATTGTGTATAGTTACGACAACAGATGCGCGCAGTTCATATGTGCACGGCTTTACAGCTTGACTTCTATACATAACAAAATTTAAGGAAAATTCCACCATACTCCATAGCAACACTTGAGAATTTGAACTTTCAATACTGCGTAACAAAAAAATTGTGCTTCAGTGTTCCATAACGATTAGATACATAAAATTTAGTGCTTCAATACTCCATAGTACTTAGACTAAAACTTGCATTTCAATATTCCATAACAATTAGAGTATCTACATAAAATTTGTGTTTCAATACTCCATAGCACTTAGACTAAAACTTGCGCTGAAAAGGAAACGAGAAAATGATTTGGATGCAAAATTGAAATTTATTCACCTACCATAGATGATGTTTATTTTACAGCAACAATTGGTCGATTAAACTATAAATCGGTGTAATGGTATACGTCGACACCATTTCACCTGCCTTTGGGACTGCATGTTTTTAAAACCTGCTGGTCCACGTCTTGATAACTTGTTTATCTAATCGTATTCGGACGTTAAATGACGAACCTTAACCACAAGGCAATTAATTATTCAAGCACACGCAGGATTGGATTGTTGCATCAACACATACACAGATAAAGGAAAACCTAAATTCTTCTTCGAGTCCATAGACATAGGTGGAGTTCTAAGTAACAAATAGATATTATATTGCTAAAATAGGAATTTGATATTTTCTGTATAATAAAGGATTTTTATTAAATAAATATTTAGAACAAAAGCGTACATTAATGAAGCAGGTAATCTTATTCGTTACAACCTGAAAATTGAACCAATTCAATCTTAGGCAATCTTACATTAATACTAGAACTTTGCGCTTCCAAAGCCACTGATTCTACAGAATTAAAACGTGAAACTATCACCTGTGTTTCTCTCATTTGAGTTTGAACTGGATTCTGTAAATTTTGGTTCTGTGAACTAACATTTATAGTCATATACATTGCTTTTAATTCACAAAAGAGCAGGTCCATTTCAAATATATGATTACAAATCCAAACATCAGATGATTCACCGATTAACCCACTACAATTAATAGACTGAAAGACAATGTACAATTGTATTGTAATTTTAAAAGCAGCTGTAAACTTGAGACGATTTTGCATATGTTCAATATTGTTTGATAAATGCTTCAAAGGATTTTAAACGAGTGACCGTCAGTCTAGCGATAATCACTGATTTGTCTAATATGTAGTTCATTATTACGTTTCAATAACAAAGTTATGAAGTTGAAACAATACTGCAGGTTGCAGGTATTTTAATGCAAAAGCATAACGAGGAACGAATCACAAAAGATGTGAAAAGGTTTGGAAATAGCAAACTCAGTTACTACCTGCAAACTTCTCGAAGGGTTTACAAAATTTTTTGCTACCTAACTGAACACGTGCAAGGGTCTGCAGATAAACTAGATTTAACAAAACAAGTTATTCCACTAAATACGAAAGAGGAATTTGTGTAGATATACACGTTGTAATCTAAAAACTCAAATTATGTGCTTAACTAATTAAGCAATTAACTATAATTAAATCTTAGGACTAATCCAGGTTGAAGGAACAAGAAATGATGCATGCGGAAGTTAACTAATTAAGAAGGTGGAATGCGGGTTGATATAAGTGAATATTTGATAAGATATGAAAGGAATGTTCTATAGGAAAGGACCACCCAATATGACGGGATGCGAGGGATGTAACAATAGTGCGTGTCACAATTGTGTACTTACTGAAAGCGTATTTGTTCTATGACGAACGTACACTGTAACCGAAATGAAATTTCGGGGGTTTTCGAAAGAAGTGCACTGATATTCATTTTACAACGACCGAACGAGAAGTTTGAAAGTTTTTTGTGTAGAATGATGCACGTAAACGAGTTCCCATCCCGCATCCACTCTAATACCCTATTATTTGAGGAAAGAGGTAAAGGTATAAGGGTTTAGAGACGAAACAGATAACTTATAAAAACTAAATATTTACTCACCTAATAATAACTACTTACTACTATGGGTATTAGTAACAACGGTACCGATTCACATTATACTTGTACTTTTCATAGTCATTTCCATCAAAAAGATTCACAAAATACAGGAACAACTGATGACAGAGTTTCCCAACTAACGCAATGCTGTAAGGTACATTCAACCATATAAACACCAATTGTCCTTTGATTTGAACTAAGTTTCTTATTTCAGGAGAATATGTAAATGTAGAATCTGCTGCTGGATCGATGAGCCCAAAGTATCATCAATTGTATTATTAATTTCTCGAAATGCGGTTAGGGCATAGTCAGTAATTATTATTTTATAGATAAACTGTTATTTTTTGTAAACATGACCACTTGCAGTTGAATACTGTTTGTGTAAGAATGTCAACACAAATTGACCTTGTAGTAGCTACTGTCCGCACTCCGGTTTCCTAATCACAGCTGGGAGCGAGTTGATCATAAATTGTAGTAACGGAATACTTAGCTTGCTGCTGCTTATTAATTCCATTTTAGTTAGCACGTAGCACCAAACTTGGGGTGGTTTTTATTTTAATTATAAACACCACCTGTTCATGTATACAATTATAGTATTTACGTGATACACTTAATTTCCATGGACTTTCACTTTTTTCGTATGAAACCCACGATAAGATTCCTTTTCCCTAACTAATATTTCTACGACCTCATAAAAGATCGACCTATTACTATACTAATAAATTTAATAAATACTCGTAATTATGTCGAGGGGTGCATTCATACACCAACCCCCTCAACATTCCATAGTGAAGTGCGGTGTATATCTTTTATTAAAGCATCCCAGTCCCTGGAATGCTCCTGTACCGTCCTTTGCCGCTATTTATAAACTTTTTGAGTTGGTGCTCAAACCATAATTTACAGCCAATCATGAGCTGCCTTAGTTCCAGAAGATGATATACTCTTGCACTACATAACTGTACATTTGAACAATGGGCATTAACAGCTTCCCTTGAGTATGTTTCTACAACGTTTATTTTAAATTTTTATACCAATATTTGTTATAACCCCGAGTCGCGTGTTCAGCGTCGCTACTACAGTTGGCAACACTGGTACTATCCACGTTCACATTATTGCACAACAAAGATATTACGACATAATGACGTGTCAAATTGTATCACATGCCAAATACGTTTACAATGATACAAGTTGCACCTTAAAAAGACAAAAAGTACTCACTTAAGTATGCAGAACGCTTCACGATTTTGCGGGTCATCCTTGCGCAGGGGCCATGCTAATCTCCGGGTATCTCGTTTGTTGGGAGTGGGTTGTGTTATGCCATCGTTGAAACCAGATTTAACGTCTTCCCTCTTCTTCGTTCGTAGGCACGGCGAAGGAACAACCATGTAAGGAACGATAAGGCAAGATAAGGAAAAAACCTACATTCTAAAAGAGAAAAGACAAAAAAAAGACAGGCAAACGTCACCGTTCGACGTCTCGTTGGTTAATAATATCCTGTCGTGTTCAAACCGCGCACATACCCATCACTCCGCGTCTGCGCATTCTTTTGTGCCGATGCAACTGTCCAAAATGATGGAAATGAACAAGTCTTTTTTAAAATAGTGGCGGGAATTCACTCACATATTTATACTTAATCTAAATATGATGCATAGCCGATTTTCGACATGTAACATATTTTCAGAACCATACTCAAAAGTAATTTGACAAATTGGTTGATCCTCAACTTCGAACAATTAAAATCTACAATGCTACACTACCCTTGGATGGGATTTCTACGCTTACTATCTACTAATCCCAATAATCCTAAATATAATTTAACCCTTCACTTATATACATGCACTACAACTGCCTTTTTAACCGTATATCCTACCGTAGCCTTTTTTTCCTCTACTCACTCTCCACTGTTAATCCTACACCCATACAATTACTTACTTAACAAAAATTCAAAAGAAAAGCATTATGCTATTCCAATCCCTGTCTATATGGTTTTAAATTAACGACGTGAGTATACTCTTTTTACCCATTTTTTGAATCCTTGAGCACATGCATTTTCACGTACTCTTTGCTGAATCTCAAAAGGTTCTTCATAGAATAAAAAAAATTCTTAATTTCTTTTTCAAGCGCTGATGACTTAAAATATGTTTTTGACAGCACTAAATCACCAGGTTTATAGGTAATGAGTTTAGCACTACAATCGTGCCTTTACTTTCTCTTTCCCACTTTAGTTGTTTTATGAGCAAACTCTATTTCAAAATTTTCCGACATCTCAGGAAAAGTTAGCAGATTCTCAATAGTCTGCATATGTCTAACGGCTTTAATCAGTTTGATTGCAGCAAAAACCAGTAGATCATTTTCGATTCAGTTTAACCAATCCTCAATAACCTTGACATAGACTGGCCATACTGCATAATTTTTTTAACAATATACCCATAACAACCTACATATCTCCCTGATTGCTCTTTCTACTGGGTTCGATTGTGGACCATAGACCGTCGAGTACCTTATGTCTATATCTAATTTATTCATGATTTCTCGCCATTGCTTGCCGGTAAATTGAGTGCCATGATCGGATAATACGCATTTTGGCTTCCCGAGTTGAGGAATTAAATCTTTTATTACTTTATATATCGGTGTTTTCCCTGTAGCCCACTTAATTGGATACAGTTTAATAAATTTACTAAAGACATCCCTTGCCACAAAGATATGATTTAATCCCCCCCTACCTTGAGGCAAAGGCCCAAACAAGTCCACTGAAACTAACTCTAAAGGTTGACTCACATTTATCTCTTGTTTTTGGTCTCCCACCTTTAATTTCTGACACAAATCACAGGTTGATATTACTCTATTAACTTGGTTTTTCATATTTGGTATGTAACATGTATCCCCTAATAACGATGAACATTTTCCCCCCAAGGGGACCATATATCAGATGGTACTCTCAAATCAGTTGGTCAGCCAAATGGTTCGGGATGCATTCCCCTCTCAACTTACTCCTACGAAACAATAAATCATCATGAACAGTAAAACATTTTTCTAACTCCGATCTGTTTTCCCCGTGAATTATTAATTCATTGCTTATCCAACTAATTTGTTCATCCTGCCTATGACTTTCTACAAAATTTCTTAATAATTTTTTTAAATTACTGCTATCTTGACTTTTTTCTTTACTGAGGCTACAATAACGAGCTGATTCCTTTTTTCCTCTTCAAAGGCATATCTGCACAAAAAAACTGCTATTATATTATCTTTACCTTTATGATAGATTACTTCTAAATTATATTCTTGTAGGTAAATGTACCAGCACATTAGCCGGGTACTTAAAGCTTTACAAGTAAATAGAAATTCAAGAGCCTTATGATCCGTTAAAACCACAACTTGATATCCCAATATAAATGTTTGGAACATTTTACAAGCAAAGACTATCCCCAATAACCCCAACTCGGTTATAGTATAACGACTCTCGGCAATTAGTACGCTTCGACTAGCAAAGGCTATACTATAAACTTCCCCCTCCATTGCTTATTTGAAACAAGTGTGCTTCAAGCACCTTAGTAGACACATCAGTCTCTTAAAAAAATGGATTATTAAAGTCTTGATGTTTTAATTCAATCGTCCCAATAAACACGTTCTTAATTTTAACAAAATTTTCCCTCTCGATTGTACCTCAATTCTATTTAGCATTTTTTCTAATAAGTGAGTTAAATTTGATATTAACTCAGCATGCTCTTGAATGAACTTTTGTTAAAAGTTACAAAATCCTAAAAAAGATTGAAGATCTTTTTTGTTTCGTGGTTCCAGAAAGTTTAGAATTGCCAATATATTTTACTAGGGTTGGCATTGATACCTTCGACACTGATAATGTATCCCAAATATTTAATTTCATATTTTAAAAATTCAGATTTACTTTTTTTGACTGTCATTCCGGCTTCCTTTAATTTTGATAACATTGCATCTAACTGTTGAATATGTTTAGTGATTGTTGATTGTGATATTAAAATATCATCCACGTACACCGTGGCAAAATTGAGAATTTTAGGTCCCAATACTTTATCTACATATTTACTAAAAACGGCTACTGACACATTGAGCCCAAAAGGTAGGGCTCTAAATTGATAGCTAGGCCCATTTACCAGAACCGCGGTCAACTATCAATTGGACTCATTTAATTTCACTTGCCAATACCCACTTGTCAGATCGAGAGCAGTTAGATATTTTGTGCCATTAAAGCTTTGTAACAGCTCTTCCATGATAGGGGGTGACTCTCTATCAGGTATTAATACTTTGTTCAGCTCACGCACATCTAGACAAATCCTAAAGGATTCATCCGCTTTTGTGACAACAACGATAGGATTTGAATAAGGTGCGTGTAACCTTTGAATAATTCCAAATCATAACATTCTCTTTATTTCTTTCATTACTGTCATCTCTCTTTGAAAATGGTATAAGATGATCGCTTTACAAATGGTACATGTTCTTGAGTCTGCAAAAAGCATTCAAACTTTGTGCATAATCCCGGTCTAACTGAAAAAACCAACTTATACTTTTCTTTAACTTGCTCCACTAATTGATTATCTAAGACCGAATTGGTTTTGTACCCTCATCACCATTATGCCTACTCAAATGGTTACTTACAATACCCTCCCCAGGCGGTAATCTTGCCTGGCAATTTGTACATTGATATTGTAATACTTTATCTTTTTCACAATCATCATCCACACTTCGTTTTAAATCTAATAAAATACTTATGCCATATTTCACGTCATCATCTTCATTTAAATCCCTCCTCTCTACAGTTTGTTTAAAATTTTTTTGAATATCAGATAATTGTCTTGAGTTAATGTAAAGGTTAGTGTATCTGTAGATTTAGCTTTAGATTGCCAATGAACTTAGCACACACACACAGAAGTTCAGAAAGTGGCTTTAAAGTTTTTATTTATACAACTCAATAAAAATCAGTTTATACCTTTCATTTATGACAACTCTATATCTCTTGTTTTTACAACCCACTTCAGTTACTTGATATGTGAAATTGCAAATCAATAACTCAACACTCCCCCTCAATTTAACATTACCTAAAACATTATATAAGCTAATAGTTAAAAATAGAAATACATTCTGTTAAGCCTCAACAACATTAAGTTTTTGTCTAAAGTATAAAAACTTGTTCTTCTTCAAGGGTTTTGTGAACAAGTCCGCCACTTGTTCTTCAGTAGATACATACAATAAGGATACCTTTTTGCTGGTCACTAAATCTCTCAATAAGTTATGTCGTATATCTATATGTTTTGTCCGCTTAGATTCTAATGTTGTAGCCATCTTAATGCAGGCTTGATTATCTTCAAATACCTCTATAGGGTAAACATTTAAATTCAACGTTTCATTAACTATTAGTGAGATAAAAATGCATTCACTGATGCAGGCTGATAATGCATAATACTCGGCTTCTGCACTTGATAAGCTGACAACTGTTTGTTTCTTAGTTTTCCAAAACACTAAGTTTTTGTAGAAGTTTATGGTAAAACCACTGACACTATTCCTATCATGTAAGTTATTTGCAAAGTCAGAATCAACATTAGCTGACAGAATAGGCTCCTTTTCATTTTGACATTTTGAAAACTTTAACTCATAATTTTCAGTTGTCTTTAGATACCTAAGAATGTCCTTTAAAAATGTTCAATGTTCACTACTATAGTTGTTTTGAAACATGCTAAAATATGTTACTGCAAAACTTATATCTGGTCTACTGCCTAGCATGATATACATTAAGGAACCTATTACCTGCTTATAAGGTATATTATCGAGTTTGTGTTCTGAAAGTTTTAAATTCAAATTCGGTTGAATACGAATACTTCTAGGTTTTGAATCTTGCATATTGAAAGTTTGTATGACCTTTTGGTCAATAAAAATACATTCATTGAATCTAGATATGTTTAAACCTAAAAATTTCATGTGATCCTTGTTTGTAAGGTATCTCATTTCAAAGATATCCATTAGTCTTTGTTTTACTTCTTTTAATCAAATCATCAACATGCACTAGCAAAAATAAATTCTCATTAAAGTATAAACAAGGATCCGCTTTTGATCTTGCAAACCTATTTCCAACAAATGCATATTCAATTTGTCATACCAACACTTAGGTGCTTGTCGTACTCCATATATTTTTTTAGTTTACATACATAATCGGTTGATATGTCCAAACCATCTGGAATCTCCATGAATACAGGTTCACTCAAAGTCCCATCAAGAAAAGCACATTTGACATCAAGTTCATGTATTTTCAAATCATTTTGTACACTTAGCGAAAGGAGCAAGCGTATGCTAAGCATTCTAGCCACTGGCAAATATATATCTTCCTGAATGTCACCTTTCTCTAGGTACGTATTCCCATGTTTCATTTTTCACGTGAGCTTCAAGTTCTTCTCTGATTGCATCCTTTCAACCTTTACCAATTTCCATAGCGTCAGAGTAATTTTGTGGAATACTTGTGGCTGTTAGAGCTGCCATAAGTTCCATGTCATCATTTACCTGTAACTTATAATCTTCAAATCTTTTTGGCATTTGTCTCAGCCTACGTGGTTTATCCGTGTTCTGTATATGTGGTGATCCTGATGCCTCTTTATCGCTGGTTCTACCATTACTTACTGGTGTACTACGTGTAGTGTCAAATCGGTTCATATTGTTATTTGTATCATGTAGTGCCTCATGTTCATCAAAAACTATTCTAGGTATATCTACTTCTTCTTTCTTCTGTTCATCAAATACAACATTTCTAGCAATAACACTTTTCTGTTTTTCACTATCCCACAAACGATAACCATTGTTAGCATACCCCATCATTAACATTTTCTTAGATCTACTATCTAATTTGCCGTGTCTTTCTTCTTCAGGAATATGTACAAAAGCATCACAACCAAATACTCGTATCTTACTTAAATTAGGTTTCTTCTTATACCGAATTTCAGCTGGTGTCATTCCTCTTGGAAGACATGACGTTTCAGTTCTATTGTATAAATAAACTGATGTGTAAAGTGCTTCCTCCCAAAATTGTTTTGGTATATTAGCATAAAAAATAAGACATCTGGACTTGTCTAAAATAGTGCAATTAAAACGTTCAGCAACTCCATTTTGTTCGGGAGTATGTTTAACCGTATACTGCACTTGTATGCCTTTTCTCATACAATATTCTTTAAAATCTCTTGAGATATACTCTCCACCGCCATCACAACGAAGTCTTTCCACTTTCAAGTTAAATTTTGCATTCACCATTGCCAAGTAATTTTTAAATTTATCAAAAACCTCAGATTTTGTCTGAATAGCAAAGCAGACAGCAAAATGTGAGTAGTGATCAATAAAGGAAACAAAGTATTTCTTATTAGTATGGCTTTCTGGTGTTATGGGTCCACATACATCTGTCGATATTACCTCTAGAATTCTTTTAGCCTTTGTCTCTGAGCTAATAATTTTAAAAGAAATCTTTGTCTGTTTACTCTGTAAGCATGTTCGACATAGTTGATCCCCAGGAAATTTTGAGGAATGCCCCATACGTCTATGCCACAAATTCTTTTCATTAACTGTCAAATTGACACTACAGTTTCTTTTCATAAGTTCAAGAAAGTACAAGTTGCTTTTAACCGCTCCTTGTGCAACAGTGTTATTGCTCTTTTTTATATTTACTTGCCCTTTCTCAAAGCTTACTTTTAATCCTTTTTCTTCTAGTTTCTTTACTGACAGCAAGTTATGTGATAAGTTCTTGCATAATAACATATTCTTCATCAAAACTAATTTGCCATCGGCTGCTTCTAATCTTAGTGTTCCTGTTTTTGTAGCAACAATGGCCTCACCTACTTTGGCGACACTAATTTTGTAATTTATGGATTCAGTTTCTTCTAGAATATGTTCCAGTGAATCCTTAATTAAATGATTAGTCGCCCCACTGTCTACAACAAAAATCACCTTTGCAACATTTTCTCTAGCCACAAGAATTTCTGAATCTATAGAATCATTACTCATAAATGGAATTTCGCTTTCTTCTTCCTGAGTCACATGGCATTTTCCAGAGTACTTTGTACTTTTGTTCTTAGGACAGTCTTTCCTTTTATGCCCACAACCATAGCACTTATATTTAAATTCTCTCG